>CM077672.1:428762845-429962845 GCA_039707655.1 Elymus sibiricus
ACAGGTTGAATACTACCAGAGACCTCCTAGTAAGGAAAAACTTCTACATAGAGAACAGCAAATGTGTGTTATGTGATGATGAGCCTAATGAACATCTCATGCACCTTTTCTTCAGTTGTGACTTCAGCCAGAACTTTTGGCTTGCTATTGGTTTTGAATGGAACAAAGACTATGATCTGATTGAAATGCTGCTGGAAGGAAAGAGAAGAAACAACACCCAATGCTACAAAGAATGCTTAATTGCTGGTTGCTAGAGTCTATGGAAGCACAAGAACAGTATTATCTTTGATAGCAAAACCAAAAGCATGGATTATTGCATTGCTTGCTTCAAAGAACATTTTGACACCATCATCATGAAGGCAAAACAAGGTCTAAAGGAAGGCATGCAATCATGGGCTCATGGCTAGACTACTTGTGAACTTATGTAAATCAGGAAACATATTGTATAGCACCATGTAACTGTTATGCCTTATTAATGAAAAAAGAGTTACAATGGGGGATTTCCCCACTGTGTTTGCTCAAAAAAATTGTGAAAAGTTCCATGATGAAATATATTATGATGTGGGCTACACAAAAAAAAAAGCAAAATTATACATTTTTAGCACATGTACTGCTCACTATAGAAGTTCATGATTTTTTTTTCTTTTTTGTAGCTCACATAACAACGTATTTCATCATGAAAATTTACGCACTTGTAGATAGCATCCCTATGTACACGTATATTTTTTCAGAAATTTTTTAAACTTCAGAATATGATTTTTTTTTTATTATTGTTTAAAATTTCAGGCTACATGTAGGCCGGGAGCCAAAAATCCACTCTTAGAACCGGAAATTGCTGAGACAGATAGTTTGGTACCGTGAAAACACCTGAGCTAATAATAACGTAAACATTACTTAAATCACCTCAATTAGTAAGTAGTATAAACCTCTTGCATCTACGATAGACAGGCTGGTGAAAACAGATGAGACGGTAGACTTGCAAGTACAGCGACCGTACGTCCCTTTTGTACATTACAGAGTTACAGTGTACATTTTCATCGGCACAAGGATGGGTCGTCTACTTGGGAGATGTGAGTTTGCTGGTGTCGCTGGATGAGTCCCCGCTCACCAGTTCGTGGAACGCCTCCACCTTCACAGGCGGCACCCGCATGCCGTACGAGTTCCTACAACACAGCACGAATCAAGGTACTGAAGCAGATGATGGCATAAAACCGGCAAAGAACTGGGGATACTTACATCGACTGCGGCGCTTGTTTGAACTGCTGCACTAGCTGGGCTTGGGCACTCTGGTTTCCAGACATGCCCAGCTGCTGCTGCGCTAGCTGGGCTTGGGCGCTCTGGTTTCCAGACATGCCCAGCTGCTGCTGCGCTAGCTGGGCTTGCGCGCTCTGGTTTCCAGACATGCCCAGCTGCTGCTGCTGCGCTAGCTGGGCTTGCGCGCTCTGGTTTCCAGACATGCCCAGCTGCTGCTGCTGCGCTAGCTGGGCTTGCGCGCTCTGGTTTCCAGACATGCCCAGCTGCTGCTGAAGCTGTTGTTGCTGCTGCTGGTGGTGCTGCTGGAGCTGTTGCTGCTGCTGCTGGTGGTGCTGCTGGAGTTGCTGCTGCTGCTGCGGCTGGAGCTGTTGCTGTTGCTGCAACTGCTGCGGCTGGAGTTGCTGCTGCTGCTGTTGCTGGTGGTGCTGTTGAAGCTGCAATAGCTGCTGTTGCTGGAGCTGCTTCTGTTGCTGCTGCTGCAGTAGCTGCTGGTGCCTCAGCTGCTGCATCTGTTGTTGTTGTCTGGTAAGAGATCCATACGGGCTATCGTTTTGTGAATCCATAGTGTTCTCGAGCTTCACGTTTACCAGGGCCTGGGTTTTGTCCGACATCGTAAGAGCGCCGCGGGGGCCCGTCATTTGGTTCCGCCTCATCCACTGTTGCTGCTGCAGCAGCTGGTGCTGCTGCTGTGCTGTCAGATTCTGGTTATGGATAGTCATTTGAGGAGTGTACTGCCTCTGGAGCTGTCAAGTAAGCATATTAACCATGTGTTAATGTTAGGGGGCAGCATGAGAAAATGATGTTAGGGTTTCACAGAAGAAATTTCCGAGAATAGTAATAGTTTCAAGTGCATATATCGATGATAAAAAGAATAGCAGAGAACTGGGCAGTAGCCCATTGGCTAGGTGTCTTAATATTATTGTCCATGAGCTCCTCCCCATTGGATCACAATAAAGAGAATAGAAACCATTTGCTTCAAATAGTGGCTAATCAAACAAACAAATGTAGCAGAAGCAGAATAGTTCCCATCACTGTGATTAGTGATCATTCGAAACCAGTCCGGTGTCACAAAACCAGCTGATTCAGTGGGTGAATCTAGAGACTAAATTCTAGAACCACTCCCAGTTCGGGGTAGCAAATCACAGTGAATGGTCAAATCAAACATTAGTTCTGGGAGTTGGTTCCAAGTTGCAAGAATTAGCAGAATTTTTCTTTAGGAGACTGAACAATTAGAAGAATAAGGACGCCTACTCTGAGGTACGAACATTGGTTTACAACCCGTTCTAGCCAAATCTCAAAGATACTTGCACTAATTGTAATTTGTAAGTGCCTCTAAAAATAGAAGTATCAGCAAGATTACACAGCTGTAACGATGACCAGCCAGAAACCAATATCCATTCCCATCAAGTAAATTTACTTGCGGGCAGCTTAGCCAAAGAGTTTATTTACACTAAAACACGGTTAATAGTAGATGGCGTTTTGTTCGGGGCGTTTTTATAAACGCCTCAGAACAGCATCTAAGAAGGCGTTTTATCAGGTTCGCCCCAAATCATCTCTAGCTTAAGGCATTTTTCGGAAACGCCTTGGACTGGATGAAGCTTACAGGGCATTTTTTGCAAATTGCCACAAACCAGACATAGATTTGGAGGCGTTTTCTGGAAAGCCTCAAACTGATACAGGTTTTGAGGCGTTTGTAAGAAACGCTTCCTAATGGATACTCCTGGGTGTCATCGTTAATGGAGGGGACATGCCCGTGTATGTATCAGCAAAAAGGGCATATGAATTTCTTGCCAATAACATTACCTTTCTTGGTCTGGTGGTAAGTGCGCTACGATGTTTTCCAGCCGATGCAGCGTTCGAATCATGCATGCCCATCTATTTATACAGTTTTTTTTTACTCTCACGAGAGATTGTTTTAGTCCCATACAGCTTGGCGAGAAAGAGTTGGAGGTAGTTAAAAGGCTTAAACGTAGGCAATCTTTCAGAAATGGCAAGTACTGATGACATTTCTCTCGCTAAAGGGCTTGTCTAGCCAAATTTAATTTAGATTTTCAGCCCGGAAAGAGAGATAGATGACCATTTGGCACAGAAAACATACAAACAGATAAAGAGAAGAAGACCCCACGGTGTTTGTTAGTTCTGTTTTTCAATTTTGATCGAGAAGTTTACGGCGCTTTGGGAAATCACCATGAAACCTCGTTTGCGGCATCTGTAAAACGCCGCAGAATGCCAGATCTTTCCAGGCGTTACTGGAAAACGCCTCGGTTGACTTTCCCCTTCGTGAGCTTCTCTAGCGTTTTATAGAAATGCCACACAAAACAATTGGAGGCATTTTTACATCTTCTAGAGGTGTTTTAGATGCCGTGTAATACCATACGTGTTGTAGTGTTAGTTGGCTGAATCCATCAACTTTGCATGATTGTGGGTACAGGCGTTTTAGATGCCGTGTAATACCATACGTGCTGTAGAGTTAGTTGGCTGAATCCATCAACTTTGCATGATTGTGGGTACAGGCTTTTTAAATATAGTATAAACAACTAATCCTTCCGAGGAAGGAAAAAAATATGACAGCAGTGTACAGAAATGGTAGAAAAAAAGGTAAGCAATGTATACGCAGCATAAAGTATGGTAACCAGCAGTAGTTGCCAACCTGTTGGGCTTGAAGGAGATTATTTTGATTTTGTACTTGTGCATCTTGATGAACTGGGTGGCTAGCCACTCTACTGCCCATCTTTGTAATCTCCATCAAGGGTCCAATGTTACTAAATGTTACATCAAAAAACGATATCATGAGCTCAACAGTTTATTTGCTAAACAACATATGCATTGAAATGTGTACAGCTCTGCCATCAAAATAAACCAATTCTATTAGCAGAGTACCTCAATTTGTTAAGCCATACTGTAGATTTTTCATTTTCAAAAACTAAATGTCATTATAACCGCTTGCACGTTTTCCCTACTTCTCTTGTTAAATACTCAATTTACCTAGGACCTTGCATATTGGATAGTGAAACCTTTCCCAAGCTCAAACATTTATGTTACTTCAGACAAACATTTCTCTTCTAGTCAGGGACAGGGCACAGTTATAGTGGTTTCTTTGTCAAAGAGATAATTACTTAAAACAACAAGTTCGGGGTGCCATAATACAATTCCAGAGCTAACAAGTTCAAACGTTGGGCTAAACTGTAATACAGTACCCTTAAGTGGTGGTTTTTAGTAATTAACTCTTGGGTGTCCAATGTTATAAGAGAAGCATATATATTGTTCTATATGACCCTGTCCTAAAACAAGTTTCACCTAGTGGAGTTGGCACAATCTAGCATCACTCAAAGCAATATTAGAAGAATAAGGTATTTATGAGCTCATACCGTAGGTAGTTATTAACCATAAAGAAAGAACTGTGTCAGTATGGACACACAGGAGTTAGGATGAAGGGAGCTAGATCAAGAATATCATTTTCGGTCAAAAGTGTGTCACACTCACAGATCTGCTAAAATGCTAATACATAATAAATTGCATAATGTGAAAAGTAATATTATAGGAAACCATGCTGACATGGTCAAATCTACTGTTAGGACAACAGAAATAAGGAAAACCTTATAGTGAGGGTGTGAAACTGAAACAAATAAATGAACCTTTAAAGAGATGTCAAGAGAAGTTATCAATGTTTAACTTAACCATTCTCAGTGAAGCAAAGTGGCATGGCCCCGTTGGTGACCATGACGTATCCAGCAAATCAGCGATGAAGATCAGGAAGTAAGTCACAACTAGGGAAGACACAGGAAGCAGGCATACTAAACCTGACAGTGCATGCTCAGAGACCATTGTCAGTGACACAAGGTAGAACAGTATTGTGAAGCTTGGTGAAAAAGGTGTAAGCTGCCATGCCCTACTGAGAAGTATGGCCACATGGGAAAATTTAACTCCATGTGCGGGGGAACATGCAAAACATGTACCTGCCCTACCAAACAGTGATCAATGAAGATAAAATCTCCTTTTCCCAGACAACCTTGTGTATATCTCCCCTCCCATTTTGATTTTGCCTTCTTCGTCGCCAACATGTCAGGTTTGCGGGGGGAGGTAAGACCAATAACAACACCAACGTGGTATACCACTGGCGCGGAAGTTCAGCTGATTTCTCCCATTCAATACTAGTGACACATAGAAGGGCAGGCCTGGCGCAGTGGTAGTCTCTCCACTTGTGGCCTGGAGGTCCTGGGTTCGAACCAGCCTCCTTGCAATTATGCAAAGGTAAGGCTGTCTAGAAATCATGCCTGTCATGTGTTAACTTGAGAAAAATTCCTCGGACAAGTGGCAGAGGCAAACAGGGTCCATTCTTTTAAAACTAGGTATTATTCCCATTGATTAGTACATTTATCAGCATGTTTGTCAGAGCAGCAATATGATTTCAGATAGAAAAACAAAAATGTTTATTTAAGCAAGTCATATATGCCATAAAGTTTTTTCTTTCATCTACAGAATACTGACAAGAACGCAAGGAGTACAAACAGAAAAAGGAAGAAAATGTAAACAAAAAAGGCTACAGGTATACAAACAGAACAAGAAAGAAACATGTATACAAAAAAAGGCTCAGCATACCTGTAGCCAACAGTCTGTAGGAACATCTTAAGAAGCTCGATGGATGAAAATTGTTTCCTGTAGCTGTCAGTAATAAGTTTCAAATTGCGTCCTAGCTTAGAGATGTGCTTAACTATGATATCTGAAAAATCATCAACAGACCCTGCAGTTCCACTTTCAAAGCCTGCAACCGCTAAGTATCGAGCAACCAACTTCCGTGTGATAAGCAATGCTTGCTCTTGACTTAAAGATTTTCCTTCTACTTTAGATACATCCTTCCCTCTATATTTGTTTCCTGTCTTGTAGTACTCAGGCATCATTCCAAACCTTTCGAGCATTGCAGTATTGCGACTAACAGGTGCCGGTAAATTATCAAGAACACCATGAACTTCAATTTTATTGGTGATAGATACCCCACTCTCTCTAGGGATTGCACTTTCTGGAACACAGTCAGCTGGAAATTGTATTTCCGGAATGAAAGGATCATCTGTTAAATTACTGAATTCCCCATTTTCCAACATAATGTTGGGACCCTGCTTGTCCATAAACACAGTCCTCTTCCTTTTATGCACACTGCAAACCTTAAGATAGTCAGACATTCCCTCTGCTGTTCTCTTTGGCATTTCTTTGTCCTCTGGGCGAAACTTGCCATGCAATGTCCTGAACTTTTCAGCATATTGCTTGTACCATGTGCCAGGTAACTCGTCATGTCGCTTGTGCCTTTGAGATAACATCGAACTCTCCCTGCTTGGACTAAACGCAGTTCCAGATTGCATCTGCAGAACAAGAACAGTTATAACCATCAGAATATAACATAGGAATGAAACTGTTGCCCTCTTAGTTAGCATATACCACCCAAAAATGCTATAGAGAGTTAATATAGCAAACTGAGAAGAAATATGGATGTGTTTTGTAGCAATTAAGGAACACATTCAACAGTCAGGTATGTAACTAGGTTGGCAGCATGAAATATGTAACATTTAATATGAAACCAACATGTAGCATATGATAGTAAACGAAGCAGGTTATAACACGGCAAGTAGGGTGAAAGTGAGATCTATTCACACATGTCCCATCAAGAACCTAATTCCAAAGTTTTTGAACAAAATAGGTCGAACCATTCCTACAACTATGGCGCAGGAGGTTTTCAGGAAACCATGTCTAGGATCTAGATAAGCAACAATAGCAACAGTCTCTATTATAAAAAAAGGTTCTTTGAACATGTCATGAAAAAACTGTGACAAGGGTTCCTAACTAGGGAAATTACTGTAAGACGTTTCAAATCAAATAAAAGTCAATGGAAATAAATATCAGGCAACAAAAACAAGCTTTCGAGAAAGATTCACATATATCAGCGGATACTACGGACAAACAAACATTAAATGGGGAATATAACTATACTTGATGTTGAGTGTTATCTTCCTGCTCATCTTCCAACGAGAAATAAATATCATCTCCATGAAGCTGAAGATCTGGGATCAACAAAAAGGAAAATCACCATCAATAATGGCAGACATTTAAGCCCTAGCAGCTAGAAACCTAGATTGATATTACACCATTTCCCTCCAAGTCAAATCTTAAACTCAATCATTTCATATCAACAACTAGTTATTATCCAAATCTCGAGCTAGCACGTTTTGTCACTTTTTTCTGCGTCTGACGCTGGCACAGACATTTAGGACATCCAACAAAACTTAACCACTAGAAGAAGAGAAAACATAGTCTTAAAGCTTAAATCCAAAGCAGTTACAGTTGCAAGTAATAACACCTCTTACGAAACAAAAACATGCAAGATATGCTACATTTCAAGCCGTGATACCATTTCAAATCCAAATAACTACAGCAGGCCTCAGACACTACAACAACACTATAAAATCGAACTCACGGAGAACATTTCAATCCTCAGTTACTAATCAGTAAGAGATACTAATCAGTTAGAGAAGTAGGCAACACCCGATATTAGGGTGTAACCAAAACATATCGATCCATGATAAATAGCACCGCATCCCACTGAAGACACTGGAATGTAAACATTGATCATCCCCGGACGCCATTAAACCTAGAACACCATGTAACCAAGTCGAGCGTCAACCTCGCCTACAAATTTCTAGCTCGGATTCTTCAGGCCCCAGGCCCAGTGGTTCGTGGCAGCAAAGGGTCCCCAAATCTCAGCAACAGAGTGGCGAGAGCGGTGGTGGGGGAGGAGGGGCTTCACTCACAGCTGGCGTTGAGGGAGTGGGGGCCGGCGGTGGAGGCGCCGGCGCGGAGGACGAGCGCGGCGGAGGCCTTGTCGAAGAGGAGCGCGCGGACGCGGAGCTGGAGGAGGAGGACCTGGCGCGGGGGCGAGGAGGATGAGGAGGAGGAAGGGCAGAGGAAGGCGTCCCAGGTGGAGGAGGACGCGAGGTGCGGCGCGAGGGAGGCGTGCGCGCCGTCGCCGAGCCACGCGCGCCACGCGCCGCACGCCTCCAGCCGCCGCGCCAGTTCGTAGCCGCGGCCGTCCTCACCCAGCAGATGAGCCGCCGCCATCCCGCGCGCCGGAGGGTTACGATCGGGCCGCGCGTGTGGCGTGGGCGGAGCGCCGGGATCTCCTCGGTCGTCGCGGGGAGGTAGCGAGGTCGGAGGAGGGAGCTGCGCGGCCGGAGTTGGGGACGAGGGGGAAGGCGCGTGTCTGGGAAATTTTGGCCCGTTGGGTTCTGCTCCTGGTAGACATGTATTAACTTCTAGCCTGTGCTGCTATTGGGCGGTAACAACCGCCCTGAGTCGAACGGAGTCCAGGATATTTTTTTTACTTTTCCAACATGGACTGGTCCATCAGGCAATGCGACGAAACCATCTCCTTCATGTCACGGTCTCTATTTGCCAAAAAAATGCAACTTAAACTTGGTTACAAAAATCTGCACCATGACCCCTATTGCAAAAGAATTTTTGCAATCGAGATTTTAAATTTCTGCAGCAAGACCTCTGTTGCGGAAAATTTCTGCAACAAGACCTCTGTTGCGAAAAATAAAGATAAAAATTTCCACAACAAGACCTTTGTTGCGAAAAAATTCTGCAACAAAACCTATGTTGCAAAAAATAAAGAAGTACAAGCTCGAGTGATTGCAATAAGCTGGCTACTGCACAGCGCCTTCTACAACACCACTCTTGTTGCAAAGGGGTGGCTGCTTAGACGTAGATTGCACGGACGTTAACGTGTACATCCAATGGTCAGCGAGCCGGCAGATCTTTTCTCATTATTTGTCGGTCGACGCTTAGCGTCGCCCGAAATAAAAACTAGAAAATCAGTAGTTAGGGTAACATTAGGGTATGACTTGTTCATCCCCTATTTACTCGGTTATGTGCTAGCCATATATGTTGTCGTGGTGAAATCACGGCAGATGCCATGAGATGGCTAAAAGTGGGGGGCTGCGTGAGGACGCCGATGGGTTCCGGAAGCGAGGTCGATACGCGCGGGTGCGGGACACGAGGCGTACCCAGGTTCGGGGCCCTCCGGGGAGGTAACACTCCTAGTCCTGTCGAAATGGGATGATATGCACAAGGGTTACAAATGGTGCTCCTGGAGCTGTTTGGGGCGGAGGAGGAAGAAGGAGCTAGCTCTCCCTTCTGCCTCTTCTGTGAGTGAGTGTGTGGGTGCGAGAGTTGCTACTGAGCTCAACCCCTCTGCATGGAGGCCTCCTGGGGGGGTCTTATAGCCCGACCCCCCAGGGTTACATTGGTAAATCTGAGAGAGGCGGGAATGAGCGTCCGCGAGCATGCTGATGCGAGGAGCCCCCTGGGGTCTTTTATCGACAGACGCCCAAGGGACAAGGGGCACTGTAGACTGTAATGCACTGTAGATGACGATGATGATGGATGAACAGTATGCGCCTATTCAGCAATAGTGGCCAGGGCGTGGCCATCACGTCCGCGCGTGTCTGATGGGACGCAGTGGTTGACTTCGGGTAGCCGGCTGGCTGGAGCAGCCGGCCGCGGGTGCGAGCCGGAGCAGTCGGCCCGGGCAGGCGGGCACCCTGTCCGGCTCGCCGTCTTGGGACTACCGGGGGTCATCCCCCCGACAGTAGCCTCCGAGCCTCCGGGCGACTTGGAGAGTCGGGCGGAGGGTTTCCGCAGGTGTTGTAGCACAGGTCGTCGATGACAGCCGGCGCGGCTTGCTTCCAGTGGGGGCGCGCTAGCGCACCCACTGGGTGTAGCCTCCGAGCCTCCGGGCGACTCAAAGAGTCGGGCGGAGGGTCTTCGCTGTCGTGGTAGCAGAGGTTGTCGATGACAACCGGCTGCGGGCTTGCAGCCGGCGCGGCTCACTTCTAGTGGGGGCGCGCTAGCACACCCACTGGGTGTAGCCTCCGAGCCTCTGGGCGACTCGAAGAGTCGGGCGGAGGGTCTCCGCAGATGTTGGAGCGGACGGTGGCGTCGAGGATGCCGGTGGCAGCCGGCGGCGGGCCTGCAACCGGCGTGGCGTTTTCCCAGCGGAGCGCGCCGGCGCACCCACTGGTGTAGCCTCCGGGCGAGGAGGGGGGGTTCCCCACAGAAATGATCATGCGAAAGACAAAGTTAGTCAGTGCAGATATATCAAATATTTAGCTTTGGCAGCGCAAGGTTTATGCAGAGGGTGCCGACCCGGTTTCATCTGAGCCCCCTTCAGTCCTTTTCATGTCCCCTCCGCTCTTTGGCTTTTGCTCTTGCTGGCCGGATAGCCGGGAGCCGGTCTGTAGCTGAGGCGAAGAGTGGGCCGCGGAGTAGAGTGTACAGTACTCGGACTCTGGGAGCAGATTCGACCGAGCAGATACTCATAAAGGAAACGACCGGGTCGCCCAAGCCGTTTTCTCCCCCAGACGTTTTTCGCGTGGGGTGACCTCCAGCTTGTGCTCTCGCTAGCCGGACAGCCGGGAGCCGGTCTGTAGATGAGACAAAGAGTGGGCCTTCGGTACCGTGCACACTACTAAGCCGTCTGCAGGGAAGAACGTATCGGGCCAAACGGCCAACCCCCGGGCCGAGACTAGCAGGCGCCGGGGGGAACAGCAAAGTAACTGGAGAAATGCAGCGACAGACCCCGAGGGTCGCTCGGAGTTATCCGTTTGTGTTCACGGTGAAAAAGATACGCGGACAGGAGCTCACATTGCTTTTGACGCAGACGAGGCGGAGGTGTCCGCCGGCGGATGGCCCGAGCGTCCGGGCGGTCGAGGGGCGCTCCAGCCGGTCGGGCCCGACCGGCCAGGCGTCGAAGCGGGCAGGCAGCCGGGCCGGCCCCCCAGCCGGCCTGGCACAGCCAGCCGGGCGGCGAAGCGGGCAGGCGGCCGGGCCGGCTCTCCAGGCGGCGACGCGGGCAGACCGGGAACAGCTGGCCGTCCCTCTATCCAGCAGCAACTTCTTTTTTTCTCTGCCGGCTTGAGCAGCCGGCCCTTCTCTACTTGGGCAGCCGGTCCTCTGCTTTATTTGGGCAGCCGGCCTCTGCTCTTTTTTTTTTGGGCTGGCCCCCACCTTCTTTTTCTCTAGCCGCCCCCCACTCCTTTTTTTTCTTGTTTGGGCAACCGGCCGCAGCAGCCGGCGGGCGCACAGGGGAGGCGCGAGCCGGCGGGGGCTGGCGGGCGGCGAGCCGACGCGCGCGAATGGCGGAGCAGGCGGAGCCGGCGAGTGCTGGAGCCGGCGTGGAGGACGGCGCGGCCGAGCGCGGGGCGATGCGAGGGCGCGGCCGCGCGGGGGCGAGGTCGACGCGGCCAAGCGGAGGCGATGCGGGGGCGCGGCAGGAGCGTGGCGGAAGGGGCCGGGTGCGGGGACGCGGAGCGGAGCAGCGCAGAGGAGGCTGGGCGGCGCGCGGCAGGAGGAGGCTGGGCGGCGCGCGGCAGGAGGAGGTCGGGCGGCGGTGCTCGGGGCTTGGGGTGGTTGTGCGCGCCGGCAGCGGGCAGAGCCGCGAGGTGGGGAGGCCAGGCGCGGGGCGGAGGTGAAGGGGACGGAGTCGCGGGAGGCGATGCGGGCGAAGCGGGGCCACCCGCAGTGGCGCGGCCGTGCGGATGTGGAGGTAGCGGGGCGCCGCCGGCGGGCGGGGCACCCACTGGGTTGCGCGCTGGGCGTCGGGGACGGTCGAGCAGAGGGCGACGAGGAGCGGTGGCGGAGGGGACCGGGCGGAGCGGCGCGCGAGGACGGCGACGGCCGAGCGCGGGGCGGGGCAGGCGAGGGCGGCGACGGCCGGGTGCGGGGCGGGGGAAGCCGGGCGCGGGGCGCGCGCGGAGCAGCGAGGTGGCGCGGGAGCGAGGCCATGGCCTCTACCAGGAGCTCGGGGCGGCGAGGCACGAGACGGAGAAGGAGAGGTGCTCGCGGGGGTGCTGGAGTATGGTATGCACAAGGGGAATCGATGGTGGGATTAAGAGGAGGAGCAGCCATGAACCTCCGGGGGTGTGTGGCAGCACCGGGAACGAACGGGAGGAGGCGAGGAAGGAGCGGGCGCGAGCATGCTTCTGGCGCGCGGACGCGCGGGCGTGGGGCGGCCCACGCGAGGGATGGGTGGCCGGCGCACCCACTGGGGTTCTTTTGACAGTGCGAGGGAGAAGGGAACGGGCATGCGTGAGCCTGCAGGCCGGGCGAGGGGAGGCGAGGTCGAGCGAGACTACGTCGTTGGGTGGCTAGCTAGGCGGCCAAACTCGCCGGAGATGGCCGGGAGAGCCGACGGCATGGGCCGTGGTAGCAGAGGAGAGGGGTGGATGTGCACAAGGGCAACAACAAGAGAACAAAAAAAGGCAGGGACGAGCGTGCGGGAGCATGCTGATGCGAGGAGCCCCCTGGGGTCTTTTATCGACAGACGCCCAGGGGACAAGGGGCACTGTAGACTGTAATGCACTGTAGATGACGATGATGATGGATGAACAGTATGCGCCTATTCAGCAATAGTGGCCAGGGCGTGGCCGTCACGTCCGCGCGTGTCCGACGGGACGCAGTGGTTGACTTCAGGCAGCCGGCTGGCTGGAGCAGCCGGCTGGCTGGAGCAGCCGGCCGCGGGCGCGAGCCGGAGCAGCCGGCCCGGGCAGGCGGGCACCCTGTCCGGCTCACCGTCTTGGGACTACCGGGGGTCACCCCCGACATATGTTGTGTTCATAAATGTTTCGGTTCTATGTACTGTACGTGCTCACATGCTTAGGTATCGGTATGAGTTGCATACTGTGATTGCCATGTTTATTATCTACTCGTGGATTTGATTAATCAAAAAAGTGCTAATAATTCCAGCAAGAATTAGTATGTGCATTAGAATTAGAATTATTAGTGTCGAAATAACTCATAAAGTGTTACATTAGGGCATCTCCAACGCCGACCCTCAAACCTCCCGCAACAGTCCGGACCGCGCTGCCCGGACCGCGGAAGCCATCCAACGCGGGCCTGTATCGGTCTGCTGAGCGGTCCGGGCGCGATTTCTCCCGCAAACCGGAGACAAAAGTGGGGGAGGTTTACGGGAGTCCAGACCAATCCCAAGCCCGCTTCTGACCGCCCTGGCCCACCAAAACCCTTCCTCCCTCGCCCGCGCGCGTTCCCCCCTGGCGCCACCTGCCCGCATTCATGCCGCTGTAGAGCGCGCCGCTCAACATTGAAGACGGCTCAGGGCGGACGCAACCTTTCACTGCCTCCGCCATTGAAGCGGCGCGCCGGCCGAGGGCTCCGCCCGGCTGAACACGCCTCCTCGCCGCATTCAAACGCCTCCATTAAACCCGCATGAAAGCCGAGAAACCTACTCCGGCCACACATCCGTTCGCAACGCCGGCCGAGCTCCTCCCGTCCGCCCTCTATTTAAACGAGGCCAGACGTCGGGCAAGAATCGCACCCCTCCGCCGCTCCGCCATCTCCCCCTTCACCATTTTCTCCACTCTTCCAATGGCTCCCGAAGAGCAGTTCTCCGGCATACAAGCCGGTTGGGTGGCCCGCCGAGCCCGCCGGATACGAGCGAGGCAGCTCGCTGCTCCACCTCCCTCGCCTAGCCTGACGGAGCCAGTTGCCGACCCAAGCCGGCGCGTGCTTCACCAACTCGCCGCTCCAGGGCGGCACCGGGGGGGGGGGGGGGGCACGGCGGCATGGGCATCGTCGCTGCCGTGGACGATGACTCGTCGTACCGCGCCTCCCATGCCTGCGATCGCGCCATCCGCCGTCAACGCGCGCGTAGCCGCGCTTGCTACTTGTTAGTTGCGTTGGGATTTTCTCCGAAGAAGAAGGGTGAAACAGTAAAGTAGAGATAAGTTTTTTCCCTCAGTGAGAACCAAGTTATCGAACCAAAAGGAGAATCACGCAAAGCCTCGTGAACAGCACCTGCACACACAAAAGCAAATATTTGCACCCAACACAGGCAAGAGGGTTGTCAATCCCCTTGAACTCGTTACATGCAAGGATTAAATCTTGTATATGCAAAAGTATAAATTGCAAAAAAAAAAATTGTAGCAAGGTATTTTTAGGTATTTTAATATGTTTAAGGTAGACCCGGGAGCCATAGTTTTCACTAGAGGCTTCTCTCTCGACACATAGCATACGGTGGGTAAACAAATTACTGTTGGACAATTGATAGAAAAGCGCATGGTTATGACGTTATTCATGGCAATGATCATGTATATAGGCATCACGTCCATGACAGACTCATGCCTGGATCTACTACTATTATTCCACCAATCGACCGCTATCCAGCATGCATCTATGGTATTAAGTTCATGATAAACAGAGTAACGCTTTAAGCAAGATGACACGATGTAGACAAAGTAAACTCAATAAATATGAATAAACCCATCGTTTTATTCTAAATGACAACAATACAAATACGTGTCTTGTCCCCTACTTTGTCACTGGGATATAGAGCACCGCAAAATTGAACCCATTACAAAGCTCATCTCCCACTGAAGATAAATCAATCTAGTTGGCCAAACCAAACGGATAGATCGTAGAGAAATACAAAGCTATAACAATCATGCATAATAAAGTTCAGAAAAGACTCAATTGCTTTCAATGAATAATCTGATCATAAACCCATAAATCATCGGATCCCAACAAACACACCGCAAAAGAAGATTACATCGGATAGAACTCCAAAGAGATCGAGGAGAACATTGTATTGAAGATCAAAGAGAGAGAAGAAACCATCTAGCTACTAGCTATGGACCCGTAGGTCTGTGGTGAACTACTCACACATCATCGGAAGGGCAGCAAGGTTGATGTAGAAGTCCTCCGTGATCGATTCCCCCTCCGGCAGATTACTGGAAAAGGCCTCCACATGGGATCGCAGAAGAACAGAAGCTTGCGGCGGCGAAAAAGTTATATCGTCTGGCTCTCTGTTGGTTTGGGAATATATGTGAATTTATAGGCTTGAAATTAGGTTAAACGGAGCTGTGTGGGCCCCACAAGCTCAGTGGGCATGCCTCTCGAGCTTGTGGCTCTCTCGTATCTCGTCTGGTCTCCTCCAGAAGCTTCTAGGGTCCCTTCTGGTCCAGAAAAAATTAATCTAAAGATTTTTTTTCCGTTTGGATTTTATTTGATATTGATTTTCTGAAAAGCTAAAAACAAGCAAAAAACTGGAACTGGCACTGGGCACTGCATTAATAGATTAGTCCCAAAAATGATATAAAATAGCATATAATTGCATATAAAGCATCCAAAATTGATAATATAATAGCATGAAACAATAAAAAATTATAGATACGTTGAAGACGTATCAGCGCTCTGCCGGCAAAGAAAGACGCCGGCTCCGCAGAGATCGAACAGTCGGCGGCCAGCGCGTCCGCGTCCGCCGCCAACAACGAGGGAAAGTAGAACACGGGAAGCCACCACCGCTTGGGTCCCAGGAAGGCCACCACCGGCGCGTCGCCGGTTTGTACAGCCGGTGACCTGTCCGGTTCTTTATCTTAGACCATCGTCGACCCCAACATGGGCTCCGCAGAAGCACCCTTCCCCTCCTGCTGAAGCACCCTCTTTGCCACTCCGACGAGCGGCGCAGCCGGACATAGGGAAGATACTGGGGAAGAACATGCCTCCGGGACTCCCGGCAGTCCGGTAAGCGGGCTCCGGACAAGGAGAAGACAAAGGGATCCGCCGCGGTCGGCCGTAGACTAGTGTAGTGTATCTGTGTCGTGTGAGTGGAGCTCCGTGCGACCGTACGTGCACATAGTTTTTCCTTTTTAGGTAAAATGTGTCCAAACTGTAACCGTTTTCGTCTGGTTTGTATGAAATCTGGCCGTGTTTGCATGAATTTCATCCGGTTTGTTGAAAAAGAGTTTGAAATGTATGCGGCTAGCATTGGATGGCGTCCTCCTGCATCCGTGTCTGCGAACTGGTCCCCCCTGTCCGCGGACGGATGCGGGAGGAATTTTGCGGGTTGTCGTTGGAGATGCCCTTATTATCTAACAATTGTACATCAATGAGAGAGGCATGATTGTCGAAGTCTACACGCATTAAACACTCAATGTATAACAAGTGGTCAATACATAGTTTTGCACCCCGTTGCAACGCACGGATCCTTTTGCTTGTGAAAAAATAATAATAAAAGAGACACATCATGATAGCTAAACTAGTGTAACTGAGAGAAGCTGTTAATATCAACCCACGATCACACTGAATCTAAAGAATACAGTAGATACTCGAGAGTATCAAAGTTGCTATCGACTTAGCACACTATACAATAGTATTTTTATTACTCCTTCCGCAGTTCCGCTAGAAAAAGAAAGACGTGGTCATCTCCAAGCTCTCGGCCCATGTTGGCATGTTGCAGCTCAGCTCCAGCGTGCCTCGGCATCGGCGGCGGCTCTGCAGAAAGCCTTGGCGCAAGCGGCGTTCACAGCGGGCTCTTTCGTTTCTGGGTGTATATACACTTTATATAGAAAAAACAATTTTTTTTGCGGGGTATGTAGAAAAACAATTTAATACTTAAAAAAAGTCAAAAAAGTTTGAAAGTTTTCTACAACAAACTGCACTTTCTTTTGCACTAGTATATAAATTTTCACGAATAGAAAACAAGCATTGACTTCAGGGCAAAGAAACAAAAAATATTTGCTATTATATGTCATTATCCACACTACTTTGACCCAAAATTTTGTCTTTTTTGAAAAGAAGTCAACGATATTTTTTTTTCTTTTTGTGGAATTTTTTTTACCAATACAATGAAAGATCAAGTTTATTTCTAAAAACAACAGAATTTGTTGACTTTTTATTTAATTACTAATTTTTTCCATATAAGGTGTATATACACCCATAGACCAACAGTTCACGTCGGTTCACCGCGTCCCTTCTCTCGTAATAGTCACCGGGGAGAGGGACGGAGCCCCTGGCCTCAAACTCCTTGCGGATCCTGGCCTGGTACAGGACGTACCTGTCCTCGATCTCCTCGTGCTGGGCGGCCACCTCGAGCATTATGCGCTGGTCCTGGGGCTTCATCTTGTCGAAGTGTTCGTCCAGGTCGACAGGCTCCCTCCTATGGTTCAGGATATCGTGGACCCACTCCTTCGACATGTGGTACTTGCACGGAGGAGCTGCCGCCGGCTTTGCCGCAGCGGGCTTCTTCGATCCGGAGACGGTTTTGCCCCTCTGACGCATCCGGCTGGTGGTGGAGGCCCGCCGCTTCTTGCGGCCTTTCTTGCCGGCCATCGCCAAGAAGAGAAGATTCGCCGCCACAGGAAGGATTGTGGAGGGGGATTTGTGCAGAACCTACCGTTCGTTCGGGGTAGGAACCAGGAACGATGTGTTGCCTCGACTTATAAAGGCGAAGGCAAACACTAGTACTCGGATTTTTTTTCCTTCTTATTTTTTGAGAAGAGTAGTTTTTTTTTTAAAGAAAATGCCATCATGGCTGGCTTTATTAAATTAAGGAACACTTACATCGTTTGCAAGAAACACAAGTAAGCAACTAGCGGTTCATCACCCCAAATACAAGAAAGATTATTATTATGAAACTAAAGCTAGCTAGCATGGGCTACACCGTTGGCATCTCTCGGACAATGTTTGAAGTCAACGGTTCCAATTTGAACAGACGTATCCACACAATCTGTATATATCGATGTTGCCGAGTCCCACCATTGTATTTGACCTTTGCAAAAAATTATGACTTCAATCAAATTGGATTCCGCCTACACCTTGAATAGGAGTTTGATTGAATATGAATACTGGGAGCTCCTTTACAAGACTTTAAATTGCAGGTATAGCGCACAGGTGCGTCTGCATGGATGGCGCTCTAATAGTGCCGCCATTTCCCGTACGCTTCGCTCACTGTAAGTTTTTTTGCTAGTTTTTGTGCAGCTACTAGTCTATTGTTTTTGCCTTTTAGGTAAAATATGGTCGGTTTTTTCCTGTTAATTTTTCACAAAAATGGCAAAATAAAACTATGTTCACGGATTTCACTTTTCTCATGAATTTATAAAAATATCCAGATTTTTTTAAAATGTTCTGCAAATTCAAGGAATGTTCACGAATATGAAAAAATGTTCAGGAATTCAGAAAATGGGCATGGTTCTCAAAAAATGTTCAGGGTTTTCAGAAAAGTGCACAAATTCAAAAGATGTTCACAAATTTGAAAATATGTTCGTAAATTTCAAAAACAAAATGCAAATTAAAAAAATGTACATAAATTTGAAAAAATGCTTGTGAATGAAGATGTTGACAAATTTGAAAATTATTCATGAACTTAAAAAATCTTCATGAATTTGAAAAAAATGTTCTTGAGTTTTAAAATTAAAAAATGTATAAGAAAAAACATATTGAAAAAGAAAAGAGAAAACACATAAGAAAAATTGGAACTTTTTTTAGGCAAAGAAAAATAGGAACTATAAACGCCAAAACTGGATTTACCATGAATACTCCCATAGCGTCTGTCTCTGAGTGCTGTGTAGATCAGACTTCAATTGGGCCTAACCCAACCTCAGATGACAATATTTTTTAGTAAAATGAATGTGGATTCTTAAAAGGTAAAATGAATGTGTGTTTTCGCTCAATTATCTACATGGCTGCTTTTATCATGATATATTTAGAAGGAAAAATATGTTGGCATGCCGCGTGATAGAAAGGAGTCGTGCAAATAAATCGTGTTTGTTTAGAGAAAATGTATATGTATACGTAAGAAGCCGATAAACATACGTCTAGGTGCTACGACGTTTTACCCTAGGGACTTGAGGGTGGTGGCCACACTTCATCTTAGGTCGACGAGCTTGCACCAAACGTGCACGCACGCACGATCGCGCGCACACACAGCATCCTAATGGTCATTATCTGCAGGAATGATCAAGAACTTACTGGGAGCCTCGGCTCCGGTCTTCGAGGGTATAACTGAACTTGAGGTCCTTGAAGCACATGCATGCAGAGAAGCTCTAGCATTGGGCGAGGACTTGTTGCTCAACAAAAATTGTGTCGTCTCTAACTATGTAAGTGTCGTCAACGAGTTCAGATCAATGCAACACCTCGGAGGGTATTGCATGATAGCTAGGGAGTTTATTTCCCATAGTCATAGTTTTTTGGCATGTGAAATACACCTTGGACAAGAAGAGCGGAATACGGAAGCTCATAGAGATCGGCTATGTGAAATACACCTTGGACAAGAAGAGCGGAATACGGAAGCTCATAGAGATCGGCTAGGTTGGCTACCACACTTGATCTGGGACACCATGTTTGGTTGACGATTCCACCGTCTAATCTTTGTATCCCAATGAACGTTACCGATTGAAATAAAGTTGTTGTCTCGGTTCAGTTTATGGCCAGAAAATTGCCGTGCTTGCAAACTAAATTTATCATTATCCCACCAATGTAAATTATCATGCAAAACTTCAGATTATAAAAAAAAAAGCGTTAACTAAGAAAAAGTGCGGCCCTGCGCTGATGCATGAATCAGGAACAGTTTTCCTTTCACCCGCTAGCCTACATTTTTCCTAGGGCATCTTCAACGACAACCCGCAAATTTTCTCACGCATCCGTCCACGGACAGGGAGGGATCAGTCCGTGGACACGGATGCGGGAGGACGTCATCCAACGCTAGCCGCATACATTTCAAACCCCTTTTCAACAAACCGGATGAAATTCGTGCAAACAAGACCGGATTTTATATAAACAAGACGGATTTCGTACAAACATGGCGGATTTTCATTAGATTTCGAACATTTAGAACAAAAAAAAGACCCGACTCTAAACCTATCCTACACGACGGCGGCGCCCGGCGTCCGAGCCCGTGTCGTCCTCCATCCGCCGTCTTCATGATCACCGTCGATAAGACCAGTGAGGTGAAGGTGCGGTCTCCGGCGAGGAAGAGTGGAACACGGGAGACGGACCGACCCACATGGGACACCAGGCCCTGCCGCCGCCCGTGCCCTACTCATCCTCGGAGGAGTCCGCGACCTGCCTGTTGCCGGTGGACGTGAGGTCCACGATGGAAATGGTGGCGCCGGCGCTGTCTTCGTCCCACCGGGCCGGTTGATGGGTCGTCGACGACGCGTAGGAGGCGCAGCTGGTGTTGATCTCCTCCGCGATCGCCTGCAACTGGGCCACCGCGGCGGCCGCTTCCTGGCGAGCGGCGGCTTGAGCGCGGACGGCATCGTAGATGGCACGCTGCTCGGCGACGAAGTTGGGGTTCGCGGCGGCCCTGGCCGCCACAGCCTCCACGCTCGCGCGCTCGCAGTAGATCTAGCCCTCCGCCAGCCAGTGCTGCTCCAGGAGAAACAGGTTGTACCGTTGTTCCTCCTGCGCCTGCTGGAACACCGACAGAGGCGCCGGCGCAGGCTGCACCGCCGCCATGGCGGCGTTGAAGTGCGCCTGCGCCTGCTCCATGGTGAAGCCGGCGTGCACAGGAGGCGCGGGAGCCGCGGCGGAGTCATTGGAGCCCGTCTCCATCGTGGTGTCGTCCTCGTCGTCGGAGACCTCGGGCGAGGTAGGCGGCAAGCCGGCCTCGATCCGCCTGGCACGGCGGCTCCGCCAGGCGGCGGCAAGGGCGGCCACCTTGTGCTTCATCTCCGGTGACAGACCGTCCCACAGTGCTTTCCCGCTGGCGGTCATGGTGGATGTGGAGGAAAGGAGGAGGATGTGGAGCGGATGTGTTGTGCTGTGGAGATAGCCTGTTGTGGTCGCCCTTAAATAGCAGATTCCGGTGAGGCCAGGCGTCAATGCGGGACGCCGGAGTGGATTTCTCGGTGTTGGGGAACGTTGCATGGGAAACAAAAAAATTCCTACGCTCACCAAGATCGATCTAGGAGATGAACATCTACGAGAGGAGAGATTGCATCTACATACCCTTGTAGATCGCTAAGCGGAAGCGTTAAAAAACGCGGTTGATGTAGTCGAACGTCTTCGCGATCCAATCACGATCCGTCCACGAACTCCAGATCAAGTGCCGAACGGACGGCACCTCCGAGTTTAGCACACGTGCGGCTCGGCGACGTCCTCTCCTTCTTGATCCAGCAAGCGAGAGAGAGGGGGTAGATGAGATCGGGACCAACACGACGGTATGGTGGTGGTGGTGGTAGCGGAATTCCGGCAGGGCTTCGCCAAGCGCGTACCGGTGAAACGTGGGAGGAGTTGGGAGAGGTAACGGGCAAGGGTCCAAGGGGTGGCTGCCCCCAACGCCTCCCCACCTTTATATAGGCGTGGAGGGGGCTGGTGGCTTGCCCTCCAAGGCCCTAGGGTCGTTGGCCAAAGGGGGAGGAAGGAAATCCCTCCTTTCCTTCCCCACCGATCGCTATCCCCCATTTTTAGGGATCCTGATCTTATCCCTTTGGGATATGATACTATTCCTTTTAAGGGAGGATCTTGGTGCGCCTAGACCAGGGTTGTGGGGACTTTCCCCACTACCCACGTTCATGTGGGTCCCCCATGCAGGTGGGCCCCACTCCGGAACCTTCTAGAACCTTCCCGGTACAATACCGAAAAAACTCGAACTTTTTCCGGAACCCCGATAACAACTTTCCATATATGAATCTTTACCTCCGGACTATTCCGGAGCTCCTCGTGATGTCCCGGATCCCATCCGGGACTCCGAACAACCTTCGGACTTTCCGCTATTAATATCTCAATACTACCCTAGCGCTACCGAACGTTAAGCGTGCGACCCTACAGGTTCGGGAATATGCAGACATGACCGGGACTCCTCTCCGGTCAATAACCAATAGCAGGACCTGGATGCCCATATTGGTTCCTAAATATTCAACGAAGATCTTTATCGGTCGAACCTCGATGTCAAGGATTCAGTCAATCCCGTATGCAATTCCCTTTGTCCATCGGTATGTTACTTGCCCGAGATTCGATCGTCGGTATCTCCATACCTAGTCCAATCTCGTTACCGGCAAGTCTCTTTACTCGTTCCGTAATACAAGATCCCGTGGCTAACTCTTTAGTCACATTGCTTGCAAGCTTATTGTGATGTTCTATTACCGAGTGGGCCCTGAGATACCTTTCCGTCATACGGAGTGACAAATTCCCAGTCTTGATCCATGCCAACTCAACAGACACCCTCGGAGATACCTGTAGAGCATTTTTATAGTCACCCAGTTACGTTGCGACGTTTGATACACACAAGGTACTCCTCCGGTGTTAGTGAGTTGCATGATCTCATTGTCATAGGAACAGATACTTGACATGCGAAAACGATAGCAATAAACTTGACACGATCATATGCTACGTTCATAGTTTGGGTCTTGTCCATCACATCATTCTCCTAATGATGTGATCCCGTTATCAAATGACAACTCATGTCTATGACCAGGAAACCATGGCCATCTTTGATCAACAAGCTAGTCCGGTAGAGGCTCACTACGGACATGTTGTTGTCTATGTATCCACACATGTATTTGTGTTTCCAACCAATACAATTATAGCATGGATAATAAACGATTATCATGAACAAGGAAATATAATAATAACCATTTTATTATTGCCTCTAGGGCATATTTCCAACAGTCTCCCACTTGCACTAGAGTCAATAATCTAGCATTACATGGTTATGAATCTAACACCCTTAGAGTTCTGGTGTTGATCATGTTTTGCCCGTGGAAGAGGTTTAGTCAACGAATCTGCAACATTCAGATCCGTGTGCACTTTGCAAATGTTTATGTCCTCCTCCTTGATCGCATCGCGGATGGAATTGAAGCGTCGCTTTATGTGTCTGGTCCTCTTGTGAAACCTTGGTTCCTTGGCTAGAGCAATGGCACCAGTGTTGTCACAGAACAGAGTCATCGGGTCCAGTGCACTGGGCACAACTCCAAGATCTGTCATGAACTGCTTCATCCAGACACCTTCCTTCGCCGCCTCCGAGGCAGCTATGTACTCCGCTTCGCATGTAGAATCAGCTACCACGCTTTGCTTGGAACTGCACCAGCTTACCGCTCCCCCATTTAGATTATATATGTATCTGGTTTGAGACTTAGAGTCATCCGGATCAGTGTCAAAGCTTGCATCGACGTAACCCTTTACGACGAGCTCTTGATCACCTCCATAAACGAGAAACATTTCCTTAGTCCTTTTCAGGTACTTAAGGATATTCTTGACCGCTGTCCAGTGTTCCACTCCTGGATCACTTTGAAACCTTCCGGCCATACTTATGGCAAGGCTGACATCTGGTCTTGTGCACAACATCGCATACATGATAGAGCCTATGGCAGAAGCATAGGGGATGACACTCATTTTTTTCTCTATCCTCTGTAGTCGCTGGGCATTGAGTCTTACTCAACTTCACACCTTGCAAAACAGGCAAGAACCCCTTCTTGGACTGATCCATTTTGAACTTCTTCAAAACTTTATCAAGGTATGTGCTCTGTGAAAGTCCTATTAAGCGTCTCGATCTATCTCTATAGATCTTGATGCCTAATATGAAAGCAGCTTCTCCTAGCTAGGTCCTTCATTGAAAAACTCTTGTTCAAATATTCCTTCACGCTTTCCAAATGTTCTATATTGTTTCCAATCAGCAATATGTCATCCACATATAATATTAGAAACGCTATAGAGCTCCCACTCACTTTCTTGTAAATACAAGCTTCTCCGTAAACTTGTATAAACCCAAACGCTTTGATCACCTCATCAAAGCGAAGATTCCAACTCCGAGACGCTTGCACCAGTCCATAAATGGATCGCTGGAGTTTGTAAACTTTGTCAGCATTCTCTGGATCGACAAAATCTTCTGGTTGCATCATATACAACTCTTCCTTAAGAAAATTGTTAAGGAACACTGTTTTGACATCCATCTGCCAAATTTCATAATCAAAAAATGCAGCTATTGCTAACATGATTCTGACAGACTTAAGCATCTCTACGGGTGAGAAAGTCTCATCGTAGTCAAGTCCTTGAACTTGTGAAAAACCCTTTGCCACAAGTCGAGCTTTATAGACGGTGACATTACCGTCCACATCCGTCTTCTTCTTGAAGATCCATTTATTCTGAATGGCCTTTCGTCCTTCAGGTAATACTTCCAAAGTCCATACTTTGTTTTCATACATGGATCCCATCTCGGATTTCATGGCCTCTAACCATTTGTCAGAATCTGGGCCCACCATCGCTTCTCCATAGCTCGTAGGTTCATCGTTGTCCAACAACATGACCTTTAAGACAGGGTTACCGTACCACTCAGGAGCAGTACGTATCCTTGTCGACCTACGAGGTTCGATAGTAACTTGATCCGAAGCTTCATGATCACCATCATCAGCTTCCTCTTTAACTGACGTAGTTTCCACAGAAACATATTTCTGCGCAGTGCTACTCTCTGGTTGAAGTAAAGGTTCAACAACCTCATCAAGTTCTATCTTCCTCCCACTCAATTCTTTCGAGAGAAACTCTTTCTCGAGAAAGGACCCGTTCTTAGCGACAAACACTTTGCCCTCGGATCTGAGATAGAAGGTATACCCAACCGTCTCTTTTGGGTATCCTATGAAGACGCATTTGTCCGCTTTGGGTTCAAGCTTTTCTGGCTGAAGCCTTTTGACATAAGCATCGCATCCCCAAACTTTAAGAAACGACAACTTTGGTTTCTTGCCAAACCACAGTTCATACGGTGTCGTCTCAACGGACTTAGATGGTGCCCTATTTAAAGTGAATGCAGCTGTCTCTAACGCATAACCCCAAAATGATAGTGGCAGATCGGCAAGAGACATCATAGAGCGCACCATATCCAATAAGGTTCGATTACGACGTTCGGACACACCATTACGCTGTGGTGTTCCAGGTGGCGTCAACTGTGAAACAATCCCACATTGTCTTAAGTGACTGCCAAACTCATAACTCATATATTCTCCCCCTCGATCAGATCGTAGGAATTTGATCTTCTTATTACGATGATTCTCAACTTCACTCTGAAATTGCTTGAACTTTTCAAACGTTTCAGACTTGTGTTTCATTAAGCAAATATACCCATATCTACTCAAATCGTCGGTGAAGGTGGGAAAATAACGATATCCACCGCGCGCCTCAATGCTCATCGGACCGCACACATCAGTATGTATGATTTCCAACAAGTCACTTGCCCGTTCCATTGTTCCGAAGAACGGGGTTTTAGTCATCTTGCCCATGAGGCATGGTTCGCATGTGTCAAGTGATTCAAAATCAAGTGACTCCAAAAGTCCATCAGCATGGAGTTTCTTCATGCGTTTTACACCAATATGACCTAAGCGGCAGTGCCACAAGAAAGTGGTACTATCATTTGTTGGAAATATGCCCTAGAGGCAATAATAAATTGGTTATTATTATATTTCCTTGTTCATGATAATCGTTTATTATCCATGCTATAATTGTATTGATTGGAAACTCAAATACATGTGTGGGTACATAGACAACACTGTGTCCCTAGTAAGCCTCTAGTTGACTAGCTCGTTGATCAAAGATGGTTAAGGTTTCCTAGCCATTGACATGAGATGTAATTTGATAACGGGATCACATCATTAGGAGAATGATGTGATGGACAAGACCCAAACTGTAAACGTAGCATTTGATCGTGTCAGTTTATTGCTATTGTTTTCTGCATGTCAAGTATCTGTTCCTTTGACCATGAGATCATGCAACTCACTGACACCGGAGGAATACCTTGTGTGTATCAAACGTCGCAACGTAACTGGGTGACTATAAAGGTGCTCTACAGGTATCTCCGAGGGTGTCTGTTGGGTTGGCATGGATCAAGACTGGGATTTGTTACTCCGTGTGACGGAGAGGTATCTCAGGGCCCACTCGGTAATACAACATCACATTGAGCCTTGCAAGCAAAGTGACTAAAGAGTTAGCCACAGGATCTTGTATTACGGAACGAGTAAAGAGACTTGCCGGTAACGAGATTGAACTAGGTATAGAGATACCGACGATCGAATCTCGGGCAAGTAACATACCGAAGAACAAAGGGAACAACATACGGGATTAACTGAATCCTTGACATAGAGGTTCGACCGATAAAGATCTTCGTAGAATATGTAGGAGCCAATATGGGCATCCAGGTCCCGCTATTGGTTATTGGCCGTAGAGGTGTCTCGGTCATGTCTACATAGTTGTCGAACCCGCAGGGTCTACACACTTAACGTTTGGTGACGATTAGTATAGTTGAGTTATTATGTTGGTGACCGAAGGTTGTTCGGAGTCCCGGATAAGATCCCGGACATGACGAGGATCTCCGGAATAGTCCGGAGGTAAAGATTGATATATGTGATAATAGTGTTTTGATCTCCGAAAGAGTTCCGGAGTTCACCGGAATGGGTTCCGGATGTTTACCGAAGTGTTCGGGTGCAGCAACACTTTATATGGGCCAAAGGGATAAAGCCCACGAGGTATTGGAAAGTGCAAAAGTAGTTTTGCTGCCGCGTAAACGGTACTACCGCTTGTGTGAAGCGGTACTACCGCCCGAGCGGTACTACCGCTTGTGTGAAGCGGTACTACCGCCCAAGCGGTACTACCGCTTGTGTGAAGCGGTACTACCGCCCAAGCGGTACTACCGCTTGTGTGAAGCGGTACTACCGCTTGTGTGCGGCTGTGCACGGTTCGGCAGGGATCCGAGTTGGACTCTTTCCCTGCGGGCCAAACCGACCTTGTGCGGGCAAAACCGACCTGGAGGAGGCTTTTACTCCAAGTTTAGACCCCAAGGCTCAACATATAAATAGAGGGGCAGGGCTAGCACACGGGATACATCAAGATTTCCCCAAGCCGTGTGCGGCAACCCTAACCCTCTAGTTCCTCCGTCATAATCTCCGTAGCGCTTGGCGAAGCCCTGCAGAGATTGTTCCTCACCACCATCACCACGCCGTCGTGCTGCTGGAACTCAACCACTACTTCATCATCGCTCGCTGGATCGAGGAGGTGAAGGCGTCATCAAGCCGTACGTGTGTTGAACGCGGAGGTGCCGTCCGTTCGGCGCTAGTTCGTGATCGGATCGAGGGATGACTTGCGATTTGGATCGCGGAGACGTTCGACTACATCAACCGCGTTTCTTAAACGCTTCCGCTTGGCGATCTACAAGGGTATGTAGATTCACTCTCCCTCTCGTAGATGCTCATCACCATGGATAGATCTTGTGTGTGCGTAGGAAATTTTTGTTTCCCATGCAACGTTCCCCAATAGTGGTATCAGAGCCAGGTTTATGCGTAGATGAGATCTCGAGTAGAACACAAACGAGTTGTGGGCGTGGGTGTATACATATTGCTTGCCGTTACTAGTTGATATTTGATTCGGCGGTATTGTGAGATAAAGCGGCCCGGACCGACATTACGCGTACACTTACGCGAGACAGGTTCCTTCAACTGACATGTAATTTTGTTGCATAAAGATGGCTAGCGGGTGTCTGTCTCTCTCACTTTAGTTGAATCGATTTCAATGAAGAGGGTTCTTTTAGAAGATCAAAAAGCAATCACTACACCACGTTGTGGTTTTGCGTAGGTAAGAACGGTTCTTGCAAACCCGTAGCAGCCACGTAAAATTTGCAACAACAATTAGAGGACGTCTAACTTGTTTTTGCAGGGTATGTTGTGATGTGATATGGCCAATTACATGATGAGATATATGTGATGTATGAGATGATCATGTGTTGTATAGAATATCACGACTTGCATGTCGATGAGTACGGCAACTGGCAGGAGCCATAGAGTTGTCTTTAATTATTGTATGACCTGCGTGTCAATCATTAAGCGCTATGTAATGCTTTACTTTATCGCTAAACGTTAGCTATAGTCGTGGAAGCAACAGTCGGCGCGACAACCTTATGGCGACACGTTGATGGAGATCAAGATGATGGAGATCATGGTGTCATGCCGGTGACGATGGAGATCATGCCGGTGCTTTGGAGATGGAGATCAAAAGCACAAGTTCATGGCCATATCATGTCACTTATGATTTGCATGTGATGTTAATCCTTTTATGCATCTTATTTTGCTTAAGACGACGGTAGCATTATAAGGTGATCCCTCACTTAAATTTCAAGATAAATTGTGTTCTCCCCAAGTGTGCACCGTTGCGAAAGTTCGTCGTTTCGAGACACGCCGTGATGATCGGGTGTGATAGACTCTACGTTCGCATACAACGGGTGCAAGCCATGTTGCACACGCGGAACACTCGGGTTAAACTTGACGAGCCTAGCATGTACAGACATGGCCTCGGAACACAAGAGACCGAAAGGTCGAACATGAGTCATATAGTAGATATGATCAACATGAAGATGTTCACCATTGAAACCACCTCAACTCACGTGATGATCGGACTTGAGTTGGTGGATTTGGATCATGTTACACTCGAATGATCGGAGGGATGTCAATTTGAGTGGGAGTTTTTTAAAGTAATATGATTAACTAAACTCATTATCTAGAACAATAGTCTAAGTTGTCTTTGCTATATTTATGTTGTAGATCATGGCTCGCGCAGTAGCACCCCTGAATTTTAATGCGTTCCTAGAGAAAGCTAAGTTGAAAGATGATGGAAGTAACTTTGTGGACTGGGCCCGTAATCTAAGGATTATCCTTACGGCTTCCCAGAAGGCTTATGTCCTTGATGCACCGCTTGGTGATCCACCCGCTCCAGTTGAGACTCTAGACGTTGTGAACGCCTGGCAGGCTCGTTCTGATGATTACTCAATAGTTCAATGTGCAATGTTGTATGGCTTAGAACCGGGACTTCAAAGACGTTTTGAACGTCATGGAGCATATGAGATGTTCCAGGAGTTGAAGTTTATCTTTCAGAAGAATGCCCGGATCGAGAGATATGAGATCTCCGATAAGTTCTATGCTTGCAAGATGGAGGAGAACGGGTCTATCAGTGATCACGTGCTCAG
The DNA here is from genome assembly GCA_039707655.1 of Elymus sibiricus. Lineage (NCBI taxonomy): Eukaryota > Viridiplantae > Streptophyta > Magnoliopsida > Poales > Poaceae > Elymus > Elymus sibiricus. The sequence goes on from CM077672.1 coordinate 428,791,872, forward strand.
AATGTCTGGGTACTCCACCCGTCTGGCTGAGTTAGGGATGCCCCTTCCGCCAGAGGCTATCACTGACAGAGTTCTTCAATCATTGCCACCTAGCTACAAGAGCTTCGTGTTGAACTATAACATGCACGGGATGAACAAGTCAGTCGCCGAGCTGTTTGCGATGCTGAAAGCCGCTGAGTCTGAAATTCAGAAGGAGCATCAAGTGTTGATGGTCAATAAAACCACTAGTTTCAAGAAAAATGGCAAGGGTAAGAAGGGTAACTCCAAGCAGAGTGGTAAAGCAGTTGCTCCTCTCGTGAAGAAACCCAAGGCTGGTCCCAAACCAAAAACTGTGTGTTTTCATTGCAAGGGAACTGGACACTGGAAGCGGAATTGCCCCAAGTATCTGGCTGACAAGAAGGCGGCCAACAACAAACAAGGTATATATGATATACATGTTATTGATGTGTACCTTACCAAACTCTCGTTGTAGTGCCTGGGTATTTGATACCGGTGCGGTTGCTCATATTTGCAACTCAAAACAGGAACTGCGGAATAGACGGAGGCTGGCAAAGGACGAAGTGACGATGCGCGTGGGAAATGGTTCCAAGGTTGATGTGATCGCCGTCGGCACGCTCGCTCTTCGATTACCGTCGGGATTAGTGATGAACCTAAATAAGTGTTATTTGGTGCCTGCGTTAAGCATGAACATTATATCTGGATCTTGTTTATTGCGAGACGGTTACTCATTTAAATCAGAGAATAATGGTTGTTCTATTTATATGAGTAATATCTTTTATGGTCATGCACCCAATGTGAGGGGTTTATTCTTGTTGAATCTCGATAGTAATGATACACATGTTCATAACATTGATGCCAAAAGATATAGAATTGATAATGATAATACCACTTTCTTGTGGCACTGCCGTTTAGGTCATATTGGCGTAAAACGCATGAAGAAGCTCCATGCTGATGGACTTTTGGAGTCACTTGATTTTGAATCACTTGACACATGTGAGCCATGCCTCATGGGCAAGATGACTAAAACGCCGTTCTCTGGAACAATGGAACGGGCAAGTGACTTATTGGAAATCATACATACTGATGTGTGCGGTCCGATGAGTATTGAGGCGCGCGGTGGTTATCGTTACTTTCTCACCTTCACTGATGACTTAAGTAGATATGGGTATATTTACTTAATGAAACACAAGTCTGAAACATTTGAAAAGTTCAAACAATTTCAGAGTGAAGTTGAGAATCATCGTAACAAGAAGATTAAATTCCTACGATCTGATCGAGGAGGAGAATATCTGAGTTATGAGTTTGGCAGTCACTTAAGACAGTGTGGAATTGTTTCACAATTGACACCGCCTAGAACACCACAGCGTAATGGTGTGTCCGAACGTCGTAATCGAACCTTATTGGATATGGTGCGATCTATGATGTCTCTTGCCGATTTGCCACTATCGTTTTGGGGTTATGCATTAGAGACAGCTGCATTCACTTTAAATAGGGCACCATCGAAATCCGTTGAGACGACGCCATATGAACTTTGGTTTGGCAAGAAGCCAAAACTGTCGTTTCTTAAAGTTTGGGGATGTGATGCTTATGTCAAAAAGCTTCAGCCTGAAAAGCTGGAACCCAAAGCGGAGAAATGCGTCTTCATAGGATACCCAAAAGAGACAATTGGGTATACCTTCTACCTCAGATCCGAGGGCAAAGTGTTTGTCGCTAAAAACGGAACATTTCTTGAGAAAGAGTTTCTCTCGAAAGAATTGAGTGGGAGGAAGATAGAACTTGATGAGGTTGTTGAACCTTTACTTCAACCTGAGAGTAGCGCAGCGCAGAAAGTTGTTTCTGTGGAGCCTACATTAGCTGAAGAGGAAGTTAATGATGATGATCATGAAGCTTTGGATCAAGTTGCTATCGAACCTCGTAGGTCGACAAGGACGCGTACTGCTCCTGAGTGGTACGGCAACCCTGTCTTAGAGGTCATGTTGTTAAACAACGATGAACCTACGAGCTATGGAGAAGCGATGATGGGCCCGGATTCCGAGAAGTGGTTAGAGGCCATGAAATCCGAGATGGGATCCATGTATGAAAACAAAGTATGGACTTTGGAAGTATTACCTGAAGGGCGTAAGGCCATTCAGAACAAATGGATCTTTAAGAGGAAGACGGACGCGGACGGTAATGTCACCGTCTATAAAGCTCGACTTGTGGCAAAGGGTTTTTCACAAGTTCAAGGAGTTGACTACGATGAGACCTTCTCACCCGTAGCGATGCTTAAGTCCGTCAGAATCATGTTAGCAATAGCTGCCTTTTTCGATTATGAAATTTGGCAGATGGATGTCAAAACAGCGTTCCTTAACGGTTACCTTAAGGAAGAGTTGTATATGATACAACCAGAAGGTTTTGTCGATCCAGAGAATGCTGACAAAGTTTACAAACTCCAGCGATCCATTTATGGACTGGTGCAAGCGTCTCGGAGTTGGAATCTTCGCTTTGATGAGGTGATCAAAGCGTTTGGGTTTATACAAGTTTACGGAGAAGCTTGTATTTACAAGAAAGTGAGTGGGAGCTCTATAGCGTTTCTAATATTATATGTGGATGACATATTGCTGATTGGAAACAATATAGAACATTTGGAAAGCGTGAAGGAATATTTGAACAAGAGTTTTTCAATGAAGGACCTAGCTAGGAGAAGCTGCTTTCATATTAGGCATCAAGATCTATAGAGATAGATCGAGACGCTTAATAGGACTTTCACAGAGCACATACCTTGATAAAGTTTTGAAGAAGTTCAAAATGGATCAGTCCAAGAAGGGGTTCTTGCCTGTTTTGCAAGGTGTGAAGTTGAGTAAGACTCAATGCCCAGCGACTACAGAGGATAGAGAAAAAAATGAGTGTCATCCCCTATGCTTCTGCCATAGGCTCTATCATGTATGCAATGCTGTGCACAAGACCCGATGTCAGCCTTGCCATAAGTATGGCCGGAAGGTTTCAGAGTGATCCAGGAATGGAACACTGGGCGGCGGTCAAGAATATCCTGAAGTACCTGAAAAGGACTAAGGACATGTTTCTCTATTATGGAGGTGATCAAGAGCTCGTCGTAAAGGGTTACGTCGATGCAAGCTTTGACACTGATCCGGATGACTCTAAGTCGCAAACCGGATACGTATTTATTCTTAATGGGGGTGCGGTTAGCTGGTGCAGTTCCAAGCAAAGCGTGGTAGCAGATTCTACATGCGAAGCGGAGTACATCGCTGCCTCGGAGGCGGCGAAGGAAGGTGTCTGGATGAAGGAGTTCATGACAGATCTTGGAGTAGTGCCTAGTGCGCTTAACCCAATGACTCTGTTTTGTGATAACACTGGTGCCATTGCTCTAGCCAAGGAACCAAGATTTCACAAGAGGACCAGACACATAAAACGACGTTTCAATTACATCCGCGATTACATCAAGGAGGACGACATAAATATTTGCAAAGTACACACGGATCTAAATGTTGCAGATCCGATGACTAAACCTCTTCCAAGGGCTAAACATGAACAACACCAGAACTGCATGGGTGTTCGATTCATTACAATGTAAATCACATAGTGATGTGAACTAGATTATTGACTCTAGTGCAAGTGGGAGACTGTTGGAAATATGCCCTAGAGGCAATAATAAATTGGTTATTATTATATTTCCTTGTTCATGATAATCGTTTATTATCCATGCTATAATTGTATTGATTGGAAACTCAAATACATGTGTGGGTACATAGACAACACTGTGTCCCTAGTAAGCCTCTAGTTGACTAGCTCGTTGATCAAAGATGGTTAAGGTTTCCTAGCCATTGACATGAGATGTCATTTGATAACGGGATCACATCATTAGGAGAATGATGTGATGGACAAGACCCAAACTGTAAACGTAGCATTTGATCGTGTCAGTTTATTGCTATTGTTTTCTGCATGTCAAGTATCTGTTCCTTTGACCATGAGATCATGCAACTCACTGACACCGGAGGAATACCTTGTGTGTATCAAACGTCGCAACGTAACTGGGTGACTATAAAGGTGCTCTACAGGTATCTCCGAGGGTGTCTGTTGGGTTGGCATGGATCAAGACTGGGATTTGTTACTCCGTGTGACGGAGAGGTATCTCAGGGCCCACTCGGTAATAAAACATCACATTGAGCCTTGCAAGCAAAGTGACTAAAGAGTTAGCCACAGGATCTTGTATTACGGAACGAGTAAAGAGACTTGCCGGTAACGAGATTGAACTAGGTATAGAGATACCGACGATCGAATCTCGGGCAAGTAACATACCGAAGAACAAAGGGAACATCATACGGGATTAACTGAATCCTTGACATAGAGGTTCGACCGATAAAGATCTTCGTAGAATATGTAGGAGCCAATATGGGCATCCAGGTCCCGCTATTGGTTATTGGCCGTAGAGGTGTCTCGGTCATGTCTACATAGTTCTCGAACCCGCAGGGTCTACACACTTAACGTTTGGTGACGATTAGTATAGTTGAGTTATTATGTTGGTGACCGAAGGTTGTTCGGAGTCCCGGATAAGATCCCGGACATGACGAGGATCTCCGGAATAGTCCGGAGGTAAAGATTGATATATGTGATAATAGTGTTTTGATCTCCGAAAGAGTTCCGGAGTTCACCGGAATGGGTTCCGGATGTTTACCGAAGTGTTCGGGTGCAGCAACACTTTATATGGGCCAAAGGGATAAAGCCCACGAGGTATTGGAAAGTGCAAAAGTAGTTTTGCTGCCGCGTAAACGGTACTACCGCTTGTGTGAAGCGGTACTACCGCCCGAGCGGTACTACCGCTTGTGTGAAGCGGTACTACCGCCCAAGCGGTACTACCGCTTGTGTGAAGCGGTACTACCGCTTGTGTGCGGCTGTGCACGGTTCGGCAGGGATCCGAGTTGGACTCTTTCCCTGCGGGCCAAACCGACCTTGTGCGGGCAAAACCGACCTGGAGGAGGCTTTTACTCCAAGTTTAGACCCCAAGGCTCAACATATAAATAGAGGGGCAGGGCTAGCACACGGGATACATCAAGATTTCCCCAAGCCGTGTGCGGCAACCCTAACCCTCTAGTTCCTCCGTCATAATCTCCGTAGCGCTTGGCGAAGCCCTGCAGAGATTGTTCCTCACCACCATCACCACGCCGTCGTGCTGCTGGAACTCAACCACTACTTCATCATCGCTCGCTGGATCGAGGAGGTGAAGGCGTCATCAAGCCGTACGTGTGTTGAACGCGGAGGTGCCGTCCGTTCGGCGCTAGTTCGTGATCGGATCGAGGGACGACTTGCGATTTGGATCGCGGAGACGTTCGACTACATCAACCGCGTTTCTTAAACGCTTCCGCTTAGCGATCTACAAGGGTATGTAGATTCACTCTCCCTCTCGTAGATGCTCATCACCATGGATAGATCTTGTGTGTGCGTAGGAAATTTTTGTTTCCCATGCAACGTTCCCCAACATCATTATCAACTCTACATCTTTTGGCATCAATGTTATGAACATGTGTATCATCACTATCGAGTTTCAATAAGAATAAACCCCTCACAATGGGTGCATGACCATAAAAGATATTACCCATATAAATAGAACAACCATTATTCTCTGATTTAAATGAGTAACCGTCTCGCATTAAACAAGATCCAGATATAATGTTCATGCTCAATGCAGGCACTAAATAACAATTATTCAGGTTCATCACTAATCCCGATGGTAATCGAAGAGCGAGCGTGCCGACGGCGATCACATCAACCTTGGAACCATTTCCCACGTGCATCGTCACTTCGTCCTTCGCCAACCTCCGTCTATTCCGCAGTTCCTGCTTTGAGTTGCAAATGTGAGCAACCGCACCGGTATCAAATACCCATGCACTACAACGAGAGTTGGTAAGGTACACATCCATAACATGTATATCATATATACCTTGTTTAGCGTTGGCCCCCTTCTTGTCGGCCAGATACTTGGGGCAATTCTGCTTCCAGTGGCCGTTTCCCTTGCAATAGAAGCACTCAGTTTCCGGCTTGGGCCCAGCCTTGGGTTTCTTCACGGGAGGGGCAACTACTTTGCCACTCTTCTTGGAGTTTCCCTTCTTGCCCTTGCCATTCTTCTTGAAACTAGTGGTTTTATTGACCATCAACACTTAATGCTCCTTTTGGATGTCTGACTCATTGACTTTCAGCATCGTAAACAACTCGGCGACTGACTTGTTCATCCCTTGCATGTTATAGTTCAACACAAAGCTCTTGTAGCTAGGTGGTAGCGATTGAAGAACTCTGTCAGTGATCGCCTCTGGCGGGAGCACAACTCCCAACTCAGCCAGATGGTTGAAATACCCAGACATTTTGAGTATGTGTTCACTGACAGACCCGTTCTCCTCCATCTTGCAAGCATAGAACTTATCGGAGGTCTCATACCTCTCGATCCGGGCATTTTTCTCAAAAATAAACTCCAACTCCTGGAACATCTCATATGCTCCATGACGTTCAATCTCGTTACCGGCAAGTCTCTTTACTCGTTCCGTAATACAAGATCCCGGGGCTAACTCTTTAGTCACATTGCTTGCAAGCTTATTGTAATGCTGTATTACCGAGTGGGCCCTGAGATACCTTTCCGTCATACGGAGTGACAAATTCCCAGTCTTGATCCATGCCAACTCAACAGACACCCTCGGAGATACCTGTAGAGCATCTTTATAGTCACCCAGTTACGTTGCGACGTTTGATATACACAAGGTATTCATCCGGTGTCGGTGAGTTGCATGATCTCATGGTCATAGGAACAGATACTTGACATGCGAAAACGATAGCAATAAACTTGACACGATCATATGCTACGTTCATAGTTTGGGTCTTGTCCATCACATCATTCTCCTAATGATGTGATCCCGTTATCAAATGACAACTCATGTCTATGACCAGGAAACCATGGTCATCTTTGATCAACGAGCTAGTCCGGTAGAGGCTCACTAGGGACATGTTGTTGTCTATGTATACACACATGTATTTGTGTTTCCAACCAATACAATTATAGCATGGATAATAAACGATTATCATGAACTAGGAAATATAATAATAACCATTTTATTATTGCCTCTAGGGCATATTTCCAACACTCGGCTGGCGAGCCTGCTTAATGGCGGCATACAGACGGACAACGGCATTGAACGGGCGTGGTAGATATACGTCTCGTCCCGTCCAGTCACGCGTCTCCGGCATTGAACAGGCGCGGACATCGGAGACACGTCGCGGGCGGCGCCCTCGGCCGGCGCGACGCTTCAATGGCGGAGGCAGTGAGAGGTCGCGTCCGCCTTGAGCCATCTTCAATGCTGAGCGGCGCGCTCTATAGCAGCATGAATGCGGGCAGGTGGCGCCGGACGGAAACGCGCGCGGGCGAGGGAGGAGGGATTTTGGTGGGCCAGGACGGTCAAAAGAAGGCTTGGGATCGGTCCGCACTTCCATAAAACCCTCCACGTTTGTCTTCGTTTTGCAGAAGAAATCATGTCTAGACCACCCCGCGGACCGATACAGGTCGGCGTTGGATGGCTCACGCGGTCCGGACAGCGCGATTCAGACGGATGCGGACGGTTTACGGGTCAGCCCTGGAGATGCCCTTAGGAAGGTTATTCCGCTAGAAAGGCATGCACGTGCTCGTGTGGTAGAATGTCGAGAAAGAACACGTGGTTCAATGAATTTTGTCAAGAGTATAAGCAGGGTGGTCGAGCTAGATCCATTCACCTGGAAAAATGGTGTCAAATCCTGAAGAGAAAAAGATTACACGAGCGAGGCCCAACCACAGAGTATTTTTGTTTGCGTGTTTGGACGGTAGTTCGATGCCATGTACTGCCTACTGTGTTGATTTTGCGGGCCTGGACACGTTGCAGCGTTGCACTGAACCTGTACACATATGTGGCGTCACGGCAGCCAGCCCATCGAACAACCGGTCCTGGTCACTCACAGCTTTCATTCGCACCGAAGCTCCAAGCCAAACAAGCGAGACGAGACGCCGCACGAGGTCCAGGACACGTCGCTGACAAACGGTCTTCGTCGCAATCAACGGGACTTGCCGGCCAGAGAGCATCTACATGTTGAAATATGAGTTGGGCCTTGGGCCCATCTAACAATTTCAGAAAAATCTCTAAGAACGCATGACGGTACATGACACTAGTTATGGTGGGAAGTTTAGTCTCATACCGTTAGTGGAGAACGAGTTCGACCTTCTTATAAGGGATTCTCTTCCACATGCAATTGGAGCTTAAGAAGAGAAGTGGTTCCCGCGCGCTCCTCCTTTGCCGCCCGCCTCGGCACGACGCGCCGCGGGTTGCGGGATTGAGCCGAGCTCACACATATGCGCTTATTTTTGCTGGTCAGGAACGGAGAGTATTTGACAGATGGGGCCACGATCTGAGACGTTGCTGCTGCCGCTGGCGACTCCATCCCGTTCACCGCGTACACGGTTGACGGGAGAGCAGGCCTCCGAAACCTACGGATCCTGTACGGGAGAGGGCGATTAGGTTTTTGGGAAGCGACTACGCGACTGCTCGTCTCCGTTTGTCTGCTTCCTCTACGTCCGCATCGATTTCGTCATCACCATGTCCACCGACGCCGAACGTGCCGCCGCTGAGAAGCTGGAAGCCGACAAGAAGGCTGTCGAGGACGCTGCTGCCGCCGCCGCCGCGGCCTCTGCCTGGCCGATTGGAGGGTATAATATGTTTATCCCTCTCCTATTAATTTCTGTCTTAGCTGTACTAGCTATGTGCGTAGATGTTTCTACTATATGCGTAGTACATGCTAGTCTGGTTCATAATCAGTATGTCAGTAATTTAGTCAATGCCATGCTAGTGATTTATTCATGGATTAAATTAATCGAAAAATTGTCTATTTACTCAGCAATCCAAAAACCTAATTTGTGTAGGAATTTTTCGAATCATGGTTTTGCTGCTGCACTGAAACCGGATAAGTTTACTGGTATATATTTTAAGCGTTGGCAGACGAAAACCATCTTATGGCTCACGGCAATGAACGTGTTCTGGGTTGCCGGTGTGACTCCCACTGGAACGATTACTCCTGAACAGGAGAAGGCGTTCAGGGAGGCCACCGTCATCTTTCTCGGAGCAGTTCTGAGCGTGATCGGAGATAAGTTGGTTGACGCATATTTACATGTGCGGGTTGCCAAGGACTTGTGGGATGCGCTCGAATCTAAATTCGGGGACACCGATGCTGGGAGCGAGATGTATGTTATAGAGTAGTTCCACGATTACAAAATGGCCGAGAACCGTTCTGTATTGGAACATGCTCATGAGATAATATGCTTGAGCTTCTGAAGTGCGATTTACCTGGCAAATTTGTCGCAGGTTGTATAATCGCTAAGCTCCCTAATTCCTAGAGGAACTTTGCTACCACTCTTAAACATCAGAGGTGTGAATTCTCAGTAGAGGATGTCATCGGTCATCTGAGTGTTGAGCAGAACTCGAGAGCAAAGGACTCGCACGGAAAAGGGGTCGAAGGAACTTCTGTAGTCAATATGGTGCATCAGAAGAACTTCAATTCCCACAAGCCCAAGGGAAAGAACGGTGTCAAACAAAATACCGACTTTAAGAAGAAGGGTAAGAAGACCTTCAAGAAGAACAAGAAGGGAGATGGCTGCTTCACTTGTGGTTCAGATGAACATTTGGCCAACAAGTGTCCTAACAAGTACAAGAAGCTAGGGCAGGACTCCAGGTCTGCCAATATGATTGTGGGCAACAATGAAAGTGGTGCATCTGGGTACGGTAATTTATTTACTGTATTTTCAGTTTGTCAGTCCACCGATTGGTGGGTGGACACAGGTGCAGATGTTCATGTGTGTGCTGACATTTCATTGTTTTCTTCTTACCAGGCCACAGGTCACGGGTCCGTATTGATGGGGAATGGCGCGAGTGCTTCTGTTCATGGTGTTGGCACGGTCGATCTGAAGTTTACTTCGGGAAGGATCGTGCAGCTGAAGAACGTGCAGCATGTCCCCGCCAAGAAGAACCTTGTTAGTGGCTCCCTTCTGTGTAGAGAAGGGTTTAAGTTGGTCTTTGAGTCTAATAAAGTAGTTGTTACGAAATATGGACTATTTGTTGGAAAGGGTTATGAATGCGGAGGAATGTTCCGCCTTTCTCTCGCTGATTTTTGTAATAAAGTCGTGAACAATATTCATTCGAGTGTTAATGAATCTGAAGTTTGGCATTCACGTCTTTGTCACATTAGTTTCGTTGTTATGACGCGGCTAGCAAAACTGAATTTAATCCCGAGTTTCACTTTAGCCAAAAGTTCTAAGTGCCTTTCGTGTGTGCAAGCTAAGCAACCTCGCAAGCCTCACAAGGATGCGGAGGAGAGACACTTGGCGCCATTAGAACTCATACATTCTGATCTTTGTGAGATGAATGGTGTGTTGACTAAAGGTGGAAAGAAATACTTCATGACATTGATAGATGATTCCACTAGATATTGCTATGTGTATCTGTTAAATACTAAAGATGAGGCTCTACACTACTTTAAAATCTATAAGGCAGAAGTTGAGAATCAACTTGAAAAGAAAATTAAACGAGTCTGGTCAGATCGTGGTGGAGAGTACTTCTCGAGTGAGTTTGATTCCTTTTGTGCGGAACATGGTATTATTGATGAGAGGACGCCTCCCTATTCACCCCAGTCTAACGGGGTTGCCGAACGGAAAAACCGTACTCTAACTGATTTGGTTAACGCCATGTTAGATACATCGGGTTTATCCAAGGCATGGTGGGGGGAGGCTATATTGACATCATGTCATGTCCTGAATAAAGTTCCAACAAAGGATAATGAGATCACTCCCTATGAGAAATGGGCGAAGAGAAGGACAACACTCTCGTACTTGCGTACTTGGGGCGGTTTGACGAAACTCAACGTGCCGATCCCCAAAAAGCGTAAGTTTGGACCAAAGACCGTGGACTGCGTTAATTTGGGCTACGCTAAGAATAGTATTGGCTATAGATTTCTAGTAGTGAAATCTGAGGTACCTGACCAGAAGGTTGGTACAATTATGGAGTCTAAGGATGCTACATTCTTTGAGGATATTTTTCCTATGAGAGATATGCAAAGCACTTCTAGACAGGAATCTGAGGAGACTCCTAAACCTGCCATTCCGATGGAATATTATGAACAAACACATGATGAAAATCCTGAGGAGGATGACGAGGAAACCCTTGGTAGGGGCAAGAGACAAAGGACTGTAAAGACCTTTGGTGATGATTTCCTTGTGTACCTCGTGGATGATACTCCCACTTCTATTTCAGAAGCGTATGCATCTCCAGATGCTGACTACTGGAAGGATGCGGTCCGTAGCGAGATGGATTCCATCATGGCTAACGGGACTTGGGAGATTACTGGACGTCCCTATGGTTGCAAACCATTGGGATGTAAGTGGGTGTTCAAAAAGAAGCTTAGGCCCGATGGTACGATTGAAAAGTATAAGGATAGGCTTGTGGCCAAGGGCTATGCCCAGAAAGAAGAAGAAGATTTCTTCGATACTTATTCACCTGTGGCCAGATTGACCACCATTCGAGTATTACTCTCGTTGGCGGCCTCGCATGGTCTTCTCATCCACCAGATGGATGTTAAGACGGCATTCCTGAATGGAGAGCTAGAGGAGGAAATCTACATGCAACAGCCTGATGGCTTTGTGATAGATGGTCAGGAAGGAAAAGTGTGCAAGTTGTTGAAATCTTTATATGGCCTCAGACAAGCACCTAAGCAGTGGCATGAGAAATTTAATACAACTTTGATATCTGTTGGCTTCTTTGTTAATGAAGCTGACACATGTGTATACTATCGCTATGGTGGGGGCGAAGGAGTTATACTGTGCTTGTATGTTGATGACATACTGATATTTGGAACTAGCCTCAAAGTGATTGAGGAAGTTAAGTCCTTTTTATCTCAGAACTTTGAGATGAAGGACCTTGGAGTGGCTGATGTTATCTTGAACATCAAGCTATTGAGAGATGATGAGGGTGGAATTACATTTCTGCAATCCCATTATGTTGAGAAGGTGTTGAGTCGTTTTGGATATTCGGACTGCAAACCATCTCAAACACCATATGATCCTAGTGTGCTGATTCGAAAGTTCGAAGGCACAGCTAAAGATCAATTGAGATACTCTCAAATTATTGGTTCACTCATGTATCTAGCGAGCGCAACGAAGCCTGACATCGCGTTTGCTGTAAGCAAACTGAGCCGGTTTGTTTCCAAACCGGGTGATGTACATTGGCATGCTATTGAAAGAGTTATGCGCTATCTGAAAGGTACTATGAACTATGGACTTCACTATACCGGATACCCGTCGGTACTTGAAGGGTATAGTGATGCGAATTGGATCTTTGATGCTGATGAGATGAAGGCCACAACTGGGTATGTGTTTACTCTTGGAGGTGGTGCTGTTTCCTGGCAATCTTGCAAGCAAACGATCTTAACGAGATCGACAATGGAAGCAGAATTAACAGCATTAGACACATCTGGTGGCGAAGCAGAATGGCTTCGAGATCTTTTGATGGACTTGCCAGTGGTTGATAAGCCGGTTCCGACCATCCTTATGAATTGTGACAATCAAACAGTTATTGTCAAGGTGAAGAGTTCAAAGGACAACATGAAGTCCAACAAACACATAAGAATGAGATTGGAAGCTGTCAGAAAATTAAGAAACTCCGGAGTGATAGCGTTGGATTATATCCAAACGGCTAAGAATCTGGCAAATCCCTTTACTAAAGGGCTATCACGTGTTGTGATAGATAATGCATCGAGGGAGATGGGTATGAGACCCACATGAGTTGCCATGGTAGCAACCCAACCTTAGTGATCGGAAATCCCATGAAGTAGGACCTGGGAAAACAAGCCAGTGGTGAACTGAGGAGAGTAACTTTACTAACCCACTCCGTTGGAGATGCAATACTCTCGGAAACTGTATGGTAGGTTGACTACTGTCTTAATGTGTTCCAAGGCTTATATGTATAAGCAAGATGCTGTCCTACGGAGCAATCTTTGGAGGAACACACCTATATGAGCCCGATTGCTGGTCACAGTCTATGAGATTGGGGTGATCTCTAGTAAGCTCATGAATAGGCCAGGAGTGCGACTAATATGCTCCACCCGAGGGGTCAGTCTTCGGCAGTCTAGTACTAGTAAGACATGTGGTGAAACTTCTTTACGCCAAACTGACAATTCAAGGCATAGTCCATTGTTCAGTTGTGAAGGAGTGTAGCTACTTGCTCTAGATGAAGTTCAACCTTAACCGGTCTTCACTGAAATACTGGTATATCAAAACAGTGTTTGGAACAAAGGACAAAATGGGCCCTTGAGATCTGGTGGGGGATTGTTGAAATATGAGTTGGGCCTTGGGCCCATCTAACAATTTCAGAAAAATCTCTAAGGGCCCATGTGGGTATATGGCACTAGGTGTGGTGAGAAGTTTAGTCCCATACCGCTAGTGGAGAAGGAGTTGGACCTCCTTATAAGGGATTCTCTTCCACATGCTATTGGAGCTTGAGAAGAGAAGTGGTTCCCGCGCGCTCCTCCTCCGTCGCCCACCTCACCACGCCACGCCACGCCTCTTCACGACGCGCCGCGGGTTGCGGGATTGAGCCGAGCCGAGCTCACACCTATGCGCTTATTTTTGCCGGTCAGGAACGGAGAGTCTTTGACAGATGGGGCCACGATCTGAGATGTCGGATCGTGGGATGTTACCGACTTGGACGTGGGTTCAGCCCACGTCTCTCCATGCGGCTGCGCCTATATATGTGAGGCGCTGCCAAGCCTAGCCGTTGCGCGAAACAGATCGCATCTGCCTCCACGCCCACGTCGTTCCATTGCTACTGCTGCCACCGGCGACTCCACCCCGTTCACCGCGTACACGGTTGACGGGAGAGCAGGCCTCCGAAACCCCGCCTCTCTGGATCCTGTACAGGAGAGGGGCGATTAGGTTTTTGGGGAGCGACTACGCGACTGCTCGCCTCCGTTCGTCTGCTTCCTCTATGTCTGCATCGCCTTCGTCATCACCATGTCCACCGACGCCGAACGTGCCGCCGCTGAGAAGCTGGAAGCCAACAAGAAGGCCGCCGAGGACGCTGCAGCCCCCGTCGCCGCGGCCTCTGCCTGGCCGATTGGAGGGTATAACATGTTTATCCCTCTCCTGTTAATTTCTGTCTTAGCTGTACTAGCTATGTGCGTAGATGTTTCTACTATATGCGTAGTACATGCTAGTCTGGTTCATAATCAGCATGTCAGTAATTTAGTCAATGCCATGCTAGTGATTTATTCATGGATTAAATTAATCAAAAATTGCCTATTTACTCAGCACTACAGACTTGGATGCAGAGGTAGCCCCGCGGTGATCTGGGCTTCGCGCCTTGCCCGGGTCTGCTCAAGGAGCTCGAGCCGGCGTTCCAGTGTTGGAAATGGGTAGCTCCTCACCCGGTGGCGTGGGGGCATGGCTACTAGGCAGACGGGGAGTGGAAAGTGGCGGCGGCGGATAGGCGGAGGAAAATGTGGATGGTAGGGTTTCGGTGCCGGCGGTCGACTTAAGTAGCCGGGCTCGGCACTACGTGGCCTGCCGGAGCGGCGCCACGCGGACCGACGAAGGAGACGAGCTTCGGACCGCTGGGTTTTCGGGCGATTCCGCGTGGGACCCCTCCGTCAGTCCGACGTGGCGGGCGCACCCGGGCGCCCCCATATTTGGGCTGGATATGAAGGGTGCCGGCAGCCCGGGCGTTTGAGGCCCGTTTGAGGCGCCCGGCTGGGTCGAAATTTCGTGCCCGGTCAGTGACCGGGCGGCTCGGCCGGGCGTTTGAGGGGGGTTTGGGGTGCCCGACTATAGATGCTCTGACGATCGAGCAACCCACGGTCGGGAATGCCTTTGGGTTAGTCCATTCCTGTGAGCCGTTGGAAAATAAAAAAATGGGTCAACCCCCGATATTCGGGCGGCCTAACCGCCTGCTGCCGCTGCCCGTGGCCGACGGTGCTATCACGTCAGCCTCGCCGCCCTCCCTCCCCGCCGCCGCCGTGTTGCCGCCTTCCTTTCCCGTCTGACCATCCTTCTAACACCGGCGACGATCCATTTTTTGGGTCAACTGCACCCTCACCCCCAACAACCCTAAGAGAGATCATGGGGCACCCTATCACCCTAAGATAGATAATGGGGTAGCTTCTCCAGCGAGTGGTGGCTGCTTCTTCCTACGATTTTTTTTAGGAATCCTTCTTACAAAAATTGACTGACTCAAATTCTATTTTCAGGCAACTTACGTTTAGGTATTGTGCCCACGGTCATTTGCCACCCCTGTCAATCCATCATAGCTTCCGTCGCCAAGGTGAAGCCATGCCACACACCATGCATCCAGTCCAGCAAGACGAGCTGAGACGGCCGACTGATCGAGTACTGTATTCCAAAAATTATTCGATTGACAAAGGAAGTAAATTTAATTCTTGTATATTTACTTTGCTTATAGTATAAGACATGGTATGACCAAAGAGGCTGAACGATGTCGCCTAACCGTTGGCCGCACGGGCGGCCGCCGCCTCTGGCGCTATCCATCTACCCCCCCCCCCCCGCGTCACCAAAGGCCACTGCGAGACACAGCTTGTGCGGTGGCGGTGGTGGTAACAGTCTGACATTTTCCCAAGTGCTGACCCGTGCGGTCTCCGACAGCTGGTGGCGTGTCCCCGATCGGCGGCTGATGCAGTAGCATGGAGGAGGCACCCTAGCTCACGGTGGTGTGTTCCTCTTGGTGTGGTGGGGTGACGTCTCCACTCATGGTGGTGGTCGACTGCTAGCTAGTGGTGGCGGGGGCAGATTGATGGTGCGACCTCCTCCCATAGTGGCGGTTGCCTGATGTAATTGCTAGTGTTGGTGACGACCTATCTGGACTCCCTTGATCTCGCCTTCGAAGGTTGGCAGGGGGTCACGGCTTCGTGGGGGTGGCATCGACGATATGACAACAATGACGACATCTTGAAAAGGTGCGGTGGTGGAGCGGGAATGCTGCGGCTACGGCTTGCCGCGCCTCAGCATTGTATTCACCATCAGACTTTACCACACTTGTTTTGAAACACATGCGCATGAGAAGCACTATAGATGATGTCCGTCTCTCCATGTTGTGCGACATTTCTTGTTCACAAGCATGGCTTACGTGTGTGATGATGCCCACGCCAGGGTTAAGCACGTGAGCGGCTGTCTCCAGGGATGTATGCCATGAAATGGCTTGAATCTCAATTTCTAGTGATTGTGGCATGTAGGTGTACCCCTGTTTGCAACATCGTCTTCCTCAACAAGTGGTGCGATAACACATGATGATTATGATTTGGTGGTGCTCTCCAGATTACCAGACTCGATCTTTGGGGTCAAAACCTTTGGTTTGGTCTTCAATAGTTGCACCTGGCAATGAGGGTGTTTACACGGTGTGTCCTTGTTAAAGGCATTGCATTGGAGATTTCTCAGGCGTGCTTTCCGTGGTGAAAACTCATGATCAAACCTTAAGTGGCTACCGGCGGCGGCGGCATTTGTGTGTTGCTCCCTTTCTAGAGGCGTTGCTTTCGGAGAATCTTTCTCGTATTCGTACGGTGTCGATGATGGTTGATGGTGTCACTGCTTGTATGTTGCGCGTTATTGTCTAGTTGGCTCACTTTGTTTTTTCTTCTTCTTCTTTTGTTTATCTGTGTGCATCCTCAATGTGTGCACTAGGCCTTGACACCGTGTCGTCATTGAGGGTGGATATGGTTGGTGCTCCCTTCGTCCCGAATTATTTGTCGCAGAATTTCTGCGATAAGTAACTCGGGGCGAAGGAAGTATTTATGTATTGCCCTTTCCAAGAAAGAAATACATGATAATAAGAAGTGCTTTCAGAAGAAGGAAAGAAGTACAGTACTCCCTCTGTCAACTAATATAAGATCTAGTAGTGATCTAAAAGATTTTATATTAGTTTACAGAGTGAGTAGCTGGTTTTGAGAGAAACTGAGATATACATGCTACCAAAGGAAGGGGCGTGTATTCAGTGCTCTGCCATCATAGGAACGCACATCACACGACGTTTAGCGAGCACTTTGGAGCAGATTTTATATAAAACATTGCACAAGGAAATAGGACGGTACTGTGACAGAAATTGCGGGTGTTTAACTTTGGGAATAAGAACCAGTACTGTCTTATTAATATCTTCAGGCATCACTCCGCCATTCAAGAAATCCAGCACAACCGATACCACGTCATCTTTGACTAGATCCCAATGTTTCTGAAAAAACCCAGCCGTGAATCCATCTACACCCGGGCTCTTATTTTGTCCCATACTAAATAGAGCTTTTGAAATTTCATCCTTTGTAAATGGTGCATCCAGGATCAAGTTCATGGCAGTAGTCACTTTCTTCTGAACAAAACGAGTGACTAGTGATGGGTTCAGTTCCTCTTGAGCTTGGAAAAGTTGAGCAAAGAAATCCTCGGCCATTGCCTTAAGTTTAGATTGATTAGTAGTGAGAGAACCATCTTCTTTTATTAGAGGACCAATATGGTTTTGGTGGCTACGTTCTTTTGCTTTGGCATGACAAAATGCAGTATTTCTGTCTCCATCTCGAAGCCATTGCACCCTAGACCGTTGCCTCATCATTGTTTCCTCACGGCTTAACATATTATTAAGCTGATGGATAAGGTTATGCTCCTCCACTGTTGGTCCTCGGTAGGGAGATACAGAACGAAGCTCCTCCAATTTTTCCCGAATCACGTTGATACTTTTACGGACTGAACCAAATTTATTATAACTCCAGTGTTGTAAATCATTCTGAACTCTTCGTAAGGTGGATGCAATACTGTTCAAATCATTCTGAACATTGTTCCTCTTCCATGCACCCTTAACAATAGAGTAAAATGCATCATAAGTCCTAAAACTATTGGAGGTGTGTCAGTTTAGTCCTGTAACTTTAGAACTGCACTTTTAGGTCCTAAAACTATTGGAGGTGTGTCAGTTTAGTCCTATAACTTTAAAACTACAGTTTTAGGTCCTACAACTATTGGAGGTGTGTCAGTTTAGTCCTATAACTTTGAAACTGCAGGCCATCAGTGGCATGATGGCTTAAGCTCCAGTGAGGAGAGTAGACTGATCATCTCAGCCTCACTCTGCAGTAGGAGAACGACATGTCGCACAACGTCCAATTGCTACACACCTATGGCTGCTGTTGGGACTGCGTCACTCTCGCCGACCTTTGCGCCAGCTCCGCGGTTTCCGCGCAGTCTTATGCGTCATCCAACGGCAGCGACAATTCCTCATCTGTGGCCATGCTTGTGCGCAAACAACAACATGCACGACCAGCTATACGGCAAGGGTGTCGGGGCAACGACAATGTCATGAGAGAGAAAGAGAGAGAGAGAGAGGTCGGATGGTGTCCTCCATCCCGATTGGCTCGGGGTCTCCCTAGCGGCCCCGGCGACCGCGCGGAGGGAGAGGGATGTCGTCCTCTATGCCGGCTGGCTTGGGGTCTCTCGGCGGCCGCACCAAACCTCTCAGTGAGACTGCACTGCAGCTCATGGCCACACAGTTGGTGGGCGTGCAGGTTGCAACACACGACGTGGAAGCATGTATGGATCACTTTTGGAGAAGTAAACACATATAAAGAGCTCATTTGAAAAAAATGCATCATAGATGTTGGTCATGCAAGCTTAGGACTTGAGATGAACAAATTTACATAGTTTTGGGACCCATAACTGCAGTTTCGAAGTTATAGGACTAAACTGACACACCTCCAATAGTTTTAGGACCCAAAACTGCACTTTCAAAATTATAGGACTAAACTAACACACCTTCAATAGTTTTGGGACTTATGATGCATTTCACTCTTAACAATATATTCATAGTCCTCATGAGAACACCACATATTTTCATACCTGAAGGGTTTTGATGCCCTTTTATAAGCACTTGGATGATGGCCTCTTTTAATTTCTATCACCAGAGCACAGTGGTCTGACATAGTGGTCTGCACATGCTGAACCCATGAATTTTCAAAAGCATCTACAAATTCGACATTGGCTAAGGCTCGGTCCAAACGGATCTTAACATTGTTGTTTCCGTGTTGCCGATTATCCCAAGTATATGAAACTCCAACATAACCAAGATCAATGAAATCACAGTAGTCGACGGCTTCACGAAAACCATCCATTTGCCATTCCTCCCTTACCCCAGAACCAAAATATTCAGAGGCGTCAGTTAACTCTCTATGCGGCCTCTGAACCATTTGTCCCTCCCTTTCCCTTTCCTTTTCCTCAGTGCAGAGAGAGGCGAGAGGTAAGGAGCTTCGTCTTCCCCCCGTTTCCCCCGGCGCCGCCGCGGGTTCTCCTACCCTGCGCCGGCCGCTCCGGTGGCGGGAGGGTGGGGAACCCCGGTTTTGTGCGTCCGGGCTGTAAATAGGGTGTGGAGTGCTGTTCCTAACGGCGGCGTCTTGGTGGCTGCGGCGCCGGTGTGTGGAATAACCGTCCTCCAGCTCCAGCTCCACCTCGACGGCGTCCGTGACCGCGGCGGTGAGGAGCTTGGGGGTTGCCGTGGTGCGGTTGGTTCAGCGGCGGCGCCAACCACATCGGTGGCCTTTTGTTCTCCGGATCTGGCCCCGCTTCGCAGGCGTGTGACTCCGACATCGGCGATGGTTCCTGGAGGGTTCGTGTACAGGAGTAGTCGGGTTGCTGCTGCTCGTTCGAGTAGTGCAGCTCGCGGATTTTGTGCTGCTGTTCCCATCTTGGTGCTCCTGTGGGCTACTGCGTTCGCCATGGTTGGCGGCACTGGCCTAACCACCAGCTCAGTTCGGGGTGTGTCCCCCGCCGATGCTCCTTCCTCGGCGCCAAAGGCTTGCCATGCGCGGCCACTAATACATGCGGCGACATCAACGAGCTTGACTTCGGTCCTCAAGAGTTCTGAGCTGGTGATTCAGCGGCCTCTCTATTGGTCTTCGTCCTTCTCCGGCTCTCCGGCGGCGCGACGGCGACGAGACGAGCGGCGGCGGATCAGATGCAGTAGAGAATATCCTAGGGCCTTCTTTGTGTTTTTCATTTTCTCTAGGGTGTTTTCTGCATTTGGGGACAGCTGTCCTATGTCTGGATGTATCCAGCGCTTTGTTTTTCCTGCTTTTTAATCCAGATATGGTTTCAAAAAAAAAAAAAAAGAACCAAAATATTCAGAGTTGGAAAGCACTTCATTGAAGTCCCCAACACACAACCAGGGGCTTTTGAACTGTCTCTTTAGATACTTCAGCAAGTACCAACTATCTTTTCGATGTTCGCGACGAGGCTCGCCATAGAATCCTGTAAGCCTGAATTCTTTCCATTCCGGATTATCCAAAGAGATAAACACATCTATATGGGCTTTAGCAAAAGATTTCAAGCTCACACATATTTCTCTTTTCCACCACAGTGCAGTACCACCACTTCGCCCGTCAGACTTAACACACAGTCCATGGGGAAAACCCATTAGCCACTGCAATTGTTCACACTTCTCCTTGCTCATCTTAGTCTCCATTAATAATATGATGTCGGGACGATGGTAATTCACAAGATAGCGGAGTTCCGGAACTGTTTCAGATTTCCCACAACCTCGACAATTTAGACTTAAGGATTTTCATTGATTCTGACCACAAAGGACAGCAAGGAATTTTGGAGCAAGGGATTCCTATGAATATTGAAGGATACGAAAAGATAGAGAAAAGTAGTGGTAGGAAAAAAGAAGAGAAGGCAGGGTGTGTACGTGAGATTGATGAAGGTCTAGAAGGAGGGTCAGATTAAGATTTCAAAAGTTGGAACTAGAATAAAAGGAAGGAAGCAAGGCATGCGCTAGGATTTGAAGCAGGTAGATAGATTATGGGGCTAAAAATTAGGATAACTGGAAGGGAGAAGAGTGAGAAGAACAGAGCCCGTAGGTCTCTGTCCGTGGGCAGAGTTCGGCGGCAATTAAGCACAGCGAGTCAGCGAAGAATCAAAAGAGGGGAAGGAGAACAGATTTCTATGGGGAATCAAGTAGAAGGAGAAGATCAGAAGGGGAATCGGCTGTAGAGATAGAACAAGAGGAAATTGATACAGGAGAGAAGAAAGAAAAAAGGAGTAACTGTGAGAGCTGAGAGGAAGAACGATGGAGAAGGTTGGTAGAGATTGATCTGTAGGTGGGGAAGAGTAGAAAGATGAATTAGTCGCTAGATTTGAGAAGAAGAAAGAACGGCAGGATGCCAATCTCCGGCAGATCGCCAGTCGCCACTGAGGCAGTCTCCAGAAGTCTCGACGCCCGTCAGCTCCTTGCAACCTGTTTGCATTGGTTGACCACGAGATAAATGTTCTCAGCAGGTGTTGGGTAATACTTATCGGTTGCCCATCATGTGCCTGGAACAGTTTCCCTTTCGCCCGCTAGCACTACATTTTTCTTGGGAAGGTTGTTCCGCTAGAAAGGCATGCACGAACCCTCAAAAAAAAAAAAAAGGCATGCACGTGCTCGTCTGGTAGAATGTCGGGAAAGATCACGTGGTTCAATGAATTTTGTCAAGAGTATAAGCAGGGTGGTCGAGCTAGATCCATTCACCTGGAAAAATGGTGTCAAATCCAGAAGAGAAAAAGATTACACGAGCGAGGCCCAACCACAGTGTATTTTCGTTTGCGTGTTTGGACGGTAGTTCGATGCCATGTACTGCCTACTGTGTTGATTTTGCGGGCCTGGACACGTTGCACTGTAGCTGTACACATATGTGGCGTCAGCTCAAGATGGCAACGGGGACGAAACCCATCGGGTTTTGCCTTCTCAAACCCATCCCCATGAGAAAATCGCAAGCCCGTCCCCGTCCCCATCACCGTGTGCGGGGCTAGCTTTTTGCCCGTCCCCTAAACCCATCGGGTTTGCCAAACCCACGGGAAAATCGAAATATTTAAGCAAACATAGTAGCAACACATAATAGCATTTCAACAGTAAAAAGAGCATATTTCAACAACATAACTTGAGCAAATTTCAGCACAACACAATAGGACATGGTTCAATAGCTACAAGGAGCATATTTCAGCAACTTAACTTGAGCAAAAAAAGAGCAATAACAGCAGCTACAAGGAGCATATTTCAGCACCATACAATACCCCATTTGAGCAAGAAAGATAAGCATATTTCAACAACAAGCAGTAGCATTTTGACGGGGATGGTGGGTTTCGGGTTCAGGTATTGCTAAAACGGGTTTGAACCCGCGAAACGTGTCGGGCTTTATACTTTACCCAACAGCAGCCCCACGGGGTTAAAAACACGCCCATCCCCGTCCCCTAATAGGGTAAAAACCCGCGGGGACGCGGGTTTCGGGGCCCCATTGCCATCTTGAGCGTCAGCGCAGCCAGCTTTCATTCGCACCGAAGGTCCAAGCCAAACAAGCGAGACGAGACGCCGCACAAGGTCCAGGACACGTCGCTGACACACGGTCCTTGTCGCAATCAACGGGACTTGCCGGCCTGACGATCGAGCAAACCCACGGTCGGGAATGGCGTGCCCCCCCCCTCCCCTTCTTTTCGGTCATCTCTCTAACCTCGGCGATGAATCATTTTTTGGCGAACTGCATCCTCACCCCCAACACCCGCCCGTAAGATAGATCATGGGGCACCCTGTCACCTTAAGATAGATAATAGGGTAGCTTCTCCGGCGAGTGGCGGCTGCCTTCTTTCTATGAAATTGACTGACTCAAATTCTTTTTTCAGGTGACTTACGTTTAGCTATCGTGCCCACGGTCATTTGCCACCCCTGTCAATCCATCACAACTTCCATCGCCAAGGCGAAGCCATGCCACGCACCATGCATCTAGTCCAGCAAGACGGCCAACTGATCAAGAAATTATTCGATTGACAAAGGAAGTAAATTTACTTCTTGTATATTTACTTTGCTTATAGTATACGACATGGTATGAACAAAGAGGCTGAACGGTGTCGCCTAACCGTTGGACGCACAGGCGGCCGCCGCCTCCGGCCCTATCCATCTACTCCTCCACCCGCACCACCAAAGGCTACTGCGAGACACAGCTTGTGCGGTGGCGGCGGGCGGTAACGGTCTGACATTCTCCCATGCGCTGACCCGTGCGGTCTCCGACAGCTGGTGGCGCGTCCCTGATCGGTGGCTGATGCAGTGGCATGGAGGAGGCACCCTGGCTCGCGGTGGTGTGTTCCTCTTGCTGTGGTTGGGTGACGTCTCCACTCGTGGTGGTGGTCGACTGCTAGCTACTGGTGGCGGGGGCATATCGAGGGCGCGACCTCCTCCCATAGTGGCAGTTGCCTGATATAATTGTCAGTGTCGGTGACGACTGATATGGACTCCTCTGATCTCGCCTTCGAAGGTTGGCAATGGCTCGGGGGTCGCGGGCTTCGTGGAGGTGGCATCGACGATATGGCAGCATCGGCGACAGCTTGAAAAGGTGCGGCGGTAGAGTGGGGATGGTGCGGCTACGGCTTGCCGCGTCTCAGCGTCGTATTCACCAGCAGACTTTACCACACTTGTTTTGAAACACATGCGCGTGAGAAGTTGTAGACGATGTCCGTCTCTCCATGTTGTGCGACAGTTCTTGTTCACAGACATGGCTTACGTGTGTGATGATGTCCACGCCACAGTTAAGCACGCGAGCGGATGTCTCCAGGGATGTATGCCATGAAATGGCTTGAATCTCAATTTCTCGTGACTATGGCATGTAGGTGTACCCCTCCTTGCAGCATCGTCTTCCTCGGCAAGTGGTGCGATAACACATGATGATTATGATTTGGTGGTGCTCTCCAGAGTACCAGACTTGAGCTTTGGGGTCAAAACCTTTGGTTTGGTCTTCGATGGTTGCACCTGGCAATGAGGGTGTTTGCACGTCATGTCCTTGTTAAAGGCATTGCATTGGAGATTTCTCAGACGTGCTTTCCGGGGTGAAAACTCAAGATTTAACCTTCAGTGGCTACCGGCGGCGGCGGCATTTGTGTGTTGCTCCCTTTATAGAGGCGTTGCTTTCGGAGAACCTTTCTCGTATTCGTACGTTGTCGTTGATGGTTGATGGTGTCGCTGCTTGTATGCTGCACGTTATTGTCTAGTTGGCTCACTTTGTTTTTTCTTCTTCTTCTGTTTATCAGTGTGCATCCTCAATGTGTGCACTAGGCCTTGACACCGTGTCGTCATTGAGGGTGGATATGGTTGGTGCTCCCTCCGTCCCGAATTATTTGTCGCAGAATTTCTGCGATAAGTAACTCAGGGCGAAGAAAGTATTTATGTATTGCCCTTTCCAAGAAAGAAAGACATGATAATAAGAAGTGCTTTTAGAAGGAAAGAAGTACAGTACTCCCTCTGTAAACTAATATAAGATCTAGTAGTGATCTAAAAGATTTTATATTAGTTTACAGAGTGAGTAGCTGGTTTTGAGAGAAACTGAGATGTACATGCTACCAAAGGAAGGGGCGTGTATCCAGTGCTCTGCCATCATAGGAACGCACATCACACGACGTTTCTGAAAACAAGTGTCGTGAGATGATGGAAGGACCGGGCCTCATCTTGCATGATGGCAACAGCAGAAATGGATGTTCACTGAGAAAGTCTGAAAACTACGATCATGCACGAAGTCTGAACCCTACGGGGAAGGCCAATGGATGTTCACTGAAAACTCGCGCAGCTGCAGGCTGGTAGCAGCAGCAATGACCAAATGAACATGCATGGCGGCCAAGTTCAAGATTGATTCACACGCAGTGCATTCTCAGAGGCCGGAGGTAGAAGAATGTCAAATCTGAAAAAGAAAAAGATGATACTACGAGCGAGGCCAAAGCACAGAGAAAAAAACAAACACGTTGTACAGTCGCGTTGATCGAACAACGGTCCTTGTCACCACTCACCACCGTCCATCCAGGCAGCTTCCGTCGCGCCATGGCGCCCCGTCCGATCCACTTGAGCAAGACGAGACGAGACGAGACGACCGACTGTGGTCCAAAAACGTCGCTGTGTGGCCGGAATCTTTCGCCGGCCCGCCTATGGCTAGCCGCCCACTCCATCCACTCCTCGTGGCCAATCGATCCACCCATCGGCCGCGCACCGCCTCCCGCCCGTGCCTCACAGTAGTACCACCGACGACGCCCCGTCATGTGATCGCGACGTCGATCGCATGACGGCACTGCACTCGTCGCCCGCACGGTCCTTCACGGGTAAGCCAGCACCCGATCGATGCAACAAGACAAATCGCCGAGTCGACCGCCCGTCCGATCACCTTCGCCGCCAAGAAACCAATCGTGAGCCCGTCCACCATAAGTAGGGTCGAGGTCCCGGCTCGATCACCACCAGATATTTGGTTCCATTTCGTTTCGGTTCTGCCTGGCACGGGGAGAAGAGAAGAAGAGAAGAATTCGAGCTAGTCCGCCGGAGATGCGAGGGATGGACGGGGCGTCGGCGGCGGCGGGGGTGTGGGGCGGGCTCAACTCCGGCGTGGTGCTGAGCCTCATCGCGGTGCTGTGGACGGTGGTGTGGCAGAACCTGCAGCACCTGCAGCTCCAGCACTTCTTCAAGCGCCACCTCGGCCGCCACGCGCGCCGCCTCGCCGCGCTCGTCGACCCCTACCTCTCCGTCACCATCGCCGAGTACGACGGCGGGAGGATGCGCCGCGCCGAAGCCTACGAGGAGCTCAAGGCCTACCTCGCCGCGTCGACCTCACGCAGCGCGCGCCACCTCCGCGCCGAGGGCGCCCGGGACGCCGACCGCCTCGTACTAAGCATGGTCGACGGCGAGGAGGTCTCCGACGCGCTCTTACCCGAGGAGGGCGGCGGCGCCGTGTTCTGGTGGGCCTACTCCCGGCCGCCGCCGCAGCAGGACCGGCGCTGGGGCGGCGGAGGAGGAGGCGGAGACGAGGAGAACCGGCGCTTCTACCGGCTCTTCTTCCTCGACCGCCACCGCGACCAGGTCCTCAACGCATACCTCCCGCGCGTCCGCCGCCAGGGCCGCGCCGTCATGGTCCAGAACAGGCGCCGCAAGCTCTTCACCAACATCTCCTCCCACCAGTTCAGCGGCGGCGGGTACGCCCGCTCCGCCTGGACGCACGTGCCGTTCGAGCACCCCAAGACGTTCGCCACGCTGGCCATGGACCCGGCCAGGAAGAAGGAGGTCATGGACGACCTCGACGCCTTCAAGGCCGGCAAGGATTGGTACGAGCGCGTCGGCAAGGCGTGGAAGCGCGGCTACCTGCTGCACGGCCCGCCGGGGACGGGCAAGTCGGCCATGATCGCCGCCATGGCCAACCACCTCGACTACGACGTGTACGACATCGAGCTCACCTCCGTGCACTCCAACACGGACCTCCGCAAGCTCTTCATCGGCACCACCAGCAAGTCCATCATCGTCATCGAGGACATCGACTGCTCCCTCGACCTCACCGGCGCGCGCCCCAAGAAGAAGGACACCGCCCCCGAGGACGAGGACAAGGCCAACAAGGGCGACAAGAAGGGCGGCGCCGGCGCGGCCGACGCGAGCAGCAAGGTGACGCTGTCCGGGCTGCTGAACTTCATCGACGGGCTGTGGTCGGCGTGCGGCGGCGAGCGGGTCATCGTGTTCACCACCAACCACCTGGAGAAGCTGGACCCGGCGCTGATCCGGAGGGGCCGCATGGACAAGCACATCGAGATGTCCTACTGCCGCGCGCCGGCGTTCGAGTTCCTGGCCAAGGCTTACCTCGGCGTGGAGGAGCACGAGCTGTTCGGCGCCGTGGGCGCGCTGCTGCGGGAGGTGGACATGACGCCGGCGGACGTGGCCGAGAACCTGACGCCCAAGAGCGCGGACGACGACGCGGACTCGTGCCTCAGAGGGCTGGTGGCGGCGCTGGAGAAGGCCAAGGAGGACAAGGCCAGCAATGGAGGCAATGAGAAGCAGCCGGAGGAAGAAGACGGGGGAGTGGTTGCCGCCGTTGACAAGGAGTGATCGATCGGGCGAGTGAGTCAGAGTAGCTCAGGATCAGGATATCATGATGTCAGCCACGTTTTCTCTCGATTTGTCATTGTTAGATGACGTCGTTTCTTTCTACTCCAGCAAGTAATGATGACGCGTAGAATGATCAGATTTTTTTACTTGAGTTGATTTTGGTGTGAATGGAAAGCCTACTGATGGACACGTCTTCTAGACGTGCTCATTTGACATTACTATTAAGCTGCTTCTTTTTAGAACACAGTCCAACGCAAGCGCTCGTATATATACCCACGTACATTCATCCTTATGAACATACACATGCAGACCTTACTCCTATGAGCACATTCAAAAGACTGAGCTGGCATATCATCTTGAGATTGACGAAGTCACCACAGACGCCTCGTAGTTAACGGGAACGTCTTCTCCCACTGAACGCACGTCGCCGAAAATCCTGAAATAAATAATGCGAGCATTAGGACTTAACCCTGGTGGGCTAGGAATATCACTGTCTTCCTAACCATCCAACCATAGCTTGGTTCGCACTATTAAGTTTTTCTTACATAGATGGACTTGGTGTATTTCTCAAAAACGAAACAAGAAAGACTATTTTTTTCGATAAAAAGGGGGAAAAGGAACTTTGGTTCATATTACAATCACTTTAGCAAGTTACTGAACTAACATCCAAACGTCACCATATCCACCTCACACGATATGTTCTATACAGCAAACCGACCCTTCTTTTATTCCGATGAGATGGCCACATGACCCCATTTTCGTGAGGAAAATGGAGACTTTTACAGGAGAAGAGCAACATCACTTACATCTCTCCCCCAAAGCATACCAGAATGCCAAACAAACACTAACAGTCATACCAACAAAATTACATAACTCTAGATAGGAACGACTCATACGGTCATACCCTTTTTTGCGAAAAAAACTTTCGATCTATTCATTTTCAAGCATGGCAGTACAACGAAAATCAGAAATAATAAAATTACATCTAGATCCGTAGACCACCTAGCGACGACTACAAGCACTGAAGCGCGCACTGAAGCGAGCCAAAGGCGCGCCGCCGTCATCGCCCCTCCTTCGCCGGAGCCAGGCAAACCTTGTTATAGTAGACAGTCGGGAAGTCGTCGTACTAAGGCCCCATAGGACCAGCGCACCAGAACAGCAACCGCCGCCGATGAAGAGTAGCGTAGATCGGAAGGATCCAACTTGAAGACACATGAACGTAGATGAACGACGACCAGATCCACCAAAGACAGATCCAACAGAGACATACCTCCACAAGCCCACCAACGATGCTAGACGTACCTTCGGGATGGGGGCTAGGCAGGGAGAACCTTATTCCATCTTCTGGGAACAGCCGTCGTCTCGCCTTCCTGAGCAGGACACAAACCCTAACAAAACTCAACGAAACATCTAAAAACGGAGCCCTCCGGCCGGCAATGGCAGGGATCTGATACGTTTCCAACGTATCTATAATTTTTTATTGTTCCATGCTATTATAGTATCAATCTTGAATGTTTTATATGCAATTATATATCATTTTTTGGGACTAACCTATTAACCTAGTGCCCAGTGCCAGTTGCTGTTTTCTGCTTGTTTTTTTGTTTTTCAGGAAATCAGTACCAAACGAAGTCCAAATGCCACGAAATTTTTTGACGATTTTTTTCTGGACAAAAGAGACCCTGAAAACTTCGGGAGGATGCCAGAAGCCTCACGAAGGCTTCACAAGGCAACAGGGCGCGGCCCCGGGGGGGGGGGGCGCCCTGATGCCTTGTGGGCCTCTCGTGGCTCCTTTTGACCTAATTCCACTTCTATAAATTCTCAAATATTCAGAAACCAACAGAGAGCCAGAAGAGAAAACCCTACCGCCGCCGCAAGCCTCTGTTCTTCCGCGATCCCATCTGGAGACCTTTTCCGGTACTCTGCCGGAGGGGGAATCGATCAAGGAGGGCTTCTTCATCAACCTTGCTGCCCTTCCGATGATGTGTGAGTAGTTTACCACAGACCTACGGGTCCATAGCTAGTAGCTAGATGGCTTCTTCTCTCTCTTTGATCTTCAATACCATGTTCTCCTCGATGTTCTTAGAGTTCTATCCGATGTAATC
Organism: Elymus sibiricus; assembly: GCA_039707655.1. Classification (NCBI taxonomy): domain Eukaryota; kingdom Viridiplantae; phylum Streptophyta; class Magnoliopsida; order Poales; family Poaceae; genus Elymus; species Elymus sibiricus. The sequence goes on from CM077672.1 coordinate 428,820,913, forward strand.
TTCTTTTGCGGTGTGTTTGTTGGGATCCGATGAATTGTGGGTTTATGATCAGATTATTGATGAGAAATATTTGAGTCTTCTATGAACTCTTTTATGCATGATTCTTATAGCTTTGTATTTCTCTCCGATCTATCCGTTTGGTTTGGCCAACTAGATTGATTTATCTTGCAATGAGAGAGGTGCTTTGTGATGGGTTCAATCTTGCGGTGCTCAATCCCAGTGACAGAAAGGGAGATGACACGTATTTGTATTGTTGCCATTAAGGATAAAAAGATGGGGTTTAATCATATTGTTTGAGTTTACTTTGTCTACATCGTCATCTTGCTTAAGGCGTTACTCTGTTTTATACTTAATACCCTAGATGCATGCTGGATAGCGGTCGATGGGTGGAGTAATAGTAGTAGATGCAGGCAGGAGTCGATCTACTTGTCTCGGACGTGATGCCTATATATATGATCATTGCCTTGAATATCGTCATAACTATGCGCTTTTCTATCAATTGACCAACAGTAATTTGTTTACCCACTGTATGTTCTGTGCTCGAGAGAGAAGCCTCTAGTGAAAACTATGGCCCCCGGGTCTATCTTTATCATATATTAAAATCGAAAAATACCTTGCTGCAATTTATTTACTTTTATTTTATTTTGCAATTTACTTTTCTATCTATCACTATCAGAATTAATCCTTGCAAATAACCGCTAAGGGGATTGACAACCCTCTTATTTGCGTTGGGTGCAAGTGTTTGCTTTTGTGTGTGTAGGTGCTGCTAACGAGGTTCTATGTGGTTCTCCTACTGGATTGATAACCTTGGTTCTTAACTGAGGGAAATACTTATCTCTACTATACTGCATCATCCTCTCCTCTTCGGGGAAATCCCAACGCAGTTTACAAGTAGCAGGATCCATCGCGCTCCCATGGCCCTAAGGCCATCGGAGACGAGGCGGACCGGCGGCGGCGCCGACGGGAGGCAATGGAACCCTAACTTTTCTTGGGACAGGAGGCGGAATAAGACTCATACGGTCATACCCATACCATCAAAACTAGGAAGCCAACACAGCTTGCTATCATGCAAATATAGAGGCAGCAGCCTAAACAAAAAATAAACATGCGTCAACCAAAACATCCAATGGGGGTAGTCAGAAGCAATCCACATCTTCGAAACCAGTACCTCCAGCAACCGATTTCATCGGATTAACCGACCCGTTCATTATGCTCAATAATCTACTGGTCTTCTTTTTTCTTAGAGAAAATGCAGGAGCCCGACTTTATAAATAAAGCCATCATGACGAGTTACCACGAGTCATACAGCAATGAGGTAGCAAATGTTTAAGGCATACAACCAAGTACAGATCACCATCATCAAAACAAGGCACGCATGCCGGGAGAAGGAGCAGAAACGAAGGTAGCGATCCACGTCAAGAGGTTGAGGGGTTCAGGGCGATGGTGGAGGCACGGATCTTGGAGACCATCAAGGCCACATTATCAGCATTCACAGGTTTAGCGAGAGGGCTCCACTGCTGGACAAAGACAACCATTTTGAACAAACAATCAGAAGGGCTGTTAGGAAACAAGTGTTCAATCATAAATTTATTCCTAGTGGTCCATAAAGACCAACCAAAGGCAGCAAAAACAATCCAAAACACGTGAGCGAGCTAGCTCAAAAGGTTTTTTTTATAATGTTAAGAAAATCATCTACACAAGTCGGTTTTCAGGAAACATGCAACCACTATGGAATGCCACTCCATCCAAGCTTAGCTAAGACACAGTTAAACTGGATGCGCTCGGTATCTCTTCCCACAAATGGAGCAAGCAGCGGAAGCACTCGCTAGAAGCTTGCGTCTGATAGCCTACCAAAGGAAAATTCTTATCATCAATGGGATCCGTGCCTTTCGAAGACCCTTGAATCGGTGGGTCTGACGGCCTTGAGAAACCTGAAGGTACAACAACTTGGCAGAAAGCTGTATGAGGCCAAGAGATCTGATCTGGGTTCTCCGAAAGCGATGGAAGAAGGGCAGTGAGGGCCTGCCAATCAACAAACTCTTCAGGAGGGAGTGTCCGCGTGCAGCCCAAGGTTCTAACTAGCGGTTGTAAGCTTCGGAATGGAGATCGACTGGTTGGCACAGTGATACGTCCATTTTGCATCATGATTTCCTACTGTTATTTATAATGTTTTGGATATATATTTCACTTTATGATGCAATTCTAATGTCTTTTCTCTCTTAATATGCAAGATACACTTGAAGAGGGAGATTGCCGACAGCTGGAATTTTGAGCCTGAAAAAGCTACAGCAGAGATAGCTATTCTCCGGAGCTCCAAATGACCTGAAAATTTACAAAGAATTATTTTGGAATATATAAAAAATACTAGAAGAAAGAAGTACCAAAGAGGAGCCTCGATGGGCCCGCAAGGCAGGGGGCGCGTCCTACCCCCCAGGGCGCGCCCAGGTGCCTTGTGGGGCCCACAAAGGTCCACTGATGCCCATCTTCCGCTATATGAAGCCATTTGCCCTAGAAAAAAAAATAAGAGGAAGACTTTCGGGACGAAGCACCGCCGTCTCGAGGCGGAACCTGGGCAGGAGCACTTCTGCTCTCCGGCGGAGCGATTCCGCTGGGGAAACTTCCCTCCAGGAGGGGGAAATCGAAGCCATCGTCATCACCAACGCTCCTCTCATCATGGGAGGACCCATCTCCGTCAACATCTTCAGCAGCACCATCTCATCTCCAAACCCTAGTTCATCTCTTGTATTCAATCTTTGTCTCAAAACTTCAGATTGGTACATGTGGGTTGCTAGTAGTGTTGATTACATCTTGTAGTTGATGCTAGTTGGTTTACTTGGTGGAAGATTATATGTTTAGATTGTTAATCATATATTATTCTCCTCTGATCATGAATATGAATATGATTTATGAGTAGTTCTGTTTGTTCTTGAGGACATGGGATAAGTACCATTCTTGGGCCTAGCGGAAGGCACTGTGGGATTAGTAAGTAGATGGTGGGTTGCGAGAGTGACAGAAGCTTAATCCCTAGTGTAAGTGCATCAAGTGCCCCCTTAGTGGTTTTGGAGTATTGAAGACAAATAGGTTAAGGGACTAATGTGTTTGTGAGTGTACACAGGAGAAAATAGTCCCTGAAGACTTGGTTTAACCACGGAAGTCGACCCCTAAAAATGTATTTCTTCAAGTGAAGAATTTGGTGCGGCCTGTGAAGAAATTGATGCGAAGACTTTGAAGCTTGAAGACCTTGTTTTCATAGTTTCTTTTTCTTCTTATTTGAGTCATAGGAAAAATCGTACTGTTAAAGGGGGGTCTAGGTGAAACATATTTCATACTTCAAAGCGATGCTCAAACCTATACACATTACAGCCGCTTCGAGTGAAGCCTTTGAAAATCTCCGGAACAGCTGACGAATTTGATAGTGACAGTGACGAAGTTCATCTGGTTTCTGACGAATTTGGTCAGGCTGAGGAGTTAGGATTTTGCCAGTGCGATTTGCCTATCGTGAGGAAATAGAGTGCCCCGACGAAATTGAGAGCTTAATTTCCGACCATTGTTGCGCCGCGTGCCAGCTGTCGAGTGGATTCTTATCCTGACAACGGTCTTGTCTGAGAAGGGCATTTATGACAATTCATGTCGGGTTGCCCCTGGCTATAAATAGCCGCCCCCTTCAACCACTAGTTGGTTGGTTTCTCTAGAGAGAACTTGACACTTGTCATTTGAGAGCAACCCTTCCTGTGACGACTTTGTGAGAACCCAAGTGAGGAAAAACCCAACCAGAGCCAGAGTGACTGAGCATCACTGAAGAAGTTGATCTGTGTGATCCGACACTTATTACCTTTGAAGACTGTCATTCTTCCAGACGGTTAAGCGTCATGTTCTGAGCACCCAAGAGTAATTGTGGCGTGCCGGTGAACAAGCCTGTGAAGGTTTTGGAAGTCTACCTTGAAGACTTACCACGAGTGATTGGGCGAGGTCTAAGTGACCTTAGCTTAAGAGGAATACGGTGAGGACTAAGTGTCCTCCGAGGTAAGACTCAGCCGCCTCAACCAGACGTACAGTTGATACAGCAACTGGAACTGGTCTACCAAATCGCTGTGTCTTCACCGAGCCCAACTGGTTTCAAATTCCTCACCCCTTTACCTTTACGCATTTCCGCTGCTGAAGAACTTGTGCTCTACTTTTCGGAAGAACTTGAACTGAAGACTTTCATCATGTTGTATTTCATTTCTTCAATTCATCTTCCTCATGCATGACTGTTTGTATGACTACTTGTTCTTCACTTGTATGTATTTCTTTCGCATGCTATCTACATCTGTGTTGATCTAGTTTCACTCATGTTTCTATTTCGTCACTCTGATTTTCGTCAAAATCTTCGGAGTTTGACGAATTTCTAAAAATCTCCCATTCACCCCCCTCTGGGAGTTAACCCGTGCTTTCAATTGGTATCAGAGCAAGGTACTCCCTTGTTCTGTGTGATTTTGGTTTAACCACCTGGAGTTTTAGTTATGTCGACCGCAAGTATGATCAAGGTATCCGCTGCGTGCCCCATCTTCGATGGCACGAACTATCCATACTGGAAGGTCATGATGCGAAAGCGTCTCTTGGCCATGGATAGTGAGCTATGGACCGTTACTGAATTGGGTCTGACCAACCTCTGCAAGATGGCGAATGCTGATGACATTCGCAAGTACACTCAGCTCAATGCTCGGGCCAAATACTTCATCTGCTCTCGTCTGACCAAAGATGAGTTCACTCGCATCTATCATCTGGGCAATGCGAAGCTCATCTGGGATAGGATCTCTGACGTCTATGAAGGGGCATATAGACGTGACGATCCCTGGCTTGTGGAATTTCGGAATTCCCTGAAATCTCGGGATCCAGATCCTGCCTCAACTTCATCGGCCGTTTGCCTCATGGCAAGAGGCACCAAGGTATTGCAAAGACCTTTATCTTCCTCTAGGGAAGGTGAATCTGATGAAAACATGACCCCCAGGTATTCCAAGCTTGCTAGCATTGCCACTCGGCAACAAAATGCCATGGAAAGAATTCAAAACTTGTTAGACAAATGTGATGATCTGTTGAACGATGAAATGGAACACTCACAGATCTTGACTGACGAAATCAAACGTCTTCAGTCAAAGTTTGACGAACTTGAAAGTCGTCATGTGTCCCTCTCAGCCGAACACAAGAAACTGTCCTATGAATTTCTTCAAAGGAAGCAAGATCTCGAGAAGCTGAAAGCGTCTCATGATGATCTTCAAAAAGAAAATGATTCACTCCTCGCTCAACAGATCAGTACCGCTAAGGAAGAATTTGTTGCACCATGCCTAAAATGCCTTGAACGTGATAATGCAAATTCTTCAGCTGAATGTTCAAATGCTTCAGTACTTTCAATTGCTTCAACTGCTACGGTGGCCACTAACCCCTCATCTGAGGAATCCACCGATGATACTGATGAAAATGCAGGGCTGAAGTAATTGTATGTCATAGGCATGTACAAAAGCCTCAAAGGGCACCAAACCCTGTGTGACGTGCTCAAAAAGTAAATTCTTCATAGGAACCCTAGGAAAGACGGTATTGCTTTTGAGAGAAAGCTCAACGCTGATGGTTCATATTGGAAGCCTGAGCAGTATCCCAAAACCACATGGGTTGCTGCAAAGGGACCTCCAATAGATCCATCCACTTTATCTGGCTATACTTGTGATACTTCATATTCTTCAGATGAGTCATTTGACTCCAACTATAAACTGTTCAAGAATCAGAATGGTGAAGTCTTTGCCAGATTTGTTGGTACTAACTGCAGGAACGGTTCCCCAGTGAAGAAAATCTGGGTACCCAAGAGTGTCATTGAGAATCTTCAGGTGAATGTCATCATGACACCACCGATGAAGAAGAAACTTCCCAGGGCAAATTCTTCATAGGGATCAAAGTCGTCAAATGGACGCAGACCCACTTATGGTCGTGCTAATGCCTCTGTTTCGCAGGGAAACAAACAACGATTTGATGAATATGAGCATTACTCTTCGAACCACTATGTTCACAAACCGTCGAAGAATTTCTCTGCTTATTCATTCAATTACTATAACCCTCCTGTGAAGAGAAATGCATATTCTTCAATGCCTAAGTTCTCCATCAATGCACTACATTACATTGCTTCTCAGCCACCCATACAGATGTGGGTGGTTAAGAAGAAGAACTAATCTCTTCTGCAGGGTTAGGTCTTCAGACAACTAAAATGTCTGATGAATTTGCTGAAGACCTGACAACGTGCCTGTTGGGATGCAGGCTAACCATGATGAAATGAATAACTCATTTCACACATACCTTATGCTGCTAAATACTATTCCTTGATGAAATTGTTTGACGAAATTGATCATCATCATATTCTTCACTTTGAAGTATATGAATTTGTAAGTCAGACTAATGCTTCTACAGGATGACACACCCTCAGCCACCGAATGGGTCTTGGATAGTGGCTGCACGAATCACATGACTGGAGATAGGAATCTCCTCACTAATGCTCCTCTAACTCCGTCTCATCTGAAGCATATCACATACGCTGACAAAGGAAAGAGCAAGGTATTGGGTCTAGGTAAGGTTGCTATCTCGAAGGATCGACACATGGAAAAGGTGATGCTTGTCGAGTCCCTTGGATACAACCTCATGTCTGTCTCAATGCATTGTGATCTTGATATGATTGTCATCTTTGGCAAATATAGATGCATTGTGCTGTTGGAATCTGACAAATCCAAAGTCTTCGAAGGCTTTAGGAAAGGTGATTTGTATATTGTAGATTTCTCTCTAGGTCCTCAGCCTGCCACGTGTGTACTAGCAAAAGCTTCAGAGTGCTGGCTATGGCATCGACTTCTTGGACACACTGGCATGAGGAATTTGAGCACACTCATCAAGAAGAAGCACATCATTGGCATCGAAGGCGTCAAATTCGTCAAAGATCATCTGTGTGGTGCTTGTGAGTCTGGGAAGATGACCAGATCCAAGCATACGGCTAAGACAATCATGACCACTACTCGTCCCTTTGAATTACTTCATATGGATTTGTTTGTACCCACACATTATGCCACACTAACCAATGCAGCATCTCTCTACGGATTCATCATAGTTGATGACTACTCTCGTTACACCTGGGTGCACATCATTTCCTACAAGACTGAAGTTCAGGATGTCTTCAGACGATTCTCTAATCAGGCCATGACGAATTATGGTCTCAAGATCAAGCACATCAGGAGCGACAATGGCACTGAGTTCAAGAACACAGGGCTTGATGACTATCTTGATGAACTTGGTATCACTCATGAGCTCTCTGCTCCCTACACGCCTTAGCAGAATGGAGTCGTGGAGCGCAAGAACCGGACACTCATCGAGATGGCACGTACTATGCTTGATGAACACAAGACACCTCGTCATTTTTGGCCTGAAGCAATTGACACTGCATGTCACATCATCAACCGGGTATACCTTCACAAATTCCTCAAGAAGACCTCATACGAACTCCTCACTGACAAGAAACCCAATGTGAGTTATTTCAAAGTCTTCGGTGCTAAATATTGGATTAGTGATCCTCATCACAGTTCTAAATTTGCACCGAAAGCACATGAGGGTTTTATGCTTGGTTACGGAAAGGACTCGCACACCTACAGAGTCTTCAACACCTACCACAACAAGGTTGTTGAAACTATAGATGTGCGGTTCGATGAAACTAACGGCTCGCAAAGAGAGCACCTGCCTCCTGTGCTAGATGAAATGCCTCCTGAGGAATGGATCAAGCTTATGGGCACTGGTGAAATTGTGCCCAGTGAAGAAATAGCTGATGAAGAAGTACTGATCCCTCGTCATGAAGAAACTGTTAATCCTGAGGAAAATGATGCTAAGGATTCTGCACGGAAACAACAATAGCAAGGCCCTCGTCCAGCACATCCACGAGTGGCGAATGAAGTGCAGATTGAAAAGATCCTCGACAACTTCAATGCACCTGGTCCCCTCACTCGCTCAAGAGCTTCACATTTAGCTAACTTTTGTGGGAATTACGTGTTTGTCTCTATTTCAGAGCCCACCAAAGTTGATGACGCATTTCTTGAACCGGAATGGATTCAAGCGTTGCAAGAGGAATTGCATCAATTCCAGCTCAACAACGCGTGGGAGCTAGTCAAGCGTCCCGATCCACGCAAGCACAATATCATCGGCACTAAGTGGATCTACCGCAACAAGCAAGACGAAAATGGCCAAGTGGTGAGGAATAAGGCCCGTCTTGTAGCTCAAGGCTACACACAGGTTGAGGGTATTGATTTCGATGAAACATTTGCACATGTTGCTAGGCTTGAAGCCATTGCAACTTGTGAGCTGCGTTGGGATTTCCCCGAAGAGGAGGGGATGATGCAGTACAGTAGAGATAAGTATTTCCCTCAGTTATGAAACCAAGGTTATGAATCCAGTAGGAGAATCACGCAACAACTCGTTAGCAGCACCTGCACACAAAATAACAAATCCTCGCACCAAACGCGAACAAGGGGTTGTCAATCCCTTGGCGGTTAATTGCAAGATTAAATTGTATGGTGATAGATAGATAGATCGAACAAAAATAAAAAATAAAATAAATAAAGTAAAATTGCAGCAAGGTATTTTTAGGATTTTCAATATATGATTAAGGCAGACCCGGGGGCCATAGTTTTCACTAGAGGCTTCTCTCTTGAAAATAGCATACGGTGGGTGAACAAATTACTGTTGGGCAATTGATAGAAAAGCAAATAATCATGACGATATCCAAGGCAATGATCATGTATATCGGCATCACGTCTGAGACAAGTAGACCGAAACGATTCTGCATCTACTACTATTACTCCACACATCGACCGCTATCCAGCATGCATCTAGAGTAGTAAGTTCATAAAAACGGAGTAACGCCTTAAGCAAGATGACATGATGTAGACAAAGTAAACTCATGCATGAATAAACCCCATCTTTTTACCCTTAATAGCAATGATACATACGTGTCATGTCCCTTTCTGTCACTGGGATTGAGCGCCGCAAGATCGAACCCATTACAAAGCACCTCTCCCATTGCAAGATAAATCAATCTAGATGGCCAAACCAAATCAATAGATCGGAGAGAAATACGAAGCTATAACAATCATGCATAACGAGTTCAGAGAAAACTCAAATAATATTCATGGATAATCTTATCATAAACTCACAATTCATCGGATCCCAACAAACACACCGCAAAAAGTGATTACATCGGATAGAACTCCAAGAACATCAAGGAGAACATTGTATTGAAGATCAAAAAGAGAGAAGAAGCCATCTAGCTACTAACTATGGACCCGAAGGTCTGTGGTAAACTACTCACGCATCATCGGAAGGGCAGCAAGGTTGATGTAGAGCCCCTCCGTGATCGAATCCCCCTCCGGCAGAGTGCTGGAAAAGGCCTCCAGATGGGATCTCTCGAGAACAGGAACTTGCGGTGGCGGAAAAAGTATTTCGTGGACTCCTCTGTTGGTTTCCCGATTTTAGAGAATTTATAGAGGTGGAATTAGGTCAAACGGAGTAGAGGTGGGCCCACGAGGCACCAGGGCGCGCCACCCCCCTGGGGCGGGCCCTGGTGGCTCGTGGCTACCTCCTATGTCTTTTGGCCCTCTCCCAAAGCTTCTAGTGTCTCTTATGTCCAGAAAAAAATCTCCAAAAAGTTTCGTGGCATTTGGACTTCGTTTGGTACTGATATTCTGGAAAACCAAAAACAGGCAGAAAACAGCAACTAGCACTGGGCACTAAGTTAATAGGTTAGTCCCAAAAAATGATATATAATTGCTTGTAAGTGTATATAAAACATCCAAGATTGATACTATAATAGCATGGAACAATTAAAAATTATAGATACGTTGGAGACGTATCAAGCATCCCCAAGCTTAATTCCTGCTCGTCCTCGAGTAGGTAAATGATAAAAACAGAATTTTTTATGTGGAATGCTACCTATCATATTCATCATATACTCTTTTCTTTTGTAGCATGGACATTTGGACTTGAATAATTCAAAGCAATAGTCTATAGTTTGACATGAAGACATAAATACTCAAGCATACTAACAAGCAACCATGTCTTTCAAAATATCAGCGCTAAAGAAAGTTATCCATAGCCCATTATGCTCAATCATTGATCCATTCATGAAACACACTCAATATTAGCTACACACAATGCACAAGTATGACAATAGTGCTCTCTAGTTGGTGCTTTGTAAGAGAAGATGGAGACTCAAAATAAAAATAAAAATTGAGTAAAAGTAAATAGATAAGCCCTTGGCAGAGGGAAGCAGAGATTTGCAAATGTGCCAGAGCTCAAGGCTTAAATTAGAGAGATAAAATTATTTTGAGAGGAATGCTTTTCCTATCAATGAAAACGACTGAGAATTCTCAATATCTTCCATCCTAGACACATTATAGGCGGTTCCCAAACAGAAAATAAAGTTTATTTCCTTTCCACCATTCTTTCACAATCCATGGCTAGCCGTATCCACGGGTGCTCTCCATACCAACACTTTCCAAGGAATTTATTATTATCATCATATTAATTTTTTTTTCATTTCGGGACTGGGCATCCCTATTACCTGCCACTCTCTCATGCAATGACAAGTGAATAAACACTCATCGTGAGAATAACACACCAAGCATGGAAAATATTGGCCACCCCCTGCCGCTTCATGAGCGGTACGGGCACACAAAACGGAAAATTATTTTGAAAATTTAGAGTTGGCACATGCAAATTTACTTGGAACGGTATGGAAATACCGCATATAGGTAGGTATGGTGGACTCATTTGGCACAACTTGGGTTTAAGGAGTTGGATGCACAAGCAGTATTCCCGCTTAGTACAAATGAAGGCTAGCAAATAGATTGAGAAGCGACCAACCAAAAAGCAAAAACGGTCATAAACATGCATTGAACATAACTAACACCGAATAATGCACCATAAGTAGGATATAATTTCATTGCATAACTATTGACTTTATGTGCATGCATAGGGAATCACAAACCTTAACACCAATATTCTTACTAAATCACAATTACTCACTAACATGACTCACATATTATCATCTCCATATCGCAAAACTATTGCAAGGAATCAAACTTATCATATCCAATGATCTTTCATGAAAGTTTTTATTATATCCATCTTGAATATTCATCACTTTGGGACCAAATTCATATCTTGTGCAAATTACCATTACTATTATCAACTCTCAAAAAGATATAAGTGAAGCATGAGAGTGCAAATATTTCTTCAAAATTTAATCTTATCAACTCTCAAAATAATATAAGTGAAGCATGAGAGTTCAAATATTTCTTCAAAATATAGCCACCGCCATGCTCAAAAAGATTTAAGTGAAGTGCTATAGCAACTGCCTAGCTCGAAAGATTTAAGTGAAGCACATAGAGTATTCTAACAAATCATGATAAACGTGTGGCTCTCTCAAATAGGTGTGTCCAGAAAAGATGATTGTGACAAACTAAAAAGCAAACAAAGCAAAGACTCATATAATACACGACGCTCCAAGCAAAACTCATATCATGTGACGAATAAAAATATAGCTCCAAGTAAAATTACCGATAGTTGGTAGAAGAAAGAGGGGATGCCTTCCGGGGCATCCCCAAGCTTAGATGCTTGAATCTTCCTTGAATATTACCTTGGGGGTGCCTTGGGCATCCCCAAGCTTAGGCTCTTGCCACTCCTTATTCCTTCATCTATCGTGATATCACCCAAAACTTGAAAACTTCAATCACACAAAACTCAACAAAACCTTCGTGAGATCCGTTAGTATAAGAAATAAATCTTTAACTTTAAGTACTGTAGTAAATTGATTCATATTTAATATTGGCATAATGCTACTGTACTCCAACTTCTCCATGACTCATACCCCCCAATACGATCCATAGATTCATTAAAATAAGCAAACTATGCAACAAAAACAGAATCTGTCTAAAACAGAACAGTCTGTAAAGATCTATTTAAAAGCTATACTTATGTAACTCCTACAATTCGGAAAAATTAGGACAACGTGGGAAATTCATATACCAATACTGTGTAAAAATTTCAGATTTTTCTGACTCTCCAGTACAGAATTAAAATTCGAGTACTGGACGCAAAACTTTCTGTTTTCCAAACAGCATCAATTATACTATCTTCCAAATCATCCCAAAGGCATTACTTGGCACAAACACTAATTAAAACATAAAAACAAAATCATAACAGTAGCATAATTGTGTAAACACACAAGAACAGAAATAAAAAGTAAAAATTTATTTTATTCATTGGGTTGCCTCCCAACAAGAGCTATTGTTTTATGCCCCTAGCTAGGCATAATGCATAGTTTTAAGTATTATCATCCTTGGTTTCCAATTCCTCAATCACACATCCATTTTTCCTAGTGGAATTAACATGGGTGTTTCTCATCATCACACTTCTAGGCACAAAGTCAAGAATTTTACTTTTATGAATAGGTTCCTTAATCGCATTAATGGAATTGGGATGCACGCTAATCATTTTAAGATCCTCATTTCCCTTACTAGAAGTAGCATCATTGGTTTTAGGAACATACATAAACTTGCAATTTTTATTGGAAGGAGTTCTATCAATATTCTTAATGGAGGAAAAAGCCGAGCCCAAATTAGTAATAATTTCTTCTATCTTATCAATTCTAGCGGGGCTTTGTTCTATTCTTTCATTAACTACCGGTTCCTTTTCCTTTAAGGTTTTCAATGCGATTCCTACCTTAGAACCAAATTGAGTGATATGATTATGAATTTTTTTATCTAAATTCTCAAGATGTTCAATAGTAGGTATTTTATTTTCAATAGCTTCTAACCTTTGCATAACATGTTCCAGGGTCAAAGTTGTTTCATTAACAGTGATAGGTGGTGATCCCACTAAATTTCCCATAGCATTGAAAGCATCCATAGAGGGACACATCAAGAAATTCCCTCCGGTAATAGTATCAAGTACAAATCTATACCAAGTAGTAATGCCCACATAAAAATTGCGAAGAAGGATAGTGGTGGATTGCTTACGAGTTGATCTATTATGAGCATCACAAATCCTATACCAAGCATCTTTTAAATTCTCTCCTCCCCTTTATTTAAAATTAAGTACTTCATTTTCAAGGGTAATAGTAATGAGCGAAGAACTAGCCATAATGGTAAAGCAAGCAAGAAATCAAGCAAATAAAAAAAGGCATTTGAAAAATATTTTTGTATTTTTGTAAAAACTTTTTAGAAGTGGGGGAGATGAAAACGAGAGGCAAAGGCAAATAAAATAAATGCAAAGAGATGAAAGTCTATGCGTAGGTACTTGATAGATGTTGATGATGTCTCCCCGGCAACGGCGCCAGAAATTCTTCCTGCTACTTGTGAGCTGCGTTGGGATTTCCCCGAAGAGGAGGGGATGATGCAGTACAGTAGAGATAAGTATTTCCCTCAGTTATGAAACCAAGGTTATCAATCCAGTAGGAGAATCATGCAACAACTCGTTAGCAGCACTTGCACACAAAATAACAAATCCTCGCACCCAACGCGAACAAGGGGTTGTCAATCCCTTGGCGGTTAATTGCAAGATTAAATTGTATGGTTATAGATAGATAGATCGAACAAAAATACAAAATAAAATAAATAAAGTAAAATTGCAGCAAGGTATTTTTAGGATTTTCAATATATGATTAAGATAGACCCGGGGGCCATAGTTTTCACTAGAGGCTTCTCTCTTGAAAATAGCATACGGTGGGTGAACAAATTACTGTTGGGCAATTGATAGAAAAACAAATAATCATGACGATATCCAAGGCAATGATCATGTATATAGGCATCACGTCCGAGACAAGTAGACCGAAACGATTCTGCATCTACTACTATTACTCCACATATCGATCGCTATCCAGCATGCATATAGAGTATTAAGTTCATAAAGAACGGAGTAACGCCTTAAGCAAGATGACATGATGTAGACAAAGTAAACTCACGCATGAATAAACCCCATATTTTTACCCTTAATAGCAACGATACATACGTGTCATGTCCCTTTCTGTCATTGGGATTAAGCACCGCAAGATCGAACCCATTACAAAGCACCTCTCCCATTGCAAGATAAATCAATCTAGATGGCCAAACCAAATCAATAGATCGGAGAGAACTACGAAGCTATAACAATTATGCATAAAAGAGTTCAGAGAAAACTCAAATAATATTCATGGATAATCTGATCATAAACTCACAATTCATCAGATCCCAACAAACACACCGCAAAAAGTGATTACATTGGATAGAACTCCAAGAACATCGAGGAGAACATTGTATTGAAGATCAAAAAGAGAGAAGAAGCCATCTAGCTACTAACTATGGACCCGAAGGTCTGTGGTAAACTACTCACACATCATCGGAAGGGCAGCAAGGTTGATGTAGAGCCCCTCCATGATCGAATACCCCTCCGGCAGAGTGCCGGAAAAGGCCTCCAGATGGGATCTCTAGAGAACAGGAACTTGCGGCGGTGGAAAAAGTATTTTGTGGACTCCTCTGCTGGTTTCCCGATTTTAGAGAATTTATAGAGGTGGAATTAGGTCAAACGGAGCAGAGGTGGGCCCACGAGGCACCAGGGCGCGCCACCCCCCCGGGGCGCTGATACGTCCATTTTGCATCATGTTTTGCTACTGTTATTTATAGTGTTTTTGATCAATATAACAATTTGTGGAGCAATTCGAATGCCTTTTCTCTCTTAATATGCAAGATTTACACAACGAGGGAGATTGCCGGCAGCTGGAATTCTGGACCTGAAAAAGCTATGTCAGAGATACCTATTCTACACATCTCCAAATGAGCTGAAATTTTACGGAGATTTATTTTGGAATAAATAAAAAATACTGGAAGCAAGAAGTACCAGAGTGGGCCACCCAGGTGCCCACGAGGCACTAGGGCGTGCCACCCCCCCAGGCGCGCCACCCCCCCAGGCGCGCCCTGGTACCTCGTGGGGCCCCTGGCCAGCCTCTGGCCCCCATTTTCTGGTATATAAGTGCATTTGCCCTAGAAAAAAATATAGAGAAGACTTTCAGGATGGTGCACCGCCGTCTCGAGGTGGAACTTGGGCAGGAGCACTTTTGCTCTCCGGCGGAGAGATTCTGCCGGGGAAACTTCCCTCCGAGAGGGGGAAATCGTCGCCATCGACATCACCAGCGATCCTCTCATCGTGGGAGGACTAATCTTCATCAACATCTTCACCAGCACCATCTCATCTCAAACCCTAGTTCATCTCTTGTATTCAATCTTTGTCTCAAAACCTCAGATTGGTACCTATGGGTTGCTAGTAGTGTTGATTACATCTTGTAGTTGATGCTAGTTGGTTTATTTGGTGGAAGATTATATGTTCAGATCTATTATGCTATTCAATACCTCTCTGATCTTGGACATGATTATGTTTTGTGAGTAGTTACTTTTGTTCTTGAGGACATGGGAGAAGTCTTGTCATAAGTAATCATGTGAATTTGGTATTCGTTCGATATTTTGATGATATGTATGTTGTTGATTCCCTTAGTGGTGTCGTGTGAACATCGACTACATGACACTTCACCATCTTTGGGCCTAAGGGAATGCATTGTGGAGTAGTAATTAGATGATGGGTTGCTAGAGTGACAGAAGCTTAAACCCTAGTTTATGCGCTATTCCGTAAGAGGCTGATTTGGATCCATATGTATAATGCTATGGTTAGAGTTATCTTAATTCTTCTTTCGTAGTTGCGGATGCTTGCGAGAGGGGGTAATCATAAGTGGGAGGCTTGTTCAAGTAAGAACAGCACCCAAGCACCGGTCCACCCACATATCAAATTATCAAAGTAGCGAACGCGAATCAAACAAACATGATGAAAGTGACTAGATGAAATTCCCATGTGTCCTCGAGAACGCTTTACTTACTATAAGAGATCATTCCGGCTTGTCCTTTGCTATAAAAAGGATTGGGCCACCTTGCTGCACTCTTTGTTACTATTGCTACTTGTCACTTGTTACAAATTATCTTGCTATCAAACTACTCGTTACCGATAATTTCACTGCTTGCAGAAAATACCTTGCTGAATACCGCTTGTCATTTCCTTCTGCTCCTCGTTGGGTTCGACACTCTTACTTATCGAAAGGACTACGATTGATCCCCTATACTTGTGGGTCATCAGGCGCGCCCTGGTGGCTCCTGGCCACCTCCTCTGTTTTCTGGCCCTCTCCCGAAGCTTCTAGTGTCTCTTATGTCCAGAAAAAAATCTCCAAAAAGTTTCGTGGCATTTGGACTTCGTTTGGTACTGATATTCTGGAAAACCAAAAACAGGCAAAAAACAGCAATTGGCACTGGGCACTAAGTTAATAGGTTAGTACCAAAAAATGATATATAATTGCTTGTAAGTGTATATAAAACATTCAAGATTGATACTATAATAGCATGGAACAATAAAAAATTATAGATACGTTGGAGACGTATCAGCCATTCGTATACTGCTTGCATATGCTAACCATCATGATATCCTCTTATGTCAAATGGATGTGAAAAGTGCATTCCTCAATGGTAAGCTTGAGGAAGAAGTATATGTTGCTCAACCACCAGGTTTTGAGGACCCAAAGCATCCAGACAAAGTCTTCAGACTCAACAAGGCTCTCTATGGCCTCAAGCAAGCCCCGAGGGCTTGGTATGATACACCGAAGGAGTTCCTGAAGAAAAAGGGTTTCAAACCCGGTTCACTTGACCCTACTCTTTTCACAAAATCTTATGATGGTGAACTGTTCATATGCCAAATATATGTTGATGATATTATCTTTGGTTGCACTAACAAGAAATATAGTGACGAATTTGCATATCTGATACAAGAAGAATATCAGATGTCTATGATGGGGGAGTTGAAATTCTTCCTCGGACTTCAAATTCGTCAACAACCAAATGGCATCTTCATATGTCAGGAGAAATATCTCAAGGATTGCATGAAGAAATTCGACATGCAAGATTGCAAAGGCCTCAAGATACCAATGCCAACAAATGGTCAACTCTGCACTAACGAAAATGGTAAAGATTTCGATCATAAGGTATATCGCTCCATCATTGGTTCGCTGCTTTACCTATGTGCGTCTAGGCCAGATATTATGCTTAGCGTTTGCATGTGTGCCAGCTTTCAAGCGTCACCGAAGGAGTCACTCCATCAGGCTGTGAAACAAATTCTTCGATATTTAGCTCACACACCAACGCTTGGATTATGGTATCCCAAGGGCTCATCATTTGATCTTGCTGGATTTTCTGATTCTGATTATGCTGGAGATCGTGTGGATCGCAAGTCAACATCAGGCACATGTCATTTCCTCGGACGATCTCTTGTTTGTTGGTCCTCGAAGAAGCATAACAACGTCTCACTTTCCACAGCCGAGGCTGAATACATTGCCGCTGGTGCCTGTTGCTCACAGCTTCTATGGATGAAGCAAACCCTCAAGGACTATGGCGTCAACGTGAAGAAAGTGCCACTCTACTGCGACAATGAGAGTGCCATCAAGATCGCTCACAACCCAGTGCAACACTCTAGGACGAAGCACATCCAGATTCGTCACCATTTTCTTCGTGATCATGTGCTGAAGGGAGACATCGTCATCAACGATGTGAAGACTGAAGACCAGCTTGCAAATATCTTCACTAAGCCCTTGGATGAGAGAAGGTTTTGCATGTTGCGGTGTGAGCTAAACATCCTAGATTCTTCGAATGTCCTTTGAAAAGGACACACATCCTAACGCTTATGCATTCTTGATGACTTTGATGCACAACACACGAAGTAACATTTTTCTTCAATCAATGAAGACTAACCCTCTAAGTGTGAAGAAATTAATGAAGAACTTGATTCTCAGAACCCTACGAAAATTGTACGCGGTGTCTGAAATCATCATAGTTCTTATACGGTGGGTAACGCCACCACCCACTTTTGACTTGCTTCAATTTGAGTTTTTTTTGTCATTTGCAATTTCGTCAAAACTTTTCAAATTCGTCATTTGTGGTTGTTCTTCATTGCTTGAGTTAATACTTAATATTTATATATGTCTGAGTTTTTCATGTCCTTTACAGCATTCACACATTGCTAATTCTTCAAGTTGTTTTTCTGTCTATGTGAATGTGATCGGACCCGCTCCCCTCTATGCTAAACTCAAACCACTCTGTTCACAATCTCTTCATGTGCGTTCTAATTGACACCGTTCAAAGTCTTCACTGTGGCCTTGACAGCTGAAGAAATTGCGAACACATTTTAAAATCTTCTATTCAAATTTTTGGCGGTTGCCACAGTAACTTAACCCCGTGCACCCAACGCGTGGATAAGCGCACTCAAAATGCATGTGTGACGCGTGTCGCAGAAATGCGAAGAGCCAGGGGCTTATCCGTCCAAAATTTTCAGACCACTCAGTTTTCACCGCGCCTATATAATGGCTTGACCGCGTCAAACCTAGTTCATTCACTCTCGCGCCCCTGTCGCTCTCAAAACCCTAGCGCCGCCGCTGGAATTCATCGTCGCCAGAGAGGAAGAGGTTCACTGCCTCGACTTCTTCACCGTTGTTCTCGCGCCGGCCGCGGATTTTTTCACCTCCGCCGCCGCCGTAGCTATCTTTCGTCGCCAAGTTAGGGCACGAAAGATCTGAGCTGACGATTTCCTCCAACTCGTCGTCCAGTTCATGAGTTCATCCTTGGGGTAATTAAAATTTATTTTTACTGCTCAAGTTTGATCTTTTTACTGTCTCAAATTCTTCAGGTGCTGTTTTTATCACTTCTCTCCAAATCTTCAGCACTTCCTTTTGGCCAGTCTTGGTTATTTCATCTAAGTTGCACTTCATGATTAGATTCCTCAGTTGTACAATTGCCTTAATCTGTACAGCTCTAAAATCTAAGTCAAGAACACTTAGTGAATTTCTTCAAGACGATAAGGGTCAATTTCCTCAACTGGGTTTATTTTGTAAATCTCTGAGAACGCATGTGACTCTTCCCAATTTCCTCGCAACTATATTCTGTTCACATGTACCCATATCTACAGACGAATCTCTTGGTTCTCATCAACTTAATTCATTTGCAGCATTGGTTGAGAAAAATCTACAGACTTCTTTAGAAACATAAAAAGTTCAAAACCCTCAGTTGAAGAAAATGGCAGATGGTAAAAGGCCTCAGAAGGGAGGCAAGAGCAAAGAAGAACATACAACTTTTGAAATCCCAGATAACATCTATGCTGGGTACTGCACACCTGATGAGGCTATTCATGGAAAGGAAACAGATAAACAGCGCAAAACTCGCATGCAGAAAATTAAGAGGCGATGGGCCTATGAATGGAGGAGCTACAGATACGTCACGCCAAAATATATGAAGGACTTTGCTGTCAAAACCTCCATGCAAGAGGCCCCCGCTAGCTCCTGGACAGATTGCTGATCCCACAAGCATCAGAAGAGGTGAGGATTTTCCTGACGAATGGGAAAAATATCAAGCTAAACTGAGGAAAAAGGCTTAGAGAGCTGTTGAAGAATTCAACAGGGCCTCAAAGGCTTCACAAGATGTTGGTGCAGGCTCAAGTGCCAACGCACCCAAAAAGTCTATGAAGAAGAAGCCGGCTCAAAAGCCAAAACCCTCAACAGATGCGCCCTCACGGCCAAAATCTTCAGCTCCAAAATCTTATACAAAGCCCTCAGAGCCCAAGCCATCATCATCAAAGGCTACAACGCCTAAGGCACAAGCTGCTCCAACTTCATTTGCACCTCCACCATCCATAAGTTCTTCAAGGGCGGCTGCAAGAGCTTCAACGCCAGTTGTGCTAGCTTCATGCCAGCGCACTGAAGGCTTTCAAACAGCCACCATTGCTGCATCAAGTGCCTCAGCATCAGGGCATATATCCTTAAACACGCCAATGCTGAAGAAGAAGGTTACTGCAGGCCGAGGAACAAGGCCCAGCCCCAAGAGCAAGGCCGTAGTCCTCAAGCTGATGAACATGGAATGGCAGACGAAGATGAGTTAGCTGAATTTGTTCAGAGAAGAATGGAGGAGGCCGCTCGTTCCAAGGACACCTCTGTCCCAACATTTCTAAGTCAGAAAAAGATTCTTGACTTCATCGATATTTGGTGTCAAAAACCAGATACACCACTTGACGACTTGGATTTGCCGCTTGGACCAAGTCATGTTCTTTCTGCCTTTGTCCTCAATGAGAAGCACAAAATAGAGAAGGCAAAGCTTGTAAGGAAGGAGATGAAGAAGAAGAAGAAAGAGCTCAAGGATAAAATGCTCACAATATCCCCTCAGCAACTTGTTGAAATGCAATATGAGATTCAGCGTCTGTCTGATGAATATGAATGCCAGGCTGAGCACTGCTGTGGAGTGAAGGACAGATACATCAACGCTTCAAACAAAGTTGTTGATGACCATAATCGAAGGGAGGCTGCGAAGTTTAACCAAGCACCTCCAACAAGTTATTCAGCTCCCCCACAAGAACCTGCCAGGGCAACTGTATCTGTTGTGCCTGAAGAAAACATCAGTGCAGCTGCATCAACTGCACCTGAAGAGAATACCAGAGCAACTGCAACAATTATGTCCACCCAGCTCCTCAGCGGCAGTACCACAGCCGTCTTCAACTTTGAAGCTTATCACATTTCCTTCTGCATCAGAAGCGAAGAAGACCTCGACTGCTGTCAAGAGAAAAGCTTCAACACCCTCTGCCGTAGAAATAGTGAAGAAATTGAAGATGGCTCCAATGTCTTCAACTGCACCTATCGATGCCATACCAATTTCTTCAGCGCCTCCAACCAGATCTACTCAAGAGCTTCAGATTATTCCCTTCGGTGAGGACTATGCCATCCCACCAGAAGATGTGATACGTCTCCAATGTATCTATAATTTATGAAGTATTCATGCCATGTTTATTATAGTTTTGTATGATTTTGGTGCACTTTTATATGGATTTTATATGATTTTCATGGACTAACATATTGACCTAGTGTCCAGTGCCAGTTGCTGTTTTCTGCTTGTTTTTGGTTTTCCAGAAAATCCATATCAAATGAAGTCCAAATGCAGTGAAACCTTTTGACGATTTTTTCTGGAAGGAAACAGACTCAGGAAGCTTCGGGGGAGCAGCAGAAGACCCACAGGGGCCCTACAAGCCACCTGGGCGCGCCACCCCCCCCCCCCCTCGACGCACCCTGGTGCCTCGTGGGCCCCTGTGGCCCCTCTTCGCGTGATTCCAATGCCAAAAATTCTTATAAATACCAAAACCCCCAGAAATAACCCTAGAACTTTGACTACGCCGCCCCAAGCCTCTGTACCTCCACGATCTCATCTACATCACTTTTCCGGCACCCTGTCGGAGGGGGAAATCATCATCGGAGGCCATCTTCATCATCACGGCGGTCTCCATGACGAGGAGGGAGTAGTTCACCCTCGGGGCTGAGGGTTTGTACCAGTAGCTATGTGTTTTATCTCTCTCTCTCTCGCGCATTCTTGATTTGGCACGATCTTGATGTACCGCGAGCTTTGTTAATATAGTTGGATCATATGGTGTTTCTCCCTCTCTATCTTTTTGTGATGAATTGAGTTTTTACCTTTGGGGTTTCACCATTATCGCATTGAATATTTTTACGGATTTGAGAACACTTGATGTATGTCTTGCATATGAATACCCGTGGTGACAATGGGGTATTATATTGATTCACTTGATATATGTTTTGGCACTCAACTCGTGGATTCCCGAGGTGACATTGGGGTAATCTATGCATAGGGGTTGATGCACGTTTTCGTCCTACTTTCTCCGGTAGAAATCTTGGGGCACTCTTTGAAGTTCTTTGTGTTGGATTGAATATTATGAATCTGAAGTTGTTTGATGCATATCGTATAATCAACTCACGGATACTTGTGGTGACATTGGAGTATCTAGGTGACATTAGAGTTGGTTGATGAGTATCATATGGTGTTATTATAGTACGAATTCTAGGGCTGTTCGTGACACTTATAGGGACGGCTCTATAGATTGATTGGAAAAGATAACTTTGAGGTGGTTTCGTACCCTACAACAATTTCATCTTATGTTCTCCGCTAGATGAGAACTTTGGAGTGATTCTTTGTCGCACGTTGAGGGATTGTTATATGATTCAACTATGTTAGCACTGTTGAGAGATTGCACTAGTGAAAGTATGAACCCTAGGCCTTGTTTTCAAGCATTGCAATACTGTTTGTGCTCACTTTTGTTACTTGCTACCTTGCTGTTCTTATATTTTCAGATTACAAAAACCTATATCTACTATCCATACTACACTTGTATCAACATCTCTTCGCCGAACTAGTGCACCTATACAATTTGCCATTGTATTGGGTGTGTTGGGGACACAAGAGATTTCTTGTATTTGGTTGCAGGGTTTTTTGAGAGAGACCATCTTCATCCTACGCCTCCCACGAATTGATAAACCTTAGGTCATCCACTTGAGGGAAAATTGCTACTGTCCTACAAAACTCTGTGCTTGGAGGCCCAACACGAGTCTACAAGAATAAGTTGTGTTGTAGACATCAGGCTCTTTTCTGGCACCGTTGCCGGGGAGGTGAGTGCTTGAAGGTATATCTTTAGATTTTGCAATCGAATCTTTTAGTTTCTTGTTTTATCACTAGTTTGGCTTATAAAAGAATATTACAAAAAAAATGGAATTGAGGTTGCCTCATATTATTCATCTTTATAATGTCTTTCTTGAAAATGATGGAGCGGAAAATTGTGCTCAATTGATAGAAGAAGAATTCAATAAAATGTTTGGCATAAAATCTTTGAATGATGAGCATGATTGCAATGTTGTTAGTATGAACTCTATGAATATCCAAAATACTAAAGATGATTGCACTAGTCATGACAAAAATGTTTCTTATAAGCATGTCAATTTTTGTGGAGTGCATAAAGTTTGTGAAGACATGCCAGGGATGATAGATTTTGCAAGAAGCATAAACATGATAGAACCAATCTTTTACTCAAAGTGATAGATGAATTTGCTACAAAATTATGTTCTCTTTATCCTATTACTTGTGAACTTTGCAATAAAGTTGGTCACCTTAATTTCCAATGCATGCTTTTTCATGATCGAATCATGTCCAAATATTGCAATAACTTGATCACCCTTGAACTTTATAATGAACTTTGTTTATTTTTGGGGTGTGAAGAATTGACACTTAAAAATAGTTGGTTTGAAGTATTCATTTTCACAAAATACATTGAAAATAATTTAGAGGAAATCTATATGTTTTGTGTGGTAAATTGCAATGAGAATGCTTATATAGCCAACTATAGAAAAATGGGAAAACAAATAGAATATAAAAGAAATACTAATGGAAGGGTAAAGATTCCCCCTTTCCCTACTATTTTCTCTCATGATGAAACATGTAACGAGGAGGAGCTTCCTATCCAACCAATCTCTTCAATAAGAAGCTCGAAAGAATTAAATAAACCCACACATAATGTGGTAAAGAAAAAGAAAAGAAGGAAAAGTAGAGGTAAAGAGGTATCTAATGTTGCTCCTATTATTGTTGTACCTCATGAGAATGAATCAAAAATAATTGTGGAAGATGATACACTTGATGATGATTTTGTTATGCCTATTGCTTTTTGTGATGATTATGATTGGGAAGATAATGATACTTCTTATGATCTTGAAAATATTTATGGCACCAACTTAGAGGAATATTATAATAATTGTTATACTATTGGTGCTATTCATACTATTGATGATAATAGTGATAATGCTAATGATATGCAAACCAACAAGCTTGGGGATGCTATGTTTGATTTGAATGATATGTTTGAG
Organism: Elymus sibiricus; assembly: GCA_039707655.1. Lineage (NCBI taxonomy): Eukaryota > Viridiplantae > Streptophyta > Magnoliopsida > Poales > Poaceae > Elymus > Elymus sibiricus. The sequence continues at coordinate 428,844,761 of CM077672.1, forward strand.
AATTTATTTGCTGCAAATAATGTTTGCCCTAAGCTTGGGGATGCTATGCTTAATGAAAATGATCTTTTTATTCCCCCTACTTTTGATGAGCAAATTTATTATGATGATGACATGCCTCCTATCTATGATGATTATTGTGATGATACTTATGTTATGAAAAATAGTGATGATTATTATTATAATACTTTTTATAATTATGAAAATCCTTTTACTGAACATCACTCTTTTAATGTGGAACCATTTTATAGTATTCGAGTTTCATACGATACTCCCACTATTATGAATGAGAAGAAAATTGCTTATGTGGAGAGTAATAAAAATTCTATGCTCGTAGATCATGAAAAGAATGCTTTATGTGATAGCTATATTGTTGAATTCATTCATGATGCTACTGAAAATTATTATGAGAGAGGATCATATGCTTTTACATATTGCAATAATATCAAGTTCCCTCTCTATGTGTTGAAAGTTTTGAAGTTATGCTTGTTTTGCCTTCCTATGCTAGTTGATTCTTGATCCCATAAACTATTTGCTCACAAAATCCCTATGCATAGGAAGTGGGTTAGGCTTAAATGTGCTAGTCATATGCTTCATGATGCTCTCTTTGTGTTTCAATTCTTTGCTTTTATGTGAGCATCATTGAAATCATCATGCCTAGCTAAAAAGGCATTAAAGAAAAGCGCTTGTTGGGAGACAATACAATACTTATACCTTATGTTTTTCTGTGTTAACATGATTAATCTACTATGGTAATCATGTTTTATATGTTTTCCTTCAATAATGTGCCAAGTAAAGCCTTTGGGATAGTGTGGATACTTGTTGATTCAATTCTGTGCAAAAACAGAAACTTTTGCGTCCAGTGCTGGAATTTCTATTCTGTACTGGAGCATAAGAAAATTCTGAAATTTTTGCAGAGCATTGGGTTACAAATTTTTACGTTTTCCTAATTTTTCAGAATTTTTGGAGGTACATAAGTATGGTTTTTAAATCGCTCACTACATGCTGTTCTGTTTTTGACAGATTCTGTTTTCGATGCATAGTTTGCTTGTTTTAGTGTTTCCAAAGCTTATATTGAGCATTATAAATTATGGAAATGATTGAATATAGTAGTAATTATGTTATAACAATTATGAATCTTGTATTGACAGTACCTAAGTGGATGATTTATTTTTATCATACTAACCTATCTCACAAGTTCCGTTAAGTTTTGTGTGATTGAAGTTTTCAAGTTTCGGGTGAGATATCAATATGAGGAGAATAAGGAGCGGCAAGACCCTAAGCTTGGGGATGCCCAAGGAACCCCAAGGTAATATTCAAGGAAGACTCAAGCGTCTAAGCTTGGGGATGCCTGGGCATCCCCTCTTTCGTCTTCAACACTATCGGTAACCTCACTAGGAGCTATATTTTTATTCGTCACATAATATGTGTTTTGCTTGGAGCGTCATTTTATTTTAGTTTGCTTTTCTTGATATTATCAATAATCATTGTTTGTATCTTTTAGTTCAATAAAATGCCAATTATAGCCTTTACCATGCTCAGTTTGCAAGTTCATGTGTTGCTGTTTGAAAACAGAAAGTTTTCTGTTATGTCCAGAATATTCCTGAATAGTCAGGACATGATAAAAATCTGAAATTTTTAAACAGTAATCATGCATGAGTTCTCTATCACGTGGTAATTTTTTAGAATTTTTGGAGTTAGGGAAGTATGAATTCTTATTCACCCTTTACAGACTGTTCTGTTTAGACAGATTTCGGTTATAGTTGCATTGTTTGGATATGTTGCTTGTTTAATGTTTCTATTTGAGGATAGGAGTATTAAATATGCAGAGGAATTTAGTATGAAATGTTCATTTATAATTTTAGTGATTTTTTATAGTAGAGAATGTTAAGGTTTTGAGTTGATTTATACTAACTTATCTCACGAGTTCTTGTTGAGTTTTGTGTGGATGAAGTTTTTAAGATTTAGGAGAGGCCATGATATGAGAGGAATTAAGGAGACACAAGAGCTCAAGCTTGGGGATGCCCAAGGCACCCCAAGATAACATTCCAAGAAGTCTCAAGCAACTAAGCTTGGGGATGCGCCGGTAGGCATCCCACCTTTCTTCATGAACAATTATCGGTTAGTCTTGGTTGAGCCTAAGTTTTTACTTCTTCACATGAGATGTGCTATTCTTGGAATGTCATTTTATTTTGTTTTCTTTGCTGTTTGAATAAAATACTTAATATCTGAAATTTTTAAATGAGAGAGAGTCCTCACATAGCTACCTATTTACTTAACTACTCATTTGATCTTCACTTATATCTTTTTGGAGTAGTTTGTCATTTACTCTTGCTCTTCACTTATATCCTATGAGTAAATTGTTGAATGAATTGAATATCATAAAGTAGAAATTATATGTGCTTCATATGCTTGTATCATGCCAAGTAGTAGTTTCACATTGGGTTTAGAAAGTGAAATCTATTGAAGCTTGACAATCACAATATTGGTCATACAAGCAATTCATGAATGATTAGTATAAGGAAGAGAACTTTCACATATAAATATATTATCTTGGACATCTTTTATGATTGTGAATACCCTTTAATTATTTTCAAACTTGAGCAAATTAGTTGAAGTTGGACAAGGAAGACAACGTAATGAGTTTTGTTTGGGTATATTTGCATAGAAGTTATATTGTTATGGATCCTCCAACATGTGGTGCTTGCTTAGGATCTTTTGCTAGCCAAAAATTCGTACTAAGTAGAGATACTACTTGTGCATCCAAAAACCCTTAAACCTAGTTTCTTCCCATGAGTGTCCACCATATCTACCTATGGATTGAATAAGATCCTTGAAGTAAGTTGTCATCGGTGCAAAAAGCAATAAAAATTGCTCCTAAAATATGTATGATCTTTTATTGCAAGGGAAAATAAGCATTGTACGAACTTGTGATGGAAAAGAAATAAAAGCGACGGACTGCATAATAAAGGTTGCTATCACAAGGGGCAATATAACGTGATGTTCCTTTGCATTAAGAGCTTGCACATCTAAAAATAAAAAGCGCGTGACAACCTCTGTTTCCCTCTGCGAAGGGCCAATCTTCTACTTTATGTATTAACTTTTATGCAAGAGTCAATAGTATTACTTCTCATTTCAACCTTAATTATTCTCTAGTTGGCAAGCATCATGTGGTGGGGAAAGATCGAGGCACATATGGCCAGTCAAATATATTTGATCATGAATTATTATTGTTGACAATTATCTCTATGATAAATAAGTTGGGAGGCGAAACATTAAGCCCCTATCTTTCTCTCTGTTCGATGGATGCCATTTGTTCTAAAAATATGCTTTGAGTACTAGCAATCATAGAAGACTATATGATAATTGAGTATGTGGAGCTCTTACTTAGACTTTGTTGAAGATAAGTTGAATTGCAATTGTTTGGTGACTAAGAACATAGGTTGTTAAGTTTCAAGAGAATGCATTGTTTGAACCATAACATGTGAATGGATTGCTACTTTATCATGATGAGTTTTATGAGAAAGAGTTGCTGTTATGATGCTAGGAAAAGTGATTGAAATTATCATTGATCAAACTTATGCACTATGCTAGCATTCACACTTCATAAATTATTTGTTTTATCATTTACCTACTCGAGGACGAGCAGGAATTAAGCTTGCGGATGCTGATACGTCTCCAACGTATCTATAATTTATGAAGTATTCATGCCATGTTTATTATAGTTTTGTATGATTTTGGTGCACTTTTATATGGATTTTATATGATTTTCATGGACTAACATATTGACCTAGTGCCCAGTGCCAGTTGCTATTTTCTGCTTGTTTTTGGTTTTCGAGAAAATCCATATCAAATGAAGTCCAAATGCAGCGAAACTTTTTGACGATTTTTTCTGGAAGGAAACAGACCCAGGAAGCTTCGGGGGAGCAGCAGAAGACCCACAGGGGCCCCACAAGCCTCCTGGGCGCGCCACCCCCCCTGGCGCGCCCTGGTGCCTCGTGGGCCCCCTATGGGCCCTCTTCGCGTGATTCCAACGCCAAAAATTCTTATAAATACCAAAACCCTCAGAAATAACCCTAGAACTTTGACTACGCCGCCGCAAGCCTCTGTACTTCCACGATCTCATCTACAACCCTTTTCCGGCACCCTGCCGGAGGGGGAAATCATCACCGGAGGCCATCTTCATCATCCCGGCGGTCTCCATGATGAGGAGGGAGTAGTTCACCCTCGGGGCTGAGGGTTTGTACCAGTAGCTATGTGTTTTATCTCTCTCTCTCTCTTGCGTTCTGATTTGGCACGATCTTGATGTACCACAAGCTTTGTTAATATAGTTGGATCATATGGTGTTTCTCCCTCTCTATCTTGTTGTGATGAATTGAGTTTTTACCTTTGAGGTTTCACCATTATCGGATTGAATATTTTTATGGATTTGAGAACACTTGATGTATGTCTTGCATATGAATACCCGTGGTGACAATGGGGTATTATATTGATTCACTTGATATATGTTTTGGCACTCAACTCGCGGATTCCCGAGTTGACATTGGGGTAATCTATGCATAGGGGTTGATGCACGTTTTCGTCCTACTTTCTCCGGTAGAAATCTTGGGGCACTCTTTGAAGTTCTTTGTGTTGGATTGAATATTATAAATCTGAAGTTGTTTGATGCATATCATATAATCAACTCACGGATACTTGTGGTGACATTGGAGTATCTAGGTGACATTAGAGTTGGTTGATGCGTATCATATGGTGTTATTTTAGTACGAACTCTAGGGCTGTTCGTGACTCTTATAGGGACGGCTCAATAGATTGATCGGAAAAGATAACTTGGAGGTGGTTTCGTACCCTACAACAATTTCATCTTATGTTCTCCGCTAGATAAGAACTTTGGAGTGATTCTTTGTCGCACGTTGAGGGATTGTTATATGATTCAACTATATTAGCACTGTTGAGAGATTGCACTAGTGAAAGTATGAACCCTAGGCCTTGTTTTCAAGCATTGCAATACCGTTTGTGCTCACTTTTGTTACTTGCTACCTTGTTGTTTTTATATTTTCAGATTACAAAAACCTATATCTACTATCCATACTACACTTGTATCACCATCTCTTCGCCAAACTAGTGCACCTATACAATTTGCCATTGTATTGGGTGTGTTGGGGACACAAGAGATTTCTTGTATTTGGTTGCAGGGTTGTTTGAGAGAGACCATCTTCATCCTACACCTCCCACGGATTGATAAACCTTAGGTCATCCACTTGAGGGAAAATTGCCACTGTCCTACAAAACTCTGCGCTTGGAGGCCCAACACGAGTCTACAAGAATAAGTTGTGTAGTAGACATCAAGAAGAGACATCCCACTTTGCTGCTTCCACAGAGCAGGTGGATGAGGAAATTGAAGTTGAAGAACATTCTTCACTTCTAATGGTATGATCGCGCAAACCACAGCCAGTCCAAGTGACTGAGGAAATTGCCGCTTCAACTGGAAGCGATGAAGAAACTGATGAGGACGTGGATGTGGGTTCCACAACTCCTGTTGTACATGATGATTTCTGGGATGTCACTCATCCGAACTCACCCCTCACCACGCCGCTCACACAAGCACCTCAGTCTCCAGCAGTCACTGAGGAAATACACACTGGTTCTGAAGGTCATCAACCATCCCTTCAAATCATCAATGAGGAAATTCTAGCTGCATCAGCTGAAGCAATTGTGCAACATATGAATGATGCAGAAGTTGCACCTCCTTCACCTCAACAAGAAGAACCAGCTCCCTCAGCAGATTCTGACACAGTTTCGTTTGCAACAGCTGAGGAAGTTGCAAAATCTTTGGCCATCATGGATCCCAATGACGCTCCATGAAAAACACATATTATGTGACGAATAAAAATATAGCTCCGAGTGAGGTTACCGATAGTGTTGAAGACGAAAGAGGGGGTGCCTTCCGGGGCATCCCCAAGCTTAGACGCTTGAGTCTTCCTTGAGTATTACCTTGGGGTGCCTTTGGCATCCCCAAGCTTAGGGTCTTGCCACTCCTTATTCTCCTCATATCGATATCTCACCAAAACTTGAAAACTTCAATCACACAAAACTTAACGGAACTTGTGAGATAGGTTAGTATGATAAAAAATAAATCATCCACTTAAGTACTGTCAAGACAAGATTCATAATTGTTCTCACATAATTCCTACTGTATTCTATCATTTCCACAATTTATATTCCTCAATATAAGCTATGGAAACACTAAAAGAAGCAAACTATGCACCGAAAACCGAATCTGTCAAAAACAGAACAGTGTGTAGTGAGAGATTTAAAAACCATACTTATGTACCTCCAAAAATTCTGAAAAATTAGGACAGCGTAAAAAATTTGTAACCCAATTCTGTGTAAAATTTCAGAATTTTATCATGCTCCAGTACAGAATATAAATTCCGGCACTGGACGCAAAAGTTTCTATTTTTGCATAGAATCAAATCAACAAGTATCCACACTATCCCAAAGGCTTTACTTGGCACATTATTGAAAGAAAACATATAAAACATGATTAATACAGTAGCTTAATCATGTGATCACACAAAAACAGTAGGTATAAATATTGGGTTGTCTCCCAACAAGCGATTTTCTTTTATGCCTTTTAGCTAGGCATGATGATTTCCATGATGCTCGCATAAAAGTAAAGAATTGAAACACAAAGAGAGCATCATGAATCATATGACAAGCATATTTAAGCCTAGCCCACTTCTTATTCATAGGGATTTTGTGAGTAAACAATTTGTGGGAGCAAGAATCAACTAGCATAGTAAGGCAAAACAAGCATGACTTCAAAATTTTCATCACATAGAGAGGAAACTTGATATTATTGCAACACCTACATGCATATGTTCCTCTCTCATAATAATTTTCAGTAGCAACATGAATGAATTCAAAAATATAACTTTCACATAAATCATTCTTTTCATTATCCACAAGCATAGAAATTTTATTACTCTCCACATAAGCAAATTTCTTCTCATTCATAATAGTGGGAGCAAACTCAACAAAATAACTATCATGAGATACTTGATTGGCATAATCCAATTGAACATTAAAATCATGATGACAAGTTTCATGGTTATCATTACTCTTTATAGCATACACGTCATCACCATAATCATCATAGATAGCAACTTTGTTGTCATAATCAATTGAAACCTCTTCCAAAATAGTGGATTCATCATTAAATAAAGTTGTGACCTCTCCAAATCCACTTTCATAATTATATCCATAAGAATCAACACCCTCCAAAATAGTGGGATCATTATTACATAAATATGACACTCTTCCAAACCCACTTTCATCATTGTAATCATCATAAATAGGAGGCATGCAATCATCATAATAAATTTGCTCGTCAAAATTTGGGGGACTAAAAATATCATATTCATCAAACATAGCATCCCCAAGCTTATGGCTTTGCATATCATTAGCATCATAGATATTCATAGAAAGCATACTAACAACATTGCAATCATGCTCATCATTCAAAGGATTCACATTAAACATTTTATAAAATTCTTCCTCTAACAATTGAGCACAATAATCGGAATCCATATTTTCAAGAAAGACATTATAAAGATGAAGTATTTGAGGCAACCTCAATTCCATTTTTTTGTAGTTTTCTTTAATAGACCAAACTAGTGATAAAACAAGAAACTAAAAGATTCAATTGCAAGATCTAAAGATATACCTTCAAGCACTCACCTCCCCGGCAACGGCGCCAGAAAAGAGCTTGATGTCTACTACGCAACTTTTATTCTTGTAGACATTGTTGGGCCTCCAAGTGCAGAGTTTTGTAGAACAGTAGCAAATTTTCCTCAAGTGGATGACCTAAGGTTTATCCATCCGTGGGAGGCGTAGGATGAAGATGGTATCTCTCAAACAACCCTGCAATCAAATACAAGAAATCTCTTGTGTCCCCAACACACCCAATACAATGGTAAATTGTATAGGTGCACTAGTTCGGCGAAGAGATGGTAATACAAGTGTAGTATGGATAGTAGATATAGGTTTTTGTAATCTGAAAATAAAAAAAATAGCAAGGTAGCAAGTAACAAAAGTGAGCACAAACGGTATTGCAATGCTTGATAACAAGGCCTAGGGTTCATACTTTCACTAGTGCAATCTCTCAACAGTGCTAACATAATTGGATCATATAACAATCCCTCAACGTGCGATAAAGAATCACTCCAAATTTCCTATTAGCGGAGAACATAAGATGAAATTGTTGTAGGGTACGAAACCACCTCAAAGTTATCCTTTTCGATCAATCTATTGAGCCATCCCTATAAGTATCACAAATAGCCCTAGAGTTCGTACTAAAATAACACCATATGATACGCATCAACCAACTCTAATGTCACCTAGATACTCCAATGTCACCACAAGTATCCGTGAGTTGATTATTCGATATGCATCAAACAACTTCAGATTCATAATATTCAATCCACACAAAGAACTCCAAAGAGTACCCCAAAGTTTCTTATCGGAGAAAAGATAATGAAAACATGCAACCAACCCCTATGCCTAGATCACCCCAAGGTCACGGGAATCCGCGAGTTGATCACCAAAACATATATCAAGTGAACCAATAGAATACCCCATTGTCACCACGGGTATCCATGCAAGACATACATCAAGTGTTCTCAAATCTGAAATATTCAATCCGACAATAACGAAACCTCAAAGGGAAAGACTCAATTCATCACAAGAAGATAGAGAGGGAAGAAACACCATATGATCCAACTATATTAACAAAGCTCGCGATACATCAAGATCGTGCCAAATCAAGAACACGAGAGAGAGAGAGAAAGATCAAACACATAGCTACTAGTACATACCCTCAGCCCGGAGGGTGAACTACTCCCTCCTCGTCATGGAGACCACCGGGATGATGAAGATGGCCTCCAGTGATGATTTCCCCCTCCGGCAGGGTGTTGGAACAGGGCTCCAGATGGTATTTCTTCAGTACAGAGGCTTGCGGCGGAGGCGGCGAAGTTCTAGGTTTATTTCTGGGGGTTTCTCTATTTATAGGATTTTTCAGCGTTGGAATCACGCGAAAAGGAGCTATGAGGGCCCCACAAGGCAGCACCACACGACCCTCCCCCCCAGGCCGCGTGGTGATGCCTTGTGAGCACCTCGTAAGGCTTATGGTCTTTCCACGAAGCTTCGGGGGTCTCTTTTGGTCCAAAAAAATCGTCAAAAAGTTTCGTCCAATTCCGAGAACTTTTATTTCTGCACAAAAAACAACACCACGGTAGTTCTGCTGAAAACAGCGTCAGTCCGGGTTAGTTCTAATCAAATCATACCAAAACCATATAGAATTGTTATAAATATGGCATGAATACTTCATAAATTATAGATACATTGGAGACGTATCAAATCCCTACCGTGCTTTCGGCCTGTACTTACTGTTCTTCACGATGCCGGGCTACTCAGTTTCGTCACTGATGTTTGTGATTGGAATGAAGAGCTCATTCTTCAATTTTATGCCACCTTGCATCTATCTGGTGATGTTGATGACATTTGCTCATGGGCTCTCGACTGGATGAGTGAAAACACACACTATAAAGCTCCAGCTGATGAATTGCTTCGAGCTCTTCCTGTTGATTTGCCCTCCACTGAAGACAGAAAGATCTATGAAGAACCCGAGCTGCCTCACCATCTGATGCAAGTGCTGATGAAGCCATTGGCTGAAGGAGAAGCTCAAAGAACCACCTTCTTAGTGAAGGATCTACTATTTGTGCCAAGGACAGTATATCGAATTTTGGCCAAAACCCTCAGTCCTATCAAAGGCCACAATTCTGAGACTGAAGAAGTTGTGGGGATCATAAAGAACTTGTTATTCAATATCATCCATGGTATTCCTATCAACATACATGATTTCTTCATGAGGACTTTGGCCACTGTTGCACAATCTCCATTTGATTTGAAGCCTTATGCACCTTGGCTCATGAGATTCATTAGAACAAGATCTTTAATCAACTACAAAGCTGACAGTCAAAATCATCTCAGCTTTCTGCCAGATGTGGAAATTCTTCAAATCACAATTGCTTCAGTTCTTGGCAAAGGAAAAGCTGTTATTGATGAAGGTGTTCGTCCCCTTGATGGCCAATTTCATCAGCCTGTCACACAATCCATTGGATATGATTCATCCAGCCATGACACTGACGTAAATGTCACCCAGCAAACCCCTCAAGGTGACGCTCCTCGAGTGATGACTAATCACGAGCTCCTCATAAGTCTTCATCAGAAAGTTGACAAGAATCACAACTGGGTTAAGCGTCAACTCCACGCAATTCTAGGCAATATGACTGTGACGCAAAATTCAGTCCGGAAAAATCATTATTATCTACATGAGATCTTTGACAGGAGTTGGGCCATTCTTTCACATCTGAAGACCCCTGATGAACTTGACGAAATGGAATTCAAAATGAACTTTGATTGGACCAATCCGCCCAAGAAGAAGTTCAAAAAGGTGCAAGTTCCTCCGATGGTCCCAAGCTCTATGTCTTCTTCATGAGCTACTGACGAAAATGAAGATGTTGAAGACACTGTGTTCACACACAAACACGTCACCGTGTACCCTCGACGCCGGGGGTGATACACCGCAGCTCACGTCGAAGGAGACCCGTCCGGAAGCGCGGTACGCAAGCAATCCGGTGGGCGCATTTCTAGACCCAAAACCCCACACGACCGGGAGGGACCCTGTCAGGGCGCGTGGCGGCTATGGGCTGCCCTAGGTTGACCTAATCACCCCTAGGGCCTCGTGGATCGCTGCCCTCCTTCACGAAGAACGAACGAAGAACGAGAAGAAGAAGAACAAGGGAGAAGATAAAAGTAAAGATAAAACGTGGTAGATTGATTGTTCGATTGTGTGTTGTTCAATCGGCCGTCACCCCTTCGGTATATAAGAGGCGGCTGGACTTCCCGTGCAAGGAAAAGGCTTGGATTCACGTCCAAAACCCTAGTCAAATTCGGATGGTTTTGTCCGAACTTTCCAAAACTGTTCGGTCTAAAACTGGCTGCACCTTGCGGGTCATTTTTGAGGCGGTAAATGACCTCGGATGGAAAAGAGCCCAGAAGCAATTTTTACCGTTTCGATGAGACGAACAACTTTCATGTTGAACGTTTTTTGATCAGAGGCCATCTTGAGGGGGTTTTGGGCTGTTTTCCGAAGTCTGCAGCAGAGAAATCTGAAACCCGGATGATTGTTCCCGGAGTGTCCGGCCTCTGCATCAGAGAAATTCAGAACCCGGAGGATTGCCCCCGGAGTGTTTGGATATCTCCTGCAGCAGCTATATATTAAGTTGGTCTCTTTGGTGCTCCGTGCAAGTCGCATATGACCATGGATCGCGATGACTCCAAAAGAGAGTTGTTAAGCTCGAAGAGGAGAACAAAAGTCCTGTTGTACACTTCGCCATCGGAGGTCATATTGGGGGAGAAAATTGGCCACCAAAATGGTACAAAATATCTTGGGGCAAACTTCCGCAGCACATTGTTTTGGTTCTCGAGGTTGCATACGACCTCGGATGAAGATGACCCAAACATCAAAGTTGTTCATTTCGATGATACGAAGATTCCACGTGTTGAAAACTTTTTCATTTGAGGTCATATTAAATATGTTTTCTACTATGCCAAAAACTGGTGTGAACACATGCCCCCCTGTTTTTCGGCAAAGCTTGCGCGCCAAAAAATAACTTGCAAGGAGTTTGTTCTAAGGACGATGTCAACACTTCATCGGCCATTTATATGTGCTTAGGGCGATAAGTATATATCGGCCATCTATATGCTTAGCGCGATAACTATATATCGGCCATTGCTTACTTGAACTTTTGATGCAAACTTGGGTGAAACCTTTCGGACTTCATTAATCCGAGAATAAACTTCCATAGATATGCATGTCAAAGCCATCCTCCAAACTATATTTTCCACCCTTCTGCTAGGATCTTGCAAATAATCAACAATGAACTTTCTCCGATCCTTGCTTTCGCCTGCATAAAAATTTCATTAGTGGCCGAAGCGGTGGGCTTCAGTTTGGTCTTACCTATTTCGACGAGACTAAGCATCGGCTATTGATAAATATGCAATACACTATGATCAACATGGTAGCCAGATGCTTGCTGTGCCAATTCTCTCCAATTGTCATGTCTACATATATAAACAATTTGAAAGCCACCCAAGGAGAATATTACATCTAAACATGCCTTAAGATAAATTATAAGCGATTCATCAAGACATTGATAACTTTTTGATATTTGTTGCACTACTAATAACGAATCACCGAAAGCCTCAATATGTATAGCACCTATAGCAAGTAAAATCTCCAATCCGAATAACAATGCTTATTCGGCTTTGATCATTTGTGCATAAATATTATAAGCGGCATGAGGCTGCACAAGATAGCACCATAAGGAGATATATAAACAACACCAACACCTTGGCCAATGCTACAAGTTTAACCATCAACATATAATCTCCATGGTACTAGAGACAAAGCTAAAATCAATATTATGCATGATGTCAATATAATGCTCAATAATAAAATCAACAATGATTTGGCCTTACGTAAATTCTGAAAACTAATAAGCCAAAGCACACCCAATCAAAACATAAGTCCATTTTGCAATTTTGATGAATTGGCCTATGCATAATATCTTCAATGGCATCAATTTGACAAGTTTCTATGCTAGCACTTGTCTCAATCTCTAATCAAACTAAGAACAGCGTTAGAATACCACACCGCCCATTCTTAGATATATTCTTAGGGCGATAATTAAATATCGGCCATTACCATGAGGTCCATGTAGAATTTGTGCACCAAAGCATGTATAGCCGAAATAAACAAATGAAATAACAATCAAATATTTTGGCTTTTTGGATTAGCAACAAATATGTAACTAACCAAATGTATAGTGATTTGGTAATACCCTCTTGTGATGTAGAAAATTATGTTGCATCCATGGATCGAAATAAATCCATGGAGGATAATTGATCATACCCAGGGATGAATTCCATGGCAAAGGCATCAATGGCATGGTTGAATAATATGGATGATGTGCTAACCGAAGATTTTGATGTTGTGATGCAAACCTTCGGCTTAATTGTTTGTCGCTTCCATCCTTCTCTTTCTTTACTTTTGTAACACTTGTTGCAATAGAAGGCTGGACATCATTTTTATTTTGACTACTCCTCTTGGGAACCCATGCCATGTTCTTCTTTCTCAACTCTTGTGCACTAAGTTTTTGTAATTCCTTCTTTTGCCAATATGATAAGCCGAGTGGGCACCTCGGCTGTGATTTTGTTTGAAGCAATGTCAATTCTTGTTTTACCTTATGCACTCTCAACTTCTTCTCTTCAGATTCGGCACTTCATTGACTTGCCTCATTGTCTTTAGTAGCTAATGTCAACACTTTAATTGGCTCTTTTTCATTTGAGATCATATCTGAAGTGGCACTCTTACGACCATCTCTTTTGACGCGGTAGACTTTCTCAACCACCTCCTTATTCTTCCTTGTGCTCCGGACCGATTCTTTTTGAGTGAAACAGTCTTTAACATATGATTGTTTATTAAATGTGGGCCTTTTTGGAGCTGCATGATCTCTGTCAGATGGTCTAAAACAAGATGGAGAATGTGCACTTGAATCATACCTGTCCCATGATGAATACGAAGAAAAATTAGCATAGGGAGGTGTCCATGACATTGGCATTGGCGGCCCAAAATATGGATATGAATATGATGCAATGAAATTTCCCCTTTGCCAATGCCGGTTCTCAGATTTGCGCCTACGGGGTGATCTTGATGCTTTTGAATTACTTGGCCGATAAGCAATCTTCTCCTCACTTATCTTCTGATATTTTTCCAATAGCTGCGCGAAAGTTGATGGAAATATGCCCTAGAGGCAATAATAAAGTTATTATTATTTTATATTTCCTTGTTCATGATAAAGGTTTATTATTCATGCTAGAATTGTATTGACCGGAAACTTAAATACATGTGTGAATACATAAACAAATACCGTGTCCCTAGTGAGCCTCTACTAGACTAGCTCGTTGATCAAAGATGGTTAAGGTTTCCTAACCATAGACATGAGTTGTCATTTGATAACGGGATCACATCATTAGGAGAATGATGTGATGGACAAGACCCATCCGTTAGCTTAGCATATGATCGTTCTGTTTATTGCTACTGCTTTCTTGAATGTCAAATACATGTTCCTCAGACCATGAGATCATGCAACTCCCGGATACCGGAGGAATACCTTGTGTGCTATCAAACATCACAACGTAACTGGGTGATCATAAAGATGCTCTACAGGTATCTCTGAAGGTGTCCGTTGAGTTGGCATGGATCGAGACTGGGATTTGTCACTCCGTGTTTCGGAGAGGTATCTCTGGGCCCTCTCGGTAATGCACATCATAAGAAGCTTGCAAGCAAAGTGACTAAGGAGTTAGTTACGGGATGATGTATTACGGAACCAGTAAAGAGACTTGCCGGTAACGAGATTGAACTAGGTATGGAGATACCGACGATCGAATCTCGGGCAAGTAACATACCGACGGACAAAGGGAATTACGTATGTTGTCATTGCGGTTCGACCGATAAGATCTTCGTGGAATATGTAGGAACCAATATGGGCATCCAGGTTCCGCTATTGGTTATTGACCGGAGAGGCGTCTCGGTCATGTCTACATCATTCCCGAACCCGTAGGGTCCGCACGCTTAACGTTCGTTGACGATATAGTGTTATATGAGTTATGTAAATTGGTAACCGAATGTTGTTCGGAGTCCCAGATGAGATCCCGGACGTCACGAGGAGTCTCGGAATGGTCGAGAGGTAAAGATTTATATATGGGAAGTCATATTTTGGGTTCCGGAAAAAATGCAGTTTTTTCGGTATTGTACCGGGAAGCTTCCAGAAGGTTCGGGAGGGGTCCGGAAGTCCACAAGTGGGTCCACCACGTCCCAAGGGCTGGCATGGGCTAAGGGAAGGTGCCCTAGCCTTATTGGGCCAGGCACACCAAGTCCTCAAAAGCCCACGCAGCTAGGGAAGGAAAAAGGGAGAGTCCTAGTAGGAATAGGATTGGACTTTGGAGTCCAAGTCCACGTGTGTACTATTCACGGTTACTGTTCACGTGGCACTATTCCTTCTACTCCAAACCCCTACACATATATAAATAGAGGAGAGGGGGCGCCCCAAAGGATACACAACATTGTCTTAGCCGTGTGTGGCGCCCCCCTCCACAGTTCCGTCCCTCGGTCATATTTTCGCAGTGCTTGGGCGAAGCCCTGCGGAGATAGTATCACCATAACCGTCACCACGCCGTCGTGCTGCCGGAACTCATCCACTACCTTGCCATCTTGCTGGATCAAGAAGTCGAGGACGTCACCGAGCTGAACGTGTGCTGAACGCGGAGGTGCCGTACGTTCGGTACTCGGTCGGTTGGATCGTGAAGTTGTTCGACGACATCAACCGCGTTGTTCTAACGCTTCCGCTTACGGTCTACGAGGGTACGTAGACACACTCCCCCTCTCGTAGCTATGCATCTCCATGGATAGATCTTGCGTGTGCGTAGAATTTTTTTTTGTTTTCCATGCAACGTTCCCCAACAGTGGCATCATGAGCCAGGTCTATGCGTAGATGATATGCACAAGTAGAACACAAAGAGTTGTGGGCGGTGATCATCATACTGCTTACCACCAACGTCTTATTTTGATTCGGCGGTATTGTAAGATAAAGCGGCCCGGACCAACCTTACATGTCCACGTACATGAGACCGGTTCCACCGACAGACATGCAACTTGTTTTGCATAAAGGTGGCTGGCGGGTGTCTGTTTCTCCTACTTTAGTTGAATCGAATTTGACTAAAGGAGCATCAAGTGTTGATGGTTAACAAGACCACTAGTTTCAAGAAAAAGGGCAAGGGAAAGAAGGGGAACTTCAAGAAGAACGGCAAGCAAGTTGCCGCTCCCACGAAGAAATCCAAAGCTGGACCCAGGCCTGAAACAGAGTGCTTCTACTGCAAAGGGACTGGTCACTGGAAGCGGAACAGCCCCAAGTATTTGGCGGATAAGAAGGATGGCAAAGTGAGCAAAGGTATATTTGATATACATGTTATTGATGTGTTCCTCACTAATGCTCGCAGTAGCACCTGGGTATTTGATACTGGTTCGGTTGCTCATATTTGTAACTCGAAACAAGAGCTACGGAATAAGTGAAGATTGGCTAAGGACGAGGTGACGATGCGCGTCGGGAATGGTTCCAAGGTTGATGTGATCGCCGTCGGCACGCTACCTCTACATCTACCTTCGGGATTAGTTTTAGACCTCAATAATTGTTATTTGGTGCCAGCGTTGAGCATGAACATTATATCTGGATCTTGTTTATTGCGAGACGGTTATTCATTTAAGTCAGAGAATAATGGTTGTTCTATTTATATGAGTAACATCTTTTATGGTCACGCACATTTTGTGAATGGTCTATTCTTGTTGAATCTTGATCGTAGTAATACACATATTCATAATATTGATGCCAAAAGATGCAAAGTTGATAATGATAGTGCAACATACTTGTGGCACTGCCGTTTAGGTCATATTGGTGTAAAGCGCATGAAGAAACTCCATGCGGATGGACTTTTGGAATCTCTTGATTATGAATCATTTGATACTTGCGAACCATGCCTCATGGGCAAGATGACTAAAACTCCGTTCTCCGGAACAATGGAGCGAGCTACTGATTTGTTGGAAATAATACATACCGATGTATGCGGTCCGATGAATGTTGAAGCACGTGGCGGGTATCGTTATTTTCTAACCTTCACAGATGATTTGAGTAGATATGGGTATATCTACTTGATGAAACACAAGTCTGAAACATTTGAAAAGTTCAAAGAATTTCAGAGTGAAGTAGAGAATCATCGTAACAAGAAAATAAAGTTTCGACGATCTGATCGCGGAGGCGAATATTTGAGTTACGAGTTTGACCTTCATTTAAGAAAATGTGGAATTGTTTCACAACTCACGCCACCTGGAACACCACAGCGTAATGGTGTGTCCGAACGTCGTAACCGTACTTTATTGGCTATGGTGCGTTCTATGATGTCTCTTACCGATTTGCCACTATCGTTTTGGGGTTATGCATTAGAGACAGCTGCATTCACGTTAAATAGGGCACCGTCTAAATCTGTTGAGACGACACCGTATGAACTATGGTTTGGCAAGAAACCTAAGTTGTCATTTCTTAAAGTTTGGGGATGCGATGCTTATGTGAAAAAGCTTCAACCTGATAAGCTCGAACCCAAAGCGGAGAAGTGCGTCTTCATAGGATACCCTAAAGAAACAATTGGGTACACCTTTTACCACAGATCCGAAGGCAAGGTCTTTGTTGTCAAGAATGGGTCCTTTCTAGAGAAGGAGTTTCTCTCGAAAGAAGTGAGTGGGAGGAAAGTAGAACTTGATGAGGTAATTGTACCTTCTCTCGAATTGGAAAGTAGCTCATCAGAGAAAACCGTTCCCGTGATGTCTACACCAATAAGAGAGGAAGATAATGATAAAGATCATGAAACTTCAGATCAAGTTACTACTGAACTTCGTAGGTCGACCAGAGTACGTTCCGCACCAGAGTGGTACGATAATCCTGTTCTGGAAGTTATGTTGTTAGACAACGGCGAACCTACGAACTATGAAGAAGCTATGATAAGCCCGGATTCCAACAAATGGCTTGAGGCCATGAGATCTGAGATAGGATCCATGTATGAGAACAAAGTGTGGACTTTGGTGGACTTGCCCGATGATCGGCAAGCCATTGAGAATAAATGGATTTTTAAGAGGAAGACGGTTGCTGATGGTAATATCACTGTCTACAAAGCTCGACTTGTCGCGAAAGGTTTTTGACAAGTTCAAGGGGTTGACTACGATGAGACTTTCTCACCCGTAGCGATGCTTAAGTCTGTCCAAATCATGTTAGCAATTGCCGCATTTTATGATTATGAAATCTGGCAAATGGATGTCAAAACTGCATTCCTTAATGGTTTTCTCAAAGAAGAGTTGTATATGATGCAACCAGAAGGTTTTGTCGATCCTAAGGGTGCTAACAAAGTGTGCAAGCTCCAGCGATCCATCTATGGACTGGTGCAAGCATCTCGGAGTTGGAATATACGCTTTGATGAGGTGATCAAAGCATATGGTTTTGTACGGACTTACGATGAAGCCTCTATTTACAAGAAAGTGAGTGGGAGCTCTGTAGCATTTCTAATATTATATGTGGATGACATATTGTTGATTGGAAATGATATAGAATTTCTGGATGGCATAAAGGGATACTTGAATAAGAATTTTTCAATGAAAGACCTCGGTGAAGCTGCTTATATATTGGGCATCAAGATCTATAGGGATAGATCAAGACGCTTGATAGGACTTTCACAAAGCACATACCTTGACAAAGTTTTGAAGAAGTTCAAAATGGATCAGTCAAAGAAAGGGTTCTTGCCTGTCTTGCAAGGTGTGAAGTTGAGTCAGACTCAATGCCCGACCACGGCAGAAGATATAGAGAAAATGAAAGTCATTCCCTATGCCTCAGCCATAGGTTCTATTATGTATGCCATGTTGTGTACCAGACCTGATGTGTGCCTTGCCATAAGTTTGGCAGGGAGGTACCAGAGTAATCCAGGAGTGGATCACTGGACAGCGGTCAAGAATATCCTGAAGTACCTGAAAAGGACCAAGGACATGTTTCTCGTTTATGGAGGTGACGAAGAGCTCGTCGTAAATGGTTACGTCGATGCAAGCTTCGACACTGATCCGGATGACTCTAAGTCACAAACCGGATACGTATTTATATTAAATGGTGGAGCTGTCAGTTGGTGTAGTTCTAAGCAGAGCGTCGTGGCGGGATCTACGTGTGAAGCGGAATACATAGCTGCTTCGGAAGCAGCACATGAAGGAGTCTGGATGAAGGAGTTCATATCCGATCTAGGTGTAATACCTAGTGCATCGGGTCCAATGACAATCTTTTGTGACAACACTGGAGCAATTGCCATAGCCAAGGAGCCCAGGTTTCACAAGAAGACCAAACACATCAAGAGATGCTTCAACTCCATTCGTGAATATGTCAAGGATGGAGACATAGAAATTTGCAAAGTACACACGGATCTGAATGTGGCAGACCCGTTGACTAAGCCTCTTCCACAAGCAAAACATGATCAACACCAAGACTCCATGGGTGTTAGATTCATTACTATGTAATCTAGATTATTGACTCTAGTGCAAGTGGGAGACTGATGGAAATATGCCCTAGAGGCAATAATAAAGTTGTTATTATTTTATATTTCCTTGTTCATGATAAAGGTTTATTATTCATGCTAGAATTGTATTGACCGGAAACTTAAATACATGTGTGAATACATAAACAAATACCGTGTCCCTAGTGAGCCTCTACTAGACTAGCTCGTTGATCAAAGATGGTTAAGGTTTCCTAACCATAGACATGAGTTGTCATTTGATAACGGGATCACATCATTAGGAGAATGATGTGATGGACAAGACCCATCCGTTAGCTTAGCATATGATCGTTCTGTTTATTGCTACTGCTTTCTTGAATGTCAAATACATGTTCCTCAGACCATGAGATCATGCAACTCCCGGATACCGGAGGAATACCTTGTGTGCTATCAAACGTCACAACGTAACTGGGTGATCATAAAGATGCTCTACAGGTATCTCCGAAGGTGTCCGTTGAGTTGGCATGGATCGAGACTGGGATTTGTCACTCCGTGTTTCGGAGAGGTATCTCTGGGCCCTCTCGGTAATGCACATCATAAGAAGCTTGCAAGCAAAGTGACTAAGGAGTTAGTTACGGGATGATGTATTACAGAACGAGTAAAGAGACTTGCCGGTAACGAGATTGAACTAGGTATGGAGATACCGACGATCGAATCTCGGGCAAGTAACATACCGACGGACAAAGGGAATTATGTATGTTGTCATTGCGGTTCGATCGATAAGATCTTCGTGGAATATGTAGGAACCAATATGGGCATCCAGGTTCCGCTATTGGTTATTGACCGGAGAGGCGTCTCGGTCATGTCTACATCATTCCCGAACCCGTAGGGTCCGCACGCTTAACGTTCGTTGACGATATAGTGTTATATGAGTTATGTGAATTGGTAACCGAATGTTGTTCGGAGTCCCAGATGATATCCCGGACGTCACGAGGAGTCTCGGAATGGTCGAGAGGTAAAGATTTATATATGGGAAGTCATATTTTGGGTTCCTGAAAAAATGCAGTTTTTTTCGGTATTGTACCGGGAAGCTTCCAGAAGGTTCCGGAGGATTCCGGAGGGGTCCGGAAGTCCACAAGTGGGTCCACCACGTCCCAAGGGCTGGCATGGGCTAAAGGGAGGTGCCCTGGCCTTATTGGGCCAGGCGCACCAAGTCCTCAAAAGCCCACGCAGCTAGGGAAGGAAAAAGGGAGAGTCCTAGTAGGAATAGGATTGGACTTTGGAGTCCAAGTCCACGCGTGTACTATTCACAGTTACTGTTCACGTGGCACTATTCCTTCTACTCCAAACACCTACACATATATAAATAGAGGAGAGGGGGCGCCCCAAAGGATACACAACATTGTCTTAGCCGTGTACGGCGCCCCCCTCCACAGTTCCGTCCCTCGGTCATATTTTCGCAGTGCTTGGGCGAAGCCCTGCGGAGATAGCATCACCATCACCGTCCCCACGCCGTCGTGCTGCTGGAACTCATCCACTACCTCGCCATCTTGCTGGATCAAGAAGTCGAGGACGTCACCGAGCTGAACGTGTGCTGAACGCGGAGGTGCCGTACGTTCGGTACTCGGTCGGTTGGATCGTGAAGTTGTTCGACGACATCAACCGCGTTGTTCTAACGCTTCCGCTTACGGTCTACGAGGGTACGTAGACACACTCCCCCTCTTGTAGCTATGCATCTCCATGGATAGATCTTGCGTGTGCGTAGAATTTTTTTTGTTTTCCATGCAACGTTCCCCAACAAAAGTGACTTTCGACTTTTTACCTTTGTGCTTACCTCGGCCTTTGCTTTCTTTGGTGGTGGTTGCAGCGATCTTTGGATTTTCTTGTTGCCCCCCAGTACTTGGCGTCTTCATTGCAATTTTGATAGAATTTTCGCCCTCAAGAATATTATCATTTTGCTCTTGAACAACTTCTTTACTTGAAAGCTTGATCCCAATATCCGCAGTTTTTACCTTCTCATGTTTAAGTGGATCGGCTTGAAGCCGCCAATGCAAAAACCGTTTGCCATCAGGACCAATAGGAATAGAATGGTCATCCTTTGGTGTTTCAACAAATCTCAATCGTCCATTATCAATGGCCGATTTAACTATTTGACGAAACATGTTGCAATCCTGAAAACTATGCTTGAACGAATCATGCAACTTACAATACATTCGTCCTTGGATAGATGGCTCGACATGGTGATCAATAATTCTAATGTAATTATTTTTCAGCAACAAATCAAATATTTGATCACACATGCTTGAATTGAAGGTATGCTTCTTGTTTTCTAGCCGATCTTGGTGTGAGAACGGCTTTGGAACTAAGCACATGAATGGTTCAGATTTGGAATCTCCCCATTCGGCTATGCATTGTGTTTTGCATTCTATCTCCGATGTCTTTGGACAAGATATTATATTAGCATTGATTTTCTCAACAGAATTTAACCTTGGCTTTATATTTCTGAAATGAAAATATTTAGAATATACTTGCCTCAATTGAGACCAAGTGTAAGCCAAGTAAGAAATAAGAAAAGCTACCCAATTAGATATGAACTTTAGATAAAGCAATAGGGAAAGCCTTGGCTGCAATAATATGTCACTATCGGTCTTTGTAAATGGCGCAATGGGTTGACCGATATGCTCTATAACAATTTTTGTGCTAACAAGTAAATTACCCTTCTTCATTGGTCTTTCAAAATTACTTATGAGAATTTTTCTAATAGATGCGTCAACAATAAAGTTGTGACCAAATCTGAAAATAGGTAAATTACTTGGTAGACATACCTCTTCAAATATGTTGGGAAAGCATGATGGTGGTGTGGCTTGAACAATATCGTGCTTCGCTTCTGGATAGATTCCCAACACCTCGTTGCCCTCTTTTTCTTGATTCCGTGCATCATTACATTGAAGATCTTTGTCAA
Organism: Elymus sibiricus; assembly: GCA_039707655.1. Lineage (NCBI taxonomy): Eukaryota > Viridiplantae > Streptophyta > Magnoliopsida > Poales > Poaceae > Elymus > Elymus sibiricus. The sequence goes on from CM077672.1 coordinate 428,866,977, forward strand.
CCGAACCTTGTTCGGCTACTTGTTCTTGTCCTTGAAGCTCGTCAATTTCTATGGCACGAAACTCATAGGGCAGGAGTAGGTTCCATTAACTTCAGAAAAATCAAGCATGGTCGTTTTGCTATGCTTGCCATGCCCTTTCTCAATAATGCTTGCCTTTTTGGATTTGATGGATTCAGAATATATACTACTTGATTCGGCTTTTTCAACCGAAGCACTTTCATGTTCCGAATCATCCTTCTTTTCATTGATACTACCAATTGGCAATGCATCTTTTATCTGGGCCACTTCTTCTTCTATTTGTTTCTGGCGGCGAGCGGCAAAGTTGGTTTTAATCTTTTTCTTAATTTCAGCCCACTCCGGATATGATTGCCCCCCAATGCTTTTAGATTCTTTTAGCAATGACACATGGGTGTTGCCAAAACTTTGCAATTGTGTAGGGGGTGTATAATATGATGTAGTACTAGGTGAAGGCATATGCATTGTTGTAAAACCATATTTTTGCTCGCCAATTATATCAATTGGCAAAGATTCATCTTCTTGCAAAACTCTACCTCTTATTCCATTATAATCAGGAACTAGCCCCTTATCATGTTCTTCAAGGCAAAGAGCACTAATCTTGTTATTTCAGGCTATATCCCTTTTTAATGTAGCCACTTCCCATTCTGTAAGGGATTGCTCCATAATATTTTTAGATTCTTTCGGCAATGAGGTGTTGCCGAAATTCTGCAATTGCGTAGAGGATGCATTATATGCTACAACATTAGGTGAAGGCATGTGCACTCCTGCAAAATTGTCACTTATTCGGCTATGACCATGAAGGTGCAGAGCCGAATTATGAACATCTACAGTTGTGTACGGTGCCGAAAAATTAGCAGCATGAGGTGTAGCATAAGATCGTTGATGGTAATTGGCCGAATAACTAGTAGTAGCATAGCCAATTCCCCTATCCACCGGCATGTTTGGATTAACATATTGCAAGTTAGTTGCCGATGAATAGCAGGTGAAACACTTTGTTGCATGCTATTGGAAATTCCTACACAAGGTATTTCAACTTGATTGACCAAACTCAACATGTTGTTCATCGGCATATGATATGTGGGGTTGCCGATGCATGAGAGTTGGAATACATATGGTGCATGTTACTAGTATCATAAGAAGTTGAAGCATGTAAATTACTTTGAATCGGCCTTTGCACGTAATTAGATGCATGATTGAAAAAAACAAGGGCTGGCTGATAGAGTATACTCATTGAGCGATCTAGTAACACCATATGAATTATTTGCATCTACACTAGGGGATTGGGTATTCATATTACCTTTGTAGATTGCAAACTCTAGATGACGATCTCTTTATAGCAAGAACGGGCCGGAGACCGTTCAAAGCTTCGTGTCCCCAGCGGAGTCGCCAAAAAGTGTGTTCGCACACGAACACGTCACCGTGTACCCTCGACGCCGGGGGTGATACACCGCAGCTCACGTCGAAGGAGACCCGTCCGGAAGCGCGGTACGCAAGCAATCCGGCGGGCGCTTTTGTAGACCCGAAACCCCACACGCCCGGGAGGGACCCTGTCAGGGCGCGTGGCGGCTATGGGCTGCCCTAGGTCGACCTGATCGCCCCTAGGGCCTCGTGGATCGCTGCCCTCCTTCATGAAGAACGAGAAGAAGAAGAACAAAGGAGAAGATAAAAGTAAAGATAAAACGTGGTCGATTGATTGTACAATTGTGCGTTGTTCAATCGGCCGTCGCCCCTTAGGTATATAAGAGGCGGCTGGACTTCCCGTGCAAGGAAAAGGCTTGGATTCACGTCCAAAACCCTAGTCAAATTCGGATGGTTTTGTCCGAACTTTCCAAAACTGTTCGGTCTAAAACTGGCTGCACCTTGAGGGTCATTTTTGAGGTGGTAAATGACCTCCGATGGAAACGAACCCAAAAGCAATTTTGACCGTTTCGACGAGACGAACAACTTTCACGTTGAACGTTTTTTTATCAGAGGCCATCTTGAGAGGGTTTTGGGCTGTTTTCCGAAGTCTGCAGCAGAGAAATCTGAAACCCGGATGATTGTCCCCGGAGTGTCCGGCCTCTGCATCAAAGAAATTCAGAACCCGGAGGATTGCCCCCGGAGTGTCCGGATATCTACTGCAGCAGCTATATATTAAGTTGGTCTCTTTGGCGCTCCGTGCAAGTCGCATATGATCTCGGATCGCGATGACTTCAAACGAGAAGTTGTTAAGCTCGAAGAGGAGAACAAAAGTCCTGTTGTACACTTCACCATCGGAGGTCATATTGGGGGAGAAAATTGGCCACCAAAATGGTACAAAATATCTTGGGGCAAACTTCAGCAGCACATTCTTTTGGTTCTCGAGGTTGCATACGACCTCGGATGAAGATGACCCAAACATCAAAGTTGTTCATTTCGATGATACGGAGATTCCACATGTTGAAAACTTTTTAATTTGAGGTCATATTAAATATGTTTTCTGCTGTGCCAAAAACTGGTGTGAACACACTGCAGTAGGCCCTTCTTCAACTCGCGACCCCAACAACGACGCAGGCGCTCCCTCGACTGCTTCATGATGTTATTCTTCAGGGGCGTTAGTTCTCAATTTTGTCTCCTTTTGGTCATCTGATGACAAAGGGGGAGAAATTTGAATTAGTCTTCAAGCGGGTCTTATATCGGGCTGTTTCTTTTGCTAAGTTGCAACTCTTGGCTCTTCATTTGATTCGCTCTTTTGATGAGTTGTAACTTAATAACTGTTGGTGGTCTGACACTCCTATAAATATGTGCATGCATGTTATAATTCGTCAGACACCAATTTTCATCATGCATTCAAATTCTTCAATATCTTATGATCATGCATGATTGGATTCCAAGATATAGGGGGAGATCTCCACAATTTCAACCTGCCATGTGCATTTGCAATCCAAAACAAATTCTTCATATGCACATCTTCAGGGGGAGTTCCATCAATATCTTGCAACCAATGTCTTCACATTCTGTACTTACACCTCCACTATTTTATTCTCGTTGAAAACTTAACTGATTTGTCATCAATCACCAAAAAGGGGAAGATTGTAAGTGCATCAAGTGCCCCCTTAGTGGTTTTGGAGTATTGAAGACAAATAGGTTAACGGACTAATGTGTTTGTGAGTGTACACAGGAGAAAATAGTCCCTGAAGACTTGGTTTAACCACGGAAGTCGACCCCTAAAAATGTATTTCTTCAAGTGAAGAATTTGTTGCGGCCTGTGAAGAAATTGATGTGAAGACTTGAAAGCTTGAAGACCTTGTTTTCATAGTTTCTTTTTCTTCTTATTTGAGTCATAGGAAAAATCGTACTGTTAAAGGGGGTCTAGGTGAAACATATTTCATACTTCAAAGCGATGCTCAAACCTATACACATTACAGCCGCTTCGAGTGAAGCCTTTGAAAATCTCTGGAACAGCTGACGAATTTGACAGTGACAGTGACGAAGTTCACCTGGTCTCTGATGAATTTGGTCAGGCTGAGGAGTTAGGATTTCGCCAGTGCGATCTGCCTATCGTGAGGAAATAAAGTGCTCCGACGAAATTGAGAGCTTAATTTCCGACCGTTGCTGCGCCATGTGCTAGCTGTCGAGTGTATTCTTATCCTGACAACGGTCTTGTCTGAGAAGGGCATTTATGACAATTCATGTCGGGTTGCCCCTGGCTATAAATAGCCGCCCCTTCAACCACTAGTTGGTTGGCTGCTCTAGAGAGAACTTGCATTTGTTATTTGAGAGCAACCCTTCCTATGACGACTTTGTGAGAACCCAAGTGAGGAAAAACCCAACCAGAGCCAAAGTGACTGAGCATCACTGAAGAAGTTGATCTGTGTGATCCGACGCTTATTACCTTTGAAGACTGTCATTCTTCCAAACGGTTAGGTGCCATGTTCTGAGAACCCAAGAGTAATTGTGGCGTGCCGGTGAACAAGTCTGTGAAGGTTTTGGAAGTCTACCTTGAAGACTTACCACGAGTGATTGGGCGAGGTCTAAGTGACCTTAGCTCAAGAGGAATACGGTGAGGACTAAGTGTCCTCCGAGGTAAGACTCATCCGCCTCAACCAGACGTACAGTTGATACAGCAATTGGAACTGGTCTACCAAATCGCTGTGTCTTCACCGAGCCCAACTGGTTTCAAATTCCTCACCCCTTTACCTTTACGCATTTTCGCTGCTGAAGAACTTGTGCTCTACTTTTCTGAAGAACTTGAACTGAAGACTTTCATCATGTTGTATTTCATTTCTTCAGTTCATCTTCCTCATGCATGACTGTTTGTATGACTACTTGTATCTATTTATTTTGCATGCAATCTACATCTGTGTCGATCTAGTTTCACTCTTGTTTCTATTTTGCCACTCTGATTTTCGTCAAAATCTTCGGAGTTTGACGAATTTCTAAAAATCTCCCATTCACCCCCCCCCCCCTCTGGCAGTTAACCTGCGCTTTCACCTAGTTTATGCTATATATCGTAAGGGGCTGATTTGGATCCATATGTTTCATGCTATGGTTAGATTTATCTTAATTTTTCTTTCGTAGTTACGGATACTTGCGAGAGGGGTAATCATCAGTGGGTTGTTTGTTCAAGTAAGAACAACACCCTAGCACCGGTCTATCTACATAACAACTTATCAAAGCAGTGAACGCGAGTCAATGAATCGTGATGAAGTTAACTAGATGAAATTCCCATATGTCCTCGAGAACATTTTGCTTACTATAAGAAGTACTTCCGGCTTGTCCTTTGCAATAAAAAGGATTGGGCCATCTTGCTGCACCTTGTCACTTTTATTACTTATTACTTATTATGATTTATCTTACTACCAAACTATCTGTCACAACTACTTTACAACACTTGCAGAGAATACCTTGATGAAAACCGCTTATTGATTCCTTCTGCTCCTCGTTGAGTTCGACACTCTTACTTATCGAAAGGACTACGATTGATCCTCTACACTTGTGGGTCATCACACAGTAGGAGAATAAGACAGGAAAGGAATGACAGAGCGGGCCCTCTCCCATCCACCAGTCCAGCCAGATCCAATAAAAGATTTGACAAGACCACGGAAATCATCTCCTACTTTAATAGGGCCTTCCAGAACTGAGCATCTTCCTAGTGAGGGCATCTCCAACGTGGTAACATCGCCACGGTTATTTCGCAACAACGTCTTCAGGAGGAAAGAACACACTCGCGCCAACATCATCAATTCCAATTTGACACGGCAAGAACAAGGATTTTCATCCTAAATGCCAGGTCCAACCAATCAAGGACAGGACATCAAAACGAAGAGAACATATTTAACATGAAGGTAAAGATTTTTTTTTTTTTTTTTTGAAGACAACATGAAGGTAAAGATGAAAGTGTGTCGCCGTTGGGTCGAGCCAGTAATGGTCAAAGCACGGATTTTCACCTCGGACATGTAAAGGTGGTCCAGTCACCATCTTGACGGTGGGCCTTCTAGAGTTATGTCGTCTAGTACTCCGGACGAAAACTGATGTGGTGTTCGCCGGCGGTATCTACCAAGTAGGCCACCAACGAAACTCCTCACAAACATGCATCAACCGTGGCTGGATCAACAATCAGGAACGTTTAATTGTTTTCCTCCTCACAAGACAAGTCTTTCCTCATCGATGAAGGGGAAGGGTCGGTGTCGGTTTGCTTGCCCATAACCACACGATTACCATGCATGCCGGATAGAGCCACCATGCTGTCCGCCTCCAATGGAGGAATGCTGCAAGGCCTACCAGTGATTAGGCCTTGATCCGCCGCCACATACTACCTCGACCAGACACTGCCTTGAGAACCTGACGCTGCCGCCCTAGTGCCCGAGCTCCGCCGAGCCGTCACACCGTCCAAGGTCACCGCCAAGTGGGCTTTGCCCGTGGGCATCTTTCGCCGGCACCGAGCGGATCGAGGTGGATGAGGCAGCGGCGGCCCGGGTTTCACACGACACACCCTCTCAACGACATAGCCGTCAGAGTTGTTTTGGGAATGCCCACCATAGTTAGACATGCTAGAACAATATAAGTCACTGGTCCGTAGCAACACACGAGTATTAAACCAGTAGTAATGTGTGACTGAGATTTACGAAGAACTCATAACAAAAGATGTACTCCCTCCGTCCCATAATGTAAAACGTTTTTATGACAACGTCTTACATTATGGGACGGAGGGAGTAAATTATAAGGGATCTCCAAGGCGGACCCGCAAACCTCCCGCAACCATCCGGACCGCGCTGTCCGGACAGCGGAAGCCATCCAACGCCGACCTGTATCGGTCCAAGGGGCGGTCCGGACGTGATTTCTCCCGTAAATTGGAGACAAAAGTATGGGAGGTTTGCGGGAGTCCGGACACGCGAAATGTCGCTCTCCGCCACCCCTGGCCCACCCAATCCCTCTCCCGGTCCCATTTCCTTCCACTCCACCCCTTCTCCCCCCTTGCTTTGCATCTGCACCCTCCACCTCCGCCGCCGCTGCTGTTCGTCTTCGGTGGCCACAGAGGCATTGCCGGACTTCCGCAACCAGCACCGACGCGCCCGCTCGCCATTCCGACGGAGCTTTCCACCCTGGAGCTGTTTGTACCCAGGTACACTCCGCCCCCTGTCGACGACCTCCATTACGGACACCACGCCCGGTGTTCCGTCAAATGCCATTGAGCTTAATTTCAAGTGCTATGTCGTTTTTTAGAGTACGAAGGATGGTGAGCTACTCGACCATGGAGGATGAGTTGTTGTGCGATGCGTGGCTGGCCGTATCCGCGGATTTCATAGGCAGGAGCAGAGGGGAGTCCTTCTAGGAGCAAGTGCATGAAAAGTTTCACGCACGAAAGCTAATTGCGCCCTACGACATGTACATCATTCAACCACGCAACATGAGGTCATTGTTGTATCGCTGGCACGCTATCCAGATCAGCGTCATGAAGTTTTGCAACTTGGTTAGTCAGCTCGAGGCAAGGTGGCCATTGCACGCGGACATGGACGAGATCGTAAGTTTTACTTCCTCTTGCTCAACTTGTTGATTGATTCATTCACTCAATATTAGTCTACACATTATATGTAGCCTGCACGCGTCGTCGTGGTGTACCACAAGACATAGGGACGGCCATTTACGTGCACACACTGTTGGATGAAGCTGAAGGGGGAGTTTGTGTGGAACGACATGATCCGTTCATGAAAAACTTACTGTACATCCGGGATCTAGTCGAATTTGAGACATTGTTTGTACTAGACTTAATTTGTATGCTACGTCTGAATGATTTGTGCTATTTTCTATCCGAACTTTGATGAATATCGGCCGGTTTGCACGAATTTCGTCTGGTTAGTTAAAAAATTGGTTTGAAATGTATGTGGGTAGCGTTGGATGTCGTCCTCCCGCATCCATGTCCGCGGACTGGTCCCCCTGTCCGCGGACGGATGCGGAAGGAAATTTGCGGGTTGCCATTGGAGATGCCCTAAAAGGCTTCGATGCCAAACTTTTTTACTTATGCAAAACATCAACCATTCAGCCCGTCGAAATGGACAACATCCAACGTAGAAATGGGGAAACAATGAAAAATGAGGAAATTGCACAAACCACCTACTTTTGGTGCTAGTTTTGCACAGAACACCTACTTTACAGGTTTGTTGCACAAAACACCATATATTGGGGTAATTTGTTGCAGCTAGGTCTAATCCACCATTTGGGTGTGTTGACATGATTTCTGACAAGTGGGTCCAGTTTGTAAGTGCACCGCGTCAAAAAATACTTGCTGCATCAGCAGCCAACTAGGACTGCCAATATCTCACAATTCTTTGTTTCAGTTGATCTGAATTTTTCCCAGAATATTAGTGAGTGCATGTATGATTTATTGCTTTTTCTACATTTTTTAAAAATGTTAATTTGAACAAAATTTTTTGAACGAGTCAACAAACATTGCAAATATCTCACAAACTGTTGGTCCAAATGAGCTGCCTTTCTCCCAGAATAGTATTGGATACATGTGTGATTTACAGGAATTGTTTTGCGTTTTTTTTTTGAAAATTTTGGATTTTGAGTAAAAAAAATTGTATGAGCCAATGTAAACTGCAAATATCTCATTATAATGTGATCCAAACCAGCTGAAACTTTCCAGATTCATTACTGGTTACATCTAGCTAATAGCACACCACAAACTTTCATGTGAAAAACATAAGATTGCTATACAAATCTAAAATGATTCATAAATAGGCACAATATTCATAAAGTAAAATCAGTAGCACCAAGATATGGCAGATATTGTCGCCGTCAGGCTTTAGCATCCAAGTGGTTGCCATAAAGCCATTATTGACATCATAGAGTCCGACGCACCAAAATATTACCGCCATGAGGTTTTAGCATCCAAGTAGTTGTCATGTGACCATTACAGACATCATCAAGTCGCACACACCAAAAGATTCCCGCCATGAAGTTTTAGCATCCAAATAATGGACGGTTTTGCAATGTTAGTCGACTCGTTCAATATTTTTGTTTAAATTTAACATTTTCAAAAAATGCAAAAAAAAACAATAAATCATGTGTGCACTCACTAATATTCTAGAAAAAATTCAGCTCAATTGAAGCAAAGAATTGTGAGATATTGACAGTTCTAGTTGACTGGTGATGTGGCTGTTTTTTTGTCACCGATGCACTTACAAACTGGACCCACTTGTTAGGAATCATGTCAACACACCCAAATGATGGTTTAGACCTAGCTGCAACGAATTACCCCAAAATATGGTGTTTTGTGCAACAAATCTGTAAAGTGATGAGTGTTTTGTGCAAAACTAGCACCAAAAGTAGGTGGTTTATGCAATTTCCTCGGATGGTTCAACCAAGCGACCATATATCTTATAACTACAGCTGACAACGGCCCATGAGCTGACACGTTCACCCACTACAAGTCACATGTTCCGCAATAATCAAGTTCCGGAAAGAACGTCTTCCTGTCGTTAATAATGTGCACAAAAAATAACAGTGCAACACGTGGCAGATCCAACGGATATACACGGACCACCACTCTGTTTCTTGGAGCAAATATACAAGTAATGAATCAAGATAATAACAAAAAAAACGGTGTTTTTGACATCATTATTTCACAGGCGCGCAAAAATTGATCCTCACCCCAACATTCTGCCAGCAGAATGCAGGTAGTATTTACGAGTGTTTTATGCTTCAGCCGCAGTTGGCGACCCGCACGATGAGGTCGCGGAAGTACTTGGCGACGGCGGCCTTGTGCCACCGGAGCCGCTTCCACTTGCCTCCGAGCAGCACGGGGTGCAGCCCCAGGATGTGCTCCGGCATGAAGTCGTGCCTCGTCAGGATCCCCACCACCGGCGACCTCTGCATGCAATTTGTTTCATCAACAACACAGTTCGAATTCCATGGCTGCTGCGTGAGAAAATGTAGTAGAAGATCACTTACATCGCAGGCCTTGGGCACGACGAGGAGGTGGCGCAGGCCGACCTCGCGGAAGAGGATGAGGGCCTTGGCCAGCGACATGGTCTCCACCACGGTGTAGGGCGACGCGTTGGTGAAGGGGTGCAGATCCACGTACATCTCCATCTCCTCCGGCGACAGCTCCACGCCGTCCACCGTGTCCTGCTTGCCGGAGCCGCGCTTGTCGAAGTCCTGCGCCTCGAACCTCGCCGCGATGCTGTACTCCTTGGGGTACCGCTCCTGCGCCGGCAGGAACTCGCGCTTCCTCAGGAGCACGAGCAGGTGCGCCCTGAGCACGAGGCCGTACAGCACGGGCGCCGTCGCGAAGGGCGGCTCGTCGATGACCGGGAACGCGTGGTGGCCCGTGGTCCGGAGGATGTGCATGATGTGGCCCACCTTCTCCACGCCGTTGAAGCTCCGCAGCGGGCCGACCACCACGTCGCCCACGCTGAGCTGCCGCATGTAGGGCTCGGCGTGGCCGTCGAGGTACGGCAGCCCCTTGAGCCGCATGATGAGGTCGTAGATGCTGGCGTTGAAGGAGTCGGCGACCGTCTTGGAGATGAGCAGGACGAGCATCACCAGCGGCAGGAGGAGCAGGTTGTTGGTGAGCTCCACGATGATGACGCACACGGACACCGTCATGCGGAGCGTGCCGCCGAGGAAGGAGGCCGAGCCGAGGATGGCGACCAGGCCGTGGTCGAGGCCGGAGTGTCTGCCCAGCAGCATGGCCACCAGGCGGCCGTAGGTGGCGCCGGTGAGGATGATGGGGACGAAGAGCCCCGACGGCGCCACCACGCCGTAGCTGAGCACGCCCAGCGCGTAGGACGCGAGGAAGAAGGCGAGCATGGAGCCCGGGTGGTAGACGTCGTTGGTGCCGGTGGCGTAGAGGTTGCGGATGGCGTCGTCGTTGATGTTGAGCATGAGGCTGGCCAGGTCGTTGTAGTGGTTCGGCGGGCAGTGGAACCGCCGGAACTTGTTGAGGGAGCCGCAGGCGCCGTTGGGCTCCGCCGCGGGGCAGGGCCGGCACGGCGCGAACCACGGCAGGCCGAACACGCAGCAGGACGTCAGGACGGACACGGCCGCCGCCAGCAGCAGCTTGTGCGCGCGGCCCCGCTCGTTGATGACGCTGTAGAGACGGAGGACTTGCATCATGAGGAAGTTGTAGAAGGCGCCGAGGACGGCGCCGATGACGCCGATGAGGACGACGATGGGGATGTCCTTGAGGTGGTACGTCATGAGGTCCTCGAACAGGGTGCTCACGTCGTACATGATGAGCCCGCCCTTGCCGAACATCCCGCACCGCCCCGTCCCGCAGAGCTCGACGAACAGCCGCAGCACCACCGCCACCACCGCCGTCGTGAAGAAGGAGCGCCAGATCAGCGCGCTCCGCCACCTTGATTCAGTCATTCATTCATTCAAATTCACCATTTCATTTCGTTTCATTCTTCAGTAGCTCGGAAATGGTTTATTGATTCGACGTCTCTTTGGAGTACGTACCACGAGGAGAGGGACTCGAGAGCGAAGAGGACGCCGCCGACCGGTGCGCGGAACGCGGCGCTGACACCGGCGCCGGCGCCGATGGTGACGAGGTCGCGGCGGTCGCGGTCATTCTTGAAGTAGCGTAGCCAGCGCCAGGTGAGGCCGTACCTGCGCGAGCCGCCCTGGCCGAAGATGGCGGCTATGCACGCGCCCGTGTGCACCATTGGCCCGGCCTTGCCGACGTGCAGCGACGATGACACGGCGGCTATGTTACCGATGACCTGCACGAACGGTTCGATCGGAGTTCAGTTAAAAAAAAAAATCGTACATGCATGCATTTGGTTGAGATGCAAAGGGTAAAAGAATTCGAAACTGGGCTCGGGCTCAGGTGAGAAACTGAATCGAGAGAGAGAGACTAGGTTAGATGGGCTGCTGACTTGGCATGTCCAGTCAACCTTGACTCCGGTCAAAACTGGTTGACCAACCCAAAATCAAGATCAGGGTTGTGTATTGAACCATGTGGTAAGTTTAGGGTGAAATTCGGACGGTTTCAGAGTTGAGGGTTGTAAATCAAACCGAGTAGTTAGTTGCAGGTTGAAATGTGAACTTTTCTCATGGTTTTATATAGTGAACAGTGCTATTTTCAAAGTCCGCAATTTGTCTGTTTTGTGTAGCTCACAAGTCAATTTATTTCGTCATGAAAATTGGTAAGCATCCAGTATACATCCATATGATGCTGTAGATTCTTTTTTTCAGAAATTTTTAAGCATTGAAACATTTGTTTTGAATTTTCCAAAAAAAAACCTCCATGTCGCTCGAGCTCCAAACGGCGTTTCCGCTTTTGGCCATGATATATGCGACCAACTATATGTCAGTTGTGTGAAAAACGATTGGTCATCAATCGATTCGTCCGCTCTTGGATTTTCATCCAACGGCTCACCTGTCTTCTTCTTCCTTCAATCAAAACTAGTCCTCCTTCCTCTCGATCCAACACCGATCGAACCGCCTGTTGCACCACCCGTGGGTGGCGCCACTCCCGCTCGCTCCTTGCCACGCCTTCGCCTTGATGTCGCACTGGTCTTCTTCTAAGACCCCCCCCCCCCCCCCCCAGACCATTCTTCATCTCAGATGTCGGCAGGCCATCCATACCCTAAACCATCCCCCAGACTTCCCTCCACTTGCGACGCCGCTTCCTAGTCTTCCTTGCCTCCAGGTCTCTCATGGCTAGGCCTCGCCGCGGCGCCCCCATCTCTGCCTCGGAGCTCTTCTCCTCCCCTTTCGATCTTCTTCAACGACATCGATTGTGCGTGCTATATAATATAATAATCATAAGATTTGTACTAAAACGTCCAATTAGGTGGTCGGGGCAGACGAGTGACTAACGAGTGTCCTTCCCCTTCTCTTTCGACTGCTTCTCTAAAGGGGAGCTCGGATCGGCGCCAGTGGCGGCACGACTGCGGCCTCTCATGTGGCGACGACTGCTGCACCTCCGCCGCTTTTAGGGCCTGCTGGTCATCTGTGAGTTGCACATAGTACGTGGGGCGGCGGTGCACCATCTCGTTAGCTTGAGTGTCATGCCCTTCCTGAAGGCGTTGCTATTAAAGAATCTCGTCGCCCATGTGGTGTAATAAGATGGTTGGTGCGGTTATGGTCATAGTTGTAGTTTGTCGATCGCAGGTCTGATCGCTTTGATGTTGGCTGTGTGCATTCTAAATATGCAGAGGCGGGTGTGTGACCAATGTGTTATATATCTTGTTGATGCTTTTATGTATCTTCTTAATGCTCTATTTTAAGCTAATAAATCTACCCTTTGTCGAAAAAACAATCCTAAAATTTGTACTGAAATCGTCCCGTTGCGTGGTCGGGCGGACAGACGGCTGACCCCAAAGGCCAAACCAAGCAAACCATGCCCTCTTCCCTGTCACTTTCAGTGAGATAGAGATCTGACGATTCCAGCTCCAATGATTGATCCATTTTATGTTTCTACACTCTCCCCACCCAATAAGACAGGCCACGTCGGTGTGGAGTAAACGGTTGATCAGATCCAAACAAAAATTAAAGAATAACAATTCTACTAATTCATGGTGTCCTCTGACGACAAGGAAGGAGTAGGAATAGTAATTATTTTTGGTCACATGGATCATAAACAATGGTGGGAACCTGCACAATCATTCCTCCGATCGTGCAGGATTTGGAATTGTACTTATTTTTGGATAGATAAACCCGGTCCAGTGCAGAGGTGGACACAGACGGGTGGATCATTGAGGAGGTAACCGGCAGCAGACGTGGGTGGGTGGGCGCACGGATCATGTGCTGTGCTCGTCCCGTGGACGAATTGAAGAGGCGTGTGATGTGCTGAGGTGGATGAGGGTGTGGAGCTGTGGACCACTCACCTTGACAGCGAGGGTCCTGAGCGAGAAGATGTTGGGCGCGTCCACGCCGTTGAGGTACGCCTTCACCTCCGGGATCCCCGACCCGCCGGCCGCCGGCGACACCGACGCCGTGATCGCCGACGCCAACAGCAGCAGCGCCAGGTTGGCGCCGGCGAACACCCAGAACGCCGTCCAGTAGCTGCGGAGCAGAGCAAGAAAGAAGATCTCGGACAGTCAGTCAGTCAGAGACACATGGTGAACCTGAATGGAATATTATTACCCACAGTAGAGACAGACAAACATACAGAAGAACATTTGTCTCGGTGCTCGGCGAAGAAAAAACAAAGGGAACAAACCTGCTGGACTCCATGAGGGATGACACGGCGGCGTGCTTGAAGCCGGCGACGTTCTCGACGGCGAGGTTGATGAGGAAGCCCACGACGCCGGTGATGATCCCGATGGCGAAGCAGAAGGTCCACTTGAGCACCACGTACCGGACCTGGTCCGCCTTGGCCCTCGTCCTCCAGTTCTGGTCGAACAGGTCGTTCTCGATGATCCTGCAACGCAGGTTAAATTCAGCAAGAAGCTTGGCAGGTACGTAGATGAAAATGCCAAGTGGGTACGGGAAGAAACATGAACGCACGACAGCTAGCCCAACGGAAGGAAACAAAAGGAGAGAGGCACGCTAGATTGTTGATGATAAGACAAGAGGAAGCAGAGGACCCAAAGCATCACATGACAATCTAGCATGGCAACTGGGGGCACAAAACAAGATAGGTTGTTGAGAGGACGATTGGACTCATTCGATCAAGAGATCCAAGGTAGATGCTGGGCCGGTTCTTGAGTCAGAATGAGAATTCCGGCAAGAGCTTCCATGCGGATCGAGAATTCCGATCGACATGGAAGCACGAAGAGGTGCTCCGGTAGAGAGGGAGAAGAGAGGGAGAGATGGGAGGGACACATGAGGATCTGAGGGGATTGGGAGTATAGGAATGGAGGAGGCATGAAGAGGTTGCGTTGCTTACTCGTAGTCGAGGCTCTCGATGGGACAGGCCTTGGAGCCGACCATGGCCACCTGGGAGATGTTGTTGGTGGCGCTGCCGTGGAGGAGGGGCCGCGTGAGGGGCGGCCGTTGGTCGTCGTCCTCCGTGATGAGGTCCTCCCGCGGAGGAGCCGTGGACGCCATGGCGAGGGTGGAGGAGCTTGCAATTGCAGAGGAGGTGGACCGGAACAGAACAGAACAGAACAGAGGTGGTTTAACTAGGAGGGAGCACAGAGGGTGAAAGACGGTAGTACTCAGAGGAAAAAGAATTAGTTATAGGATGAGCATAAGAGAGAGCTCGTGTAAGCCCAGAGAGAAAACAAAAGGCAAAAGGCCTCATAGAAGATAGCTGACTAGTCACCATGGTCATCATCTACTAGTAGATCAGCAGCGATTTGTCTGAACCGCAGGTTTTGGAGGACGTTCTCGTCAAGTTGAGTGAGGTTGAATTGGCTGTTGTGAATTCCTTGTACGCCGTGAGCCAAGGCCAGAGGGACGTCACGGCGGCCGGGGATAGACGGATCCGGCAGAGGCAATCATTCCCGGGAGCTGCCCGCGGAGACGGCGGCGAGAGGAACGGAACGGGGATGGGGACAAGGCGACACAGACCGATAGCATGTGCTCTGTCTGTCTTGTCCTTATTTCTTTTTCTTTCCTTTTTCTGAGAACTCGCAAACTGAAAATACGCGGCCCTCTGGCGGGCCCAAGAGCCAATGCGTCAGGTCTTGAGCTTCTCTGTTGCTTTCTCTCCTCGTAAACGGATCATCAAACCCGTTAGGATATTAAGCAGTTTACACTTGTTTAAACTTAATCGAGTTTAACAACATAACAGGAGGTATGCTGATGGAGCATAGCACAAACAACAGACTCGAAACATTTAACACATTCATATCCATGTGTATGGACCAAAAGCATATTATGTCATCAAAGAGAAGTTGAGTCCCCGAAAAAAAAAACAAAATCAAAGAGAACTTTAGAGCATATACGAGTTCCCCGAAAAAATTCAAAGTGAGTTATGTTCCAAATAACTCTGATTGGATTGATTCATTCATCCCTACTATTGTAATCTATACCCTACTTGCCTGATTCACTAACTGATACATTTTATTTTGGGCTTTTGGGTCTTCTAGACCATGTAAATATAACTTGTAAATATTACCTTTTTTTATAATATAACATAGTAGGAGCCTCTCCTGTTGTTTTCCAGTTCAAAAAAAAAAGTTTAAATCTCTTCGAGAAAAACAGTCATTTTCAGTATTCCCGAAAAAAATTGTTCCCTTTATTACATGCATATGATACTATAAAAGAAAAGGCCACTTGGCTATAATTCTTCCTAAATTACATATTACCTATACTATTAAAACATTCCAACCTTTCTAGCCAATATATATTCCGACAATTTAGAGTCTGCGCAATATTTTAAACTTTGCCTCTTTTTGGCCCATATAAAAAAAGCAAGCAGATAGAAAACACTACATCATCAGGGAAATATCAACATACCATATATAATACTAGCATAAACTATCATCTACAAGCAGCATGTTGTTTCTGCGGAGTTTGTGAACAGCTTCGTAAACCCGCAACTAGTTCATATTGAGATGGAGGTTTGTGTCGTGAAAGATCGGGCCAACAACGGACCGACCCTCGTGTCGAGGTTCGCTCCACATCAACTGTGAAGTGTTAAACTATCTGGATGTTCTTGATGAGGTTGATCTCATGGGATTGTGATTTTCAAGCTTCTTGACCAGCTTGGGATGTCGGCAAAGTATGACACAGATACTTACTGCAGGCGGAGCTTCATTGGTGGCAACTATGACCTGCTCAACACAATAACGTTCAACTCAAACCCGTACTAGTGACTATTACATTGGCGGTGCTATGTGTATGCGGGGGCGGGGCGGGGCGGGGTGGGGGGGGCCAATGCCCCCAGCCTTGAGAAAATTCGTAGGGCTTCGATGGGATTTTTTATTGTTTGCCATTACTATTGCCCCCCACTGATGGGAACCAAAGTTCTACGTGCCAAGTTCATCGGCACCAACAATGATTTGCAAATCTAGGTGACAATGCTCAACACAGTGCCTTGGGCACCGATGCAGATGGGAACATCGCCATGATATAGCCCGTCATAGTGGATGCGGCATGACACATCGCCATTGCACCTCTCTCAATTGTGTTTGCTCACATCCCCGCATTTCCATGCCCATGTGTGTAGTTAAGGGAGAGCGGATGTTTGGCTCCCAAGCGACAGGGCACTCTTATCTCGGAAAACCCTATTTGGCACTTAGGTTGCCAAATAGAGGCTTACGCGTATGAGGCACACTCCCCTCTCGCGGCGCTATTCCTAAACGGTCGGGCCATTTAGGGGCACTAAATTTCCTGAAGCTCCCAACCGGTTTTGGAAAGCTTCCAGAAACTTCCAGTTGCATTTCCCTTTTCTTTAATCTTTGTGTTTTTGCCGTTTTTAATTCGCATTTCTCTGTGGGTTTTTTCTTTTCTCTTTTATTTTTTGGTTCATTTCAAAAAATGTGAATACTTTAAAATTTCATGAATGTTTTAATATTTTGTGAACTTTTCTGAAAAAATAGAATATTTTTTCAAATTCATGAACTTTTAAAATCCCTAAAGAGTTTTTCAAATTCATAAAAAATTATAAAATTCATGAACATATTTTAAATTCACGAAAAACAACTCATGAACATTTTTTAAAATTCTTGAACATTTTTTAAAATTCGTGAACATTAATAATTTCATGAACGTTTTTCCAATTATGCGTACTTTTTAAAAAAATCACATTTTTTCCAAATTCCTGAACGTTTTTAAAATCCATGATTTTTTTAAAAATTCAAGAATATTATTAAAATTCGTGAACTTTTTTTACATTTCTAAATGCATGAATTTCTTTAATCTACGAAAAACTGGTTTGGTTTTATCATTGAAACAACGAGCGAGTTAATGAGCCGTGGCCCGCTATTGTCTGCGCAAGCGCAGCGTCAAATAGGAGCACTACATTCGCTAGGGTTATTTTCACGCCTATAGCAAGGCTTGTCCTAGCCCCTTTCAAAAAAAGACCTGTCCTAAGCAAGGCGCCGTCCTCTGGCGGTGCTCCGGCGAACTGCGTGCGATGGCGCTGGCGTTTTGGCTCCTTTTGGGCTGCGTTGTAATTTCCTCTTCTTCAGGGGCCTTTTCGCACTTTGTAAGCACAGATGTACTGGTTCTGGACGTTTCCAGCGTCTCTGAGTAAAGTTTCTTCCCGCAAAAAAAAAGAAAAAAAAAGACCTGTTCTAGCCTCACCTTTGGGGCGCCCCTATGTCGGGAGCAACTAACTAAGAAGCGCTCCTTCCAACGATCACTTGGGGTGGGCTAAGAGCACGCCACTTGGCGCGCTCTCAGTCGCAGCCACGTGTCACGCTCTGGGCGCTCCCTCCGGATTTTGGTTTTTTTATTTTTCCGCACGCGTTTTCGGCTTTTTAAAAGTTTTTTTTTTCGGTTTTTGGTTTTCCACCGGTCTTCCTTAGCTTTTGAACCCAAAAAGTTTTGAATTTTTTTTTGCTCGAAAAAACGATGTCTTTTTTTTTTGCTCCCGCGAGAGGCACGGTTTTGCTCCGCGAGAGGCACGGCCGTGCCTCTCGGAAACGGAAAAAAAACGCGTTTTCTGTTTTTTTCTTCCACGAGAGGCACGGTCTTGCTTTCGCGAGAGGCACGGCCGTGCCTCTCAGAAATGAAAAAAAAATGCTTTTTCAATTTTTATTTTTCTTCCGCGAGAGGCACGGTTTTGCTTTCGCGAGAGGCACGGCCGTGCCACTCGGAAACGAAAAAAAAACGCGTTTTCTGTTTTTTTTTCTTCCGCGAGAGGCACGGTTTTGCTTCCGTGAGAGACACGGTTTTGCTTTCACGAGAGTCACGGCCATGCCTCTTTCGGAAAGAGAAAAAAACGTGCTTCTGGTTCGGTTTTTTCGTCCGTTTTTTTCGTGAAAAAAAAGTTCGTCAAAACCTATCAAAATGGTATCTAGTTTTGAAGATCTCGACGCGAGGAATCCAACGGTGAAAACGGTTCGAGATTTGGACACATGGTTTAAAAGATAAAACGTTTTGAATAAACGGATCTACGAAAAAAGGGAAAACTCTCGGGTTGCGACAAGTGGCGCGCATGCAGTGCGCCACTTGTCGCAACATGGGGAGGTTGGAGTGATCTTTTAAAAGAGTACTCCTTAATTAGTGATTTCGCCCTATGTCTCCTTCACGTGAGACATAGGGAACTCCAGCGTGAAGGTAAGCGTAAGATGGGCCGACCCAGGCGCACGGGAGCCACAGCCTTGTTTTTTCTCTTTTTTCACAGTTTTTCCTTTTTTTTTTCCTTTTTTTGTACTTTTGTTTATACTTCCAATATTCTACATATATATATCACAAAAAACACTTGACATAAAACATTGAAAAAATATATTTAACCAAGCATTCAAAAAATATTTAATGTTTATAAGGAATTTTTTCCTCACGTATATGAAAAATATACAATGTGTGTGAAAAAAATTGTGCATGTGTTTAAATTTTTTTAATCAAACATTTGAAGAAAATGTTGAACAACTATTTGAAAAATGTTAATCAAGCATTTGAAAAAAAATTAAATATGTATAGAAAAAATATTGACCATGTACGCAAAAAATGTTAATCATGTATTTGAAAAATGTTAACTAAGCATTTGAAAAATGTTAAATGTGTATAGAAAAAATATGACCAATTCAAAAAAAAATGTACTTGAAAAAATGTTAATCTAGCATTTGAAAAAAATGTTGAATGTGTATAGAAAAAATGTTGACCATATATTTAAAAATATGATAAACTTGTATTTGAAAAGATGTTAAAAGTGTATTAGAAAAAATTATTAGATATATAACAAAAAATGTACAGTGTGTATGGGAAAAAAGTTGACATCCAAAAAAATAAGTTAAATTGTTAATCATGTATTTGAAAATTGTTAAACATGTATATAAAAAATATTTCGGATGTATAAGAAAAATGTTGAGTGTGTACTAAACAAAGTTTACACGTGTTGAACAAAAAAAAAATCGATGAAAATCGTCAAAAAGCAAAGAAAATGAAGAAAACCAATGAGAACAAAAAAGGAAAACAAAGAAAACCAAAACAAAAGAATGAAAAACCAAAGAAACAATTAAAACAAGAAAACAGCGTAAGAAACAAAGAAAAAAGAAAACCGGTGAAAACCAAGAAAATAACGAAGAAAGAAAGAAAACAAAAAAAAAATCAACGAAAGCCGAAGAAACAAATAAAAATGAAGAAAAACCAAAGAAACCAATTCAAAAATCAATGAAAGCCGGAAAAAATTCAAAGAGAACTTGAGAGCATATACGAGTTCGCCAGATGTACTCGGCGTCAGGACTGGGCCAACATTTGCTTACTCGTAGTCAAGGCTCTCGATGGGGCAGGCCTTGGAGCCGACCATGGCCACCTGGGAGATGTTGTTGGTGGCGCTGCAGTGGAGGAGGGGCCGCGTGAGGGGCGGGCGTTGGTCGTCGTCCTCCGTGATGAAGTCCTCCCGCGGAGGAGCCGTGGACGCCATGGCGAGCGTGGAGGAGCTTGCAATTGCAGTTGCAGTTGCAGAGGAGGTGGACCGGAACGGAACAGAAGAGAACAGAGGTGGTTTAACTAAACTAGAGGGAGCCAGGAGGGAGGACAGAGGGTGATTGGCAGACCAGGAGTCCTTTTAGGGGGAAAGACACACAGTACTACTCAGAGGAAAAAAGAATTAGTTATGGCAGCAGCAGCATCAGAGAGAGTTTGTGTAAGCCCAGAGAGAAAACAAAAGGCAAAAGGCCACAGAGAAGATAGCTGACTAGTCATCATGGTCATCATCTACTAGATCAGCAGCTTTGTGTCTGAACCGCAGGTTTTGGAGGGCGTTCCCGGCAAGCTGAGTGAGGCTGAATCGGCTGTTGGGAAATCCTTGTACGCCGTGGCAAAGTCCGGAGGAACGTCACGGCGGCCGGGAATAGACGGGTCCGGCGAAGGCAATCATTCCCGGGAGCTGCCGAGACGGCGGGGAGTGGAACGGGGAAAATCGGGAGAAGGCGACACAGACCGATAGCATGCGTCCGCCTGCGGCTTGATGCATGTGCTGTGTCCGAGGACTCCGCGAACAGAAAATACACGGCCATGACGGCTGGGATGGGATGCATGCCAACGCCCTTTGGCGGGCCGAGGAGCCAGACTACATCTGTGCCTGTTTGGAAGAGTGAGTGGCTGTAAAATGCGTCACAGGTTTTCTTCAGCTTCTCTGTTGCTTTCTCTCCTCGTAACGGAAGATCACCGGATCAAAATCCGTTAGGATATTATTATAAGGGTACGTACAACGCGATGGCAAGGATATGGGTGCTAGGGATCGAAATCCCGGCAGTCGGGCAGCGGGCGCTCCAGTTGACATGGGACTGATTTTACGTCAGTGAACTAGCACCCCATCAACATCTCAGCGTTGGAAAGTGAGGCTCTTACGTAGACGGTAGGTAGGCAGTGTTTTAAAAAAAATATTATAACCCTTAACCGTCTATACAAGCGCCTATGCAATTAATGGACATGCTCTAAGCAGTTTACATTTATTTAAGCTTAAATCAACTTCAACAACATAATGAATGTTCTAGTGGAGCATAATATAAACAACAAACTCGAAACATTTAACATACGCGTCTACAACGAGGCCGAGTATTGACTTGTACCAAACCAAAATTTTAGTTCTTCCATCAAAGGGCATAACATTATTTCGAACTCAAACTTGATTCACGAAACACGATTCAAGAGCGTATGGCATGG
Source organism: Elymus sibiricus (assembly GCA_039707655.1). Classification (NCBI taxonomy): domain Eukaryota; kingdom Viridiplantae; phylum Streptophyta; class Magnoliopsida; order Poales; family Poaceae; genus Elymus; species Elymus sibiricus. Next base: position 428,888,136 of record CM077672.1, read on the forward strand.
TGAGTCGAGTGAATGATTAAACACACACACTGTTTCTTGTTTTTTCATATGCTACAAGATGAATTAGAACAGCTCAACTTATATACCGGTGTTTCTTCTCCTCATGTAGCTGTATGGGATTAAACTTTACACACATGACATGCAAATCAAAGGGGCCTTTTAGATGTTACAAAATTTTACTGGTTGAATTACAATATTTAGTGGGTCGTGGGCCCGTAAAATCTAACAAGTCTCCACTAGATCTTATACCACACCAGATTGCTTTTTTCATTGTACTGTTTGATATACTTGTAGTTTAGTGGTGACCAATTAAGTTTGAACATCCATTTAGACAATTAACTACGCTCGTCCACATCTGAACAATGAACGATGTCTTGAATTGTCAGTCTTGCGCGGACAAGTTTCACTAAATATCATTACCGGTACATGATGCCCTGCAAGTGCAATGGTTGGGTTGTAACCTTTCGAAGTAAGAGTATAGATCACACATAGAGCTAGGGAATGGTCTTTATGCCTCTTGTAGAGGTTTATCGAAATGTGTCCGCAAGTTAATTGCGATTCCAAGCAAAAGCGATGCGGATGTGGAAAATATTGCAAGGGTTGTTGTGACGAGAATTGAAGTAAAGAAAAAGAGAGTAACAAAAGCGATGAAATCTATAGTAGGGATAAGGCGTTCTCAGGGAGGCTTGATTCATCACTAGTATGTGTGTTACTTAATTGTGGGGAAGTATAATTTTGGGTTCAGATAACCGAGCCACTTTATATGTTTTTATGTGTGTGCGGAACCAAGTATAGATACGTGCATATTGCCGAGCTCGATGTCACATACGCCGCAACTGTCCCTCCCCCGCCGAATAGAGGCAACAATGATTGAAGGTCTCCTCGTTGACGCAACTAAGGCAGTCTCCATTATTTCCCTATCTAAATTCCATGTAGAGAGGGCGGTACGTAGCTTCTGTCACCGCAATACCTCCTCATCTCTGCTTCTCTCAGATAGTAAAATCCTTCAAGTCTATAGGAAAATGTTGTGAGGTCGACTTTACACAACATCTTGAAGAATAATCAACACAACATATAAAGAGAATCATGTATCTTGTTGGCGTTTAGCTCATACACATACTAGGGTTCCTTCATATCCCCGAGAATTAGGGAGTTTACTCGGACAGCGCAGCTCCGACTTTGACGAAGAAGTGCGAAGGGGAACTAGGCACGGATGATGCCGCAAAAGATCACCAAACGAACCACCTGCTGCCAATGTTGCAACTTGATAATTATCACGTGGTATAGCCACCACGTGCTGCTTGATGAACCAAAGCACAAAGGGCAGGCCATTCAAGTTCATACATTGTTGGATGAAGCTCAAGAGGCACAATGTCTAAATTAACAACATTTGCGGACACTGGTGCATTGTTGGACTCGAGTAACAGTTGAATCTGTGTCGACGGATTTCAAAAACTTGTTAGAACATTTGGTTATTTCAGACGTAATATTTATTATATTTGAACTATTCTTGTACTAGAATATTTGCATATTTTTTATGAACGAATTGTGTTACTGCTATATTATTTTGAGTACTCTAGACATATGAAAAAATAGAGACAGGTGTTTGATGGACATGGTTGGATGGTCGGCTTCCGTACTTGTGGCCGGAAGACCGGCTGAAGCTTGCGCCGGTCGCCCCAGCTCTGCTCGCTCGCGTACCTATCCCACACAGCCACGTGCCCTGGCCCATGCGCTGACTCTTCCTTTCCCTTATCTCGTTGCACCAACCGTTTTGTGGCCACAAAATTCATCTCCAGAAACGTCGCTGTCTTTTCTCTTTCTTCTACCTTGCGCACCACCATGAGCCTCCTCCTGCGAGCTTTTGCTTCTACCCCTTCCTCCCCCTGCAATAAAACCACATGAGGCTGCTACAAGGACGCGTCGCTGGTCGTCGATTTCATGGCCACGCTAGCCACCAATCTCTTCTTTGTCTTGGCCGGCGAGCCCCTCAATGTTGCTACAACCACAGCCTCGTCGCCGTCGTGGAGTGTGCTACAACCATGGCGAGCGGTGTTGCGACCGGCGTCGTGCACTGCTACAACCTCGATATCGCGGTGCTAGAACCGGCATGCGCCCGTGCTGGAACCGGCGACAAAAATGATACAAATCGATGAGACTATGTGCGGGGAACCGGCCGCCGGAGCTGCATCCAGTGACACAAATTGCTACATCCAGCATCAAGTTTTGCTGGAACCATAGAAATTAGCCATCAACGCTATAATCAGGTGGACGGCACCGGCGAGCTTATTTTTTGTTGCTGGACCGTCACACCTGTTTGTTACAACCAGCAGACATTTTTGCTACGTTGAGTAACCGGGGTGAGGTGCACTGCAAGCTCGCCGACGTGTGCTGCGAACGGTGGCCGTCGCCATCGGAGTTGCGGCTGTCGCGCACCGAAGCTGCGAGCGTCGCCACCGAAGCTACAACCGCGGGCAAAAGCTGCTGCATGCGTGGAGCTGGCAATAAACACAGGAGACGAAGACGGCGAGGACGGCGACCGGCGGCGAGGGTGGCCACCGGCGATGCTTCGAGGCCGGTTGTCTCCTCCATGGCAGTGCGGGGGAGCTTTCTCTGCGAGTGCAGGCAACAAAAGAAGAAAGCTTCACGGGGGAAGGAGAGAAGAGTTCATGTGGCTCTGCGTTGTTTGACCGTACGGTTTGGGTGCGACCGGCCCAAAGTTGGGCTGGTCAACTGATCTATGATTGCTCACGTTGAATGTTTGGGCTTACATGTGCACCAGGCTGCTGCGAATCAACCTGTGGTTGGATGGTTAGAGGGACTGTGGTATACCCAGCCCATCAGGGTTCAAATCCTGGTGCTCGCATTTATTCCTGGATTTATTTCAGGATTTCCGGCGATGCGCATTCAGTGGGAGGAGACGTTCCCGTCAACGACAAGGTGCCTACGGTAACTTCGTAAATTTCAAGATGATATGCCGGCTCAATCTCTCGGAGGTGGTCATAGGGGTAGAGTGTGCGTGTGTGCGTTCATAGGGGTGAGTGTATGCGCATGTATATGAGCGCTTGCGTCTGTACTGTGTTAAAAAAAAAACATGTGCACCAGGCTGCTTCGTGGACAGCTTGATACATCTTTTTTTGGTGCATGAAGTTATCTAACCCTTTTTAGCCCTTTGTAAAGCGATGGATCGTTTGTCCCGTTCTAACTTTTAGAACAAAAAAGCAGGTTCTCGTCACCAACAAAAGAGAAGGGAAATATCGAACATGATTGAGTTGAGGATTAACCTTCATATTGGTGCGCTCGTCTCCATCCTATCCTAACTACGCCCACTCAAGACTCAATTCGCTCGTGTGCATTGTCACAGGTCACAGCAAAACTAAGAACTATGCTATAGTGGGCGCATTGCCCAGGGCACAGTGGGCGCCACCGCTAACCGCCGGCGAGCCTGAGCGCTGTCTCGAGATTAGCCACGACGTCTGATATCCGTGGCCGGAGTATCGATTGCCGATGCAGACACACCATCGCCGTGTTGGCCACCCACTGCAGGGCCTCGATCTGCAGCGCCGTCGGCTGCGGCTCCGGGCGCCCGTCGAGTACCTTGTCCAGCTCCCCGGCCTCAATAAGTGGGAGCGCGAAGTGCACCAAGTCCGTCTGGACCTCGCCCTGCTCCTCCTCGCCCCGAGTAGTTATCACCGGCGGCCTGCCCGTCAAAACCTCCAGCATCACGACCCCGAAACTGTACACGTCGGTCGCCAGCGTCAGGCGCCCCGTGCGGCAGTACTCCGGGTCGATATAGCCGCCCTTGCCCACGACCTGCAGCTGGTAGTGGTGCTCCTCCTCGCCCGTCTCGTGTCTGACCGAGAAGCCCAGGTCCGACAATCGCGGCGTCCAGCTAGCGTTCAGCAGGATGTTGGACGACTTGATGTTGCAGTGGATGACCGACGGCACGAAGCTGTGGTGGAGGTACTTGATGGCGCGCGACGCGCCTAGGAGCACCTCGACGCGCGTCTTCCAGGACGCCGTCACCGACGAGGAAGGCGGCTTGCGACCGTGCAGGTGGTCGTGGAGCGAGCCGTTGCTCATGTACTCGGTGACGAGCAGGCGCTCGTCCTCCTCCGCGCACCAGCCGAGGAGGCGCACGAAGTGGCCGTGGCGCGGGTGCGGGATGACGGCGAGCTCCGTGCGTAGCACCATCTCCCTGTCCTGCGCTGTCTTGCTGATGCGCTTGATGGCCACGTCCCTGCCGTCACGGAGCCTGCCTCTGTACACCGTCCCGGAGGTGCCCTTGCCGACCTTGGTGAAGAAGGCGTAGCTGTTGGACGCCGCCGCGATCTCTGCCAGCGTGAACCTGGCAACACCCTCCCAAACATGGATTGGGTGGGACTGGGACTGGGAGGTGGACGCTGGCGACGGAAGGATTGTGTGGTTTTGAGGCAGCGAATCACAGATTCGGTTGAGGTTGTGGGTTAAGGCTATGCAGCTGATGAAAGGGACGACGAGGAGGTAGGAGTCGATCCTACTCTGGATGTCCCTGAACTTGTCAGCCAGCCTCCTGGCATTGAAGAAGCGGTAGAAGCGGCTCTTCCGCTGGCAGACCATAACGAGCTCGTGCGCCTCCCGGAGCGTGTCGCCCAGCCCGGCCAGAGGCCGCCGGAACTCGGGCCGCCGCATCAACTCCGGTTCCTGGAGGTGCGGCAGCAGGTCGGCGATCATGTAGACGCGGCGTGAGAGCTGCTCGCAGGCCTTCTTGTTCTGGCGAGCCGTCAACGCCGCCTGCGTGATCAGGGAGATGAGCCCGCCGGCGTCCACCCCAACCAGCTGTGCAACCGTCGCCGCCTGCCCCAGCCCCGCCCACAACGCCATGACAGACTACTCTGGATCTGAGCACTCTCTCCAGTTTCGAGCTAATACCCTCGCATCTCGTCTTTATGGACAACTTTGCCCGGACGGAAATGGACACAGCAGGGGGTTATTTGAATGTCAGACTCCTCGATGCCGACGCGCAATCGGCAAACGGGTAAATAATGAGCACGCGTCCGCTACGCGCTCTACACCGGCCATCGCGCCGTAGCGGCATCCGCCGGGAAGAGGTTAGGAAACCTCCGCGAAACTACCGTCGGGCCGAGGCACTGTGTATATTCTTTCTGTTCTGTCTATTGCTTTGTGGAAGTTTCCAGGGGCGTGTTTGGTTGCCGTAGCAGCCGGCCTGACTAGCTCAGCCTGGCTCAACCGAGTCTGGTTGAAGGAAAACAGGCAAAAAAATCGACATCTGCACATTGTTTGGTTGCCCGCATTTAGGCCTCTCGCATTAGGGAAGCAATTTTGGCATGTCGTTTGGTTGTCTGCATTGGCTCGGCTCACGCAACTACACGGTGTTTGGTTGTATACGCGGGATATGATTAAGAGCTAACACTTACACTTAACACACACACTGTGCCTCGCGATTGCGGTGGACGGTGACCGCGGCGCCGCGTCCGACACGATGAGCACAGAATCTCGGGCGAGCGTTCTTGCCGGCGCCGCGGCGAACTAGTTGCTAGCGTCGCCGCCGCAAAGAAAGTCCGTGCAGAGGAGCGCTGATGCAGAGGAACGGGGAGGAGAAATGCAGTGCGTATCGGACCATGGCGACTGCGGTGGACAGTGGCCGTGGCTCCGCGTCCAACACGACGAGCACGGAGTCGTGCGCGAGCGACCCCGTTGGCGGCGCAGCGAACTAGTTGCTAGCCTCGTCGCCGCAGAGAAAGTCCGTACGGAAACAGAGGACAAAGGAGGAGAAATGTAGTGCGCGCGCCATGGCAGCGTCAGTGCAGTAGGACGAGAGAGAGGAGGCCGAGATGAACGATGCCGGAAACGACTCTAGTGTAGTAGGACGCGGGCAAGGAGGTCAAGAGGAACGGCCCCGCCGTCGAGAGGGACGAATAGGAGGGCTATGAAGCAAGAGGACCGAGTAGAAGAAATACAGTGTGCGCGTCATGGCGGATCGAGGAGAGAAGGCCGAGATGAACAATCGTCGAAACAGAAAACTTGCAACACGAATGTCGTGAGGAACTGCGAGATTAGGCTACTGGTCAAAGGAAATTTTAAAATGGTCGACTGTGCGTGACGAATCTAACAAAATTCGTCCAAAATAGCTTCAAACGTGAACACAAAATTGAGCATTTACGGTTGACGAAACTATGAACGGATCGGCTGAATGGAACCGTAATATCGATGTGCATCTTTTTCGTGTAGAGCTTATCTCGAATCAAAGTATCGTTGTGTAGATCAGAGGGGAGAAGGAAGAAAGGAAATTAGGCAGGAGGTTAGTGGAGGTAGAAGAAGAAGAATGTACACAGCTCGCATCCAGCCTCCTCTCGTGCAAGGGCCCTACCCATGTGCGCTTGGTGTGGCTCAGCTGGGCTGGCTCGCCGAAAACTGCAGATCTGAGCGTTCCCAGCGAGCCCGGCCCAGAGGTGCTTTAAACTTCGTGCCATGCAAGCCCAACAGTGTATGCGAGCCACAAACTTTCCGCGCGGGCCTGGTTGAGGAAAATGCAGCCAACCAAACACGTCGCAAGCATTTTAGAAGCGAGGAGTCTGGGTAATGGTTGAGCCTCATTGCCACTGAGTGCAGTTGAACTTTCTGCGCTCCCGAGCGCACATGCTAGCTCTCGCGCCGTCGAATCAGTCGTGGAGCTATCTGCAGCGAGTGCGCAGGTGCTATCCGGTCGAAGGTAGGTGCGGCATTTATTAATTTGGTAGCGGAGAACCACATATAGGAGACAAAAATCCTCGCATCCAATCTCCAGCCTACATTCATCAAACATTATGTTCATAAGAATTAGATGCCCAGATATGTTATTTCTGTCAGAAACTCATCTGGACGAATGGCGGGCGGAGTGTCTTAGAAGAAGATTGAAGATGAACCATAAGGAAGGAGATAGTACGGAGTGACGGAAGAAGTGGTGGTTTCACATTGTACTGGAAAAAAGAGATCTCTGTATCTCTGAATTTTAAGTCAGATAATTTTATTGATGTGTTCATTAGTAATGATCCGAATTTCACTTGGAGGTTTACTGGCATGTACGAAGAGCCGCGCTGGTAGGATAAACATCTAACATGGCAGAGAATGCGCGATCTAGCTAAATTGAGCAGCTTGCCGTGGCTGATCATGGGGGGTCTAAATGATGTGGCTTATTCTTTTGAGAAGGAAGGAGGAAGAGCACATCCAGAAAGGCACAAGAAGGCTTTTCGGGATGCTATTGATGATTGCAGTCTAGTTGACTGCAGCTATTTGGGAGACAAGTTTACATGGCACCGGGGGAAAATCAGGGAAAGGCTTGATCGAGCTCTTGCAAATGAGGCGTGGCAGGCAAAGTTCATGGACGCAAATCTCATGCATTTAAATTATTACAAGTCTGACCACAGGCCTATATTGATGTCTCTTCAGGAAGATCAAGCAAAAGATCAATCTGGGCATTCTCTTCTCAGATTTGAGGCACGTTGGCTGAAAGAGAAGAATTTTTCTGAAGTTGTACAAGAAACGTGGGATCAGTCTGTTCTATCAGGACATGATGCATCGCTGGCTGACAGATTAGCTCTCATTCACATGCACTTGCATGCCTGGGACCGATCTGTTCTCAAGCAAACAAAAAACAAATTGCGCGGCACGCAAAAACAACTTGAAGAATTATTAAGGAAGGATTTGAGTGATGCAAACATTGCTAGGCAGAAAGAGCTTGCTGATGAAATCGAAAAACTGCTCGAGATGGAAGAGTTGTACTGGGCGCAACGGAGTAGGGTGAACAGGTTACAATTTGGAGACCGTAACACGGCCTATTTTCAGAACTTTGCTTCTGCTCGGAGGCTTAGAAATCGCATTAAAAAACTCAGGAATGCCCAGGGGGGTTGGTAGGAAGGTACAGCCTATCTAAATCCAATTATCTCAGAATACTTTGCTGGTCTTTTCACTACAGAAATTGATGAGCCAGACCAGGAGTTCATTAACCGTGTTGTCCCTCGGGTGACAAATAAGATGAACGAAGAGCTCTTGAAGCCTTACTCAGCAGAGGATGTTAAAAAGGCTCTGTTCTCCATTGGGGACACTAAGGTACCAGGTACCGATGGGCTGCATGCTATTTTTTTAAAGAAATGTTGGCATATTGTAGGTGATATGCTTACGTCTGAAGTTTTAAATGCAATAAATGAAAAGAATATTCCAGCTGGATGGAATGATACAGCTATAGTGCTCATACCGAAGGTGGATAATCTTGAAAATATATCTCAATATAGGCCCATCAGTTTATGCAATGTTTTGTATAAAATCATCTCGAAGATGATTGCCTTTCGATTGAAGAGTATCCTGGATGAAATTATTGCACCTGTTCAAAGCGCTTTTGTTCCAGGGAGATCAATCACAGATAATATTCTTATTGCTTATGAGTCCATGCATACAATAAAGAATAAGAAGAAAGGAAAATTGGGGTATTGTGCAGTGAAGCTAGATACGCACAAGGCCTATGACCGCGTGGAATGGGTCTTTCTAGAGAAAATAATGAGTAGACTTGGTTTTCATGAAGAGTTCATTGAGCTTTTGATGGCTTGTGTAAAATCAGTAAAATACAGGGTCAGGTTTAATGATCAAGAGACAGATATGTTTGTGCCAAGCAGGGGACTTCGGCAGGGGGACCCTCTTTCACGTTATTTGTTTCTTCTATGTGCAGAGGGTTTATCGAGTGCTTTGGCTCAAAAGGAGGAGGTTCGTGTCATTGAAGGTATTCGGGTGTGCAGAAATGCACCATCAGTGTCCCATTTACTTTTTGCTGATGATTCCCTTATACTCATGAAAGCTGACATGACTAATGCAACCTCATTGAGACAAGTACTAGATGATTACTGTACAAATTCGGGCCAACTAATTAGCGAAGCGAAGTGCAGTGTTTTTTTCAGCCCTAATGTAGATGTTGATGTGAAAGCACATATTTGCACTGAACTGAATATTTACACTGAAGCTATTTCTGAGAGGTACATTGGTTTACCTTCTATGGTTGGGCTAGATAAGAGTGGAAGTTTTGTGTATCTGCTAGAAAGAATCATTGAGAGACTTAAAGGATGGAAGGAAAAGTTGTTGTCTATGGGGGCAAAGGAAATTCTTCTGAAATCAGTAATTCAGTCAATCCCAGTATTTGCCATGGCTGTTTTCAAGATCCCAAAAAAACTATCTAAAGAAATAAATGATGCCATGCCTGCCTTCTAGTGGGGTGATTCAGATGATCACAAAAAGATGCATTGGTTTTCTTGGTGGAAAATGTGCATCCCGAAGAAGCTAGGTGGTATGGGATTCCGTGATTTGTATTCTTTTAACATGGCCATGCTCGCAAAACAGTCATGGCGGCTTTTGGACAAACCAGACTCGCTGTGTGCTAAAGTGTTAAGAGCAAAATACTATCCGGGCGGAAAGCCCTTAAATGCTGGCCCTAAGAAAGGCTCCTCTTATACTTGGCAAAGCATAATTGCAGGTTTACAAACTTTCAGGAGGGGACATATTTGGAGAGTTGGGTTTGGGAGTAATATCAATATTTGGGAGGACCATTGGATCCCAAACTGTCCATCCAGGAAAGTACTTACCAGAAGGGGTCAGTGTCTTCTTCGGCATGTCGATGAGTTAATTGATCAAGATACTCATTGCTGGGATGAACCACTTATTCGAGACATTTTCATACCTGTTGATGCTCAGAATATTCTCATGATTCCTTTGAGTGAACACTTGCAGGAGGACTTTGTGGCTTGGCATAAAACAAAGTCATTTGTCTTTTCCGTACGGTCTGCTTATTACATAGAATGGGAGCACCAGTTTGGCGCAAGAACAAGATAAGAAGATGGACACGGAGCATCAAAGCCGAATCCTGTATGGGATATTTTATGGAAGTTTTCAGTCCCTAGTAAAATCAAGATTTTTGTTTGGAAAGCCCTACATGGCACTGTCCTAGGAAAGGCTATTCTTGCTGCACGCCACATTCCTGTAGCGCCTATTTCTCCGATTTGCAAGGGAGGCCCGGAAGATATTCGCCACCTTCTATTCACATGTAATCGTGCTCGGGGAGTTTGGCATGCTCTTGGCCTCGAGGAAGTAATTGATAATGCACTGGCTGTGGACAGATCGAGTTCGGTAATTCTGGAGTATATTTTGTGTCATCTTACCCGGAGATCTCCTGTCTTGGTGGGGCTCGGACTTCAGGAATCGATTGTCGTTGCATGCTGGTACATATGGTGGCAAAGACGTGAGATGGTTAAGGGGGAATCGGTGGCAGCCCCCACTAGGACTGCTTTTGCAATCGAAGCTTTGACAGCGAATTATGAAGTTTCATCTCACCCCAGTGCACCGCATGAAATATCTTGGACAAAACCTAGACCCGGATGCTACAAACTAAATAGTGATGCTGTATTTCGTGATAACGATACAGGTGCCGTGGGGATTGTCCTGCGAAATAGTATTGGTGAAGCGGTTGCTGGTACAGCTTGTCTATTTGACTCTACTCTTGATGCCACCTCGGCAGAAGCTTTGGCAATGTTGAAGGGGCTGGAGCTGCTCGAGAGGTTGGGGTGCACAAATATTATCATTGAATCTGACTCGCTGGAATTGATAAATGCATGCAAGGGTGAGGTTGATATGTTCAGTCCATATACCGCAACCTTGGTGGAATGCTTTGCGAAAGCCCAGACGATTGATGGTATCTCTTTTGAGTTTTGTCCCAGGAAAGCTAATCAGGTGGCCCATCAGCTTGCAAAACATGCTTATGATAATCCGGTAGAGTTTAGTTGGGAGGGTGATCCACCATCCTTTTTATTGCCTTATGTTTTACACGATGTTGATACGTCCATTTTGCATCATGTTTTTCTACTGTTATTTACAGTGTTTTTAATCAATGTAACACTTTGTGGAGCAATTCTAATGCCTTTTCTCTCTTAATATGCAAGATTTACATAAAGAGGGAGATTGCCGGCAGCTGGAATTCTGGACCTGAAAAAGCTATGCCAGAGATACCTATTCTGCACATCTCCAAATGAGCTGAAATTTTACGGATATTTTTTTGGAATAAATAAAAAATATTGGAGAAAATAAGTACCAGAGGGGGCCACCCAGGTGCCCACGAGGCACCAGGGCGCGCCCACCCCCCTGGGCGCGCCGTGGTGGCTTATGGGGCCCCTGGCCAGCCTCCGGTGCCCATCTTCTGGTATATAAGCCCATTTGCCCTAGAAAAAATAAAGAGAAGACTTTCGGGACGGAGCACCGCCGTCTCGAGGCGGAACTTGGGCAGGAGCACTTTTGCTCTCCGGCGGAGCGATTCCGGCGGGGATACTTCCCTCCGATAGGGGAAAATCGAAGCCATCGTCATCACCAACAACCCTCTCATCGTGGAAGGACCAATCTTCATCATCATCTTCACCAGCACCATCTCATCTCAAACCCTAGTTCATCTCTTGTATTCAATCTTTGTCTCAAAACCTCAGATTGGTACCTGTGGGTTGCTAGTAGTGTTGATTACATCTTGTAGTTGATGCTAGTTGGTTTATCTGGTGGAAGATTATATGTTCAGATCCATTATGCTATTCAATACCCCTCTGATCTTGGACATGAATATGATGTGTGAGTAGTTACTTTTGTTCTTGAGGACATGGGAGAAGTCTTGTCATAAGTAATCATGTGAATTTGGTATTCGTTCGATATTTTGATGATATGTATGGTGTTGATTCTCTTAGTGGTGTCATGTGAACGTCGACTACATGGCACTTCACCATCTTTGGGCCTAAGGAAATGCATTGTGGAGTATTAATTAGATGATGGGTTGCTAGAGTGACAGAAGCTTAAACCCTAGTTTATGCGCTATTCCATAAGGGGCTGATTTGGATCCATATGTTTAATGCTATGGTTAGATTTATCTTAATTCTTCTTTCGTAGTTGTGGATGCTTGCGAGGGGTTAATCATAAGTGGGAGGCTTGTTCAAGTAAGAACAACACCCAAGAACCGGTCCACCCACATATCAAATTATCAAAGTAGCGAACGCGAATCAAACAAACATGATGAAAGTGACTAGATGAAATTCCCGTGTGTCCTAAAGAACGCTTAGCTTATTATAAGAGACCGTTCCGGCCTGTCCTTTGCAACAAAAGGATTGGGCTACCTTGCTGCACCTTTGTTACTATTGCTACTTGTCACTTGTTACAAATTATCTTGCTATCAAACTACTCGTTACCGATAATTTCAGTGCTTGCAGAAAATACCTTGCTGAAAACCGCTTGTCATTTCCTTCTGCTCCTCGTTGGGTTCGACACTCTTACTTATAGAAAGGACTATGATTGATCCCCTATACTTGTGGGTCATCAAGACTCTTTTCTGGCGCCGTTGCCGGGGAGTGAAGCACTTTTGGTAAGTGGAATTTGGTAAGGAAACATTTATATTACGTGCTGAAATTTACTGTCACTTGTTACGATGGAAAACAATCCTTTGAGGGGTTTGTTCGGGGTATCTTCACCTCGACCGGAAGCACAAAGAGCTGCTCCTAAACCTACTACACCTACTGAAAATATTTATTATGAGATTCCTTCGGGTATGATAGAGAAACTGCTAGCTAATCCTTATGCAGGAGATGGAACACTACATCCTGATATGCACCTAATCTATGTGGATGAAGTTTGTGGATTATTTGTGACGCCCTCTGCTCGACCGTGCACTAATCATACACGCAAACGTGCATGCTCGAGATCAGAGACTCACGGGAAGATATCACAACACAACTCTAAACTCAAATTTAAACATAAACTCGAATACATAAGTCATACACACAAATGATATCTGAGTACAGACATAGTTAGTCAAGTTTGCCTTAAGAAGGCTGGCACAAACAACGACACTGATCGAAAAGGCGAAGGCCTCCTGTCTAGGGCCTCCGAACTACACCTGGTCGGCTGGCTCAACCCAGTAGTACGTGCCTCCGGGGCTCTCCTGGTAGTAAGCTCCTGTGGTGGCGTTTGGCTCCGGGACTCCGTCGTCTGATTTCAGCAAGCGGGTATGGGGGAAAAGAGCAGCAAAGCAACCGTGAGTACTCATCCAAAGTACTCGCAAGACTGACATCAGAACTATGCTAAGTATGCATCGGTGTCAAAGAAATGGGGCTATATCTTTGGACTGAACTGCAGAATGCCAGAATAGAGGGGGAGAAGCCTAGCCTATCGAAGACTAGCATCTTGAAGCAATCTTGCAGCATCAGAAGAGAGTAGATCACAGTAGCATATAATAGTGGTTTTATAGTAGTAGCGCGCTGAGATCCTTTCTCGACTCCCTGCGAGAAAGCGATCCCGAGAGCAGTATTAACAGTTTAATATTGAATCAGCATCAGTTTGTAGTTGTAGTGGATCAGGATACAACTCCAAGCGTCCTGTTACCGTGGACACGGCTATTCGAATAGATAACTTCCCTGCAGGGGTGCACTACTGTTACCCAACACGCTCGATTACATCTGGCCAGACACACTTGCTGGGTAATACCCGGCCTCGGGTAATCGACACGACGCAGTCCTACCTAGGCTCAGCAGAGAGGTCAGCACGCCGGTCTAAATCCTAAGTGCGAAGGGGTCTTGGGCCATCGCCCTTTGCACTCCTGCACGTTGCGTGACTGGCCGGGGCCCAGGTGTGACACTGTATACACAGTGACGTAACCAGCCCACCCTAGCAATCAGCCCGCATCTCTGAGCTGTGATGTCTGAAGAGCTTTCGGCTGATACATACAACGTAGAGGGTGCCATAACCATTATCCCACGTGGTGGTAGTGCGTATAGGGCCAACGACCCACTCAGATCAAATACCCAAATCCGTTAGGCATATTTAGTAGCTCGCGGAGACGATCAGGATCCCTGTCGCTCCGACTTGATAACACACGGCTCGCGGGTGCTCTTGGAGCCGACCCGACTTTATCAAATGACAGTAGTAAAGTCAAAGTACCCGTGTGTCCAAAGTATCAAGAAGGAATCCGAGGAATCACCCTCGATGGATTCCCACTTGAAGTATTGGTCAAGGTGAACCCGGAGGAATCACCCTCGATGGATTCACACAAGAGGAGTTGCACGACGGAAGCTTTATCGGAGGTGATGAAAGAGGAATCACCTTCGGTAACCCACAACCGGATAGCTATTCTACAGAGGCATCATCTGAAGTGAGATAAGAGGTATCACCCTCGGCACTCGGTGGTAGCTCTGCAGAGTCGAACAACTTAGGGGGAAGGTGCGATGATGTGTTGGTCTCTGATCATCGATCATACTGATCGAGTCTCCGGTGGAAAGGCGTGGCAACAAGGACGAGGGTGTGGGGCCATTGATGTATCACTAACCAGCCTATACTAAGCATATAGGATAACAGGTAAAGTATCAACAACAGGTTACAAAATCAGGCTATGCAATAGAATAGGAACTATCGGAATAGTAGCTGGGGCAATTCTAATGCAAGAATAAGAGGGAATTAATAGGCAATATCTAGATGATCAAGGGGGTTTGCTTGCCTGGAAGCTCTGCTGAGAGGGGCTGGTCGTCTGAAGGCTGGTCGTCTGGAGCGTAGTCGTACTCAGCTGCGTCGGCGGCGGTCTCGGCGTCTATCGGGAGAGGAGGGGAAAGAAACAATAAATTCACGTCAACAATGCAACAGCGATGCATGACATGCCTAAATGATATGCAGGTGTGGTATATTGCCTCTCTAAATATTTTAGATGATTTAGGAATTTATTTGGATTTATTTTACCAAGGTCAGGCACTATTCATTTATCAAAATCGGGCAAAAAGTTCCATGTTCAGTATGTTAGAGGGGTGTGGTAGGTATGTGGGTAGGATATTCGGATTCGTCATATTTTTCTGATCGTTTTTCATATATAAATTATTTTCATCCAAGTTACGGTTTATTTTATATGATTTTTCAAAGTTTTAATCATTTTCTGGATTTTCTGAATTTATTTAATTCGAATTATCCAAAACAGTAGCCAGTGACGTCAGCATGGTGTCAGCGGTCAAACCCGGCTGACCAGAGTCAAACCTGACCAGTGGGTCCCACTAGTCAGTGACTTAGTGGCTAATTACAGATTATTTAAACTAATTAATGATTAATTAGCGGGTGGGTCCTAGTGTGAGTGACTATTTAACTAAATGATTTAATTAACAGATTAATTAACGGTTTATTTAAATTTTAAAACATTTTAAACGGTGCGGGCCCACATGTCAGCGACACTAAGGGCCACGTCAACGGGGTTGACCTGGTCAACAGGTCAACTGGGGCCCCTGGGCCCACTGGTCAGTGGCCCAGAGGCACCCATGTGGCTACCAGCGAGGCGCTGGCCGACGGCGAGCCACCGGCGACCAGAAACATGGCGGAGCGCACGGGCTCTCGCCGGAAACCGCGCTCCGGCGGCCGTTCGACTCGGGACTAGGTGCGTTCGAACGCGCGGAGTGAGGCGCGTCGGATGGTGGTGGTTTCGTCGCCGGAGTCGACCGGAGTCGACGACGGCGAGCTCGCGGGCGGCGCCGGAGTTCGGCCGTTGACAGATCCGGCGACGCAGGGCACGGCAGGGCGAGCGGTGGGTCGCATTAGAACCGCACGGACGTGCTGAGCATGAATCCGTGCTCGTTTGAGCTCGACGGGCAGCATGGCTACGGCGAGGAGCTCATCGGCGGCGGCCGGTTCGGCCACGACGACGACGACGTCTACGCGCGTGAAAACAAAAGGGGAAAATGGCGGGGAGGGAGCGGAGCTCACCGTGCGGCTCAAGGAGGCCGTCGAAAGGCTAGGAGATGCCGGAGTTGCCGGAATCGACGGGGAGGCGCCGGCGACCTGAGGAAGAGACGAGGTCGCCGAGCTCGCAGCAGCTGCTCCTGGCCCGCGTTGTCGGTGTACTAAAGCATGGGTCTTTTTAGTATCCCTTACTTGTGCACGGGCAGTTGTAGCCGTACCACGGCAAGCCTTGCCGGGGAATAGCTAGGAGTAATCACAAGACTAAGATGCCAAGAAGGCGTTCAAGTCAACGATCAGACAGAAGACCAAAGGGTTGCGGAGGCCCGGCAAGACCCTTGCCGGCAAGGCCTCGCACCCGGCAAGGCCTCGCACCCGGCAAGGCCTCGCACCCGGCAAGGCCTCGCACCCGGCAAGACCCGGTCCCGGCAAGCCCCGGGTCCGGCAAGGATTCAGCCCCGGCAAGGCTCTGCACAGTGCAGCGCTATCGCTCCAGTGTAGCGGCCAGCCTTGTCGTTTAGGGCTTTCCTCATGGTGACGTGGCGCAATGCTGGCCACGAGATGCTTAAGCGGTGCTGATGGGATGGATGCTTTTCCCATCCCCCGTAAAGCTTTTCTAAGCCCAAGACGCTAAGGAACACCTCGACGGACACCTCACGGTGCATTTAATGAGTTTGTCCTAGGCCGTCAGGGTTAGGTATGATAACACTGTGATAACACTGTAGCTACTTTCCACCTCATGCCTTATCTCGTACTCCACTGTGGTAGCCCCTTTGACTCATATAAAAGGAGGCCCGAGGCGTACAGGGGGGAGGAGGAGAACACTTCAGAGGGCCCATTCTACATGCGTAGCTACTGAGTACTGTAGCTCCCAGAACTTGGCCAAGAACACAATCAATACAATCAAAGCAGGAGTAGGGTTTTACGCATCCGTGCGGCCCGAACCTGGGTAAATCCCCCGTGCGCTGTTCGTTAGTTCTGCTCTTTGTGCAATCCTCTCCCCTTGCCGAACCGTAAAGGGATCTCCTTGATCCCATAGGTGTTCGTTTCCCACGACATCTTTGGCGCGCCAGGGAGGGGGAGATCGAGGTTGTGCGAACCTGATCTAGCGATCAGCGCGTCAGATCTTTGATCATCTTCACCACCATGGCTCCCAAGAAGAAGGGTTTCACGGCGGTTGGTCCATCTGCATCCGTCGTGCCTGATGCTGCGCGCACAGGCGACGGGGTAGACGCGGGTGGAGGAGGTGGAGGCTCCGAGCTTCCACGGTGTTCCGGCGATCCGAGCCGGACGAGCAACAGGTCCAAGGATGGAGCTGCGCAACCCGCGGGTGGTGCAGCGACTTCCAAGGATGGAGCGGCGCCTTCCAGGACGACCACGCTGGCGCATGCACCCCGACCTTCTCAGGACACGCATGGCGTGCAGCGCCGTGACGTCGGTGGATCCAAGCATCCCCATGGGACAACCCCTGCGCATCACTCTCAAGATGCGCGGGGCCAAGATCCGCGCGAGCGCGCTGGTGGAAGCCGCGCGCGGGTGCAGAGTCATGATGATGCTCCTTCTAACCCCGTTAGGAGTTTGAGCACCTCACGTTCTTCGCACCTGTCGCCGCCGCCTACGCCAGCGGAGGCGTTGGCGCGAGCTCAGCTGCTCCTAGACTTCCCTCCTGCCACGGAGAAGCTAGATGAGTGGCGAGCCACTATCCAGAGCCTCCTCAGCCTGGCTGACAACGGCAGACCGCAGCAGGGTGAACCCTCACGGCTGCAGTCGTCTAGGCTGGTGCGTGGCGATGGAGAGAGGACCAGAGCTGGAACGACTACTCTGCGTTCCCCTCCGCTGCATCAAGAGCGGTCGTTAACTCGACGGACCAGTGCCCGTGAGGATGATTCCACGGCGTCATCTGATCCGCAGGTTCGCCACGACCAATGTCACGTTCTTCGGGAACGGAAGAAGGAGTACGCTCGAACCACCATCGAGCGCAGAAGGGAAGCATGTCGCCAGTCCGACAAGCGCGCTGGGACCGCTGTTGACGAGCCCGTGCCAGGGTACTCTGGCTGCCTACCTTACGAGGTAGGTTGCCCAGCGTTTACTCGTGAGCTGCGGCAAGTCCAGTGGCCCAGCTCCCGCTCCTTCAGGCCGGAAGTACCGGAGAAGTATGACGGCAAGACCCATCCGTCCGAGTTCTTGAGCATCTACACCATCGCGGTGCGGGCTGCCGGGGCTCGTGACAATAAGGTGCTGGCCAACTACTTTCCGTTGGTGCTGAAGCCCAACGTTAGATCGTGGTTGATGCACCTGCCCGAGAATTCCATCTCTTCTTGGGCCGACCTGGGCCACCAGTTTGTTGGCACCTTCACCGGCGGCCATCAAGCTCCTGGCCAGGAGAGTGATCTGCATATCATTCCCCAGAAAGAGGGCGAAAGCTTGCGCAAGTATATCCAAAGGTTCAGCCGCGTCCAGCACAACATTCCTGACGTTCACCCCGCCGCCGTCATCAGCGCCTTTCATCAGAATGTGCGTAATCGTAAAATGCGGGAGGAGCTGGCGATGAACAAAGTCAGAGACGTCGCCGAGCTCTACGCAGTGGCCGACAAGTGTGCACGGGCAGAGGAAGGAAGAAGACTCCCCGGCGAGAACACTGGCGTCGGAGTCGACTCCGAGAGCGAAGACGCTCCTACCCTGGCAAAGAAGGGAAAGCGGAAGAACAGGAAGCGCAAAGGCAAGGCCGTGCTTGCCGTTGAAGGTTCTGGCAACACCGGCACCGCCAAGAAGTCCAAGACCGATGACCCCGGCAAGGAGATTGCCGGGTGTGCGGCGTGTCAAGCCTTGGCGGCTGCCGACAAGCCAGAAGGATCCGGCAAGCAGTACTGCAAGATCCACCGTACTAAGGGCCATGATCTCCAAGACTGCCGGCAAGTGGAGGAGCTTGTCGAGAAGCAACGCGCCGAGTACGAAAGGCGCGACAAGGAGAGAGCCCAAGATGATGCCGGAGGGTCTGGCAGGAAACGCGGTCGAGGAGGTCGCCGCGGCAAGCCCAGGCAGCAGCAAGAGAAGCCTGCCCGGGGCCGTGACAAGAAGTACTCCTAGTACTAAGCTCCTGTGGTGGCGTCTGGCTCCGGGACTCCGTCGTCTGATTTCAGCAAGCGGGTATGGGAGAAAAGAGCAGCAAAGCAACCGTGAGTACTCATCCAAAGTACTCGCAAGACTGACATCAGAACTATGCTAAGTATGCATCGGTGTCAAAGAAATGGGGCTATATCTTTGGACTGAACTGCAGAATGCCAGAATAGAGGGGGAGAAGCCTAGCCTATCGAAGACTAGCATCTTGAAGCAATCTTGCAGCATCAGAAGAGAGTAGATCACAGTAGCATATAATAGTGGTTTTATAGTAGTAGCGCGCTGAGATCCTTTCTCGACTCCCTGCGAGAAAGCGATCCCGAGAGCAGTATTAACAGTTTAATATTGAATCAGCATCAGTTTGTAGTTGTAGTGGATCAGGATACAACTCCAAGCATCCTGTTACCGTGGACACGGCTATTCGAATAGATAACTTCCCTGTAGGGGTGCACTACTGTTACCCAACACGCTCGATTACATCTGGCCAGACACACTGTTGGGGAACGTTCCATGGGAAACAAAAAATTTCCTACGCACACACAAGATCTACCCATGGTGATGAGCATCTATGAGAGGGAGAGTGAATCTACATACCCTTGTAGATCGCTAAGCGGGAAGCGTTAAGAAACGCGGTTGATGTAGTCGAACGTCTTCGTGATCCAAATCACCGAGCGTCCCGCGATCCAATCACGATCCGTCCCGATCAAGTACCGAACGGACGGCACCTCCGCGTTCAGCACACGTATAGCTTGATGATGATCTCCGCCTTCTTGATCCAGCAAGAGAGAGCGAAGAGATAGACGAGTTCTCCGCCAGCACAACGGCGTAGTGGGGGTGGTGGTGGAGCTGTTCCGACAGGGCTTCGCCTAAGCACCGACAAAAACAGATTTGAGGAAAACCGTATAGATGGGGGGAGAGAGGGCTGCACCGTGGCTTAGGGTGTTTGGCCCTCTCTCCCCGCTAGTATATATAGGAGGGAGGGGGAGGGGGCTGGCGCCCTAGGGTTTCCACCCTAGGTGCGGCCGAACCAGGGAGGAGGAGGTGGACTCCTCCACTTTTCCTTGTCCAATTAGGACTCCTTCCTTATTTGTTTCCCCTTCCCTTTTCTTTGGGGTTTTTCCTTCCCACTTAATTCCAGCCGCATGGGCCTTATAGGGCTGGCTTGCCCAGCCCACTAAGGGCTGGTGCAACTCCCTTTAGGCCCATGTGGCCTCCCGGCGTGGGTGGCCCCTCCCGATGGCCCTCCGGCACTCCCGGTACACTACCGGAAATACCCGAAACTTTTCCGGTGGCCAAAACGGGACTTCCTATATATCAATCTTTACCTCCAGACCATTCCGGAGCTCCTCGTGATGTCCGTGATCTCATCCGGGACTCCGAACAACCTTCGGTCACCAACAAGCATAACTCAAATCTACCGAAACGTCACCGAACCTTAAGTGTGCAGACCCTGCGGGTTCGAGAACTATGTAGACATGACCGAGACACCTCTACGGCCAATAACCAATAGCGGGACCTGGATGCCCATATTGGTTCCTACATATTCTACGAAGATCTATATCGGTCGAACCTCTATGTCAAGGATTCAATTAATCCCGTATGCTGTTCCCTTTGTTCTTCGGTATGTTACTTGCCCGAGATTCGATCGTCGGTATCTCTATACCTAGTTCTATCTCGTTACTGGCAAGTCTCTTTACTCGTTCCATAATACAAGATCTCGTGGCTAATACTTTAGTCACATTGCTTGCAAGGCTCATTGTGATGTTGTATTACCGAGTGGGCCCTGAGATACCTCTCCGTCACACGGAGTAACAAATCCCAGTCTTGATCCATGCCAACCCAACAGACACCCTCGGAGATACCTGTAGAGTATCTTTATAGTCACCCAGTTACGTTGCGACGTTTGATACACACAAGGTATTCCTCCGGTGTCAGTGAGTTGCATGATCTCATGGTCATAGGAACAGATACTTGACATGCAGAAAACAATAGCAATAAACTGACACGATCAAATGTTACGTTTATAGTTTGGGTCTTGTCCATCACATCATTCTCCTAATGATGTGATCCCGTTATCAAATGACATCTCATGTCCATGGCTAGGAAACCTTCACCATCTTTTGATCAACGAGCTAGTTAACTAGAGGCATACTAGGGACACAGTGTTGTCTATGTATCCACACATGTACTTGAGTTTCCAATCAATACAATTATAGCATGGATAATAAACAATTATCATGAACAAGGAAATATAATAATAACCAATTTATTATTGCCTCTAGGGCATATTTCCAACAGTCTCCCACTTGCACTAGAGTCAATAATCTAGCTCACATCACTATGTGATTTACATTGTAATGAATCGAACACCCATGCAGTTCTGGTGTTGTTCATGTTTAGCCCTTGGAAGAGGTTTAGTCATCGGATCTGCAACATTCAGATCTGTGTGTACTTTGCAAATATTTATGTCGTCCTCCTTGATGTAATTGCGGATGGAATTGAAACGTCGCTTTATGTGTCTGGTCCTCTTGTGAAATCTTGGTTCCTTGGCCAGAGCAATGGCACCAGTATTATCACAAAACAGAGTCATTGGGTTAAGCGCACTAGGCACTACTCCAAGATCTGTCATGAACTCCTTCATCCAGACACCTTCCTTCGCCGCCTCCGAGGCAGCGATGTACTCCGCTTCGCATGTAGAATCAGCTACCACGCTTTGCTTGGAACTGCACCAGCTAACCGCACCCCCATTAAGAATAAATACGTATCCGGTTTGTGACTTAGAGTCATCCGGATCAGTGTCAAAGCTTGCATCGACGTAACCCTTTACGACGAGCTCTTGATCACCTCCATAAACGAGAAACATGTCCTTAGTCCATTTGAGGTACTTTAGGATATTCTTGACCGCCGTCCAGTGTTCCATTCCTGGATCACTTTGAAACCTTCCGACCATACTTATGGCAAGGCTGACATCGGGTCTTGTGCACAGCATTGCATACATGATAGAGCCTATGGCTGAAGCATAGGGGACGACACTCATCTTTTCTCTATCTTCTGCAGTCACTGGGCATTGAGTCTTACTCAACTTCACACCTTGCAAAACAGGCAAGAACCCCTTCTTGGACTGATCCATTTTGAACTGTTTCAAAATCTTATCAAGGTATGTGCTTTGTGAAAGTCCTATCAAGCGTCTTGATCTATCTCTATAGATCTTGATGCCTAATATGAAAGCAGCTTCTCCTAGGTCCTTCATTGAAAAACTCTTGTTCAAATATTCCTTCACGCCTTCCAACATTTCTATATTGTTTCCAATCAGCAATATGTCATCTACATATAATATTAGAAACGCTATAGAGCTCCCACTCACTTTCTTGTAAATACAAGCTTCTTCGTAAACTTGTATAAACTCGAACACTTTGATCACCTCATCAAAGCGAAGATTCCAACTCCGAGATGCTTGCACCAGTCCATAAATGGATCGCTGGAGTTTGCAAACTTTGTCAGCATTCTCTGGATCGACAAAACCTTCTGGTTGCATCATATACAACTCTTCCTTAAGGAAACCGTTAAGGAACGCTGTTTTGACATCCATCTGCCAAATTTCATAATCGAAAAAGGCAGCTATTGCTAACATGATTCTGACGGACTTAAGCATCGCTACGGGTGAGAAGGTCTCATCGTAGTCAACTCCTTGAACTTGTGAAAAACCCTTTGCCACAAGTCGAGCTTTATAGACGGTGACATTACCGTCCACGTCCGTCTTCCTCTTAAAGATCCATTTGTTCTGAATGGCCTTACGCCCTTCAGGTAATACTTCCAAAGTCCATACTTTGTTTTCATACATGGATCCCATCTCGGATTTCATGGCCTCTAACCACTTCTCGGAATCCGGTCCCATCATCGCTTCTCCATAGCTCGTAGGTTCATCGTTGTCTAACAACATGACTTCTAAGACAGGGTTGCCGTACCACTCAGGAGCAGTACGCGTCCTTGTCGACCTACGAGGTTCGATAGCAACTTGATTCGAAGGTTCATGATCATCATCATTAACTTCCTCTTCAACTGATGCAGGCTCTACAGAAACATCTTTCTGTACTGTGCTACTCTCAGGTTGAAGTAAAGGTTCAACAACCTCATCAAGTTCTATCTTCCTCCCTCTCAATTCCTTCGAGAGAAACTCTTTCTCAAGAAATGTTCCGTTTTTAGCGACAAACACTTTGCCTTCGGATCTGAGGTAGAAGGTATATCCAACTGTCTCTTTTGGATATCCTATGAAGACGCATTTCTCCGTTTTGGGTTCCAGCTTTTCAGGCTGAAGCTTTTTGACATAAGCATCACATCCCCAAACTTTAAGAAACGACAACTTTGGCTTCTTACCAAACCAAAGTTCATATGGCGTCGTCTCAACGGATTTCGATGGTGCCCTATTTAAAGTGAATGCAGCTGTCTCTAATGCATAACCCCAAAACGATAGTGGCAAATCGGAAAGAGACATCATAGATCGCACCATATCCAATAAGGTTCGATTACGACGTTTGGACACACCATTACGCTGTGGTGTTCCAGGCGGTGTCAGTTGTGAAACAATTCCACATTGTCTTAAGTGACTGCCAAACTCGTAACTCAGATATTCTCCTCCTCGATCAGATCGTAGGAATTTAATCTTCTTGTTACGATGATTCTCAACTTCACTCTGAAATTGTTTGAACTTTTCAAACGTTTCAGACTTGTGTTTCATTAAGTAAATATACCCATATCTACTTAAGTCATCAGTGAAGGTGAGAAAGTAACGATAACCACCGCGCGCTTCAATGCTCATCGGACCGCACACATCAGTATGTATGATTTCCAACAAGTCACTTGCCCGTTCCATTGTTCCAGAGAACGGCGTTTTAGTCATCTTGCCCATGAGGCATGGCTCACATGTGTCAAGTGATTCAAAATCAAGTGATTCCAAAAGTCCATCAGCATGGAGCTTCCTCATGCGTTTTACGACAATATGACCTAAACGGCAGTGCCACAAGAAAGTGGTTTTATCATTATCAATTCTACATCTTTTGGCATCAATGTTATAAATATGTGTATCATTACTATCGAGATTCAATAAGAATAAACCCCTCACATCGGGTGCATGACCATAAAAGATATTACTCATATAAATAGAACAACCATTATTCTCTGATTTAAACGAGTAACCGTCTCGCAATAAACAAGATCCAGATATAATGTTCATGCTTAACGCAGGCACCAAATAACATTTATTCAGGTTCATCACTAATCCCGATGGTAATCGAAGAGCGAGCGTGCCGACGGCGATCACATCAACCTTGGAACCATTTCCCACGCGCATCGTCACTTCGTCCTTTGCCAGCCTCCGTCTATTCCGCAGTTCCTGTTTAGAGTTGCAAATGTGAGCAACCGCACCGGTGTCAAATACCCAGGCACTACAACGAGAATTGGTAAGGTACACATCAATAACATGTATATCATATATACCTTGTTTGTTGTTGGCCGCCTTCTTGTCAGCCAAATACTTGGGGCAGTTCCGCTTCCAGTGTCCAGTTCCCTTGCAATGAAAACACACAGTTTCTGGTTTGGGTCCAGCCTTGGGTTTCTTCACGGGAGGAGCAACTGCTTTGCCACTCTTCTTGGAGTTACCCTTCTTACCCTTGCCATTTTTCTTGAAACTAGTGGTTTTATTGACCATCAACACTTGATGCTCCTTCTGAATTTCAGACTCAGCGACTTTCAGCATCGCAAACAGCTCGGCGACTGACTTGTTCATGCCGTGCATGTTATAGTTCAACACGAAGCTCTTGTAGCTAGGTGGCAATGATTGAAGAACTCTGTCAGTGATAGCCTCTGGCGGAAGGGGCATCCCCAATTCAGCCAGACGGGTGGAGTACCCAGACATTCTGAGTATGTGATCACTAACAGACCCGTTCTCTTCCATCTTGCAAGCATAGAACTTATCGGAGGTCTCATACCTCTCGATCCGGGCATTCTTCTGAAAGATAAATTTCAACTCCTGGAACATCTCATATGCTCCATGACGTTCAAAACGTCTTTGAAGTCCCGGTTCTAAGCCATACAACATTGCACATTGAACTATTGAGTAATCATCAGAACGAGCCTGCCAGGCGTTCACAACGTCTAGAGACTCAACTGGAGCGGGTGGATCACCAAGCGGTGCATCAAGGACATAAGCCTTCTGGGAAGCCGTAAGGATAATCCTTAGATTACGGGCCCAGTCCACAAAGTTACTTCCATCATCTTTCAACTTAGCTTTCTCTAGGAACGCATTAAAATTCAGGGGTGCTACTGCGCGAGCCATGATCTACAACATAAATATAGCAAAGACAACTTAGACTATTGTTCAAGATAATGAGTTTAGTTAATCATATTACTTAAAAAACTCCCACTCAAATTGACATCCCTCCGGTCATTCGAGTGTCACATGATCCAAATCCACCAACTCAAGTCCGATCATCACGTGAGTTGAGGTGGTTTCAATGGTGAACATCTTCATGTTGATCATATCTACTATATGACTCATGTTCGACCTTTCGGTCTCTTGTGTTCCGAGGCCATGTCTGTACATGCTAGGCTCGTCAAGTTTAACCCGAGTGTTCCGCACGTGCAACATGGCTTACACCCGTTGTATGTGAACGTAGAGTCTATCACACCCGATCATCACGGCATGTCTCGAAACGACGAACTTTCGCAATGGTGCACACTCGGGGAGAACACAATTTATCTTGAAATTTAAGTGAGGGATCACCTTATAATGCTACCGTCGTCCTAAGCAAAATAAGATGCATAAAAGGATTAACATCACATGCAAATCATAAGTGACATGATATGGCCATGAACTCGTGCTTTTGATCTCCATCTCCAAAGCACCGGCATGATCTCCATCGTCACCGGCATGACACCATGATCTCCATCATCTTGATCTCCATCAACGTATCGCCATGAGGTTGTCGCGCCGACTGTTGCTTCCACGACTATTGCTAACGTTTAGCGATAAAGTAAAGCATTACATAGCGCTTAATGATTGACACGCAGGTCATACAATAATTAAAGAGAACTCTATGGCTCCTGCCAGTTGCCGTACTCATCGACATGCAAGTCGTGATATTCTATACAACACATGATCATCTCATACATCACATATATCTCATCATGTAATTGGCCATATCACATCACAACATACCCTGCAAAAACAAGTTAGACGTCCTCTAATTGTTGTTGCATGTTTTACGTGGCTGCTACGGGTATCTAGCAAGAACGATTCTTACCTACGCAAAAACCACAACGGTGATATAAAAGTTTCTATTTCACCTTCTACAAGGACCGCCTCTGTCGAATCCGATTCAACTAAAGTGGGAGAGACAGACCCCGCCAGCCATCTTATGCAACAAAGTTACATGTCAGTCGATGGAACCGGTCTCTCGTACGTGGACGAGTAAGGTTGGTCCGAGCTGCTTCATCCCACAATACCGCTGAATCAAGAAAAGACTAAGGAGGGAAGCAATCTGAATATCAACGCCCACAAACTCCTTTGTGTTCTACTCGAGATCTCATCTACGCATAGACCTAGCTCAGATGCCACTGTTGGGGAACGTTGCATGGGAAACAAAAATTTTCCTACGCACACACAAGATCTATCCATGGTGATGAGCATCTACGAGAGGGAGAGTGAATCTACATACCCTTGTAGATCACTAAGCGGGAAGCGTTAAGAAACGCGGTTGATGTAGTCGAACGTCTTCGTGATCCAAATCACCGAGCGTCCCGCGATCCAATCACGATCCGTCCCGATCAAGTACCGAACGGACGGCACCTCCGCGTTCAGCACACGTACAGCTTGATGACGATCTCCGCCTTCTTGATCCAGCAAGAGAGAGCGAAGAGATAGACGAGTTCTCCGCCAGCACAACGGCGTAGTGGGGGTGGTGGTGGAGCTGTTCCGACAGGGCTTCGCCTAAGCACCGACAAAAACAGATTTGAGGAAAACCGTATAGACGGGGGGAGAGAGGGCTGCACCGTGGCTTAGGGTGTTTGGCCCTCTCTCCCCTCTAGTATATATAGGAGGGAGGGGGAGGGGGCTGGCGCCCTAGGGTTTCCACCCTAGGTGCGGCCGAACCAGGGAGGAGGAGGTGGACTCCTCCACTTTTCCTTGTCCAATTAGGACTCCTTCCTTATTTGTTTCCCCTTCCCTTTTCTTTGGGGTTTTTCCTTCCCACTTAATTCCAGCCGCATGGGCCTTATAGGGCTGGCTTGCCCAGCCCACTAAGGGCTGGTGCAACTCCCTTTAGGCCCATGTGGCCTCCCGGCGTGGGTGGCCCCTCCCGATGGCCCTCCGGCACTCCCGGTACACTACCGGAAATACCCGAAACTTTTCCGGTGGCCAAAACGGGACTTCCTATATATCAATCTTTACCTCCGGACCATTCCGGAGCTCCTCGTGATGTCCGTGATCTCATCCGGGACTCCGAACAACCTTCGGTCACCAACAAGCATAACTCAAATCTACCGAAACGTCACCGAACCTTAAGTGTGCAGACCCTGCGGGTTCGAGAACTATGTAGACATGACCGAGACACCTCTATGGCCAATAACCAATAGCGGGACCTGGATGCCCATATTGGTTCCTACATATTCTACGAAGATCTATATCGGTCGAACCTCTATGTCAAGGATTCAATTAATCCCGTATGCTGTTCCCTTTGTTCTTCGGTATGTTACTTGCCCGAGATTCGATCGTCGGTATCTCTATACCTAGTTCAATCTCGTTACTGGCAAGTCTCTTTACTCGTTCCGTAATGCAAGATCTCGTGGCTAACACTTTAGTCACATTGCTTGCAAGGCTCATTGTGATGTTGTATTACCGAGTGGGCCCTGAGATACCTCTCCGTCACACGGAGTAACAAATCCCAGTCTTGATCCATGCCAACCCAACAGACACCCTCGGAGATACCTGTAGAGTATCTTTATAGTCACCCAGTTACGTTGCGACGTTTGATACACACAAGGTATTCCTCCGGTGTCAGTGAGTTGCATGATCTCATGGTCATAGGAACAGATACTTGACATGCAGAAAACAATAGCAATAAACTGACACGATCAAATGCTACGTTTATAGTTTGGGTCTTGTCCATCACATCATTCTCTTAATGATGTGATCCCGTTATCAAATGACATCTCATGTCCATGGCTAGGAAACCTTCACCATCTTTTGATCAACGAGCTAGTTAACTAGAGGCATACTAGGGACACAGTGTTGTCTATGTATCCACACATGTACTTGAGTTTCCAATCAATACAATTATAGCATGGATAATAAACAATTATCATGAACAAGGAAATATAATAATAACCAATTTATTATTGCCTCTAGGGCATATTTCCAACACACACTTGCTGGGTAATACCCGGCCTCGGGTAATCGACACGACGCAGTCCTACCTAGGCTCAGCAGAGAGGTCAGCACGCCGGTCTAAATCCTAAGTGCGCAGGGGTCTTGGGCCATCGCCTTTTGCACTCCTGCACGTTGCGTGACTGGCCGGGGCCCAGGTGTGACACTGTATACATAGTGACGTAACCAGCCCACCCCAGCAATCAGCCCGCATCTCTGAGCTGTGATGTCTGAAGAGCTTTCGGCTGATACATACAACGTAGAGGGTCCCATAACCATTATCCCACGTGGTGGTAGTGCGTATAGGGCCAACGACCCACTCAGATCAAATACCCAAATCCGTTAGGCATATTTAGTAGCTCGCGGAGACGATCAGGATCCCTGTCGCTCCGACTTGATAACACACGGCTCGCGGGTGCTCTTGGAGCCGACCCGACTTTATCAAATGACAGTAGTAAAGTCAAAGTACCCGTGTGTCCAAAGTATCAAGAAGGAATCCGAGGAATCACCCTCGATGGATTCCCACTTGAAGTATTGGTCAAGGTGAACCCGGAGGAATCACCCTCGATGGATTCACACAAGAGGAGTTGCACGACGGAAGCTTTATCAGAGGTGATGAAAGAGGAATCACCTTCGGTAACCCACAACCGGATAGCTATTCTACAGAGGCATCATCGGAAGTGAGATAAGAGGTATCACCCTCGGCACTCGGTGGTAGCTCTGTAGAGTCGAACAACTTAGGGGGAAGGTGCGATGATGTGTTGGTCTCTGATCGTCGATCATACTGATCGAGTCTCCGGTGGAAAGGCGTGGCAACAAGGACGAGGGTGTGGGGCCATTGATGTAACACTAACTAGCCTATACTAAGCATATAGGATAACAGGTAAAGTATCAACAACAGGTTACAAAATCAGGCTATGCAATAGAATAGGAACTATCAGAATAGTAGCAGGGGCAATTCTAATGCAAGAATAAGAGGGAATGAATAGGCGATATCTAGATGATCAAGGGGGTTTGCTTGCCTGGAAGCTCTGCTGAGAGGGGCTGGTCGTCTGAAGGCTGCTCGTCTGGAGCGTAGTCGTACTCAGCTGCGTCGGCGGCGGTCTCGGCGTCTATCGGGAGAGGAGGGGAAAGAAACAATAAATTCACGTCAACAATGCAACAGCGATGCATGACATGCCTAAATGATATGCAGGTGTGGTATATTGCCTCTCTAAATATTTTAGATGATTTAGGAATTTATTTGGAGTTATTTTACCAAGGTCAGGCACTATTCATTTATCAAAATCGGGCAAAAAGTTCCATGTTCAGTATGTTAGAGGGGTGTGGTAGGTATGTGGGTAGGATATTCGGATTCGTCATATTTTTCTGATCGTTTTTCATATATAAATTATTTTCATCCAAGTTACGGTTTATTTTATATGATTTTTCAAAGTTTTAATCATTTTCTGGAATTTCTGAATTTATTTAATTCGAATTATCCAAAACAGTAGCCACTGACGTCAGCATGGCGTCAGCTGTCAAACCCGGCTGACCAGAGTCAAACCTGACCAGTGGGTCGCACTAGTGAGTGACTTAGTGGCTAATTACAGATTATTTAAACTAATTAATGATTAATTAGCGGGTGGGTCCTAGTGTGAGTGACTATTTAACTAAATGATTTAATTAACAGATTAATTAACGGTTTATTTAAATTTTAAAACGTTTTAAACGGTGCGGGCCCACATGTCAGCGACAGTAAGGGCCACGTCAGCGGGGTTGACCTGGTCAACAGGTCAACTGGGGCCCCTGGGCCCACTGGTCAGTGGCCCAGAGGCACCCATGTGGCTGCCAGCGAGGCGCTGGTCGGCGGCGAGCCGCCGGCGACCAGAAGCACGGCGGAGCGCACGGGCTCTCGCCGGAAACCGCGCTCCGGCGGCCGTTCGACTCGGGACTAGGTGCGTTCGAACGCGCGGAGTGAGGCGCGTCGGATGGTGGTGGTTTCGTTGCCGGAGTCGACCGGAGTCGACGACGGCGAGCTCGCGGGCGGCGCCGGAGTTCGGCCGTTGACAGGTCCGGCGACGCAGGGCACGGCAGGGCGAGCGGTGGGTCGCATTAGAACCGCACGGACGTGCTGACCATGAATCCGTGCTCGTTTGAGCTCGATGGGCAGCGTGGCTACGGCGAGGAGCTCATCGGCGGCGGCCGGTTCGGCCACGACGACGACGACGTCTACGCGCGTGAAAACAAAGGGGAAAATGGCGGGGAGGGAGCGGAGCTCACCGTGCGGCTCAAGGAGGCCGTCGAAAGGCTAGGAGCTGCCGGAGTTGCCGGAATCGACGGGGAGGCGCCGGTGACCTGAGGAAGAGACGAGGTCGCCGAGCTCGCAGCAGCTGCTCCTGGCCCGCGTTGTCGGTGTACTAAAGCATGGGTCTTTTTAGTACCCCTTACTTGTGCACGGGCAGTTGTACCCGTACCGCGGCAAGCCTTGCCGGGGAATAGCTAGGAGTACTCACAAGACTAAGATGCCAAGAAGGCGTTCAAGTCAACGATCAGACAGAAGACCAAAGGGTTGCGGAGGCCCGGCAAGACCCTTGCCGGCAAGGCTTCGCACCCGGCAAGGCCTCGCACCCGGCAAGGCCTCGCACCCAGCAAGGCCTCGCACCCGGCAAGACCCGGTCCCGGCAAGCCCTGGGTCCGGCAAGGATTCAGCCCCGGCAAGGCTCTGCACAGTGCAGCGCTATCGCTCCAGTGCAGCGGCCAGCCTTGTCATTTAGGGCTTGTCCTCATGGTGACGTGGCGCAATGCTGGCCACGAGATGCTTAAGCGGTGCTGATGGGATGGCTGCTTTTCCCATCCTCCGTAAAGCTTTTCTAAGCCCAAGACGCTAAGGAACACCTCGACGGACACCTCACGGTGCATTTAATGAGTTTGTCCTAGGCCGTCAGGGTTAGGTATGATAACACTGTGATAACACTGTAGCTACTTTCCACCTCATGCCTTATCTCGTACGCCACTGTGGTAGCCCCTTTGACTCATATAAAAGGAGCCCCGAGGCGTACAGGGGGGAGGAGGAGAACACTTCAGAGGGCCCATTCTGCATGCGTAGCTACTGAGTACTGTAGCTCCCAGAACTTGGCCAAGAACACAATCAATACAATCATAGTAGGAGTAGGGTTTTACGAATCCGTGCGGCCCGAACCTGGGTAAATCCCCCGTGCGCTGTTCGTTAGTTCTGCTCTTTGTGCAATCCTCTCCCCTTGCCGAACCGTAAAGGGATCTTCTTGATCCCATAGGTGTTCGTTTCCCACGACATTTTTGGCGCGCCAGGGAGGGGGAGATCGAGGTTGTGCGAACCTGATCTAGCGATGAGCGCGTCAGATCTTTGATCATCTTCACCACCATGGCTCCCAAGAAGAAGGGTTTCACGGCGGTTGGTCCATCTGCATCCGTCGTGCCTGATCCTGCGCGCACAGGCGACGGGGTAGACGCGGGTGGAGGAGGTGGAGGCTCCGAGCTTCCACGGCGTTCCG
This sequence comes from Elymus sibiricus, assembly GCA_039707655.1. Taxonomy (NCBI): domain Eukaryota; kingdom Viridiplantae; phylum Streptophyta; class Magnoliopsida; order Poales; family Poaceae; genus Elymus; species Elymus sibiricus. The sequence continues at coordinate 428,919,927 of CM077672.1, forward strand.
GCGATCCGAGCCGGACGAGCAACAGGTCCAAGGATGGAGCCGCGTAACCCGCGGGTGGTGCAGCGACTTCCAAGGATGGAGCGGCGCCTTCCAGGACGACCACGCTGGCGCATGCACCGCGACCTTCTCAGGACGCGCATGACGTGCAGCGCCGTGACGTCGGTGGATCCAAGCATCCCCATGGGAGAACCCCTGCGCATCACTCTCAAGATGCGCGGGGCCAAGATCCGCGCCAGCGCGCTGGTGGAAGCCGCGCGCGGGTGCAGAGTCGTGATGATGCTCCTTCTAACCCCGTTAGGAGTTTGAGCACCTCACGTTCTTCGCACCTGTCGCCGCCGCCTATGCCAGCGGAGGCGTTGGCGCGAGCTCAGCTACTCCTAGACTTCCCTCCTGCCACGGAGAAGCTAGATGAGTGGCGAGCCACTATCCAGAGCCTCCTCAGCCTGGCTGACAACGGCAGACCGCCGCAGGGTGAACCCTCACGGCTGCAGTCGTCTAGGCTGGTGCGTGGCGATGGAGAGAGGACCAGAGCTGGAACGACTACGCTGCGTTCCCCTCCGCTGCATCAAGAGGGGTCGTTAACTCGATGGACCAGCGCCCGTGAGGATGATTCCACGGCGTCATCTGATCCGCGGGTTCGCCACGACCAACGTCACGTTCTTCGGGAACGGAAGAAGGAGGACGCTCGAACCACCATCGAGCGCAGAAGGGAAGCGCGTCGCCAGTCCGACAAGCGCGCTGGGACCGCTGTTGACGAGCCCGCGCCAGGGTACCCTGGCTGCCTACCTTACGAGGTAGGTTGCCCAGCGTTTACTCGTGAGCTGCGGCAAGTCCAGTGGCCCAGCTCCCGCTCCTTCAGGCCGGAAGTACCGGAGAAGTATGACGGCAAGACCCATCCGTCCGAGTTCTTGAGCATCTACACCATCGCGGTGCGGGCTGCCGGGGCTCGTGACGATAAGCTGCTGGTCAACTACTTTCCGTTGGTGCTGAAGCCCAACGTTAGATCGTGGTTGATGCACCTGCCCGAGAATTCCATCTCTTCTTGGGCTGACCTGTGCCACCAGTTTGTTGGCACCTTCACCGGCGGCCATCAAGCTCCTGGCCAGGAGAGTGATCTGCATATCATTCCCCAGAAAGAGGGCGAAAGCTTGCGCAAGTATATCCAAAGGTTCAGCCGCGTCCAGCACAACATTCCTGATGTTCACCCCGTCGCCGTCATCAGCGCCTTTCATCAGAATGTGCGTAATCGTAAAATGCGGGAGGAGCTGGCGATGAACAAAGTCAGAGACGTCGCCGAGCTCTATGCTTTGGCCGACAAGTGTGCACGGGCAGAGGAAGGAAGAAGACTCCCCGACGAGAATGCTGGTGTCGGAGTCGACTCCGAGAGCGAAGACGCTCCTGCCCCGGCAAAGAAGGGAAAGCGGAAGAACAGGAAGCGCAAAGGCAAGGCCGTGCTTGCCGTTGAAGGTTCCGGCAACACCGGCACCGCCAAGAAGTCCAAGACCGACGACCCCGGCAAGGAGATTGCCGGGTGTGCGGCGTGTCAGGCCTTGGCGGCTGCTGACAAGCCAGAAGGATCCGGCAAGCAGTACTGCAAGATCCACCGTACCAAGGGCCATGATCTCTAAGACTGCCGGCAAGTGGAGGAGCTTGTCGAGAAGCAGCGCGCCGAGTACGAAAGGCGCGACAAGGAGAGAGCCCAAGATGATGCCGGAGGGTCTGGCAGGAAACGCGGTCGAGGAGGTCGCCGCGGCAAGCCCAGGCAGCAGCAAGAGAAGCCTGCCCGGGGCCGTGACAAGAAGGAATGGGATGGAGATGAAGAGGAAGATGATGGAGAATCTAGTGAGCGAGAGTTCCAGAAGGCAACGGAGGTTATGTGTGTTGATGGAGGCGCTTCGTTTCATTTCTCTCACCGCCAAGTCAAGCGGTGGGCACGTGAGATTAATGCGGCAGAACCCTCTATTGGTGCACAGAAGCGACTGAAGTGGTCCCACACGCCCATCATTTTTTACGCCGAGGACCACCCAGATCGCACAACCGCGGTCGGGTGCTTGCCGTTGTTGGTCTCACCAACAATTCGCAACCTCAAGGTAACAAAAATGTTGGTTGACGGTGGGGCCGGCCTGAACTTGATCTCGCCGGACGTCGTCAAGAGGCTGCAGATTCCTGACGAGAACCTTGAGGAGACAGGCTTTTTCCAAGGGGTCAATCCGGGAAGGAACCAGCCGAAAGGCAAGATCACGCTGCCGGTAACATTTGGCAGCGAGTTGAACTTTAGGACGGAGAAGGTCGTTTTCGACGTCGCCAAGATTCTGTTACCTTATAATGGAATCCTTGGCCGCCCGGCGCTGGCTAAGTTCATGGCGGCCTCGCACTATGCCTACAACGTCTTGAAGATACCCGGCCCAATGAGCATCATCACTGTCCACTCCGACAAGAAAGACGCGCTCATTTGCACCGACAAGCTTTACCGGGAAGCAGTTGCAGCGTCCGCCACCAAGGCGCGTGCTCCTGCCGCTCAAGATCCCGGCAAGAAGAAGAAGCCCGGCAAGACCTCTGGTACAAACTCCGGCAAGCGCGCCTCTCCGGAGTGCTGCGCTACCGTCGAGGATGCACCAGAGAGCTCTGCCGGCCAGACCAAGAAACCCAAGGCTGCTCCACCTGAGACCAAGATGGTGCCCGCCAAGGAGGACGGGACGGGAGGAACTTTCACCATAAGTTCCACCCTTAATGACAAATAGGAAAGCGCGCTCGTTGCTTTCCTGCGGGCGAATGTCGATGTGTTTGCGTGGCAACCATCTGACATCCCCGGTGTTCCCAGGGAAGTAATTGAGCACCACCTAGCTGTCTGTCCCCACGCGTGGCCCGTCAAGCAGAAGGTGCGGAAGCAAGCTTTGGAGCGGCAAGAATTCATTGCCGAAGAGATTAAGAAGCTTGAGGCGGCAGGCCTGGTTAGAGGAGTCCTCCATCCTACATGGTTGGCCAATCCAGTTGTTGTGCGCAAGGCGAACGGTAAATGGAGGCTATGTATTGACTTTACAGATATCAATAAAGCCTGTCCAAAAGATCCTTTTCCCTTGCCGTGCATCGACCAGATTGTGGATTCCACTACCGGCTGTGATTTGCTGTCATTCCTTGACGCATACTCAGGCTACCACCAGATCTTCATGGCGAGAGAAGACGAAGAGAAGACCTCATTTATCACCCCATGTGGCACATACTGCTTCTTGCGTATGCCTTTCGGGTTGAAAAGTGCTGGGTCGACCTTCGCGAGAGCCGTCCAGATCGGTTTCGAGACCCAGCTCCATAGAAATATGGAAGCCTATATGGATGACATAGTGGTCAAGACCAAAGACAAGGCAACTCTTATTCAAGATCTAGAAGAGACGTTTGCAAATCTACGCATGATCAATCTGAAGCTCAATCCCGAGAAGTGCGTGTTTGGCTTTCCATCCGGCAAGCTTCTTGGGTTCTTCGTATCCCAGCGTGGAATTGAAGCCAATCCCGCCAAGATCAAGGCAATTGAGCAGATTGAAGCGCCGTGACGAGTTAAGGATGTGCGCCGACTTGCCGGCTGCGTTGCTGCTCTGAGCAGGTTCATCTCCAAGTCCGCTGAGTGCGCCCTGCCATTTTTCAAAATTTTGAAGAAGGCAGGTCCAATGAAATGGACTCCAGAAGCGGAGGCAACGCTGCAGGATTTGAAGAAGTACCTCTCCTCTTCGCCAATACTAGTCGCACCTAGGCCACAAGAGCCTTTGCTACTATATCTAGCGGCAACGAATCAAGTGGTTAGTGCTGCGCTGGTGGCAGAGAGAGAAGCAGAGGAGGATGCAGCGGCAACGGCAGGTCCGCCAAGTGACTTGCCGGGGCCAGCTCCGGCAGAGTCTGGTGCCGACAAGGAAAGATCCGCACAGTCAAGCCAAGCAGTGCAGAAGAAGAAGATGGTGCAGCGCCCAGTCTATTTCGTCAGCTCCCTGTTGCAGGTTGCTAGGTCGAGATATTCTGGCGTGCAAAAGCTGCTCTTCGGCCTCCTTATGGCCTCGAGGAAGCCGCGCCATTATTTCCAAGCACATGAGATTACCGTCGTCACTCGCTTTCTGCTGCAACGGATTCTCCGGAACCCAGAAGCAACCGGCAGGATCGTCGAGTGGGCGTTGGAGCTGTCATGCTTTAGTCTCAAGTTTGAAAGTTCTTCAACTATCCAGAGCAGAGCCTAGGCAGAGTTCATTGCAGAATGGACCCCAACGCCAGACGACGAAGTTCAAGAATCAGCGATTCCCGGCAAGGAAACAGATCGCGAATGGATTATGTACTTGGATGGAGCTTTTTCGCTGCAAGGTGCCGGTGCCGGCGTGCTGCTTGTCGCACCCACCGGAGAGCACCTCAAGTACGTCATCCAGATGCATTTTCCCCGGGAGAGATCGACCAACAACACGGCAGAGTATGAAGGACTACTTGCCGGTCTCAGGATCGCGGCAGACCTTGGGATCAAGAAGCTCATCGTTAGAGGTGACTCCCAGCTCGTCGTGAGGCAGGTCAACAAAGATTACCAGAGCCCGTTAATGGAAGCTTACGTCGATGAAGTGAGGAAGCTGGAGGAGCGCTTTGACGGACTTCAGACAGAGCATGTTCCTCGATCAGAGAACAACATTGCCGACGACCTGTCGAAGCGTGCCACACTCAAGCTACCTGTGGAACCAGGGAATTTTGTGCTCCGCTTGACTCAACCATCCGTGTCACCATCGACAAGGCCTGATAAGAGAAGAAAGTTAAGTACCGGCGAGTACTTCCCGGCAGGGCTTCCCGAAGACCCCGACAAGGACCTTGCCGGGAACGAAACGGTTGCCGGTGAGCAGCGGCTTCGCGCAGAACCTCAGGTTCTTGCCGCTGAAGCAAGCGCCCCTGCTGCCGAAAGAATACCAGTTGCCGGTGAGCAGCTGCTCCGCCAAGAACCTCAGGTTCTTGCCATAGAAGCAAATGCTCCCGCAGCTGAAGAGTCGCCTTTAGTCCTTGTCGTCGAGCCACAAGCTCCGGCATGGGCACAGCAAATAGTCTGTTTCCTTCAGACAGGACAACTCCCCGAAGAGCAGGAAGAAGCTAAAAAAGTAGCCCGTCAGTCAAGTATGTACTAGTTCGTCGATGACGTTCTGTACAGAAAGAGACCGAACGGGGTGAAATTGAAGTGTATTCCTCGGGAGGATGGACTAGAGTTGTTGGTAGAGATTCATGGGGGCATATGTGGATCCCACATAGGCTCGAGAGCCCTTGCCGGCAAGGATTCTTCTGGCCTACTGCCCTCCAGGATGCAACGACACTAGTAACCAAGTGTGAAGCGTGCCAGTTTCATTCGAAGCAACTACATCAGCCAGCTCAAGCTCTCCAGACGATCCCTCTCTCCCGGCCCTTCTCGGTCTGGGGGCTCGACATACTGGGTCCCTTCCCCCGCGCTGCCGGGGGCTTCGAGTACTTGTACGTTGCCATCGACAAGTTCACGAAGTGGCCAGAAGTGGAAGCAGTGAGGAAAGTGACAGCACAGTCAGCAGTCAAGTTCTTCAAGGGGATTGTGTGCCGTTTTGGTGTGCCGAACAGGATTATCACCGACAACGGTACGCAGTTCACAAGTCGCACCTTCATGCAGTACGTCCAAGACCTTGGCGGCAAGATCTGTTTTGCCTCTGTTGCTCACCCGAGAAGCAATGGCCAAGCGGAAAGGGCGAACGCTGAAGTGTTGCGTGGTCTCCGAACCAGAACTTTCGACAAGCTGCACAAGCATGGAAGACGCTGGATTGATGAGCTGCCGGCGGTTCTTTGGTCGATCAGGACGACGCCGAATCGAGCCACCGGCCAGACACCCTTCGCTCTGGTCTACGGAGCGGAAGCAGTTCTCCCCACGGAACTCATATACGGGTCACCTCGAGTGCTCTCTTATGATGAGCTCGAGCAAGAACAGCTGCGGCAAGATGACGCGCTGCTCCTTGAGGAGAACCGTCTTCGGGCTGCTGTGCGAGCCGCTCGCTACCAGCAAGGTTTGCGCCGCTACCATAGCCGAAAGGTTCATGCCCGGAGTCTTGAGGAAGGCGACCTTGTTCTTCGGCGCGTTCAGTCGGCCAAGAATTCCAACAAGTTGACGCCGAAGTGGGAAGGCCCTTACCGGGTAGTGCGAGTCACCAGGCCTGGCGCTGTCTGCCTGGAGACCGAAGAGGGCTTGCCAGTGAGCAACTCCTGGAACATCGAGCACCTTCGCAAGTTCTACCCGTAAGGCGCAGTTGTTCGGGTTTCTTGCTGTGATAGCGATACGGCCAGCAGGCTGCTGACGACCCGAATCCAGCGCTCGCGGCAGCGTAACGCTCCGGCAAGATCCCGGCAACGCCATTCTGTACAAGTGTTGCCGATGGCATGTAATCCTTTGTACAGAGCAGGCACATCCTTTGTGCATATTTAATAAGATCTGTGTGCTTTACGTTTCTTGTTGATTCCATGTCATTTTATATGCATGTGTTATCTGAGATGTGTATTGCACTCGATCCCGGTAAGAGCTAACAAACCGTCAAGGTTCCATACTTTTATTTTCTCTTCTTTCTTTTTCTCAAGAGACAGAAGATTCCCTCGCGCGCAAGTTTGCCGGGGGGAGGGGGGAAGGAGAATGGTGGTACGGATACCAGACGACGTTCAAGGTTGGCGCCTTGCCGGGAGAAGAAGAATAGCGACGAAAAGCAGAGCTAAGTTGCTGAACCCCTTAAGCAGATTCTGATTTTTGTAAGGCTGTATTCCCTTGAACGACTTCGGCTTTGTATGGAAAACCTGCACGCGATGGAATCTTGTCGTGATCGGCTGCGCCCTTACTCTGTTTCGAGTCCGCTCAACAGACTAGGTGGCCGCGCTGAAAGCATCAAGATTTCTTGCCGTGAGCAGCACCGCCCACAAACTACTGACGACCCGAATCCAGCGCTCGCGACGGGGTTATGCTCCGGCAAGTTCCCAGCAAAGCGTAGGGTATACGCCATACAGAAAGAAATTGAACAAAGGGAATAGCATGCCTTAATTCAAAGAGAGCAAGTTACATTACATCCAGTGTTTGCCGCGTTTCTGACATAAAAACAATTTTGTCTTTTACATGTGACGCCGGCGGCAAGATGGAGAAGAGATAGGAGGCTACAGCTAATCCCGGCGATCGCCCTCGACCCTCTTCACCTGGCTCACCCGATCGACGATGGGCGCGATGAGCTCTTCGAGAGCCTTGACGTCCGCGTCCTTCGGCAAGCTTTTCGAGGCTTTGGAGAGGTCGATGCCAGGGTTCCTGTACGCCACCTTCATCAACACCTTACGGAGGACGAGCTGACAGAGTTTCCGGGATTCGTCGGCCAGCTTGCTTGTTTGGTTCACCTAGAGTAGCTTGAGGGCGTCGACGAGCTTCTCGAAGAACATGGTTAGTCTGGCGCTTGAGGATACGTTGTCATCGGCAGGGTATACGAAGCCCGGCAAGCCCATGGCCTCCAGCTCCGCGCCAAGCTTCTCGGCGACGTCCGCCAGCCTGGCGGTCCAGAGCTTCACGCTAGAGGTGTACTCGTTGTGTGTGGCGGCGGCGTTCTGGAGCAGCTCCTGTTCGTCGTGGAGGTCTTTGATAAGAGTCTTCTCGCGAACTCGGGCAGCCTCAAGAGACTCCTCCAGCGTGGATAGCTTCAGCTTCAGATCCTCAATGGAGTTCTTGACGGAGGAAAGCTGCTGGATTTTCTCGGATACGGCAACCTGCGTCTCCATCAGGTTGTGGAGAGCCTTATCTCTCTCGACCTCGAGTGTTGAGACCTTCTTGCCGTGGTCCTCGAGAGCGGCCTCCAGCTGCTTCGTCTTCTCCTCCAGCAAGTTCTTGGCGGCCTCTGCAGCTCCGGCAGCGTTGAGGGCCTCTTTGAGCTTGCCGGCGTGGTCTTCAGTTAGAGCTCTGAGCGTCTTCAAGTGTTTCTGCTCAAGCTCCTGGACCCGCCGCGCGACAAGATTTTCGAGCTCTTCATCCTTGTTGCGAAGCTTGGCGGCAAGCGCCGCCTCGCGCGCGGCAAGGTCCTCTTCTTGGGCGTCAAGGCTGATGCGGCGCTGCGTCAAGAGGGCTCCTGCCGCGGCGGCTTGCTGGGCGGCCTCCTCCTGCGCTTTCTCGATGTCTGATTGCTTCAGCAGGAGGATGTTCCGCTCTTCCGCCAGCTGCTCCCGATAAACATTCAGCTCTTGGAGGGCCTCGCCGTACCAAGCCTGTGTCTCTGTGACGCGTTGTTGGAAGTCTCCTTCCGCTGCCTCGACGAGCGCTGCCCGGGAGTCCAGTTTCTCCTTCCGGGCGCGGTAGAGCGTTTGGAGCTTCCGATAGTTGTCATTCATGGCTTGGAGTAGCTGCTCCTCCTTGAGCTCGCTGGCGGCGGCGACGATGATTTCCCCGTCAAGATGTTCTCCCTCAACCAGCTCTTCGATGTTTGCCGACCCCGGCATGCTGACAACGTTTTTGCCGGCCCTGATGTATTGGCTTGAGGAAGGGGCCTTGGACGACGAGGGTTGATCTTCGGCAGTTGAGGGCCCCGCGGCAGTAGAAGCGCCTGGCGCTCCTGCAGCGGAAGCGCCGTCAGTATGGCCACGGGTCTCCTTGCCGGCTCCCTCGCCAGGCGTCTTGGCGGCCTCCTCTTGTGCGGCCTTGGCGGCCTCAGCGGCAGCGGCCTTGGCGGCCTCGACGGCACCAGCCTCGGTGGCAGCAGCTTTGGTGGCCTCGGCGGCAGCATGCTTGGCGGCCTCCTCGGCGGCAACCTTGTCGGCTTCAGTGGTGGCATCCTTGGCAGTGTCTTCAATGACAACGTCAGTGTCCATGAGCTCTGTCAGAAGAAGATTGAAAGCCAAGGAGTTGATTAAGATGAAGCTGGGAAGGAAGTTCAAGAAGACAAAAAGAAGAAAAACCAAAGCGACAAGTTCTTAGGGGCAAGTAACTTTACCTGCGTCAAGGAAGGGATTGCCGGAGCCTGCACTTGCCGGCCCCTCCCCTTCATCGCGGTAGGGCTCGCTCGAAGATTCCTCCCTGGGCGGTATGGTCGATGGAGGTGGCACGGTAGAGGCAGGTCCCGCTGTTGCCTCTTGTTGTTGCTCCACTCCTGCACGCCCGGAGATGTCAGCTGAGAAGATGCACACCCCGGCACGCGCCAGTGGGTAGTGAGTAGAAGACTCACGCTGGGGGCTGCGCCGGGGGCTGCATCGAGGGTTGCGTTCTGGGCTTGACCCTGAGCTGACGAGAACCGTTTCCGGCACGCCCGAGGTGCTTACCGGCGGCTCGACGCTTGTTGAGGTCTTGGCCCTCTTCGCCATCCTCTGCGCCAAAGTCTCCATTTCCCTGTGGAGACGGGAACAGAGCAAGTTAATCAAGCAAAACTAGAAAAATAAGAATCGAAGCTATGGCGGGACTCTTACTCTTCTTCTTCTTCCTCGGAGCTGATGGCGGAGAGGTCGAAGCCGACCCTCGCCGCGGTACCTGACAGAGGAGGAGGAGTGGTCCTGGGCCGCTTGGCAGCGTCAGGTTGCGGTGCGGCCTCACCGGCCGCCCCTTTGCCGGAAGCCTCGCTGCTTGAGGAAGGTTGGCGGGCTGGAGCACCAGTGGTGTTCTTCCGGAGGACGCGCCTCTTCCTGTGTTGAAGAGCTGGGGGCTCTTCCTCCTCCTCTTCTTCCTCTTCGGCGGCGCCTCCGGCAGAAGAGCTCCCGGCAGCGGCTCCGCTTGGCTCACCGGCAGCCTCATCTCGCCCGGCAAGATCTTCCCACAGTGGGTCCTCGTCTTCCCTGGACTCAGTGCTGCCGGCTTCTTCGGCAAGGTTCGCCTCTTCCTCCCTGCTGGCGATGTAGGCGAGCTCCTCCTCCGTGGTAGCGCGGACAAGGTTCTCCTTGCGGATGGCCTTCTCCGTCAAGTTGTCAAAGAACGCCAGCGCCTGCTCCGCGGACGGTTCGATCCACCTCTCGTCGATGCTATGGGCGTTGAACACCGGCATCATGGCAATGATGGAGGTCAGCGACGAGTTGTTGCACAGTGGGACGACGCTTGCCGGCAACTCTCCCACTGCTCCAGATTTGAATAGCTGTTGGCAGAGGGCTGTGTGCCCCATGGTTGTCAGATTATTATCCAGCCCAGGCCGCACCCTCATGACGTCGGCGGCATTCATGTACTCCCAGGCAGGGCGCCCCTTGTTCTGCAGTGGGGCGATGCGCCGGCGAAGAAAATCTGAAGCAATCATCTCCACCTTCAACCCGGCAGCCCTGAGGCGATGTATCCTGGTGATGGCGATGGTGAGCTTGCTGTCGTCAGGGTCCGCGGCGCTCCAATCCTTGCCGCGAACCACCTTCTGCTTCCGCACCTCGCAGAACGGTTGGGGCTCCTTTTCCCAGACCCAGCACCACTTGCCGCGCCACTCATCCCATCTCTCGCGGTAGAGCCCCTCTGGGTACGTCTCCTTGGTTGCCGTCCTCGGAATCCAAGTGATGCTGCCGGAGAGGGCGTCGCCCTTTTGGATGCGGGGGTAGAAGTAGTGCCAGAAAAGTGCAGTGCTCGGGATGACCCCGACAAAATTCTCGCAAAGGTGCGCGAAGACGGACATGCAAGTCACGGCATTCGGCGTGAAATCTAGCAGCTGGAAGCCATAGGTGAGCATGATATCTACAAAGAAATCCGAGTACGGAGGACAGAGGCCGCACCAGAAGTAATCAGCAAAGAAGGGATAATCTCCTGGCTCTGCCCTACGAGAAGCTACACTCACTCTGGTGGCTGGATGCGCCGTGGTCTCAGTCGCCCATGCGAACTGGTACCTCTTCTTCAAGGTCTCCGCGTCAAGCGTCGAGGGGAAGACAGCGCGTTCCTTCCGCATCTTCGCCAACTTGCTCTCCGCGGCGGCCGCTTCCGCCGCCTTGCCCTTGCTCGGCTTGGGCGGCATGATGGCTATGGAAGTGGGCGCTGAAGACGTCGAGAGCGCGGTGGAGGCGGGTGGAGGGAGAAAAGCTCTGCTTTGGGCATGAGGAAGAAGACGATGGCGACGGCTCTGAGATTGAGATTGGAAAGGCGGAGGGGGTAAATGAGCAGTGCCCTCTGCGATTCCCTTTTTTATGGGGAAGGCGCGAGGCAGGCTCTTTACCGCCCGCTTTTGCAGTGGAGTTTCCGCCCACGTCTCCCACTTCGCGCGATTAATGCGCGTAGAGGAGGGGCGTGGTAAAAGAGATAATGATTACAAATAGTTATTCCCTGCCATGCGTGCCCATGCACTGTTTTGGGCCTAGCCCAACAGGCCTGGCACCCGTGTATGGCCTAGGCCCGGGGGCTCCTGTCGGTGTACTAAAGCATGGGTCTTTTTAGTACCCCTTACTTGTGCACGGGCAGTTGTAGCTGTACCGCGGCAAGCCTTGCCGGGTAATAGCTAGGAGTAATCACAAGACTAAGATGCCAAGAAGGCGTTCAAGTCAACGATCAGACAGAAGACCAAAGGGTTGTGGAGGCCCGGCAAGACCCTTGCCGGCAAGGCCTCACACCCGGCAAGGCCTCGCACCCGGCAAGGCCTCGCACCCGGCAAGACCCGGTCCCGGCAAGCCTCGGGTCCGGCAAGGATTCAGCCCCGGCAAGGCTCTGCACAGTGCAGCGCTATCGCTCCAGTGCAGCGGCCAGCCTTGTCGTTTAGGGCTTGTCCTCATGGTGACGTGGCGCAATGCTGGCCACGAGATGCTTAAGCGGTGCTGATGGGATGGCTGCTTTTCCCATCCCCCGTAAAGCTTTTCTAAGCCCAAGATGCTAAGGAACACCTCGACGGACACCTCACGGTGCATTTAATGAGTTTGTCCTAGGCCGTCAGGGTTAGGTATGATAACACTGTAGCTACTTTCCACCTCATGCCTTATCTCGTACGCCACTGTGGTAGCCCCTTTGACTCATATAAAAGGAGGCCCGAGGCATATAGGGGGGAGGAGGAGAACACTTCAGAGGGCCCATTCTGCATGCGTAGCTACTGAGTACTGTAGCTCCCAGAACTTGGCCAAGAACACAATCAATACAATCAAAGCAGGAGTAGGGTTTTACCCATCCGTGCGGCCCGAACCTGGGTAAATCCCCCGTGCGCTGTTCGTTAGTTCTGCTCTTTGTGCAATCCTCTCCCCTTGCCGAACCGTAAAGGGATCTCCTTGATCCTATAGGTGTTCGTTTCCCACGACACGCGTTCTTTGGTGCAGGCGACGTAGTCGACGACGACGGGTAGCTAGGACATGGCGGCGCAGCGCGGGGACGACGGAGAGCGCGGGATCGACGGCGACGGCGGAGGAAGCTCTCGGGTGCGAGAGAAAGAAGACGGGCGAGTGGGAGGGAGAGGGGAAAGTGGCTAGGGTTTTGCCAGGGGGTCGCGGGAGTTGCCCTTATCCACCTCGCGACGGCAGCGGCGTCGGGGATGCTCGACAGCTGCCCATCGGCGCTCGGGCGCGCGCGCGTGCTGACACGCAGGAGAAGGAGCGCGGGAGGAAGGAGAAAGGCCGGCTAATTTTTTTTAAATAATACACTTTTTTTAATAATTTTCAGAAATATTACGCAGTTTTTTTTAAAAATAATACAGCGTCGGCCACGAGGAAGCCGACTGGCTTCAGTCGGCCGTGGGTAAGCCGACATGCCTCAGTCGGCCACGGGTAGGCCGACAAGTGGCTTATCATCTATGTGTCAGCCGATTAGTGGCAAGGCCACGTCACGGGAGCTCCACTCGGCCCTTGAGCTGCTGTCGGTGGCTGGGGCCCAGCCGACAAGCCCCTGTCGGCCACCCGCTAGCCGATCGGCTTGCCGCAGGCCGACAGGGTGCCAACCCCACGCCAGCCTACTTTTCTTCCTACTCCTTCCCTTGTCTTCCTCTTCCTCTGTTCTTTCTTCGTTTCTTCTCTCTGTCACCCAAAAACTCTCTCATTTGTACACCAAAATCAGCCATTTTTTTTGCCGATTTGCCACGGTGGATGCGTTATAGATAGTTGGGGGAGGCAAGGGAAACCTCGATCTACTGATGGGGTAGCTCGTGGTGGTCATGGTGAGCATTTTGTTGGAGGTTTTTTTGAGCACATTGGAGGAGGTTGTGGTGGCGGTGAAGGTGGAGGTGGTGGAGGTGAAGCTCCGGCGGTGTGGTGGAGTCTCCGGCTCCGGTTCCGGTGATTGAAGTCCGCCGTTCGTCGTTGGTTCACACGCTTCAAGGGTAAAATTCAACATACATTTTACCTGTCGTAGTTGCTCCGGTAGTATTCGGTAGTATGTTTGGATGTGAAATATATTAGGTGTGTGGATATTGTTATTTGCTCCGGTAGTATTCGTAATATATTTAGATGTCAAATATTTAGTTATGTGAATATTTTTAGTTGCTCCGGTAATATTCCGTACTATATGTGGATGTCAAATATTTAGGTGTGTCAAATATATGTGGATGTCAAATATTTAGTTGTGTGAATATTTTTAGTTGCTTCGGTAATATTCCGTCGATGCAGAACTCTTGCCCTTCGACGATGAAGAACTCTTGGCCTTTGACGATGCAGAACTCTTGCCCTTCGACGATGCGGTACTCTTGGCCTTGGTGCTCGGCATGAAGATATCGTCTTCGTCCTTGCTGTCTTGGGTCCATAAATAAGTATTTTCTGCTGCAGCCTTTAGGAATGCTTCACTGTTATGCTGTTGCTTCTTCCATCTTCCATGCAACCTGAGAAGTTCTTTCCGTATCTCCTCAAATGTCCTGGAAGGCCACCCGGACCTACTTAATGCGTGAGCCAGCTTATTCAGTAGCGTGTCACTACTGATGAGTTCGTCCCACGGAACTATTATGTTGTCAACCCTGAAATTGGCGGCTAAACACAGAAGACATCGGGACATACCAGGGTGAAAACTACGATCAAAAGGATATCCGGACATCTTCGCGAGACTACGACATTACACTAGATTGCTTACCCACCTTACTGCCGAGGGTGGTTTATAGGTTGAGAAGACAAAAATAGGTGGGAACTCGGAAGCAGGGAAATATGGCGGGAGATATAGGTGGGAACTAGAAAGCGGGAAAATATGGCGGGAACTAGAAAGCGGGAAAAATATGGCGGGAACTAGAAAGCTGGAAAATATGGCGGGAACTAGAAAGCAGGAAAAATATGGCGGGAACTAGAAAGCGGGAAAAATATGGCGGGAACTAGAAAGCGGGAAAATGTGGCCGGAACTATAAAGCGGTAAAATGTGGCGGGAGATACTGGCAGAAACGGCGGCCCGAGATATAAGCGGGAACCCAGAAGCGGAAAACGGAGGGAGAGTGTGATATAAGCGGGAACATACAGTCAGAGTAAATAAAATTGCTAATTCTGAATAGAAAAATAAATAAATATCAAGCGTGCCATGCACCTATCGGCCCGGAGTTCCAGTCGGCCACCAGTTAGCCGACATGTCCCAGTCGGCCACCAGTTAGCCGACAGGTTCCAATCGGCCACCAGTTAGCCGACAGGAACTACTACCAGCGGCCGAGAGGCCTGTCGACCACCCCTAGGCCGACATGAGGTCAATCGGCTACCCCTAGGCCGAAAGGGTACTAATCGGCTTACCCAAGGCCGACTGAATCCAGTCGGCTTCCAGGTGGCCGACGCTGTATTATTATTTTTAAAAAATAAAACGGCGTAATATTTCTGAAAATTAATAAAAAAAGTGTATTATTTAAAAAAAAATAGCGAAAGGCCGAGGTGGGCCGGGCCAGGCTGCACTGTGCACTCGAAGCCCAGTGCGCCAGTAAGTTTCTCCCCCTTTTCTTTTTCTTTTCTGTTTTAGTCTTTTCACCACTGTTTGCAAATTGTTAGGCCACCATTTGACTTTTATAAAATATGTGATTGGTCAAATCAAATATTAGGCAATATCTAGTACTGCCAGAAATTGGTTGGGGTAATATTTGAATTCACTTGAATTTTTATTAAATAAAAAGGGATTAAATGTTGTTGTTTTGTTACCGTTTTAGGATGTTAGACTCATCTAGGGAATTTAGGTGATGTTGTTTTCCTTAACATAACTAGTTATGGATTATTTGCTATTTAATGAACATTTTAGTTTTCAAATTGGAACAACTTTTATTTGCACTTCTTATTTGAATTTCAATTTGAAATTGGAATTTGAAATGAGATATGATTCTAATTGTGATCAAGACTAGTTAATCATGATGACTTGGCATTATCAAAAGGTGATCACTGTAGCTTAATTACATGGGGTGTTACATTATTTAAGCTCGCAGGTTTACCCGGAGATGAAGTTAAGAAGAAGGTTTTCCCTTTATCTTTGAAGGGAAAGGCATTGACATGGTATAGGCTATGTGATGATATTGGAATGTGGGATTGGAATCGATTGAAATTGGAATTTCATCAAAAGTTTATCCTATGCATCTGGTTCATCGTGATCGGAATTGGATATATAATTTTTGGCCTCGTGAAGGAGAAAGCATCGCTCAAGCTTGGGGGAGGCTTAAGTACATGATGTACACATGCCCTAATCATGAGCTCTCAAGAGAAATTATCTTACATAATTTTTATGCTCGGCTTTCTCATGATGATCAAACCATGCTCGATTCTTCTTCGACTGGCTCCTTTATGAAGAAAACTATTGAATTCAGATGGGATCTTCTGGAAAGAATTAAATGCAACTCTAAAGATTGGGAACTCAACAAAGGTAATGAGTCAGGTATAATACTTGAGTTCGATTGTGTTAAATCTTTTATGGATACCGATGCTTTCCATAAGTTTAGCACTAAATATGGACTTGACTCTGAGATAGTAGCCTGCTTTTGTGAATCATTTGCTACTCATGTTGATCTCCCTAAGGAGAAGTGGTTTAAATATCATCCCCCTGTTAAAGAAAAGATTAAGGAACCCATTATAGTTAAAGAAGAAACTATCATTTACAATGTTGATCCAGTTGTGCCCATCGCTTATATTGAGAAACAACCTTTTCCTGTTAGGATTAAGGAACATGCTAAAGTTTCAACTGTGGTTAACAAAAGTAATATTAGAGCACCTAGACCCTCTGAACAAATTAAAGTTGAACCTAATGTTGCTATGGTTAAAGATCTCTTGGTCGATAATATAGATGGGCATGTTATTTACTTCTGTGATGAATCTACTAGAATTGCTAAGCCCGATCCTAAAGATAAGAATAAACCTGTCGTTGGCATGCCTGTTGTCTCTGTTATCATGGCTTATGTGATTTGGGTGCTAGTGTGAGTGCTATTCTGTTTACCTTATATCAACAAATTATGAATGATATTGCACCTATTGAAATAGAGGACATTGATGTTACTATTAAGCTTGCGAATAGAGATACCATTACGCCGCTTGGGATCGTTAGAGATGTTGAAGTCTTGTGTGGAAAAATAAAATACCCTACTGATTTTCTAGTCCTCGATTCTCCACAAGATAATTTTTGTCCCATTATATTTGGTTGACCTTTCTTGAACACTGTTAATGCTAAGATTGATTGCGCTAAAGAAACTGTCAGTGTTAGCTTTGGTGATATATCTCATGAGTTTAATTTCTCTAAGTTTCGTAGACAACCTCATGATAAAGAATTGCCTAGTAAAGATGAAATTATTGGTCTTGCTTCTATTGCCGTACCTCCTACTGGTCCGTTAGAATAATATTTGCTAGACCATGAAAATGATATGCACATGAATGAAAGAAATGAAATAGATAAGATGTTCTTTGATCAACCACCTATCCTTAAACACAATTTGCCTGTTGAAACTCTTGGAGGTCCTCCTCGACCTAAGGGTGACCCTGTATTTGAATTGAAACAATTGCCTGATACATTGAAATATGCTTATCTAGATGAAAAGAAGATATATCCTGTTATTATTAGTGCTAACCTGTCAGAGCATGAAGAAAAGAGATTACTAAAAACTCTGAGGAAGCACCGTGCTGCTATTGGATATACTCTTGATGATCTTAAGGGCATTAGTCCCACTCTATGTCAGCACAAAATTAATATGGAGCCTGATGCTAAACCAGTTGTCGACCATCAACGACGATTAAATCCTAAGATGAAGGAGGTGGTAAGAACTGAAATATTAAAGCTTCTGGAAGCAGGTATAATCTATCCCATAGCTGATAGTAGATGGGTAAGTCCCGTTCATTGTGTCCCTAAGAAAGGAGGCATTACTGTTGTTCCTAACGATAAAAATGAACTCATTCCACAAAGAATTGTAACTGGTTATAGGATGGTAATTGATTTTAGAAAATTAAACAAAGCCACTAGAAAAGATCATTACCCCTTACCTTTTATTGATCAAATGTTAGAAAGATTGTCCAAGCATACACACTTTTGCTTTCTTGATGGATATTCTGGTTTCTCTCAAATACCTGTATCACAAGCCGACCAAGAGAAAACCACCTTTACTTGTCCTTTTGGAACTTATGCTTATAGACGTATGCCTTTTGGTGTATGCAATGCACCTGCTACCTTTCAAAGATGTATGACTGCTATATTCTCTGACTTTTGTGAAAAGATTGTTGAGGTTTTCATGGATGATTTTTCTATTTACGGAACTTCTTTTGATGATTGCATAAGCAACCTTGATCGAGTTTTGCAGAGATGTGAACAAACTAATCTTGTCTTGAATTGGGAGAAGTGCCACTTTATGGTGAATGAAGGTACTGTCTTGGGGCATAAAATTTCTGAACGAGGTATTGAAGTAGATAAGGCTAAAGTTGATGCAATGGAGAAATTGCCATGTCCTAAAGATATTAAAGGTATAAGAAGTTCCCTTGGTCATGCTGGTTTCTATAGGAGGTTTATTAAAGACTTCTCTAAAATTTCTAGGCCTCTTACTAATCTCTTGCAAAAAGATGTTCCATTTGTTTTTGATGATGATTGTGTAGAAGCCTTTGAAACACTTAAGAAAGCCTTAACCTCTGCACCTATTGTTCAACCACCTGATTGGAACTTGCCTTTTGAAATTATGTGTGATGCTAGTGATTATGTTGTTGGTGCTGTTCTAGGACAAAGAGTTGATAAGAAATTAAATGTTATCCATTATGCTAGTAAAACTCTAGACAATGCTCAAAGAAATTATGCTACTACTGAGAAAGAATTTCTAGCAGTTGTGTTTGCATGTGATAAATTCAGATCTTACATAGTTGATTCTAAAGTAATTGTTCACACCGATCATGCTGCTATTAAGTACCTTATGGAAAAGAAAGATGCTAAACCTAGACTCATTAGGTGGGTTCTATTGCTACAAGAATTTAACTTGCATATTACTGATAGGAAGGGAGCTGAGAACCCCGTAGCTGATAACTTGTTTAGGTTATAAAATATTCTTGATGACCCACTGCCTATTGATGACAGTTTTCCCGATGAGCAATTAGCTGTCATAAATGCTTCTCGTAATATTCCTTGGTATGCAGACTATGCTAATTATATTGTTGCTAAATTTATACCACCTAGTTTCACATACCAACAAAAGAAAAAGTCCTTCTTTGATTTAAGACACTACTTCTGGGATGACCCATATCTTTATAAAGAAGGAGTAGATGGTATTATTAGACGTTGTATACCTGAGCATGAACAGGAACAAATCCTACAGAAGTGTCATTCCGAGGCTTACGGAGGACACCATGCGGGAGATAGAACTGCACATAAGGTACTACAATCTGGTTTTTATTGGCCTACGTGTCGGGGTAGTGACTATGGGGCCATGCATCCCCTTTGTGGTTTGGCGGGGGAAGATCGACGTGCACAAAGAGCATGAACAATGGGACGCGAGGGATTTTACCCAGGTTCGGGCTGCTGAGAAGCGTAAAACCCTACTCCTGCCTTTGGTGTATTAGTGGTACGGAAGCACAGTACAAGGAGCGCTTCTCCCCGGGAAGGTGTGGAGAGAGTAGCTACACGAGAGGTGCTTGTGTTTGAAAAGGGGTCCGAATCCTCTAAACTATTGCGTTGGCTCTCCTTTTATAGCTTAAGGGGTTACTACAGTGGCAAAACAGTAATTACATCGTGACTAGATAGCAAACAGTGCTATCATACCTAACTCTGCCAGTTTAGGACAAAGGCATTAAATGCGCCGTTAGGTGTCATGCGGAGAGGTAGTCCCGGCAAGGTTTCTGCACCGCTTGCCCAGCTACCTCGTATTATCCTGACACGCCTCTTGGACGGGTGTCGTTAGGGGCAAATCTTGTCCCAGCGTGCTGACACGTGCCCGACAAGCCTCACCAACCAACCTGCGCGGTCGATACCTCACACATCAGCGAACACCTGTGCATCGAGGTGGAGCGCTGGAGGGCTGGCTTAAGCTTGCCGGCACGGAGCTTGCCGGGTCTTCACCTTGCCGGTTCAGCCTTGCCGGCAAGGAATGTTTTCATCTTTGGTACTAGTCGAGTGTTGTGTTTTGAGCTTCTTCTCAATGAGCTCTTGTTCTTGCTTGGTGACACAGCGCTTGCCGGACGAAGTGCTTGCCGGAAAGACTGGTCCTTGCCGGGTCTGCCTTGCGACAACCCTAGATTGGCACAACTCCAAGTCCAGAAGGTTTGTGAGGCCCTGGTTCTCACTACACCGACAGGAGCCCCCGGGACCGCCTTTAACAAAGAACTCGGAAGATCTCGATGTTTAAGGTGGGACCAAAAACTGGCTTGGATTGTGACAGTCAT
This sequence comes from Elymus sibiricus, assembly GCA_039707655.1. Lineage (NCBI taxonomy): Eukaryota > Viridiplantae > Streptophyta > Magnoliopsida > Poales > Poaceae > Elymus > Elymus sibiricus. The sequence continues at coordinate 428,939,586 of CM077672.1, forward strand.
ATTTTGCTTGCCGGGGAAGATTGTATTCGGCAAGCAGCCCCTAGGAAAAGGTTATTTACCAAAGGCCGCTAGCCCCCGAGCTCATCTGCAGATAGCTCGGGAGATCTTCATGTTGAAACTTCCGTTTAGCAGAGAACTTTAAAGATCTCGATGCTAAAAGAAAACTTGTTTCTGGCACAGAACTTTTAGTTTCTCAATGTCAATTCTGTTCTCAACGGAGAACTCTATGGTTCTCAACGTTGGCTTCCGGGAAAGCTATCCCCGGGAAGGCTTTAGCTTCCGACAGAGAACTTTAAGGTTCTCGATGCCGGCTTTTGATTTCAGCAAGGAACTCTGAGATTCTCGATGCTGGCTTGCCGGAAAGGTGATTCCTGGCAAGGCTTTTATTGTTAGCAGAGAACTCTAGGTTCTCGATGCCAACTTATGTTTAAGGCAGAGAACTCTTAGATTCTCGATGCCAGCTTCCGAGAAGGACTTTCCACCACCTTGTCAGCGTCTTCGTCTTCCCTACTTGTCATCAAGCTGGAAAAGACCAGTTCAGCTACTGTCCAACCACTGGCCAAAGTCGTCATCGAATGCTGCCGGCATGGAATGACAATTGTTGTACTGAAGTTCTCCAGCATATCTTCTGCTGCAAAGACACATATAAAGAGAATAGCTTTTCTTTAATTAGTCCAGCTTTATTATGTATGTAATGCACACTTTTATTTTGTATGCTTCTTCCTTGAGTAATACTATCCTTGGACATTTTTACACCCTACGCTTTCCGGAATGCTTCCCGGTGAACATGTTTCAGTCGGCAGCGCTTGAGGGAACATGCCCTTAGCAGCTTGCCGGAAACACCGCCTCCCGAAAAGGTTTACCTTGTCGGTCCTAATGCAGCTGCTCACGTTGCCGAGCGGACTCGAGGCAACTAGGAGCACAACTAGCCCCGAGAAGGCTCCTTCGCGTGTAGGTTTACGTACAAGGATAAAATCATTCAAGGAAGAAGGACAAGACTAACAGGAAATTAACTCAAAGTTTTTCAACTTAGCTTTTTCTGCTGTCCATCCTGCCCATGGTGCGTTCAATCTCTTTCTTGAACGCCACTGAATTTGGGGGTGAAAGTCCCCTTGTCAGAGCGCACAGCTCAACGACAAGGTTTGCTATGCTTCCAGCCTTGTCAGAGCGATTGGCTCAATGACAAGGGCGAAAGCCCCCTTGTCGGAGCGCACAGCTCAACGACAAGGTTTGCTATGCTTCCACCCTCGTCGGAGCGATTGGCTCAAGGACAAGGGCGAAAGCCCCCTTGTCGGAGTGTATATCTCAACGACAAGGCTTGCTTGCCGGAAGCTTACTGCTTAATAGCAAATCTTTGGTTTTGCCTCCGGAAAAATCTTTCCAAGAGGGCTTCTGGTTTCGACAGAGAAATCCATGATTCTCAATGTCAGCTTCCGAGGAGAAAGTTCCCAGGAAGGCTTTAGCTTCCTGCATAGGACTTCAAAATTCTCGATGCCGGCAAGATCGTCGCCAGAAAGGTTTCGACCTCAGAAGAGAACTCTGAGGTTCTCGATGCTGGCTTCCGGAAAGGCATTTCTGGGAAGGCTTGTTGTTTTTCAGCGGAGAACTCTGGGTTCAAGACGCCGGCTTCCGGCAATTACCAAAGCTGGTGCTACCGTGAAGCTATCTTCCATCCATTTACCTGCAACACTGATTCGGGCATAAAAATGCCGCAACAGTGTTTTAGCATAATGAGTTAATTAGCATCTTAGTCACACTTAACTCATGTGAAAACTTGATTTCTGCTGAATATTCCCCTCGCTTGCCGGAACGCTTTCCGGAGCGCACAATCCAGTCATCAGCGCTTGAGGAACAGATCCTTAGCAGCCTGCCGGGATCGCCGCCTCCCGAAAAGGTTTACCTTGTCGGTCCTAATGCAGCTGCTCATATTGTCGAGCGGACTCGAGGCAACTAGGAGCGCAACTAGTCCCGAAAAGGCTCCTTAGCGTACGGGTCACAGAAATCTTAAAAGAATAAAAACTTGCTAAGCCTTTTCCTCAAATGATTGCATTTTTGCATAATTAATCCCCACGCATGCCAGAATGCTTCCTGATCGCGCACGGTCTGATCGATGGCACTTAGGATCAAGTCATGTTAGCAGCCTATCGAGAACGTCGCCTTTTCAGGAGCTTAACACTCTGGAAATAAACGCAGCTGCATCGGTGCTGCTGAGTGGACCCAGAACAACCAAGAGCGCAGAATGATTTAAAAGTGCTCCTCTGCGCACAGGTTATGCACGAAAATGCCATTTAAGGATAAGACCAAATAACAGAAAGCAACTAGAGCATTAGAACTTAGCTCTTTCTGTAGCACGGTGAGTACACTGTGATTCATCAGGGCGCCGTGCAAGGTGCTCAAAGTGTCCATGAAGAACGTTGTGCCACCGGTGTCGTCGATGTGGCGGAAAGTTTGGCCACCGCCGTCTTCACCGTCGCAAGCAGTTAAAACTGCGCCTCGGAAGTAGACGCGTTGGCGACGCCCTCCCCTACCTCGCGCGCCAAAGATGTCGGGGTAGCGACCATCTATGGGGCCATGCAGTCCCTTTGTGGTTCGGCGGGGGAATATCGACGTGCACAAAGAGCATGAACAATGGGACACGAGGGATTTTACCCAGGTTCGGGCCGCTGAGAAGCGTAAAACCCTACTCCTGCCTTTGGTGTATTAGTGGTACGGAAGCACAGTACAAGGAGCGCTTCTCCCCGGCAAGGCGTGGAGAGAGCAGCTACACGAGAGGTGCTTGTGTTTGAAAAGGGGTCCGAATCCTCTAAACTGTTGCCTTGGCCCTCCTTTTATAGCTTAAGGGGTTACCACAGTGGCAAAACAGTAATTACATCGTGACTAGATAGCAAACAGTGCTATCATACCTAACTTTGCCAGTTTAGGATAAAGGCATTAAATGCGCCGTTAGGTGTCATGCGGAGAGGTAGTCCCGGCAAGGTTTCTGCACCGCTTGCCCAGCTACCTCGTATTATCCTGACACGCCTCTTGGACGGGTATCGTTAGGGGCAAATCTTGTCCCAGCGTGCTGACACGTGCCCGACAAGCCTCACCAACCAACCTGCGCGGTCGACACCTCACACATCAGCGAACACCTGTGCAGCGAGGTGGAGCGCTGGAGGGCTGGCTTAAGCTTGCCGACACGGAGCTTGCCGGGTCTTCACCTTGCCGGTTCAGCCTTGCCGGCAAGGAATGTCTTCATCTTTGGTACTAGTCGAGTGTTGTGTTTTGAGCTTCTTCTCAATGAGCTCTTGTTCTTGCTTGGTGACACAGTGCTTGCCGGACGAAGTGCTTGCCGGAAAGACTGGTCCTTGCTGGGTCTGCCTTGCGACAACCCTAGATTGGCACAACTCCAAGTCCAGAAGGTTTGTGAGGCCCTAGTTCTCACTACACCGACACTACGCTTTTCAAGGATGCTCGTAAGTTTGTCTTATCTTGTGATGAATGTCAAAGAATTGGTAATATTGGTAGACGCCAGGAAATGCCTATGAATTATTCACTTGTTATTGAACCATTTGATGTTTGGGGATTTGATTATATGGGACCTTATCCTTCCTCTAATGGGTATACACACATTTCAGTTGCTGTTGATTACGTTACTACGTGGGTAGAAGCTATTCCAACTAGTAGTGCTGATCATAACACTTCTATTAAAATGCTTAAAGAAGTTATTTTCTGGAGGTTCGGAGTCCCTAAATATTTAATGACTGATGGTGGTTCACATTTTATTCATGGTGCATTCCATAAACTGCTTGCTAAATATGATGTCAACCATAGAATTGCATCTTCCTATCACCCTCAATCTAGTGGTCAAGTTGAATTGAGTAATAGAGAAATAAAGTTAATTTTGCAAAAGACTGTCAATAGATCTAGAAAGAATTGGTCTAAGAAACTTGACGATGCATTATGGGCTTATAGAACTGCTTATAAAAATCCTATGGGTATGTGTCCTTATTAAATGGTTTATGGAAAAGCATGTCATTTACCTCTTGAGTGAGAACATAAAGCATATTGGGCAATTAAAGAACTCAATTATGATTTTAAACTTGCCGGTGAAAAGAGGTTATTTGATATTAGCTCGCTAGATGAATGGAGAACCCAAGCTTATGAAAATGCCAAATTGTTTAAAGAAAAAGTTAAAAGATGGCATGATAAAAGAATTCAAAAACGGGAATTCAAAGTGGGTGAGCATGTTCGATTGTACAATTCTCGTTTTAGATTTTTTGCAGGAAAACTTCTCTCTAAATGGGAAGGACCGTATATCATCGAGGAAGTTTATCGCTCTGGAGCCATTATGATCAATAACGCCGAAGGCACTAATCCGAAGGTGGTCAATGGGCAAAGAATTAAGCATTACATCTCAGGTACACCTATTAATGTTGAAACTAACATTATTCAAACTGTGACACCGGAGGAATAGATAAGAGAGACCTTCCAGAACACTCTAGAACCCTGAAAAGGAAGAGGTACGTGATACGGTAAGTAAACCGACTCCAAAAATTCCATAAAAATTCTTTCTGTAAGTTTTGGAATATTAGAAAAAATACAAAAATAAGAAACAGCCGAGGGGACCCACGAGGTGCACACGAGGCACCAGGGCGTGCCTTGGTGGCTCGTGGGCCCTTCGTGAGCCGTCCCGACTCCGTTTTCTTTTGGAATACTTGTTTTGCTAGATAAAAATTCCTTATATATAACCCCAGACGTTTTGATCATTGTATTGCAGAAATATCCTCTGTTCTTGTTTCGTGCTATTTTTCGGACAGATCTAGATCGCCATGGCTCCCCAAAATCTCCGTACCAAGCACCGTATTGTGCAACCATCGCCAGGCAAACGCCCCTACAGCGAGGTTTACTATGAGTGGTCGTCGGGAAAGGAAGAAAATGGCAAGGAGGACAAGGTCGAGGAAGTTGCGGGAACCCAGGCTCCAGGAGGAGGGCAAGCCATTCCCATGGAGGAGATCGCAGAGAAGGGAGATATCCTTCAACCCTTCTATGACATCTCTCCCCATCTGAAATTGAAGCCCTAAGAGTCTTTGAAACAATTTGTGCTCAGAATACATCTCTCACTCGTGAAGTTATTTTGTTGGAAGAGCAGAACATCGCCCTTCGGAGCATCAACCGTAAATTGGAGTATCTACTAAAGCTGAAGGACAAGCCCACTACTTCATCACCACCATCATCACCCAAGAAAGAAACTAGAGTACATGGGTATGGGCACTCCCCTTGGCTTATGCCAAGCTTGGGGGAGGTGCCTCGGTATCGTATCACCATCACTTTTATTACCTTTACCTATTTTTAGTTCGATCCTTAGTTATTTCGTGATTTAGTTGAATAAAAGTTTAGTATGATCTATTTTCGAGTGCTAGTTTCGTGATCTATCTATCTATGTAATTGAGTTGAGAGTTATATAGTAAAGAGTAGTTTGAGCTTTTGCTTCTTTACTTTTATGTTTCAATCCTAGCAATGAAAATAATGAAAAAGATCATATGCTAATCTTATGGAAAGTAATGACATTACATAAAGAAAAGTATAAGTGGTAAAATTTATTGAAAGTTAAGAAACATAGCATTGGTCAATGATGCAATTCATGAAAAAATTAATAAGGGAAGAGAAGATTCACATGCAAATACACTATCTTGGACATCTTTTATGATTGTGAGCCCCCACTGAGTATTTTATGTCAAATTGTTGATGTTGGACAAGGAAGACAACGTAATGAATTATGTTTGCTTATATTCACATAGAAGTTATATTGTCATAGATCCTCCAACATGTGGTGCTTGCCGAATATCTTTGCTAGCCAAAAATCCACACCAAGTAGAGATACTACTTGTGCATCCAAAAACCTTGAACCCAGTTTCATTCCATGAGAGTCCACTATACCTACCTATGGATTGAATAAGATCCTTCAAGTAAGTTGTCATCGGTGCATAAAGCAATAAAAATTGCTCCTAAATATGTATGATCTTTTATTGTAAGGGAAAATAAGCTTTGTATGATCTTGTGATGGTAAAGAAATAAAAGAGACAGACTGCATAATAAAGGTTGCTATCACAAGAGGCAATATAAAGTGACGTTCCTTTGCATTAAGAGCTTGCGCATCCAAAACCAAAAAGCGCATGACAACCTCTGCTTCCCTCTGCGATGGGCCTATCTTTTACTTTTATGTATTTACTTTTTATGCAAGAGTCAATAGTGCTCTCCTCTATTCCTTTTTATTTTTCTCTTTTGCAAGCATCATGTGGTGGGGAAATATCTAGGCATATATATCCAGTTGGATATGAGTGATCATGAGTTATTATTGTTGACATTACCCTTGAGGTGAATAAGTTGGGAGGCGAAATTATAAGCCCCTATCTTTCTATGTGTCTGGCTGAAACTTTTTGCTCCATATATATGTTGTGAGTGTTAGCAATCATGGAAGACTATATGATGGTTGAGTATGTGGACTTGCTAAAAAGCTCCTACATGAGACCCTTCCTGAAAATATGATGAATTGCAATTGCATTGTTGACTGAGAATATAGTTTGTTAGTTTTCAAGAAAGTTTATGCCTTATACTTCGTTGTTGTGATGAATTGTTACTTGCTCATGAGAAGTTCTATGACAATGAATATTGCTGTTATAATAATGATCATGATGCTACTATGTCCGTATTTTGTTTTTATCGACACCTCTCTCTCTAAACATGTGGACATGATTATCGATATCGCTTTTGCTTGAGGACAAGCGAGGCCTAAGCTTGGGGGAGTTGATACGTCTATTTTGCATCATGTTTTCCTACTGTTATTTATAGTGTTTTTAGTCAATATAACACTTTGTGGAGCAATTCTAATGCCTTTTCTCTCTTAATATGCAAGATTTACATAAAGAGGGATATTGCCGGCAGCTGGAATTCTGGACCTGAAAAAGCTATGTCAGAGATACCTATTCTGCACATCTCCAAATGAGCTGAAATTTCACAGAGATTTATTTTGGAATAAATAAAAAACATTGGAGAAAAGAAGTACCAGAGGGGGCCACCTAGGTGCCCACGAGGCACCAGGGCGCGCCCACCCCCTGGGTGTGCCCTGGTGGCTTGTGGGGCCCCTGGCCAGCCTCCGGTGCCCATGTTCTAGTATATAAGCCCATTTGCCCTAGAAAAAATAAAGAGAAGACTTTTGGGACGGAGTGCCACCGTCTCGAGGCGGAACTTGGGCAGGAGCACTTTTGCTCTCTGACGGAGCGATTCCGCCGGGGATACTTCCCTCCGGGAGGGGGAAATCGAAGCCATCGTCATGACCAACAACCCTCTCATCGCGGGAGGACCAATCTTCATCAACATCTTCACCAGCACCATCTCATCTCAAACCCTAGTTCATCTCTTGTATTCAATCTTTGTCTCAAAACCTCAGATTGGTACCTGTGGGTTGCTAGTAGTGTTGATTACATCTTGTAGTTGATGCTAGTTGGTTTATCTGGTGGAAGATTATATGATCAGGTCCATTATGCTATTCAATACCCCTCTAATCTTGGAGATGAATATGATGTGTCAGTAGTTACTTTTGTTCTTGAGAACATGGGAGAAGTCTTGTCATAAGTAATCATGTGAATTTGGTATTCGTTCGATATTTTGATGATATGTATGTTGTTGATTCTCTTAGTGCTGTCATGTGAACGTCGACTACATGGCACTTCACCATCTTTGGGCCTAAGGGAATGCATTGTAGAGTAGTAATTAGATGATGGGTTGCTAGAGTGACAGAAGCTTAAACCCTAGTTTATGCGCTATTCCGTAAGGGGCTGATTTGGATCCATATGTTTAATGCTATGGTTAGATTTATCTTAATTCTTCTTTCGTAGTTGCGGATGCTTGCGAGAGGGTGATACGTCTCCAACGTATCTATAATTTTTTATTGTTCCATGCTATTATATTATCAATCTTGGATGTTTTATATACATTTACAAGCAATTATATATCATTTTTTGGGACTAACCTATTAACTTCGTGCCTAGTGCCAGTTGTTGTCTTTTTGCCTGTTTTTGGTTTTCCAGATTATCAGTACCAAACGAAGTCCAAATGCCATGAAACTTTTTGGAGATTTTTTTCTGGACATAAGAGACACTAGAAGCTTTGGGAGAGGGCCAGAAGATAGAGGAGGTGGCCACGAGCCACCAGGGCGCGCCTGGGGGGGGGGGGAGGTGGCGCGCCCTGGTGCCTCGTGGGCCCACCTCTGTCCCGTTTGACCTAATTCCACCTCTATAAATTCTCTAAAATTGGGAAACCAACAGAGGAGTCCACAAAATACTTTTTTCGCCGCCGCAAGCTTCTGTTCTCGAGAGATCCCATTTGGAGGCCTTTTCCGGCACTCTGCCGGAAGGGGAATCGATCACGGAGGGGCTCTCCATCAACCTTGCCGCCCTTCCGGTGATGCGTGAGTAGTTTACCTCAGACCTTCGGGTCCATAGTTAGTAGCTGATAACCCACAAGTATAGGGGATAAATTGTAGCTTTTTCGATAAATAAGAGTGTCGAACCCAATGAGGAGCTAAAGGTAGAATTAATATTCCCTTCAAGTTCTATCGACCACCGATACAACTCTACGCGCACTTAACGTTCGCTTTACCTAGAACAAGTATGAAACTATTTTGTAGGTGATAGGATAAGTTTGCAAGAATAAAACTAGAAGTACTTTGCGAGAATAAAACTATGAGTAAATTGCAAGATAATAAATTTAGTTGTTTAGTAGAAAGTTTTTGTAACACAAGAGAATGATTTGTCCATAGGCAATCGATAACTAGACCGGTAATCATTATTGCAATTTTATATGAGGGAGAGGCATGAGCTAACATACTTTCCGTACTTGGATCATATGCATTTATGATTGGAACTCTAGCAAGCACCCGCAACTACCAAAGATCATTAAGTTAAACCCAACCATGGCATTAAGTATCAAGTCCTCTTTACTCCCATACGCAACAACCCCCTTACTCGGGTATGTGTTTCAGTCACTCACGCCACCCACTATAAGAGAATTATGAACGTATTACAAACCCTACAGCGGGAATCCCTCGCGCTTGCGCGACACGGAGGGTACCATAGGACATCACCAAAATAAAACATACAACTCAAACCAATCACGATCATCAATCAACCCATAGGACAAAAAGAATCTACTCAAACATCATAGGATGGCCACAAATCATTGGATAATAATATGTAGCATTAAGCACCATGTTTAAGTAGAGATTACAGCGGGGAGAAGAGGTGTTACACCGCTGCATAGAGGGGGAGAGAGTTGGTGTTGACGGCGGCGAAGTTGTTGGTGTAGATCGCCGTCACGATGTTTCCCCCGGCGGCGCTCCGGCGCCACCGGAAGAGAAGGGGAGAGAGCCCCCCTACTTCTTCTTCTTCCTTGGCCTCCCCCCTAGATGGGATGAGAGTTCCCCCTCTGGTCCATGGCCACCATGGTGGCGGAGGGGCAGGAGCCCCTCCTAGATTGGATCTCTCTCTCTGTTCTCTTCTGTTTCGCGTTCCTGTTTTCTGGCCCTTCACTGTTTCTTAAATTCCCGGCGATCCGTAACTCCGATTGCGCTAAAATTTTAACACGATTTTTTTCCGGATATTAGCTTCCTTGCGATCGAAGAAGAGCCCCAACTGACTTACAAAGTGCCCACGAGGCACCACCGCGCGCCAGGGGGGGGAGGCGCGCCCATGTGGCTTGTGAAGGCTATGGGCCTCCGTTTGCGTTGATTCCACCTCCCAAAAATCACATATATTCCAAAATAATTATCCGTAAAATTTTATTGTATTTGGACTTCGTTTGATATGGATTTTCTCTGAGACAAAAAACAAGCAGAAAACAGGAACTGACACTGGGCACTGGATCAATATGTTAGTCCCAAAAATAATATAAAATGTTGCCAAAAATATGTGAAAGTGGTAGGATATTGGCATGAAACAATAAAAAATTATAGATACGACAGAGAAGTATCAGCATCCCCAAGCTTAATTCCTGCTCGTCCTCGAGTAGGTAAATGATAAAAAAGATAATTTTTAATGTGGAATGCCACCTAGCATAATCTTGATCATATAATTTAATCATGGCAGGAATATTAAGACACGAGTGATTCAAAGCAATAGTCTATAATTTGACATAAAAACATAGATACTCAGGCATACTAACAAACAATCATGTCTTTCAAAATATCAATGCTAAAGGAAGTTATCCCTAGCCCGTCATGCTCAATCATTGATCCATTCATGAAACACACTCAATATTAGTTACACCCAATGCACAAGTATGACAATAGTGCTCTCTAGTTGGTGCTTTGTAAGAGAAGATGGAGACTCAAAATAAAAATAAAAATTGCATAAAAGTAAATAGATAGGCCCTTCGCAGAGGGAAGCAGAGATTTGCAAATGCGCCAGAGCTCAAAACTTAACTTAGAGAGATAAAATTATTTTGAGAGGCATGCTTTTCCTGTCAACAAAAACGACCGAGAATTCCCAATATTTTCCATGCTAGACACATCATAGGCGGTTCCCAAACAGAAAGTAATGTTTATTTCCTTTCCACCATTCTTTCACAATCCATGGGTAGCCGTATCCACGGGTGCCCTCCATACCAACACTTTCCAAGGAATTTTGTTGTTATTAATTTTTGATTCATTGTGGGACTGGGCATCCCTATTACCAGTCACTCTCTCGTGCAATGACAAGTGAATAAACACTCATCGTGAGAATAACACAGCTAGCATGGAAAATATTGGCCACCCCCTGCCGCTTCATGAGCGGTACGAGCACACAAAACGGAAAATTATTTTGAAAATTAGAGTTGGCACATGCAAATTTACTTGGAACGGCATGGAAATACCGCATATAGGTAGATATGGTGGACTCATTTGGCACAACTTGGGTTTAAGGAGTTTGGATGCGCAAGCAGTATTCCCTCTTAGTACAAATGAAGGCTAGCAAATAGATTGAGAAGCAACCAACCAAAAAACGAAAACGGTCATAAACATGCATTGAACATAACTAACACTAAATAATGCACCATAAGTAGGATATAACTTCGTTGAATAACTATTGACTTTACGTGCATGCATAGGGAATCACAAACCTTAACACCAATATTCTTACTAAACCAAAATTACTCACTAGCACAACCCACATATCATCATCTTCATATCGCAAAACTATTGCAAGGAATCAAGCTTATCATATTCAGTGATCTACAAGTTTTATGTAGGATTTTCTAACTAACCATGTGAATGACCAATTCCTGTTGACTCTCTAAATAGATATAAGTGAAGCAAGAGAGTTTAATTCTTTCTAAAAAAGGCCATGCTCTAATAAATATAAGTGAAGCAAAAGAGCATTCTATAAATAACGGTTTTCTATATGAAGAGAAACAGGCATCCAAACTTCAAATGATATAAGTGAAGCACATGAAGCATTCTATAAAGCCATACTCAAAAGATATAAGTGAAGTGCAAAGAGCATTCTATAAATCAACCAAGGACTATCTCATACCAGCATGGTGCATAAAAGAAAAGAGAAAAATAAACACAAAAGATGCTCCAAGAATTTACGCATATCATGTGAACAAAACAAAAACCGAGACATACCGATAATTGTTGAATAAAGATGGGATGCCTTCCGGGGCATCCCTAAGCTTAGACGCTTGAGTCTCCTTGAGTATTTACTTGGGGTGCCTTGGGCATCCCCAAGCTTGAGTTCTTGCCTCTCCCCATTCTTCTCATATCAATACCTCCTCAATCTTTGAACACTTCATCCACACAAAACTTAACAAAACCTTCGTCAGATCCGTTAGTATAATAAAGCAAATCACTACTTTAAGTACTGTTGTAAACCCATTCATATTTTATTTTTGCATTATACCTACTGTATTCTAACTTCTCCATGGCTTATACCTTCCGATACAATCCATAGTTTCATCAAAACAAGCAAAACAATGCATCAAAAACAGAATCTGTTAAAAACAGAACAGCCTGTAGTAATCTGAACATTGACCATACTTATGTAACTCCAAAAATTCTGAAAAATTAGGAAAAAATAAACAATTTTCATAGAAGTACTGTGTAAATATTGCAGAATTTTTTCACGTTCCAGTAAAAAATGTAAATTCACGCACTATAGCAGAAGTTTCTGTTTTTGCACTGCACATACCAAACAAGCAATTTAAACATCCTAACGGTAAATCTTGGCACATTATTTTTATAATACAATGGATTTGTACAAGGGGATAATTATTTTTGTTGAAAAGTTTCTGTAATTCAATATTCACAAAGTTTCCATGGGCATGAACAAAGTTCAAGGAGCTCCCCCACTTCAACGGTGCTCGTCTTTCTTACTTTCACTTTCCTTTTTGAAAAGTTTTAGGTTCCCCTCTATATTTTTTTTAAACCCTTTATTAAAACACAACAGAATAAAATGACTCTCTAAAACTTCTGGGTTGTCTCCCTGGCAGCGCTTTCTTTAAAGCCATTAAGCTAGGCATAAAGTGCTCAAGTAATGGATCCACCCGGATCCCAAGGTATACCAAAGCCAATTTTAATTAGGGCCATTTGCATTTCTGTCCCTAACTTGAACCACCTACTCATATTTGCCCCTAATTTCGAAGCCTGCTCAAATTTGCCGCTCTGCCGTTATGTGCACTTATAGAAATGCCCTTCTGTGCCGTTACCGTCCGGTCAAAGGGCTTTGACCGTCCTGAAAAAAATAGCAAAAAAAATCTAAAAAATCTAAAATTTTGTGGGATCAAAGATACTCATGTGCGCAAGGTGGATGCAAATTTTCGTGCAGTTTGGACATTCCAGGAGCTCGTGGCGAGGAAAAACAGTAAATATGTACGCTTGTGAACAGTAAATTTGAAATAAAATAGCAAGAGAATTCAAAAAAATATGAAATTTTTTGGCATCAAAGAGGCTTGGGTGCACAAGGTGCTTGCAAGTTTTTGTGATCAAATGACATGCGAGGAGCTCTAGCAAAAAAAAATAGTCATTTTTTCCAAAGTTTTTTCCCGAGCCAAAATTTGTTTTTTTCTCCACGAGCTCCTACGATGTCCAAACACAACAAAAATTTGCGCGCACCTTGCGGACCTGAGCCTCTTTGATGCCAATTTTTTTTCATATTTTTTTGAATTTTGTTGCTATTTTTTTGAATTTACTGTTCACATGCGTACATATTTACTGTTTTTCCTTCGCTACGAGCTCCTGGAATGTCCAAACAGCACGAAAATTTGCACGCACCTTGCGAACCTGAGTGTCTTTGAGCCCACAAAATTTCAGATTTTTTCGATTTTTTTTGCTATTTTTTTCAGGACGGTCAAAGCCCTTTGACTGGCTTTGACTGGACGGTAACGGCACAGAAGGGCATTTCTATAAGTGCACATAACGGCAGAGGGGCAAATTTGAGCAGGCTTCGAAATTAGGGGCAAATATGAGTAGTGGGTTCCAGTTAGGGACACAGATGTAAAAGACTCTTTTAATTAACAATGTTTTGTAATTTAGTAGTGAGCACCAAGCAACATATATCATGCAATGACGAAGTCTAACTCTCTTCCTATGCATCAGCATGTCATAAAAGAACAATTCATGCACATCAAGTAAAGGCCAATGGATAGTATAAACAGTTTCTTGCAATTTTATCGTATTGAAAATATAGAGAGGTAGAGAATATTACATTCATCAAAATCATCATGTGTAATAGTAAAATGCAACCCATCAATATAATCCTTAATAAGCACAAACTTCTCTGATATAGTGTAGTTTGGAGAATTCAAAAAGATAATAGGACTATCATGTGTAGGTGCAATAGCAACAATTTCATTCTTAACATAAGGAACTATAGCAAGTTCATCTCCGTAAGCATCATTCAAATTGGCATCATGGCCACAAGCATAGCAAGCATCAATTTGATCAAAAAGGGATATTTCAAATGAATCAAAGGGATCATAGCAACCATCATAGCATTCATCCTTCGGTAAGCACGAAGGGAAATTAAACAATGTATGAGTTGAAGAGTTACTTTCATTAGAAGGTGGGCACGGGTAGCTAATCCGCTCTTCCTCCTTTTGTTCTTCGCTCTCCTCGTCATCTTTTTCATCTAATGAGCTCACAGTTTCATCAATTTCTTCTTCCATAGGAGCCTGCAATATATTAGTCTCTTCTTGGACAGCGGAGGCTTTCTCAATAAACTCATTAATATCGGCAATGTATTCGTAATTCTCATAGCAATATTTAAGTATAGCCAAATTTTCAGATCTGTAGACAGCATCATCACAATCTTCATACTTTTCAAACAAAGATTCAATTTCATAAGCACCCTTAAAAGCAACAAATTCTTCTATTCATTCCACATCATAGTAATCTTATATACCATTAGCATAAGAAGCCAAGGTTTCATTATCATTAAATTTACATGAAAAGGGAAGGTGTGGAGCCTTCATGCTAGAGCAACAAGTATAATCATATCTCAAGCATAAATTCCAAGCATACCATTGCAAATAATCAATTTGATCCCATCAGAGTTTTCCTTTTTGAGACAAGCGATAATCCCTAAAGTATTACCGTTGATCCAAAGTAACTCCCATTATCAAGTTGAATGGAGTTTTATCAGGATTATCAAAGTAGTGTTTAATGTTTTCCACATAACGAGCATCAAGGGTTTTAGGAGGTTCCCCATCTCCATGAGTAGCAAGTACAACTAATTTTTTTGGTGTTTCGTGTTCCATATCCATAACTAAAGATATAAAACAACTTAGAACAAAAAATAAAAACTACTTAGTGATAAAGCAAACAAGCACACACGAGAATATCAAACCCCACGCTATTGCTCCCCGGCAACGGCGCCAGAAAAAGGTCTTGATAACCCACAAGTATAGGGGATCAATTGTAGCTTTTTCGATAAATAAGAGTGTCGAACCCAGCAAGGAGCTAAAGGTAGAATTAATATTCCCTTCAAGTTCTATCGACCACCGATACAACTCTACGCGCACTTAACGTTCGCTTTACCTAGAACAAGTATGAAACTATTTTGTAGGTGATAGGATAAGTTTGCAAGAATAAAACTAAAAGTACTTTGCGAGAATAAAACTACGAGTAAATTGCAAGAAAATAAAATTTAGTTGTTTAGTAGAAAGTTTTTGTAACACAAGAGAATGATTTGTCGATAGGCAATCGATAACTAGACCGGTAATCATTATTGCAATTTTATATGAGGGTGAGGCATGAGCTAACATACTTTTCGTACTTGGATCATATGCACTTATGATTGGAACTCTAGCAAGCATCCGCAACTACCAAAGATCATTAAGGTAAAACCCAACCATAGGATTAAGTATCAAGTCCTCTTTACTCCCATACGCATTAACCCCCTTACTCGGGTATGTGTTTCAGTCACTCACGCCACCCACTATAAGTGAATTATGAACGTATTGCAAACCCTACAGAAGGAATCCCTCACGCTTGCGCGACACGGAGGGCACCATAGGAATTCACCAAAATAAAACATACAACTCAAACCAATCACGATCATCAATCAACCCATAGGACAAAAAGAATCTACTCAAACATCATAGGATGGCCACAAATCATTGGATAATAATATGTAGCATTAAGCACCATGTTTAAGTAGAGATTACACCGGGGAGAAGAGGTGTTACACCGCTGCATAGAGGGGGAGAGAGTTGGTGTTGGCGGCGGCGAAGTTGTTGGTGTAGATCGCCGTCACGATGTTTCCCCCGGCGGCGCTCCGGCGCCACCGGAAGAGAGGGGGAGAGAGCCCCCCTCCTTCTTCTTCTTCCTTGGCCTCCCCCCTAGATGGGAGGAGAGTTCCCCCTCTGGTCCATGGCCGCCATGGCGGCGGAGGGGCAGGAGCCCCTCCTAGATTGGATCTCTCTCTCTGTTCTCTTCTGTTTCGCGTTCCTGTTTTCTGGCCCTTCACCGTTTCTTAAATTCCTGGAGATCCGTAACTCCGATTGCGTTGAAATTTTAACACGAGTTTTTCTGGATATTAGACTCCTTGCGCCCGAAGAAGAGCCCCAACCGACTTACGGCGTGCCCACGAGGCACCACCGCGCGCCCGGGGGAGGCGCCCCCATGTGCCTTGTGAAGTCCGTGGGCCTCCGTTTGCGTTGATTCCACCTCGCAAAAATCACATATATTCCAAAATAATTCTCTGTAAAATTTTATTGCATTTGGACTTCGTTTGATATGGATTTTCTGTGAGACAAAAAACAAGCAGAAAACAGGAACTGGCACTGGGCACTGGATCAATATGTTAGTCCCAAAAATAATATAAAATGTTGCCAAAAATATGTGAAAGTGGTAGAATATTGGCATGAAACAATCAAAAATTATAGATACGACGGAGACGTATCAGTAGCTAGATGGCTTCTTCTCTCTTTCTGAACTTCAATACAATGTTCTCCTCGATGTTCTTGGAGTTCTATCCGATGTAATCACTTTTTGCAGTGTGTTTGTTGGGATCGGATGAATTGTGAGTTTATGATCAGATTTTCCATGAATATTATTTGAGTTTTCTCTGAACTCTTTTATGCATGATTATTATAGCTTCGTATTTCTCTCTGATCTATTGATTTGGTTTGGCCAACTAGATTGATTTATCTTGCAATGGGAGAGGTGCTTTGTAATGGGTTCGATCTTACGGTGCTCAATCCCAGTGACAGGAAGGGACATGACACCTATGTATCATTGCTATTATGTGTAAAAAGATGGGGTTTATTCATGCGTGAGTTTACTTTGTCTACATCATGTCATCTTGCTTAAGGCGTTACTCCGTTCTTTATGAACTTAATACCCTATATGCATGTCGGATAGCGGTCGATGTGTGGAGTAATAGTAGTAAATGCAGAATCGTTTCGGTCTACTTGTCTCGGACGTGATGCCTATATACATGATCATTGCCTTGGATATCGTCATGATTATTTCCTTTTCTATCAATTGCCCAATAGTAATTTGTCTACCCACCGTGTGCTATTTTCAAGAGAGAAGCCTCTAGTGGAAACAATGGCCCCCGGGTCTACTTTTATCATATATTAAAAATCCTAAAAATACCTTGCTGCAATTTTAATTTATTTATTTTATTTTGTATTTTTGTTCGAACTATCTATCTATCACCATACAATTTAATCTTGCAATTAACCGCCAAGGGATTGACAACCCCTTGTTCGCGTTGGGTGCAAGGATTTGTTATTTTGTGTGCAGGTACTGCTAATGAGTAGTTGCGTGATTCTCCTACTGGATTGATAACCTTGGTTTCATAACTAAGGGAAATACTTATCTCAACTGTACTGCATCATCCCCTCCTCTTCGGGGAAATCCCAACGCAGCTCACAAGTAGCAGGAAGAATTTCTGGCGCCGTTGCCGGGGAGACATCATCAACATCTATCAAGTACCTATGCATAAACTTTCATCTCCTTGCATTTATTTTATTTGCCTTTGCCTCTCATTTTCATCTCCCCCACTTCTAATGTTTTTTTTACAAAAATACAAAAATATTTTCCGTTCGCCTTTTTCTTGTTTGCTTCTTTGCTTGCTTGTTATCTTGATTGCGTAGTCACGATGTCTCAAGAAAATACAAAATTATGTGATTTTTCCAATACTAACAATAATGGTTTTATTAGTACTCCAAGTGCTCCTCCTGCCGCTAGTGCAGAGACTTGTGATATTAATGCCGCTTTGCTAAATCTTGTTATGAAAGAACTATTTTCTAGTAGTCCTAATGAAGATGTTGCATCCCATCTTAACACTTTCGTAGAATTGTGTGATATGCAAAAGAAAAAAGATGTGGATAATGATATTGTGAAATTAAAATTATTCCCATTCTCATTGCGGGATCGTGCAAAAATTTGGTTTTCATCTTTACCACGAAATAGTATCGATTCTTGGGATAGGTATAAAGATGCTTTTATTACCAAGTATTTTCCTCGCGCGAAAATTATTTCCCTTAGAAATCAAATCATGAATTTTAAGAAACTTGATCATGAACATGTTTCCCAATCTTGGGAAAGGATGAAATTAATGATAAGAAATTGCCCTACTCATGGTTTAAATTTATGGATGATCATACAAAATTTTTATGCGGGATTAAATTTTGTTTCTAGAAATCTTTTAGATTCCGCCTCGGGTGGTACTTTTATGGAGATTACATTGGGAGAAGCTACTAAATTGCTTGATAATATTATGGCAAATTATTCACAATGGCATAATGAAAGAGTTCCTACTAGTAAAAAAGTGAATTCAGTAGAAGAAATTAGTACTTTGAGTGATAAAGTTGATGCGCTTATGAAATTGGTTGCTAGCAAAAATACTCCTATTGATCCTAATGATGTGCCTTTATCCACCTTGATTGAGCTAAATATTGATCCCGTATATGTGAATTTTGTCTCGCGAAACAATTTTAATAGTAATGCTTATAGAGGTAATTTTAATCCAAGGCCGTTCCCTGGAAATTCCTCTAATAATTATGGCAATCCCTATGGTTATTCTTATAATAATAATTATAGGATGCCCTCTGATCTTGAAAGTAATATTAAAGAATTTATTAATGCTCAAAAAGTTTTCAACACTACGATAGAAGAAAAAATGAGTAAACTTGATGATATGTCTAGGAGCATTGATAGGATTATTCATGATGTGGAAAATCTTAAGACTAAAATTTTGCCACCCAAAATTGATATTAATGAATCAATTATAGCTTTATATGTCTCCATGGATGAGAGTAAGAAAAGAACCGCTATGCAAAAAGCTAAACGAGAATTTTTAGAAAAAGCGATTCCTCCCGGTTTTTATCGTAGTAATGATGAGGATATTAAAATGATTGGTGTTTCATCTATTGATTCTGTGTTTAGCAATATAAAACTTGATGAAAAGGGGACTGAAGAAGAGTCAACTTTAGCTAGAGGGCGTCCCCATAATTCGAAGGGTGAAAATCTTGATAATTTTTTTTGATAAAAGTGGGTTTGGAGAGGTAAAAACTTTAACTAGCGATGTGCCCACTCTCTTGGATTACAAAGACTTTAATTATGGTAGTTGTTCTTTGATTGAGTGTATTTCTTTGTTACAATCCATGCTAAATTCACCCAACGCTTATGAACAAAATAAGGCTTTTACTAAACACATCGTAGAAGCAATGATGAAAGCATTAGAAGAAAAGCTAGAACTAGAAATTTCAATCCCTAGAAAATTATATGATGAGTGGGAACCCACCATTAAAGTTAAAATTAAAAATTATGAGTGCAATGCTTTATGTGATTTGGATGCTAGCGTTTCCACAATTCCAAAATCTCTTTGTGATGTGCTAGGTTTTACCAATATTAATGAATGTTCTCTTAATTTGCACTTGGCGGATTCTACTATTAAAAAGCCTTTGGGTAGAATTAATGATGTTCTTATTCTTGCAAATAGGAACTATGTGCCCGTTGATTTTATTGTACTTGACATTGATTGCAATCCGTCTTGCCCAATAATACTTGGTAGACCGTTCTTACGAAACATAGGTGCCCTTATTGACATGAAAGAAGGGAATATAAAATTTCAGTTGCCATTAAAGAAGGGTATGGAACACTTCCCTAGGAAAATAATTAAAGCACCCTATGAATCCATTATGAGGGCCACTTATGGAATCAACTCGAAGGATGACAATACTTGAAACTATGCATTATGCCTAGCTAGGGGCATGAAACAATAGCGCTTGTTGGGAGGCAACCCAATGAATAAAATAAATTTTTGCTATTTATTTCTGTTCTTGTGTGTTTACACAATTATGCTAATGTTATGATTGTGTTTTTATGTTTTAATTAGTGGTTGTGCCAAGTAATGCCTTTGGGATGATTTGGAAGATAGTATAATTGATGCTGTTTGGAAAACAGAAAGTTTTCCATCTAGTGCTGGAGTTTTAGTTCTGTACTGGAGTGTCAGAAAAATTTGAAATTTTTACACAGTATTGGTATATGAATTTCCCATGGTTTCCTTATTTTTCAGAATTTTTGGACTTACAGAAGTATGGCTTTTAAATAGATCTCTACAGACTGTTCTGTTTTTGATAGATTCTGTTTTTGTTGCATTGTTTTGCTTGTTTTGATGAAACTATGGATTGTATCGGGGGATATAAGCCATGAAAAAGTTAGAATACAGTAGTTATAATGCAAAAATAAAATATAAATGAGTTTGCAATAGTACTTAAAGTAGTGATTTGTTTGTTATACTAACGGATCTCCCGAAGGTTTTGTTGAGTTTTGTGTGATTGAAGTTTGCAAGTTTTGGGTGAGATCACGATGAATGAAGGAATAAGGAATGGCAAGAGACTAAGCTTGGGGATGCCCAAGGCACCCCAAGATAATATTCAAGGAAGACTCAAGCGTCTAAGCTTGGGGATGCCCCGGAAGGCATCCCCTCTTTCTTCTACCAACCATCGGTAATTTTACTTGGAGCTATATTTTTATTCATCACATGATATGTGTTTTACTTGGAGCGTCGTGTATTATATGAGTCTTTGCTTTGTTTTCTTTTTAGTTTGTCACAATCATATTTGCTGAACACACCTATTTGAGAGAGCCACACGTTTATCATGATTTGTTAGAATACTCTATGTGCTTCACTTAAATCTTTTGAGCTAGGGAGTTGCTCTAGTGCTTCACTTAAATCTTTTTGAGCACGGCGGTGGCTATATTTTGAAGAAATATTTGCACTCTCATGCATCACTTATATTATTTTGAGATTTGATAAGATTAAATTTTGAAGAAATATTTGCACTCTCATGCTTCACTTATATCTTTTTGACAGTTGATAATAGTAATGGTAATTTGCACAAGTTATGAATTTGGTCCCAAAGTGATGAATATTCAAGAGGGATATAATAAAAACTTTCATATAGATCATTGGATATGATAAGTTTGATTCCTTGCAATAGTTTTGCGATATGGAGATGGTAATATGTGATTCATCTTAGTGAGTAATTATGATTTAGTAAGAATATTGGTGTTAAGGTTTGTGATTCCCTATGCATGCACGTAAAGTCAATAATTATGCAACGAAATTATATCCTACTTATGGTGCATTATTCGGTGTTAGTTATGTTCAATGCATGTTTATGACCATTTTTGCTTTTTGGTTGGTCGCTTCTCAATCTATTTGCTAGCCTTCATTTGTACTAAGCGGGAATACTGCTTATGCATCCAAACTCTTTAAACCCAAGTTGTGCCAAATGAGTCCACCATACCTACCTATATGCGGTATTTCCATGCCGTTCCAAGTAAATTTGCATGTGCCAACTCTAATTTTCAAAATAATTTTCTGTTTTGTGTGCCCGTACCGCTCATGAGGCGGAAGGGAGTGGCCAATATTTTTCATGCTATGTGGGTTATTCTCACGATGAGTGTTTATTCACTTGTCATTGAACGAGATAGTGGCAGGTAATAGGGATGCCTAGTCCCGAAATGAAATGATTTTTTTTAATATGATGATAATAATAAATTCCTTGGAAAGTGTTGGTATGGAGGGCACCCGTGGATACGGCTAGCCATGGATTGTGAAAGAATGGTGGGAAGGAAATAAACTTTATTTTCTGTTTGGGAACCTCCTATAATGTGTCTAGCATGGAAGATATTGGGAATTCTTGGTCATTTTCGTTGACAGGAAAAGCATGCCTCCCAAAATAATTTTATCTCTCTAATTTAAGCCTTGAGCTCTGGCACCTCTGCAAATCTATTCTTCCCTCTGCGAAGGGCCTATCTATTTACTTTTATGCAATTTTTATTTTTATTTTGAGTCTCCATCTTCTCTTACAAAGCACCAACTAGAGAGCACTATTGTCATACTTGTGCATTGGATGTAGCTAATATGGAGTGTGTTTCATGAATGTATCAATGATTGAGCATAATGGGCTAGGGATAACTTTCTTTAGCGTTGATATTTTGAAAGGCATGGTTGCTTGTTATTATGCTTGAGTATTTTTGTCTTCATGTCAAATTATAGACTATTTCTTTGAATCATTCAAGTCCAAATGTCCATGTTACAAAACAAAAGAGTATATGATGAGTATGATAGGTAGCATTCCACATCAAAAATTCTGTTTTTATCATTTACCTACTCGAGGATGAGCAGGAATTAAGCTTGGGGATGCTTGATACGTCTCCAACGTATCTATAATTTTTGATTGTTCCATGCTATTATATTATCAATCTTGGATGTTTTATATATATTTACAAGCAATTATATATCATTTTTTGGGACTAACCTATTAACTTAGTGCCCAGTGCCAGTTCCTGTTTTTTGCCTGTTTTTGGTTTTCCAGAATATCAGTACCAAATGAAGTCCAAATGCCACGAAACTTTTTGGAGATTTTTTCTGGACATAAGAGACACTGGAAGCTTCGGGAGAGGGCCAGAAGATAGAGGAGGTGGCCACGAGCCACCAGGGCGCGCCTGGGGGGCGGGGGGTGGCGCGCCCTGGTGCCTCTGTAACATCCTCATGTATTATGCTACAGTGATCACCCTTTTGATAATGCCAAGTCACCATGTTTAACAGTGCTTGATCATCATTTGCATCATATCTCATTTCTAATTCCAACTCAATTTGAAATTCAAATATAAATTGAAAATAAAAGTTGTTCCAATTTGGAAACTAAAATGTTCATTAAATAGCAAATAATCCATAACTAATTATGTTAAGAAAAACAACATCACCTAAATTCCCTAGATGAGTCTAACATCCTAAAACAGTAACAAAACAGCAACATGTAATACCTTTTTATTTAATTAAAAATCAAATGAAAGCATTTGCTCACCAAACCTTTTTCTGACAGTGCTAAGTATTGCATCATATTTATGTGGCATAATCTCATATTTTACAAAAGTCATTTAGTGGCCTAGTAATTTACAAAACAGAAAAGAATACAGAAAACAGAAAATGAAAAAGAAAATCGGTAAAGGCTAACTGTGCAACTGGGCTTTGAGTAGCACAGTGCAGCCCAGCCCAGCCGCACAGGCCGTCTCCCTCCTTTGGCAGCTGTCAACGCGCGCGCGCGCCCGAACGCCAATCGCCACGCACCATTCATCCGCCGTCTCCCCGACGTGGATAAGGCCACCCCAGGTCGTCTTCCCCTCCCCCGAAACCCTAGCTACCCCAAGATTCCCCTCGCTCTCTCCATTGCTCCCGCACGAGCTCGCCCGAAAGCTCCCATCGCCGCCGCCGTCGATCCCGCGCTCTCCGTCGACCCCACGCCTCGCCGACATGTCGTAGAGCATCGCCGCCATCCGCTACGCCGCCAACGCCAAGCCATTGGAGTCGGGAGTCACCGTAGCGAGCCCCACGAGCTCTTCTTCTTCCTCTGCACCGACGAACGCCGACGACGAATCCGGCTACCTCGAGCCTCCCCTGCGCCCACTTTGCTCACCTACAGGCTCCCGGTGAGCTTGCGCGTGTTTCCCCTCTCTTTCCCCTCACTGTCCGCGCTCGTAGCCGCCTCTGTCGTCGCCGTCCGAACCCAGCTCCTCCGCATAGCTCGCCGCCGATGCGGTAGTCGCTGTCATGCTCGCCCGAGCACGGGAACGTGCTCAGTGCACCTCGCTGAGGCCGCCCGTGCTGCTAGATCTCCTCCCCG
This sequence comes from Elymus sibiricus, assembly GCA_039707655.1. NCBI lineage: Eukaryota > Viridiplantae > Streptophyta > Magnoliopsida > Poales > Poaceae > Elymus > Elymus sibiricus. Next base: position 428,963,250 of record CM077672.1, read on the forward strand.
TGGCCTCTTTCGTCGATACCGATCGCGGCCGAACTCCGGCGTTCGCCGCGGTCGACGCCGCCGTCGTTTAGGGCCTCCCCGAGACCAACCGGCAGCACCACGCGACGGGCCTCGCTCCCCTCTTTCGAACGCCGCCTCGCGCGCGCGAAATGGTGGCCGGAGCACGATTTCAGGCGAGTGCCCGAGCCGCACCGCCGCGGAAATGGTCGCCGGCGGCTAAACGCCGGCCGGCTGACGTGTCAGGCGTGATTAGACCCTAACCACGCCTCTGTGCGGCTGATAAGCCGGCCCCGCTCACTAATTAACTCGGGTTAGATTAAACACTAATTTAAATTAACCTAATAGACACTGACAGTAGGCCCCACTAGTTAATTAACCCTTTTAATTAAAGTTAATCCTCGTTTAATTAGTACAGTCACTGACCAGTGGGACCCACTGGTCAGATTGACCAGTCCACCGACTCAGTAGACTGCTGATGCCATGCTGACATCATGATGACGTCACTGGCTACTGTTCTGGATAATTCAAATTAAATAATTCCAGAAAATTCCAGAAATTGTTTAAAAGTTTGAAAAATCATATAAAATAAACCGTAACTCGGATGAAAATAATTTATATATGAAAAATGATCAGAAAAATGTGAAGAATCCGAATATCCTACCCACATACCTGCCACACCCCTCAAACATACCGACCATGGAACTTTTTGCCCGATTTCGATAAATGAATAGTGCATAACCTTAATAAAATAAATCCAAATAAATTCCTAAATTATCTAAAGCAGTTAGATAGGCATTATATCACCTCTGCATATCATTTAGGCATGTCATGCATCGCTGTTGCATTGTTGCCATGAATTTATTGTTTCTTCCCCCTCCTCTCCCGGTAGACGCCGAGACCACCGCCGACGCAGCTGAGTACGACTACGCTCCAGACGAGCAGCCTTCAGACGACCAGCCCCTCTCAGCAGAGCTTCCAGGCAAGCAAACCCCCTTGATCATCCAGATATCGCCTATTCTTTCCCTCTTATTCTTGCATTAGAATTGCCCCTGTTTCTATTCCGATAGTTCCTATTCTGATGCATAGCCTGGTTTTGTAACCTGTTGTTGATACTCTACCTGTTATCCTATATGCTTAGTATAGGCTGGTTAGTGATACATCAATGGCCCCACACCCTTGTCCTTGTTGCCATGCTTTTCCACCGGTGACTCGATCAGTATGATCGACGGTCAGAAACCAACACATCACCGCATCTTCCCCCTAAGTTGTTCGACTCCGCAGAGCTACCACCGAGTGTCGAGGGTGATACCTCTTATCTCACTTCCGATGAAGCCTCTGTAGAATAGCTATCCAGTTGTGGGTTACCGAGGGTGATTCCTCTTTCATCACCTCCGATCGAGCTTCTGTCGTGCAAGTTCTCTTGTGTGAATCCATCGAGGGTGATTCCTCCGGTTCACCTTGACCGATACTTCGAGTGGGAATCCATCGAGGGTGATTCCTCGGATTCCTTCTCGGTACTTTGGACACACGGGTTCTTTGACTTTACTATTGTCATTTGATAAAGTTGGGTCGGCCCCAAGGGTACCCGCGAGTCATATTATGGCGGAATGCCAGGGCAGGCGGAGACCACCTAGGAGAGGTGGGCCTGGTCCCTGTTCGTGATTCGTGTGATACCAAGTCGGAGCGACAGGAATCCTGATCGTATCTGCGAACTACTAAATATGCCTAACGGATTTGGGTATTTGATTTGAGTTGGCCACTGGCCTATACGCACTACCACCAAGTGGGATACTGGTTATGGGACCCTCTACGTCGTATGTATCAGCCGAAAGCTCTTCAGACGTCACAGCTCAGAGATGCGGGCTGATTGCTGGGGTGGGCTGGTTACGTCACTGTGTATACAGTGTCACGCCTGGGCCCTGACCACTCTCGCAACATGCAGGAGTGCAAAGGGCGATGGCCCAAGACCCCTTCGCACTTAGTATTTAGACCGGCGTGCTGACCTCTCTGCCGAGCCTAGGTAGGACTGCGTCGTGTCGATCACCCGAGGCCGGGCATTACCCAGCAAGTGTGTCCGGCCAGATGTAATCGAGCGTGTTGGGTAACAGTAGTGCACCCCTGCAGGGAAGTGATCTATTCAAATAGCCGTGTCCATGGTAACAGGACGCTCGGAGTTGTATCCTGATCCACTACAACTACAAACTGATGTTGATTCACTATTAAACTGTTAATACTGCTCTAGGGATCGCTTTCTCGCAGGGAGTCGAGAAAGGATCTCAGGGCGTTGCTACTACATAACCACTATTATATGATACTGTGATCTACTCTCTTCTGATGCTGCAAGATTGCTTCAAGATGCTAGTCTACGATAGGCTAGGCTTCTCCCCCTCTATTCTGGCATTCTGCAGTACAGTCCAAAGATATAGCCCCATTCCTTTGATACCGATGCATACTTAGTATAGTTCTGATGTCAGTCTTGTGAGTATTTTGGATGAGTACTCACGGTTGCTTTGCTACTCTTTTCCCCATACTCGCTTGCTGCAATCAGACGACGGAGTCCCGGAGCCAGAAGCCACCGCAGGAGCTTACTACCAGGAGAGTCCCAGAGGCACGTACTACTGGGTTGAGCCAGCCGACCAGGAGTAGTTCGGAGGCCCTAGGCAGGAGGCCTTCGCCTCTTTTTATCAGTGTCGCTGTTTGTGCTAGCCTTCTTAAGGCAAACTTGACTAACTATGTCTGTACTCAGATATCATTTGTGTGTATGACTTATGTATTCGGGTCCTCATGACCCCTTGTTTGTAATATGAAGATTTATGTTTAAATTTGAGTTTAGAGTTGTGTTGTGATATCTTCCCGTGAGTCTCTGATCTCGAGCGTGCACGTTTGTGTGTATGATTAGTGCACGGTCGAGCAGAGGGCGTCACACATGGGCCCACCTCTGCCCCGTTTGACCTAATTCCACCTCTATAAATTCTCTAAAATCGGGAAACCAACAAAGGAGTCCACGAAATATTTTTTCTGCCACCGCAAGCTTCTGTTCTCGAGAGATCCCATCTGGAGGCCTTTTCCGGCACTCTGCCGGAGGGGGAATCGATCACGGAGGGGCTCTCCATCAACCTTGCTGCCCTTTCGATGATGCGTGAGTAGTTTACCACAGACCTTCGGGTCCATAGTTAGTAGCTAGATGGCTTCTTCTCTCTTTTTGATCTTCAATACAATGTTCTCCTCGATGTTCTTGGAGTTCTATCCGATGTAATCATTTTTTGCGGTGTGTTTGTTGGGATTCGATGAATTGTGAGTTTATGATCAGATTATCCATGAATATTATTTGAGTTTTCTCTGAACTCTTTTACGCATGATTATTATAGCTTCGTATTTCTCTCCGATCTATTGATTTGGGTTGGCCAACTAGATTGATTTATCTTGCAATGGGAGAGGTGCTTTGTAATGGGTTCGATATTACGGTGCTCAATCCCAATGACAGAAAGGGACATGACACGTATGTATCGTTGCTATTAAGGGTAAAATGATGGGGTTTATTCATGCGTGAGTTTACTTTGTCTACATCATGTCATCTTGCTTAAGGCGTTACTCCGTTCTTTATGAACTTAAAACTCTAGATGCATGCTGGATAGCGGTCGATGTGTGCAGTAATAGTAGTAGATGCAGAATCGTTTCGGTCTACTTGTCTCAGACGTGATGCCTATATACATGATCATTGCCTTGGATATCGTCATGATTATTTGCTTTTCTATCAATTGCCCAACAATAATTTGTCTACCCACCGTATGCTATTTTCAAGAGAGAAGCCTCTAGTGAAAACTATGGCCCCCAGGTCTACTTTTATCATATATTAAAAATCCTAAAATACCTTGCTGCAATTTTACTTTATTTATTTTATTTTATATTTTTGTTCTATCTATCTATCTATCACCATACAATTTAATCTTGCAATTAACCGGCAAGGGATTGACAACCCCTTGTTCGTGTTGGGTGCAAGGATTTGTTATTTTGTGTGCAGGTACTGCTAACGAGTTGTTGCATGATTCTCCTACTGGATTGATAACCTTGGTTTCATAACTGAGGGAAATACTTATCTCTACTATACTGTATCATCCCCTCCTCTTCGGGGAAATCCCAACGCAGCTCACAAGTAGTAGGAAGAATTTCTGGCGCCGTTGCCGGGGAGACAAACATCTATCAAGTACCTACGCATAAACTTTCATCTCCTTGCATTTATTTTATTTGCCTTTGCCTCTCGTTTTCATCTCCCCCACTTCTAATTTTTTTTTACAAAAAATACAAAAATATTTCCGTTTGCCTTTTTGCGTGTTTTCTTGTTCACTTGCTTGAAGTTGTTATCATGAGTATTTTTGGCATGGCAGAAACTGATGATGGTAGAACTCCTAAGATTGGAAGTCCTACCAATCTTGATGCTAAAACTTATGTATTGGGACACGGGAATGTTATAGGAAAAAGTGTCATCCAAGAATTCTTTAATTGCATTGGGACCTTGGCTTGTGATGATGCTCCTATACTTAAAGAAACTAAAAATTATGCCGAAGCTATTTCCGCACTTGTTCTTAAACTTGAAAGAAGATTTATTCGCACCCATCCTACTTTGCAAAGATTGTTTTATGAGTTACCAGTTATAAAAAACCCTAGAGCTAAGAAAATAGCTACCCTTGTCCTCATGAATGAATTTGATCACATAGTGCGAGAAGCTAGGGAGATCTTTGATTTTTATGGTATGAACCGTGAAAAACTGGTAATAGATGAGATCCTTTATAATAACGATTACTTGTTGAGGTATTTGTTCTGCAATGACCACATCTTTGATGAGAATATTAAAAAAGAAGTTCCTCCTTTGAATATAATCCAACAAGTTTTCAACAGTGTTAATAGACAATACTCTTGGATTGTAGACGGTAATCAAGAAGGATTTGCAGATGGACAACTTGCTAATGCTAAAATTTCTATGGATGATGTGTTTCATATTACCTTTGAAAAACCTTCTGATGAAAGTACATCTTTGGATAATAAGAAGAAAGATGACAATGCTTGAAACTATGCATTATGCCTAGATAGGGGCATAAAACAATAGCGCTTGTTTCGAGGCAACCCAATGAATAAAATAAATTTTTGCTATTTATTTCTGTTATTGTGTGTTTACACAATAATGCTACTGTTATGATTGTGTTTTTATGTTTTAATTAGTGTTTGTGCCAAGCAATGCCTTTGGGATGACTTGGAAGATAGTATAATTGATGCTGTTTGGAAAACAGAAAGTTTTGCGTCGAGTGATGGAATTTTAATTCTGTACTGGAGCGTCAGAAAAATCTGAAATTATTACACAGTATTGGTATATGAGTTGCCCACGTTTTCCTAATTGTTCAGAATTTTTGGAGTTACAGAAGTATGTCTTTTAAATAGATCTCTACAGACTGTTCTGTTTTTGACAGATTCTGTTTTTGATGCATTGTTTTGCTTGTTTTGATGAAACTATGGATTGTATCGGGGGGTATAAGCCATGGAGAAGTTAGAATACAGTAGGTATAATGCAAAAATAAAATATGAATGGGTTTGCAATAGTACTTAAAGTAGTGATTTGTTTGTTATACTAACGGATCTCACGAAGGTTTTGTTGAGTTTTGTGAGATTGAAGTTTTCAAGTTTTGGGCGAGATCACGATGGATGAAGGAATAAGGAGTGGCAAGAGCCTAAGCTTGGGGATGCCCAAGGCACCCCAAGATAATATTCAAGGAAGACTCAAGCGTCTAAGCTTGGGGATGTCCCGGAAGGCATCCCCTCTTTCTTCTACCAACCATCGGTAATTTTACTTGGAGCTATATTTTTATTCGTCACATGATATGTGTTTTACTTGGAGCGTCGTGTATTATATGAGTCTTTGCTTTGTTTGCTTTTTAGTTTGTCACAATCATCTTTGCTGAACACACCTATTTGAGAGAGCCACGGGATTATCATGATTTGTTAGAATACTCTTTGTGCTTCACTTAAATCTTTTGAGCTAGGCAGTTGCTCTAGTGCTTCACTTAAATCTTTTTGAGCACGGTGGTGGCTATATTTTGAAGAAATATTTGCACTCTCATGCTTCACTTATATTATTTTGAGAGTTGATAAGATTAAATTTTGAAGAAATATTTGCACTCTCATGCTTCACTTATATCTTTTTGAGAGTTGATAATAGTAATGGTAATTTGCACACGATATGAATTTGGTCCCAAAGTGATGAATATTCAAGAGGGATATAATAAAAAAATTCATATAGATCATTGGATATGATAAGTTTGATTCCTTGCAATAGTTTTGCGATATGGAGATGATAATATGTGAGTCATGTTAGTGAGTAATTATGATTTAGTAAGAATATTGGTGTTATGGTTTGTGATTCCCTATGCATGCATGTAAAGTCAATAATTATGCAACGAAATTATATCCTACTTATGGTGCATTATTCGGTGTTAGTTATGTTCAATGCATGTTTATGACCGTTTGCGCTTTTTGGTTGGTCGCTTCTCAATCTATTTGCTAGCCTTCATTTGTACTAAGCGGGCATACTGCTTGTGCATCCAAACTCTTTTGATTGTTCCTTGCTATTATATTATCAATCTTGGATGTTTTATATAAATTTACAAGCAATTATGTATCATTGTTTGGGACTAACCTATTAACTTCGTGCCCAGTGCCAGTTGCTGTTTTTTTTGCCTGTTTTTGGTTTTCCAGAATATCAGTACCAAACAAAGTCCAAATGTCATGAAACTTTTTGGAGATTTTTTTCTGGACATAAGAGGCACTTGAAGCTTCGGGAGAGGGCCAGAAGACAGAGGAGGTGGCCACGAGCCACCAAGGCGCGCCTGGGGGGGTGGCGCGCCCTGGTGCCTCATGGGCCCACCTCTGCCCCGTTTGACCTAGTTCCACCTCTATAAATTCTCTAAAATCAGGAAACCAATAGAGGAGTCCGCGAAATACTTTTTCTGCCGCCGCCAGCTTGTGTTCTCGAGAGATCCCATCTGGAGGCCTTTTCCGGCACTCTGCCGGAGGGGAAATCGATCACGGAGGGGCTCTCCATCAACCTTGCTGCCCTTCCGATGATGCGTGAGTAGTTTACCACAGACCTTCGGGTCCATAGTTAGTAGCTAGATGGCTTCTTCTCTCTTTTTGATCTTCAATTCAATGTTCTCCTCGATGTTCTTGGAGTTCTATCCGATGTAATCACTTTTTGCGGTATGTTTGTTGGGATCCTATGAATTGTGAGTTTATGATCAGATTATCCATGAATATTATTTGAGTTTTCTCTGAACTCTTTTACGCATGATTATTATAGCTTCGTATTTCTCTCCGATCTATGGATTTGGTTTGGCCAACTAGATTGATTTATCTTGCAATGGGAGAGGTGCTTTGTAATGGGTCCGATCTTACGGTGTTCAATCCCAGTGACAGAAAGGGACATGACACGTATATATCGTTGCTATTAAGGGTAAAAAGATGGGGTTTATTCATGCATGAGTTTACTTTGTCTACATCATGTGTCGTGGTGTGACGACCATCTATGGGGCCATGCAGCACCTTGTGGTTCGGTGGGGGAGATCGACGTGCACAAAGAGCATGAACAATGGAGGGTGTCGTGGTTTTGTCGCGACAGATGTCCTAGTAGAAGGACTTAGAGATGAAGCCATCGCACTAACGTGGAAGCTTAGCGGGGTTGAGCGGGAACGAGAAGACACCGGGTTACCCAGGTTGGGCCCCTCACGGTGGCGGTAAAAGCCTACGTCCTGCTTGTCTAAATTACTGCAGATCTCGATTACAAGGATGCAGATTCGCTAACCTAGCTCTCGAGGGGACTGCAACTTAGTCTTTTTCGTATAGGTGCTCCCCTTTATATACACAGGTGGAACACTAGATTACATGAGACTCCGGGTCGTTCTTTGACCCGCCTCCTACTCTTTCCTACTTGCTCTCCAAGGCAGTCTCCGCGCCACTTATCATCTCCGTAAGCCGGCCCATCGCCTAAGCCGGCCTGTCCTCACCAGACCTCATTAAGCCGGCCCACCTTGAATCTTCCGACCCTGCCATGAGTTGGCCCGCTGAGCCTACTCTATGGCCGGGTTACCGCCATGCCGGGTCTAAATGCCGGTATACATCCCCAACATTAGCCCTCAGTTTGACTTGAATTTATTCACGTTAAACTTCATCCTGAAAAACAAACATCAGCAATATACTCTCCAAATGCTTCCCAAGCCGGACTTTTAGAACACCATCCTACGCCGGCTCAATTTCTGGGTTCAGCGGATTACCGGGTCACTCTTTCAGTTTTAAACTTAGAACTTTGCACTTCTTATCCGTCGTGACATCACAATCCACTTCCGCAAAATCCGAGATGATATCACATCATATCCTTGAGTGGGTTTGAATCGTCATGTCAGGCGCGAAAAACGAGGAGCTCCTTTCGCCACTGTTTACTGTGTCGCCTTGGATTTCGTGCTTGACGTTTGGGAGTCCAGTGGCGCCCGTAAATAGACGGTCGTCTTCCTCCCTTCTCTTTTACTACCTCTCATCCCTTCCTCTTCTACACGCGCCCGCTCGAACCCGTCGCTGCCGGAGCCAGCCCGTTGCCGCGCCTCTTCTTCGTCGCCGGAGTCCTTCCCTGTCACCGGCCGCGCCGCCGCACCTCATCGTCTGCGGATTTCTTCCAATCTAGATCTGTAAGTCGCGGGCGCCATTGCAAGAGCTCTATACTTGTTCTTCGTGTTCTTCATCGCCACCACAGTAGATCTCAAATGCCCGTGGTCTCCTGCGGTTTCAGTTTCCACATCCATCCCGCAGTATTTTCCATATTTAGTAGATCCATCGCGCTTTCTCAGTTAATCCCACTACGGTTCATCTCGGTACGAGGAACACTTTTAACCCTTTTATTTCTTCATTTCTATCCATTTTGTAGATCCGTAAAATCTTCTTACTGTGTATAAATCTGATTTACGGACTCGTAGCCCAAGCTGTTTTGCAACACTTGTAAAAATTTGTGACCTGCAGTTCTGACTCATCTGTGCTAATAGTCTTGACCCGGCAAATTACCTGCATCCTATCCATAACTCGGCCGAATCCCTTCCTTGCCGGCTCGTTATATCATTCATGTCCCATCAAGTGCTTTATATTTCCGGCTCATGACATTTGTCCTTTTTCAGAACATGCCTCCTAAACCCAAGATTGTCAACTGGGCCAAGTCAAGTATGTCCGAACTGAGTCTGCAAGCTTTGACGGACACCAGGTTACTGCCAGCTAAGGAGATAATCTCATGGCGGGCTCCCGAAGAAGAAATCTACCCTCAACCCGGCGAAAATGAAGTAGTCGTATTTGCTGATCATGTCTCAAGGGGTTTTCGTCCTCCCAGCTCAAAGTTTTTCAGGGATGTACTACATTTGTTCAACATCAGGCCCCAAGATCTAGCACCCAACTCCATCTTCAATCTATGCCAATTCCAAGTATTTTGCGAAGTATATTTACAGCTCGAGCCGTCTCTTATCTTGTTCCGAGAGCTCTTTTACCTAAATTGCCAAACGGAGCACAAGGACGGCCCCAGCATTGAACTCGGCGGGATTTCCATCCAACGCCGAAAGAATATTATTTTCCCCAATGCCAAGCCGGCCAGTCATCCAAAAGGGTGGCAGAGGACGTGGTTCTACTGCAAAGACTCTTCTCCCGCAGGCCAGAATCCCTTGCCGGGTTATAGGGTAACCTGGCACGCCAATACTATCTTCCCGGGTCTTCCTTCCCAAGAAGAGAGGGAGAATCTAGAGCCATTGTATCCGAAAATGAACGCCTTACTTGCTCACGGCCTTACCGGTGCTGATTTAACCCGGACCTGGGTCGAATGGAGGATTCAGCCATTGAGCTCCAGGACCCGGTTGATGCACACCTACACCGGCCATCGTGAAGATCCACTCCGGTTCAGCCGGGTCAACCTCAAAGAGAAGGAGGTTATAAAGCTAGCCAAGAAACTGCTTGGCGAGACGATGGAAGACATCAAAACTGTGGGGCTTGCCCCGTTTAGCGCCAATAAACCGGCCCCTCCAGTAATCTGCCTCCGCCCTTGATCATTATCAATACCATATTGCTTTTGTCTTCATTTCGCCAATCTTCCCTGGTGTAGGAAAACAACAATTGGTGGCGGGTCGAGCCTGTAAACCCTACTCCTCGAGAGGACGACGAAGAGGAGTCGGATAACGACGAAGACAATGAGGTAGAACTTGACTCTCTTAAGCCGCCTTTTTAATCAGATCACTAATGCTCACTCATTCCAGGAAGAAGCTAAAGTTAGTCATGCAGTTGAGCCAGAGGTAACTTTAATTTCCTCAGATTCAGACTCTCCAGAACCTATCCGGAAGAAAACCCGGGCTGTGATCCGCAAGGTTCGAAGGAAGCCCCGGGTTGCCGTCCGTAAGGTCCCTTTTTCCCACGAAGATGCTCATTTGGACCCCAAATTTGTTTTGAAGAAAACTCGTCAAGCCGGGATCACCAAAAGGAAGACCCGGAGCAGCGAAGGCGATCTAAGTGGCGGGATTCCATATGAGCCGCCATCCCGTAAAGCGCGAGCTGAGGTGCTTCTTAGTCCAACTCCCTCCTTTCCTCTAGCTGGCTGTTTTAAAGAGCCCTTACATGTAAATGACTCGGCATATCAGACATCGCACTCCTCGGGCGAGTCAAGCGCTACGCAAGCACCGGCTTTCAACATCAACCCTGGGTAAATAATCACTTACGACCTGTAGCAGCTCTTACTCTTTCAGCCTTGCAAATGAATAACTCCCTTGCTCTTTGTACAGCACCAAAGCCATTAAGAAGAAAACAGCCGCAGAGTCGTCTGACCCGGCCATTCAAGCAGGCATTCAAGCAGAGGAGGACCCCTTGGCTACTCAGGATGAACCGGCCTTCCATAACAGCCCGCCGCTTTTGAACACGACAAGCCCGGCTCGCGCCTCCCCTCCAGCTCAGGAGAGGGAAGATGTAATTGCAGATCGAACTGCCCCGCAGCATGAAGCACCGGCTCAAGACGAAGCGCCGGCTCAAGAGGAAGTAGTGGTGACAAATGAGCGTCAGACTACTGTACCAGAATCCTCCACCACCCTTACCAAAATTCCGGCCAAGCCTGAGCCGGCCCCGAAGGACAAGGGGAGGACGACTCTTGAATTTCCTACCTTTGAAGATCAGGACGCCAGTACCCTGCACCGAACTGTGCTGACCCGGCTATCTGAAAGTCATAACACAGAGATGGCCATGATAACATCTTTGAAGCAGAAATACGAGGTAATTTGTGCCCTTTACTTTGTACCTTATATATATGTAGCCCCCAAGGGCCGGGTCATTATGCAATAATGACTCGGGACTTCAAAATAAAGCTCGTAAGTGTAACTTCAACCGGCGTCCCGAGGGCCGGCTCGTCATTCATGATAAGCGGCTCTTCATAACTTAGGAGGATAGGCCAACTCATGCATTAGCCCCCAAGTGCCATGTAGAGTGCTTGCAGCTGCATGGGACTTGCCGTACTGTATGCTATAATCTCCAAACATATAACTCCCAAGGGCCAGGTTATGATGGAATTATGACCCGGGACTTAAAGAGTAACCTTGCATGCATAATATCCGAAGCCGGCTTGCCATTTACGTTGGGCGGGTCTCCATTGCTTGAGCAGAGTAGATCAAATGATGCATTAGCCCCCATGCGCCGGGTCGTCCTATAGGGCGGCTCGGGACAGGCCGATGAAATATAACCGACTCTTGTGCAGGATATGCTAGATCAAGTAGAAACCCAAGCATCCTTCTTCCGAAAGGAGGCAAGGAAGGAGAAGAAGCTGCGCAAAACCGCCGAGGAATCTGCTGCTGAGGCCAACTAATCGTTGGCTATTGTGTGTGACTCTTTGCAAGAGACAGAAGCCGCAAAAGCCGCCCAAGCCATACGTGCTGAAGAGGCGGAAGCCAAGCTTGAGCCGGTAACCCAGGAGCTGACGACTCTCAAAGGTCAAATTACCGCCATGTGCCGAGCCATCTTTGGTAAGTAAAACTGAGCATAATTCAACTAGACCGGCTTATCATCTGAAGCCGGCTTAACTGATCGTGCATACTTGTTCTTTGCAGGCCAGAAAAATCAAACTCTTGTGCAACTACCAGTGGTGAAACTGAAGGCGATCTATACCCTGGTAGAACAACTGTACATAGGCGGCTGCCATTGCATAATGGCCGCCAAAAGCACCAAGGCGCCGCCTCAGCTGATTGCAGATACACTGAGAGAGCTGTCCATCGTGCCCAGGTGGTTCGACGACTGGAAAAGGGCATGCTGCCATGCGGGGGCTCTGACCGCCCTTGCGCGAGCCAAGACATACGTGCTGGAGCTTGACCCGGCGTAGGTGGCGGGCGGGTACTCAGAATTCAATGTAGATGATTCGCCGTTTACCAAGAGGGACTTCCAACGCTGCATCAAGGGAACCCGGGTTGCCGCCACTGAAATCGCAAAAGAGGCAGACCTAACCCGGTACCAGGCGCCGTATTCCAATGAAAATGAGCGGATAGAGCCGCCCAACCATGAGCCGGTGGCCCTAACCCGTATGGGTAAGCCGTCCTTCGCTCCTGAAGTCGACCCTTCCTCCCTGATATCCAACGATGCTCTATTTGAAGCGTTGCGCTCCATTCAGTGGTCGACCGACGACTCAAGCCAAGAAGCAGAAGATGACAATGGCCGCGAAGAGCCGGCACAGGGTGCTTCCTCAGGCGCTGGTGTCCGCACTGACCCGGCAGCATAGAGAGCCGGCTTAACTTTACATAGGGTAGACTTGTAAATTTTTGCCATGGCCACCATTGGTGGGCGGCTTGTAATAAGATAGTATAAACATTTGGTGCTTGCTGATGCCAGTGCCATCGCGCACTGAACCTTTGAATTGCCTGCGCTCCACACTTATGAATACCTTGCATCCTAAGTCCTCTTTGTGGTGCGAGAGCCGGCTTCTGTAATAGAGCAGTGCCGCTAAAACAACAAAGGCATGTAATGGTTGCTGATGATATCATATGAACGAGCAATCTTTGTTACTGTTGCAACGAATCAATAAATGAACTAAAGTAAATGCTATGCACGGATGTATGTATGTATGCAAAAAGTGAGTGCAACAATGAACATAATCTTAAGCCGGAACAGGCATGAAACCGCCGGCTTGAATAACATAAGCCGTCCGCTGAACTGAACTCAAAACGGCTGGCTCATAAAGCGCAAGCCGGACTATGCTATCGTGAAGCTGGCACTGTGGCCTGTTGGTTTGTCCTCGCTCTCTGAAAGCCTGCTCTCGCACAACTAATCGAACGCTTTAACTGTGATGAGTTCAGGGTCACAGAAGTGATTGACTCACCAGACGTGCGCCGGGTCGTTTTTATAGGGAGTAGCATCTTGCTAACAGGCAGGTTTAACCAACGCTGTGGCATCTCGCCGGGTTAAAAGGGTTTTGTAAGCTAAACTCCATTTGAGTTGGAAGCCCCCAAGTAACCGAGATCAACAAATAAAGATCCAGTACACAAGTTTTGAGGCAGAACAACACCTTCACACATTGTTGCCGGTCGTTATTTTATTTGATCAAGAACAGGTATATACAGGGTAAAAGGTATGTACAAAGAGACGATCCGGTCGAAGACTTAGGTGTAGTATGGCCGGAGCTGGGCAATATTCCAGGGCCGGCTTTTCTCTTCTTCAGAAGTGCATGATTTTTCTGTTTCACGTATATCAATCAAATAATATGACCCGTTGTTGAGATTCTTGCTGACCACAAAGGGCCCTTCCCAAGGTGGTGAGAGCTTATGCATGCCTGTCTGGTCTTGGATCAGATGGAGCACTAAGTCACCTTCCTGAAAAGTGCGGCTTCGAACTCTGCGGCTGTGATAGTGACGTAGGTCTTGCTGATAGATTGCCGATCTGGAAGCGGCGAGGTCGCGTTCTTCTTCAGGAGCATCAAGAGCGTCTTGGCGAGCCAGCTCATTATCTGACTCCACATAAGCCGCCACTCGAGGGGAGTCGTGTCGAATATCGCTTGGAAGTACAGCTTCCGCACCATAGACTAGGAAAAACAGCGTATAGCCTGTTGACCTATTGGGGGTAGTCCATATGCTCCAAAGTACCGAAGGTAACTCTTCCTCCCAGCAACCCGGCGTGCGCTGCAAAGGCACCATGAGCCGGGGCTTGATACCGCACAACAATTCCTGATTAGCCCTTTCCGCCTGTCCGTTGGACTGAGGATGTGCCACCGACGTTAGATCATGCCGGATGTGTTCTTGTTGACAGAACTGTTCCATGGCTCCCTTGGACAGATTGGTCCCATTGTCTGTGATGATGCTGTGTGGGTAGCCAAATCGGAATATCAGCTTTTTCAGAAACTTGACAGCGGTAGCCGCATCGCAATTGCTGACCGGCTCCGCCTCTACCCACTTAGTAAACTTGTCCACTGCCACCAGCAGGTGTGTATGCTTGTTCTTGGAATGTTTGAAGGGTCCCACCATGTCAAGCCCCCAAACCGCGAATGGCCAAGTAATCGGGATCATCCTCAACTCTTGAGCCGGCACATGGGCCTGGCGAGCATACTTCTGGCAACCATCACATTTTTGGACAATGTCCTCTGCATCAGCATGAGCCGTGAGCCAGTAAAAACCGTGTCGGAAAGCCTTGGCGACCAGTGATCTTGAGCCGGCGTGGTGCCCGCAATCGCCAGAGTGAATCTCATTGAGAATCGCACGGCCTTCTTCAGGTGAGACACAACGTTGAAAGATACCAGTGACGCTTCGTCTGTGTAACTCCCCATTGACAATGGTCATAGACTTAGAGCGTCTGATGATCTGCCGAGCGAGAAGTTCCTCTGTTGGGAGTTCTCCCCGGCTTAAGTAAGCCATGTAGGGACCGTCCAATTAGGGATAGCATGGATAGCAGCCACCAGAGCCGCCTCTGGGTCAGGAATAGCCAAGTCCACCTCTGTTGGCAACTTGACAGACGGGTTGTGCAAAACGTCCAGGAACACATTGGGTGGCACTGGCTTGCGCTGAGAACCCAAGTGAGAAAGTGCGTCCGCTGCCTCGTTCTGCCGGCGATCAATGTGGTCGACTTGATAACCCTTGAAATGCCCAGCAATGTTTGTGACTGCTTGTCGATAAGCCACCATAAGAGGGTCGTTAGAGTCCCATGTACCTGACACTTGCTAAGCCACTAGGTCTGAGTCTCCCAAACATCTAACCCGGCTCAGATTCATCTCCTTGGTCATCCGGAGCCCATGGAGCAAGGCCTCGTATTCTGCTGCATTGTTAGTACAGGTGGACATGATTATCAGAACATAACAGAACTTGTCCCCTCGTGGGGAAGTAATCACCACTCCAGCCCCCGAGCCTTCAAGCTGCCTTGAGCCGTCAAGGTGGATGGACCAGTATGTTGTGTCAGGCTTCTCTTCGGGAGCCTGCAACTATGTCCAATCATTAATGAAATCCACCAACGCCTGAGATTTGATCGCTGTGCGAGGCACATATTTGAGATGATGCGGACCGAGCTCGATAGCCCACTTAGCAACCCGGCCTGTAGCCTCCCGGTTCTGGATTATATCCCCAAGAGGCGCTGAACTAACCACCGTGATTGGATGCTCGTGGAAGTAATGCTTCAGTTTGCGGCTAGCCATGAACACTCCGTAGACTAGCTTCTGCCAATGTGGGTATCGCTGCTTAGACTCGCTTAACACCTTGCTGACATAATATACAGGATGCTGGACAGGATATTCCTTGCCATCCTCCTTGCGCTCGACGATGACTGCCACGCTTACAACCCTGTTATTGGCAGCAATATACAATAGCATCGGCTCCTTCTCGCGAGGGGCAGCAAGGACCGCCGGCTCAGACAACTATTTCTTAAGGGCCTCAAAAGCCTGATCTGCCTCCTTACTCCAGACGAAGTCATCTGATTTCTTGAGCAACTGATATAACGGAATTGCTTTTTCGCCAAGCCGGCCTATGAACCGGCTTAAAGCCACAACCCGCCCAGCCAGCTTGTGCACGTCATTTAGCTTGGCCGGTTTAGCCAGGGTCCTAATTGCCTTGATTTTCTCCGGGTTAGCTTCAATGCCTCGCTCAGAGACAAGGAACCCCAGAAGCTTTCCTGCAGGGACACCAAAAACACACTTCTCCGGGTTAAGCTTCATCTTGTAGACACGGAGATTGTCAAATGTTTCCTTGAGATCCTCCAATAGAGTCTCTTTCTTCCGAGATTTAACCACAATGTCATCCACATAAGCATGAACATTCCGCCCGATCTGATTGTGGAAAGAGTTCTGGACACAACACTGATAAGTCACCTGGGCGCTCTTCAGACCAAATGACATGGTTGTATAACAGAAGGCCCCAAAAGGTGTGATGAAAGCTGTCTTTGCCTGGTCTTCCGGCTTTAGCTTGATCTGATGATAACCAGAGTAAGCATCCAGGAAACATAAACTCTCACAACCAGTTGTAGCATCGATGATCTGGTCAATACGGGGCAAGGCAAAGGGGTCACTAGGACAAGCCTTATTTAGGTCTGTGTAATCAACACACATCCGCCAAGTCCCGTTTTTCTTCAGAACAAGTACTGGGTTAGCCAACCACTCAGGATGGAAGACTTTGACGATGAACCCGGCAGCTAGGAGCCGAGCCACTTCTTCACCAATAGCTTTCCGCCTTTCCTCATTGAAGCGACGGAGGTACTGGCGAACTGGTTTAAACTTGGGATCCACATTAAGGGAGTGCTCAGCGAGTTCTCTCGGTACACCTGGCATGTCAGAAGGTTTCCATGCAAACATGTCTCGATTCTCACGGATGAACTTGATGAGCGCGCTTTCCTATTTGGGATCCATATTTTCCCCGATGGAGAACTGCTCCGAAGAATTGCCTGGGGTGAAATCAACTTGCTTCGTATCTCTGGCCGACTTAAACTTGAGCAGGGGGTCAGACTCTGTAGTGGGCTTCTTTAGAGACGTCCTGTCAGCCGGGTCAACATTATCCTTGTAATACCGCAACTCCTCTGCGGCGCAAGCCATCTCAGCATAAGCTACATCTCCTTCCTCGCACTCGAGTGCAATCTTCCGGTTTCCTTCCACTGTGATGGTACCCCTTGGTCCTGGCATCTTCATTTTCAGGTAGACATAACATGGGCGTGCCATGAACCGCGCGTAAGCCGGCCGACCAAACAAGGCGTGGTATGGGCTCTTAAGCTTGACCACCTCGAAGGACAGGAACTCAGAACGCCAGTTATCCTCTGAGCCAAAGGCCACCTCAAGGGAAATTCTTCCCATAGGATAGGCCGACTTGCCAGGAACAATGCCGTGAAAAACCGTAGAGGACGGAGTTAACTGCATATTGGACAGATTCATTCGCCGGAATGTATCATAGTACAGAATGTTGATGCTGCTGCCTCCGTCAATAAGCACTTTAGTCAGGGTGTAACCGCCGACCTGCGGTGCAACCACCAGTGCTAGGTGGCCAGGGTGGTCAAGTAGGACTGGATGATCCGCCCTGCTCCAGGTGACCGGCTGCTCAGACCAGTTGAGATAGTAAGGAGTTGCCGGCTCAACCACTTGGGTGGCTCGTCGCTGCACCTTTCGATCCCGCTTGCAGGTGCTAGTGGTGAAAACGTGATACTGTCCGCTGTTTAACTGTTTCGGGTTACTCTGAAATCCTGTCGCGCCGGCTTGATGCTGATTTCCCTAGTTGTTTCTCTGATTGCCGCCTCCAGTATTACCGGCCCCCTGAAACCCGCCGTCTTGGCCACCGTTCCCCCGGAAGCCAGGCCCAGCGAAGGGTCCCTGCAAGCCGGTCCTGAGAAGCCGGGTCCTGGGTTGGCGGGTTGTCCGCCGTTGCCTCCCCCATGATGATGATTCTGGAAGATACGCTTGGCGAATTCTTGCATCACATAGTAATTTTCCCAGGAATGAGTGGACAGTTTACCATTATAACTGTGTTTCGGACAAGGAGCTTTGAGGGCTTCCTGGTAAGTGAGAGGGCGATTGTCGGAGGGCTGCTTCCTGGAACCGTCATTCTGACGCTGACCTTTGTTTTCCGCGTTTGTGTTCGCCACCAAATCAGAGTTACCATCGTAACTATTGCGCTTTCCACCGTTGTTGCTCTGACCGTTGCCGTTGTTCTGCTGCTAACCCTTACCGCCAGCCTTCTTTCCCTTGCCAGATTTCTCCTCGTCTGACAGCGGATCCTTGGTGTTATCCGACTCCGCGTACTGGGTTAAGACATCCATGAGGTCTCCCATGTCCTGGACCTTTCGCTTGAGCCGCCCAAGCTTCTGGACCAGCGGCTGGAACTTGCATGTTCGTTCCAGAACAAGCACTGCTTGTGCGGCCGAGATGCTGTCTGAGCTGTGTATGACCTCCGCAACCCGGCGGGCCCAGTGATGCGCTGACTCATCCTCACGTTGGACACAACGCTCTAGATCAACAATCGTGGTTGGCCTTTTACAGGTCCCCTGGAAATTTTTGATGAAGCGCTCTTTCAGTTCTTGCCATGAGCCGATGGAATTCGCCGGTAGGTTTTTTATCCAGGGGCGTGCTGGGCCTTCTAGCATCAATGGTAGGTAACGCGCCAGGACTGACTCGCTTGCTCCCAACAAGTCCATTGCCAGCTCGTAGCTCTCGACCCACTCCGTGGGCTCCAGATTCGCTGTGTAGTTAGGAACCTTACGAGGCCCCTTGAAATCTGGGGGTATGCGCGCCTCTCTAAGCACTGGCACCAAGCAGGGAGTCCCGACCAGGCGGCTCGAAGCGCTCTCAAGCCGACCTTCAAGCCGGGCTATGTCGGGCGAACGATGCGCTTCAGGCGGGTTAGCATTCGGCGGCGGGTTAACGTGCGCCGGCGTGCTAACGTGCGCCAGCGGGTTGTGCCCTGCGCGCGCGTTTTCTTCCTCCCATGCTCGCAGAATCCGAGCTGCGTCCGCCACGTCCTGCGGGACCCTAGGCCGCTACTGCTCTGCTAGCGGTTGGGCGGCCCTCCGGTGGTGCGCGCTGCTGGAGACCCCAGGCGACTTAAGGCGCTGACTCCTGGAGTGGCTCTGATGAGGGGTTGAGTGAAGCCGGTGCTGGCTATGCGAGTAGTTGGCTTGCTGCACCACTGCCATCTTGAGCATTGCAATGGCGTTCCTAGCCTCTGTCTGAATCGGGCCGTCCCCCTCAATCGGAATGGCTGCCAAGTTGTGGTTTGCTGCCAGCACGTTATCAACCGGGTTGGAGTAGTGTCCAATTGGGGTCTGGAACCGGTGAGACAGCGGCTGCTGCTGCTGATCTGGCATTCGAAGTCAGGCCGGCTCTCGCTGCTGAACAGGCTGTTGCAGCGGCGGCCCTCCCACGGGGATAACTCCAGCCCCCGGGTTCATCGGAGCCGGCGGCGTGGTGAACAGCTGAGTCGGTTCAAGATTGGTCGGAAGCCGGCTCTGATGACGCCTCCTGTGAACAAGCTCTGACTCGGCCTGCTGGCGGCTCAGGTAATGTGTCTCCTCATCCAGACGCTGCCTCTCCGCGGTGATCTGTGCCTGCTCCTGTATCATGCAGGTGTTTTCCGCGTTGATGTCCTCTTGGATCTTGGCCATCTCCTCGCGGCACTTCGTGATCTCCATGTTACGCACCGCAGCGTTCTCTACAGTGACCGGCTTGGCCAACAGGGCTGCCAGCGTAGTCATCAAGTCCGCGAGTGCTTGAACCCCGGTCTTCTGAGAGCCGGAGGCCGAGGCGCCGGCTCCTCCTAAGCCAGCCAGGAGGTTGTTCTGTGCCGCCGTTGGATTGGCCGGGTCTCGTGCTGGATCTTGCCTGCCCGCCATGTACACCGCCGCGAAGCAAGGCGGATCAGGGCTCTCTGGGTAGACGTCGCCCGTGTGCCCCAGCCCTCCATTATGCAGTGGAAGAATTGACTCGGTTTCCCCCATCGAGGACTCGCCGTTAGATTGGAAAAGCGTGTCGTCCTGAGACTGGGAGTTCTCCGACAGGGCCACCCCTTCGGTGAAGCCCACAAAGACGTGATCTGGGCCGCCTTGACTAGGATCGGGTCTCGCCGGGCGCTGACCCACATGGCGTGCCGACTCGACGCCGGCGATGTTCTCCAACCGGCGGCCGGCTCGTCGACCACGCCGATGAAGGTGTGAATTCTGCCGAAGGGGACCCGGTACCCGTACTCGATTGAGTCGGCGTCGGGGCCCCAGTATGAATCGTCGATGTAGAGCTTCCCGCGGCGGCTCTTGGACATCATGCCAACCGCGTACTTCCCGAACCCTGGAAGAGATCCCGCTAAGAACTCAACTCCACCGTGCGTGAGCCCCACGGTGGGCGCCAACTATCGTGGTTTTGTCGCGACAGATGTCCTAGTAGAAGGACTTAGAGATGAAGCCATCGCACTAACGTGGAAGCTTAGCGGGGTTGAGCGGGAACGAGAAGACACCGGGTTACCCAGGTTCGGCCCCTCACGGTGGAGGTAAAAGCCTACGTCCTGCTTGTCTAAATTACTGCAGATCTCGATTACAAGGATGCAGATTCGCTAACCTAGCTCTCGAGGGGATTGCAACTTAGTCTTTTTCGTATAGGTGCTCCCCTTTATATACACAGGTGGAACCCTAGATTACATGAGAGTCCGGGTCGTTCTTTGACCCGCCTCCTACTCTTTCCTACTTGCTCTCCAAGGCGGTCTCCGCGCCACTTATCATCTACGTAAGCCGGCCCATCGCCTAAGCCGGCCTGTCCTCACCAGACCTCATTAAGCCAGCCCACCTTGAATCTTCCGACCCTGCCATGAGTTGGCCCGCTGAGCCTGCTCTATGGCCGGGTTACCGCCATGCCGGGTCTAAATGCCGGTATACATCCCCAACAGAGGGCGCAAGGGATTTTACCCAGGTTCGGGCAGCAGAGAAGCGTAAAACCCTACTCCTTCTTTTGGTGTATTAATGGTGTGGGAGCATAGTACAAGGAGCGCTTCTCCCGGCAAGGTGGGAGGAGCAGCTACACGAGACGTGCTTGTGTTTGAAAAGGGGTCCGAATCCTCCTAACTATTACCTTGGCCCTCCTTTTATAGCTCAAAGGGGTTACCACAGTGGCAAAACAGTAATTACATAGCGATTAGATAGCAAACAGTGCTATCATACCTAACTCTGCCGGTTTAGGACAAAGGCATTAAATGCACCGTTAGGTGTCATGTGGAGAGGTAGTCCCGGCAAGGTTTCTGCACCACTTGCCCAGCTACCTCGTATTATCCTGACACGCCTCCCGGACGTGTGTCATTAGAAGCGAATCCTGCCCCAGCGTGCTGACACGTGCCCGATAAGCCTTACCAACCAGCCCGCGTGGTCGACACCTCGCCCACTAGCGAATACCTGTGCGGTGAGGTGGAGCACTGGAGGGCTGGCAGGAGCTCGCCGGTATGGAGCTTGCCGGGTCTTCACCTTGCCGGCTTAGCCTTGCCGGCAAGGAATGTCTCATCTTCGGTACTGGTTGAGTGATGTGTATTGAGCTTCTTTCTGGTAGCTTCCGCGACTGGACTCTGAATCTTGGTCTTGACGGTTCCCGGCAAGGAGGCTGCTACTGTCTGTGCATAAGTCAGGGTATAAAATACCCATATTTTATACACCGACATCATGTCATCTTGTTTAAGGTGTTACTCCGTTCTTTATGAACTTAATACTCTAGATGCATGCTGGATAGCGGTCGATGTGTGGAGTAATAGTAGTAGATGCAGAATCATTTCGGTCTACTTGTCTCGGACATGATGCCTATATACATGATCATTGCCGTGGATATCATCATGATTATTTGCTTTTCTATCAATTGCCCAACAATAATTTGTCTACCCACCGTATGCTATTTTCAAGAGAGAAGCCTCTAGTGAAAACTATGGCCCCCGGGTCTACTTTTATCATATATTTAAAATCCTAAAAATACCTTGCTGCAATTTTACTTTATTTATTTTATTTTGTATTTTTGTTCAATCTATCTATCTATCATCATACAATTTAATCTTGCAATTAACCGCCAAGGGATTGATAACCCCTTGTTCGCGTTGGGTGCAAGGATTTGTTATTTTGTGTGCAGGTACTGCTAATGAGTTGTTGTGTGATTCTCCTACTGGACTGATAACCTTGGTTTCATAACTGAGGGAAATACTTATCTCTACTGTACTGCATATCCCCTCCTCTTCGGGGAAATCCCAACGCAGCTCACAAGTAGCAGAGGGGTTAATCATAAGTGGGAGGCTTGTTCAAGTAAAAACAGCACCCAAGCACCGGTCCACCCACATATCAAATTATCAAAGTAGCGAATGCGAATCAAACTAACATGATGAAAGTGAGATAAAATCCCCGTGTGTCCTGAAGAACGCTTAGCTTATTATAGAGACCGTTCCGACCTGTCCTTTGCAACAAAAGGATTGGGCTACCTTGCTGCACCTTAGTTACTATTGCTACTTGTCACTTGTTACAAATTATCTTGCTATCAAACTACTCATTACCGATAATTTCAGTGCTTGCAGAAAATACCTTGCTGAAAACCGCTTGTCATTTCCTTCTACTCCTCGTTGGGTTCGACACTCTTACTTATCGAAAGGACTACGATTGATCCCCTATACTTGTGGGTCATCAGATGTAACCCTGTTGACAAAGCAATAAATTAGCGAGAGGCTTTCCCGCTAAAAAAAACATTATGTTCAAAAGAATTTGTTATAAAATTTTAGTGTAACGGTCAAACGACCAGACGAAGGGGCAGCCTAAAATGCTTTTTGATGGCCAAATTTGAGCATGGCAAAAAAATAGAGGTAAATATGAGGAGTGGGTTTGACTTAGGGGCACAAATGCAATTGGCCCATTATTTCATTATTCCACCGCGATAACTATCAAACATTATGTTTTCAAGCTTAACCATCAAACACTCCCATCCTCCCCACTAATTACATGCAAGATTTTGCCGCGGATTTCTTCAAGTCATGTTGGGAAATCATCCATGTGGAGGTGATTACGCAATTCTCTGGTTTAACTCCAATGGCTTAACTTGGCCAATGTCTTTCTCCTCTCCAAGAAAGATGGGGCCGAAGATATCGTTGACTTCGGTCCCATTAGCCTTATCCACGCCTTGGCAAAAAAATGGCCAAGATGCTAGCCAACAGGCTCGCTCCTCATATGGACTCGTTCATCTCTGTGCAAAGGGCCTTGATAACCCACAAGTATAGGGGATCGTTTGTAGCCTTTCTCGGTAAATAAGAGTGTCGAACCCAACGAGGAGCTAAAGGTAGAATTAATATTCCCTTCAAGTTCTATCGACCACCGATACAACTCTACGCACACCAACGTTTGCTTTACCTAGAAACAAGTAATAAAACTAGAAGTACTTTGTAGGTGTAGTAAGATAAGTTTGCAAGGATAAAACTAGAAGTACTTAGCAAGAATAAAACTACGAGTAAATTGCAAGATAATAAAAGTTAGTTGTTTAGTAGAAAGCTTTTTGTAACTCAAGAGAAAGATTTGTCCCTAGGCAATCGATAACTAGACCGGTAATCATTATTGCAATTTTATATGAGGGAGAGGCATGAGCTAACATACTTTCTGTACTTGGATCATATGCACTTTTGATTGGAACTCTAGCGAGCATCCGCAACTACCAAAGATCATTAAGGTAAAACCCAACCATAGCATTAAGTAACAAGTCCTCTTTACTCCCATACGCAACAACCCCCTTACTCGGGTATAAGCTTCTGTCACTCTCGCCACCCACTATAAGAGAAACATGAACGTATTGCAACACCCTACAGCGGTAATCCCACACGCTTGCGCGACACGGAGGGCACCATAGGACAGCGCCAAAATAAAACATACAACTCAAATCAATCACGATCATCAATTAACCCATAGGACAAAACGAATCTACTCAAACATCATAGGATTGCCACATATTGATACGTCTCCAACGTATCTATAATTTTTTTATTGTTCCATGCTATTATATTATCAATCTTGGATGTTTTATATACACTTACAAGCAATTATATATCATTTTTTGGGACTAAGCTATTAACTTAGTGCCCAGTGCCAGTTGCTGTTTTTTGCCTGTTTTTGGTTTTCCAGAATATCAGTACCAAACGAAGTCCAAATGCCACGAAACTTTTTGGAGATTTTTTCTGGACATAACAAACACTACAAGCTTCGGGAGGGGACGAGAAGATGAAGCAGTGGCCCACGAGGCACCACGGCGCGCCTGGGGGGGCAGGCGTGCCCTGGTACCTCGTGGGGCCCACACAGCTCCATTTGACCTAATTCCACCTCTATAAATTCTCAACAATAGGGAAACCAATAGGAGAGTCCACGAAATACTTTTTCCGCCGCCGCAATCTTCTGTTCTCGAGAGATCCCATCTGGAGGCCTTTTTCGGCACTCCGCCGGAGGGGGAATCGATCACGGAGGGGCTCTCCATCAACCTTGCTACCCTTCCGATGATGCATGAGTAGTTTACCACAGACCTTCGGGTCCATAGTTAGTAGCTAGATGGCTTCTTCTCTCTTTTTGATCTTCAATACAATGTTCTCCTCGATGTTCTTGGAGTTCTATCCGATGTAATCACTTTTTGTGGTGTATTTGTTGGGATCCGATGAATTGTGAGTTTATGATCAGATTATCCATGAATATTATTTGAGTTTTCTCTGAAATCTTTTATGCATGATTATTATAGCTTCGTATTTCTCTCCGATCTATTGATTTGGTTTGGCCAACTAGATTGATTTATCTTGCAATGGGAGAGTGTCGTGCGTACGACGATCTATGGGGCCATCCTGCCCCTTGTGGTTCAGCTAGAGGGAGGCGCAAGCACAAATAGCAGAATCACCAGAGAGCGCAAGGGATTTTACCCAGGTTCGAGCCACCGAGAGGTGTAAAACCCTACTCCTGTTTTTGTGTATTGGGTGTGTGTGAACACAAGTACAAGGAGCGCTTTCTCCGGCAAGGTGCGTGAGAAGCAGCTACGCATGCAAGTTGCTCTAAAGATCGATCCCTGTAAACGTTGCCCTGGCCCTCCTTTTATAGCTCAAGAGGTTACCACAGTGGCAAAACAGTAATTACAAGTCGATTAGATAGCGAACAGTGCTATCATACCTAACTCTGCCAGTTTAGGACAAAATCATTAAATGCACCGTTAGGTGTCATGTGGAGGAGGAGCTCCGGCAAGGTTCCTGCACCGCTCATCTAGCTACCTCCTATTAGCTTGACACGCCTTCTGGACGGGTGTCATTAAAGGCAAATCTTCTCCCTGTGTGCTGACACGTGCCCGATAAATCTCACCAACTAGCCTGCATGATCGACACCTCACCTATTAGTGACTAGCTGCCCGGTGAGGTGGAGCGCTGGCGAGCTGGCGAAAGCCCGCCGACAAGGAGCTTGTCGGGTCTTCGCCTTGCCGGCTCTGCCTTGCCGGCAAGAGATGTCTTCATCCTCAGCACTAGTTGAGTACTTGTTGATGCTTCGTCTTGAACTTCTCTCCAGTAGCTTCTACAACTGGATCTTGAATCTTGTTATTTGGAGAGTTCCGGCAAGCCTTGGCCGGCAAGGAAGCTGCTACTGTCTGTGCATAAGTTAGGGTATAAAATACCCATGTTTTATACACCGACAGGAGCCCCCGGGCCTGGGCCATACGCACGTCCGAAGCGTCATTGGGCTAGGCCCAAACAATGCACAGACACGCGGTGGGAAAACTGCTGCTATAATTTTTGTCATGATGGTTATCCATCTTCTGATATCTTCTTTGCTTCTTCATTAATCTAAACTTGAGTGCGTTCTTGGTCATCTTCCGGCAAACCTTGCCGTTGAGTGAGCAGCTATTGCTCGTGTACAAACCAGGAGTACGCGCACATGCGAGGTGCCATGGGGCCAGGCCTGAATGGGTGCATGGGCACGCGTGGCAAGGAATAACTGCCATTTATGCCAATACTTATCCCTTCTCTGTGTCTTCCCATCACGCGCATTTGCATGCAAGGTAACGGATTGGCGAAGAAGGGCGGTCATTGGAGCGGCGCGCTTGGTCAGGGGCGCGGGATGCGGGATTGGCAAAACTGGACGGTCACCGGAGTAATGCGCCTGGCCAGGAGTGCAGGGCACAGGATTGGTGAAGTTGGGTGGCCGCCTGAAGACAGTGAAGAGCCAGCCCCCCGCGCTCTCCCTATAAAGAGGGGGCTGCGGGATGCGATGCTCATCCATCTCCTTTCGCTCCAATCTCCAGCAACCGTCGCTTCCTTCTTCTATCTTCTTCCTCTGCATCTGACGATAGTATGGCGAGGGGGAGAGGCCACGGTCGTGCTTCCGCCGTTGCGGCGAGAGCTTCTCCTCGACTCCATGCCCACGCCTCGGCTGCGGCTGCGGAAGCCGGCTCCAGCGCTCAAGGAAGGGCCGCGGCTAGTGGTCGTGGAAGACACGCTGCCCGTGGTCGAGGCGGCCATGGTGGAGCGCTTGTCGCTTCATCTTCGGCGCTCCCTCCCCAGGTAGAAGGCCATACGGAGGACACGGCGCATGAGTTCGTCGTTGAGCTGTGCGGCCAGCCGCGGAGCTGGCTGCGGCTTCCCCGCGCTTTCGCTAGGGTGATGGAAGGCATTTATTTGCGTGGCTTGTGGCTGCGTGTGGATGGCTGCTGCAATGGCCCGGTCTGGGTGACCGTGGAGATCTCCAACAACGGCATCATGTACTTCACGCATGGGTGGAAATCCTTCGTCCGTGCCCGTTGCTTGGGGCAGGGACACCTCCTTCACTTCAAGCTTGTCGGATCTGACACGCTTGTCATGAAGTTCTTCGGGGCTTCGGGCACTGGTCTGGAGTGCTGCGCGGAAAGCTCGACCGACAGCGAGACCGCTTCCTCCAGCGAGACCGAGGACGACGACGACGATGATGACGATGGTGCTCCCAACATCAAGACCGAAGACGATGACGACGAGTCTGGCTGAACGCCGGCAGCACCATCATCTGGTCTTTCGGGAACGAACCGTGCCCCGCCTAGGCGCTCCTTTTGCCCTTGTATTGCACTCGATGTAAACCCTGGGTAGAGGGCTAAGAAAATGTTATCGAGCACTTCTAATGAATATCTATTATTTGTCATATTCAGATGAATGCATGCTATTCCCTTGTTTTTTCTTTGTTTTTGTATGATTGTGCTCCCTACGCAGTTTGGAAGCTTGCCGGCACGCACACTCGTCGCGAGTGCTTCGAGGAACAAGTCCCTAGCAGCTTACTAAAAGTGCCACCACCGGCAAGGCAACTTGTCGATCATAGTGCGGCAACTTGCCGGTACAGACACTTGCCGTGAGCGCTTTGAGGAACAGGTCCTTAGAAGCCTGCTGGAAGTGCTGCGACCGGCAAGGTAACTTGCCGTCACAATGCAGCTGCACATCTTGCCGAGCGGACTCGAGACAAAACAAGAGCACAATCTGATCACGACAAGGTTCCTTCGCGTGCAGGTTTCTCATAGAAACACAGAATCGTTCAAGGGAAATCGCAAATGCGACAAGGAATTTGTTTTAAAGTTTTTCAACTTAGCTTTTCCTTGCACTGCTTCTCTCGTCGTGTGAAATGATTACTTGAACGTCGTTAAATGGTACCCCATGTCACTTCCCCCGGGAAACTTGCACGCGAGGGATCCTTCTGTCCTTTAAGAAAAAGAAAGAAGAGAAAAGAGTGGTTTGGGAACCTTGACGGTTCATCAGCCATTTCATACAAACTAAAGTGTAATCACGACATCACATGCATCCATATACAAATGAACATGTACGAAGAGTTGCAAAACACTTAGCTTTATTTGACTTTCGCATAGGATCTGCGCCTGGCTTTGTACAAAGGGTTACAAGTCTTGCCGACAAAGCTTGTACAAAAGGGGTTGCCGGGAGACCCGGCAACCACGCCTTATGGGTAGAACTTGCGAAGATGCTCAATATTCCATGAGTTTTGCACCGGAATGCCATCTTCGGTCTCCAGACGGACTGCGCCAGGTCTGGTGACTCGTGCTACCCGATAAGGGCCTTCCCACTTCGGTGTCAACTTGTTTGATTTCTTGGCAGACTGAACGCACTGAAGAATAAGGTCGCCTTCCTCAAGGCTTCGGGCGTGCACTTTGCGGCTATGATAGCGGCGCAAGGCTTGCTGGTAGCAAGCAGCTCGCACAGCCGCCCGAAGACGATCTTCCTCAAGGAGCATTGCGTCATCTTGCCGCAGCTGCTCTTGCTCAGCTTCATCGTAAGCGACCACTCGAGGTGACCCGTATATGAGTTCCGTGGGGAGCACCGCTTCTGCACCATAGACTAGGGAGAAGGGTGTTTGGCCAGTAGCTCGATTTGGTGTCGTTCTGAGTGACCAAAGAACCGCCGGCAACTCATCAATCCAGCGTCTTCCACACCTGTGCAGCCTGCCAAAAGTTCTTGTCTTGAGGCCACACAGCACTTCAGCGTTCATCCTTTCCGCTTGGTCGTTGCTTCTTGGGTGAGCAACAGATGCAAAACAGATTTTGCTGCCAAGGTCCTGGATATGATGTATGAAGGTGCGGCTCGTGAATTGTCTGCCATTGTCGGTGATGACCCTGTTAGGGACGCCGAAACGGCAAACTAATCCCTTGAAGAACTTGACGACTGATTGTGCTGTCACCTTCCTCACTAACTCCACTTCAGGCCACTTTGTGAACTTGTCGATGGCGACGTACAAGAACTCAAAGCCCCCGGTAGCACGGGGAAAGGGGCCCAAAATATCGAGCCCCCAGACCGAAAAGGGCCAGGAGAGAGGCATTGTTTGAAGAGCTTGAGCTGGCTGATGTATGTTCTTTGAATGGAACTGGCATGCTTCACACTTGCTTACTAGCTCAGTTGCATCCTGGAGGGCAGTGGGCCAATAGAAGCCTTGCCGGAAAGCTTTGCCGGCAAGTGCCCTTGATCCTATGTGAGAACCACATATGCCTCCATGTATCTCTGCCAACAGCTTTAGTCCATCTTCCCGGCAAATACACTTCAATTTCACACCGTTTGGTCTCTTTCTGTATAGTGTGTCATCCACAAACTGATACATACTTAACTGACGGGCTACTTTCTCAGCTTCTTCTTGCTCACCGGGAAGTTCTCCTATTTGAAGGAAATGAACTATCCGTTGTGCCCATGCCGGAGCCCGCAGCTCGACGACAAGGACTAAAGGCATTTCTTCAGTCGTGGGAGCGCTTGCCTCAGCGGCAAGAACCTGAGGTTCCATGCGAAGCCGCTGCTCACCGACAACTGTGTTGTTGTCCCCGACAACCTCACTTGCCGGCGGCTTCTGGGAGCTCTGCCAGAAAATACTTGCCGGTATTCAACTTCCTTCTCTTACTGGCCTGCGTTGATGGAGTGACTGTTGATTTATTCAAATGGAGCACAAAAGTTCCCGGTTCCACAGGTAGCTTTTGAGCAGCACACTTTGACAGGTGATCAGCAATGCTGTTTTCCGCACGAGGGATGTGCTCTGTTTGCAAACCGTCAAAGTGTTCCTCCAATTTCCTCACTTCTTCCACATACGCTTCTGATACGTCTCCAACGTATTTATAATTTTGATTGTTCCATGCTATTATAGTATCAATCTTGGATGTTTTTATACGCAATTGTATGCAATTATATATCATTTTTTGGGAGTAACCTATTCACCTAGTGCCCAGTGCCAGTTGCTGTTTTCTGCTTGTTTTTGGCTTTTCAGAGAAACAGTACCAAATGAAGTCCAAATGCCATGAAACTTTTTCGAGATTTTTTTCTGGACAAAAGAAACCTGGGAAGCCTTGGGAGGAGGCCAAAAGCCTCACAGAGGCTCCACAAGGCACCAGGGCGCGCCCCAGGGGGGCGTTGTGCTGCCTTGTGGGGCCCACGTGACTCCGTTTGACCTGATTCCACTTCTATAAATTCAAAAATATTGGGAAACCCCCAAAGAGCCAGAAGAAAAAACCTTTTTCGTCGCCACAAGCCTCTATTCTTCCGCGATCCCATCTGGAGGCCTTTTCCGGTACTCTGCCGGAGGGTGAATCGATCACGGAGGGCTTCTATATCAACCTTGCTGCCCTTCTGATGATGTGTGAGTAGTTTACCATAGACCTACGGGTTCATAGCTAGTAGCTAGATGGCTTCTTCTCTCTCTTTGATCTTCAATACAATGTTCTCCTCGATGTTCTTGGAGTTCTATCCGATGTAATCTTCTTTTGCGGTGTGTTTGTTGGGATCCGATGAATTGTGAGTTTATGATCAGATTATTCATGAGAAATATTTGAGTCACCTCTGAACTCTTTTATGCATGATTATTATAGCTTTGTATTTCTCTCTGATCTATCGGTTTAGTTTGGCCTACTAGATTGATTTATCTTGCAATGGGAGAGGTGCTTTGTGATGGGTTCAATCTTGCGGTGCTCAATCCCAGTGACAGAAAGGGACATGACATGTATTTGTATTGTTGCAATTAAGGATAAAAAGATGGGGTTTATTCATATTGCTTGAATTTGCTTCTCTACATCATGTCATCTTGCTTAAGGCGTTACTCTGTTTCATACTTAATACCCTAGATGATGCCGGATAGCGGTCGATGGGTGGAGTAATAGTAGTAGATGAAGGCAGGAGTCGGTCTACTTGTCTCGGACGTGATGCCTATATACATGATCATTGCCATGAATCCGTCATAATTATTTGCTATTCTATCAATTGCCCAACAGTAATTTGTTTACCCACCGCATGTTTATGTGCTCAAGAGAGAAGCCCCTAGTGAAAACTATGGTCCTCGGGTCTATCTTAATCATATAAAAAACCTAAAAGTACCTTGCTGCAATTTATTTACTTTTATTTTAATTAGTATTTTAGTTTAGCTATTTACCTCTATAAGATTTAATCCTTGCAAGTAACCGCTAATGGGATTGACAACCCTCTTATTTGCGTTGGGTGCAAGTGTTTGCTCTTGTGTGTGCAGGTGCGTTTTAACGGAGTTTTTCTTGGTTCTTCTACTGGATTGATAACGTTGGTTCTTAACTGAGGGAAATACTTATCTCTATTGTACTGCATCATCCTCTCCTCTTCGGGGAAATACCAACGCAGACTACAAGTAGCAGGAAGAATTTCTGGCGCCGTTGCCGGGGAGACATCATCAAAATTACCAAGTACCTTTGCACAAATTATCATTCACTTGCATTACTTTATTTACTTTTTATTATTAGCATTTGCCTCTTGTTTCTAAATTTTTTACAAAACACAAAAATATTTTGTTTGCTTGCTGTGTCGCAATGTCTCAAGAAAATACAAAATTGTGTGACTTTTCTAATACTAATAATAATGATTTTATTAGTACTCCTATTGCTCCTCCCGCCACTAGTGCGGAGTCATGTGATATTAATGCTGCCTTGCTTAATATTGTTATGAAAGAACAATTTTCTGGTAGTCCTAATGAAGATGCTGCATCCCATCTAAATACTTTCGTTGAACTTTTTGATATGCAAAAGAAGAAAGATGTGGATAATGATATTGTCAAATTAAAATTATTTCCATTCTCACTACGAGATCGTGCTAAGACTTGGTTTTCATCCTTGCCTTGAAATAGTAATGATTCTTGGGATAAGTGTAAGGATGCTTTTATTACTAAGTATTTTCCTCCCGCTAAGATTATTTCTTTGAGAAATCAAATTATGAATTTTAAGCAACTTGAGCATGAGCATGTTGCACAATCTTGGGAGAGAATGAAATTAATGATAAGAAATTGCCCAACTCATGGTTTGAATTTATGGATGATCATACAAAAAATTTATGCGGGACTAAACTTTGTCTCTGGAAATTTGCTAGACTCTGCCGCAGGTGACACTTTCATGGAAATTACATTGGGAGAGGCTACAAAACTTCTTGATAATATTACGGCAAATTATTCTCAATGGCACACTGAACGAACCCCAACTGGTAAGAAGGTAAATTCTGTTGAAGAAATTAATACTTTGAGTGATAAGATGGATGCTTTATTGAAATTGGTTGCTAGTAAAAATGCTCATATTGATCCTCATGATGTGCCCTTGTCTACTTTGATTGAGCAAAATAATGATGCTATTGATGGGAATTTTGTTTCTAGAAATAATTTCAAGAACAAAGCTTATAGGGGCAATTTCAATGCTAGACCATTTCCTGTAAATTCCTATAATAATTGCAATCCTTATGGTAATTCTTATAATAATAATAATAGGATGCCCTCTGATCTTGAAAGTAATATTAAAGAATTTATTAATTCCCAAAAGAATTTCAATGCTATGAAAGAGGAAAAATTGAATAGAGTTGATGAATTGGCTAGGAACATAGATATAATTTCTCATGATGTGGAAAATCTCAAAACTAAAATCTTGCCATCTAAGCATGATATAAATGAGTCCATTAAAGCTATCTATGTTTCGATTAATGAAAGTAAAGAAAGGACCGCTAGGTTGAGAGCTAAGAGAGAATTTCTAGAAAAAGCTATTCCACCCGGTTTCTATCGTAGTAATGATGAATATATTAAAATGATTGGTGTCACTCCTATTGAATCATTATTTAGTAACATAAAACTTAATGAAAAAGGGACTGAAGAAGAGTCAACTTTAGAAAGAAGGAGTCCCACTTGCTTGGAGGGTGATAATCTTGATCATAAAAATGAAAAAAGTGGGTTTGGAGAGGTTAAAACTTTAAATAGCAATGCACCCACTACTTTGGATTACAAGGACTTTAATTATGATAGTTGTTCTCTAATTGAGTGTTTTTCCTTGTTGCAATCCATGATTAAGTCACCAAATGCATATGAACAAAATAAAGCTTTCACTAAACATATTATAGAAGCCATGATGAAAGCACATGAAGAAAAACTTGAGTTGGAAGTATCAATTCCTAGAAAATTAAAAGATGAATGGGAACCCACTATTAAAGTAAAAATTAAAGATTATGAATGTAATTCTCTTTGTGATCTTGGTGCTAGCGTTTCCACTATACCAAAGTCTTTGTGTGATGTGCTAGGTCTCACCGACTTAGATCCTTATTCCCTTAATTTGCATCTTGCGGATTCCACTATTAAAAAGCCATTGGGTAGAATAAATGATGTGCTTATTCTTGCAAATAGAAATTATGTGCCCGTGGACTTTATTGTTCTTGACATTGAATGCAATACTTCTTGCCCCATAATACTTGGTAGGCCTTTTCTTCAAACTATTGGTGCTATTATTGACATGAAAGAAGGTAACATAAAATTTCAATTTCCACTAAGGAAAGGGATGGAACACTTCCCTAGGAAAAGAATCAAAGCACCTTTTTAATCCATTATGAGGGCCACTTACGGAATCAACTTGAAGGATGACAACACTTGAAACCATGCATTATGCCTAGCTAGGGGCATAAAACAATAGCGCTTGTTGGGAGGCAACCCAATGAATAAAATAAATTTTTGCTTTTAACTACTGTTTTTGTGTGTTTGCATGATTATAGTTTCTGTTATGATTATGTTTTTATGTTTTAATTAGTGTTTGTGCCAAGTAATGCCTTTGGGATGATTTGGAAGATAGTATAATTGATGCTGTTTGGAAAACAGAAAGTTTTGCGTCCAGTGCTGGAATTTTGGTTCTGTACTGGAGCGTCAGAAAAATCTGAAATTTTTACACAGTATTTGTATATGAATTCCACGTTGTCCTAATTTTTCAGAATTTTTGGGGTTACATAAGTATGGATTTTAAATAGATCTTTACAGACTGTTCTATTTTAGACAGATTCTGTTTTTGTTGCATAGTTTGCTTATTTTGATGAATCTATGGATCGTATCAGGGAGTATGAGTCATGGAGAAGTTGGAGTACAGTAGCATTATGCCAATATTAAATATGAATCAATTTACTACAGTACCTAAAGTTAAAGATTTGTTTGTTATACTAACGGATCTCACGAGGTTTCTATTGAGTTTTGTGTGCTGAAGTTTTCAAGTTTTGGGTGAGACTACGATGGACAAAGGAATAAGGAGTGGCAAGAGCCTAAGCTTGGGGATGCCCAAGGCACCCTAAGGTAATATTCAAGGAAGACTCAAGCATCTAAGCTTGGGGATGCCCCGGAAGGCATCCCCTCTTTCGTCTACAATCTACCGGTAACTCACTTGGAGCTATATTTTTATTCATCACATGATATGTGTTTTACTTGGAGCGTCTTGTGAAATAGTTTGCTTGATTTTGTTTGGTTTTTAGTTTTTCACAATCATCTTTGCTGGAAAATCCTTTTTGAGAGGGACACACATTATTCGTGATTTGTTAGAATACTCTATGAGCTTCACTTATATCTTTTGAGCTAGGCAGTTGCTCTAGTGCTTCACTTATATCTTTTAGAGCACGGCGGTGATAATATTTTAAAGAAATAGTTATACTCTCATGCTTCACTTATATCTTTTTGAGAGTCTCATGATAGCAATGGTAATATGCACGGGTTATGAAATTGGTCCTGATATGATAGGTATTCAAGAGGGATATAATAAAAACTTTCATGTAGATCACTGAATATGATAAGTTTATTTCCTTGCAATAGTTTTGTGATATTAAGATGGTAATATGTGGGAGGTATTAGTAGATAATTGTGGTTTAGTAAGAATAATTGTGTTAAGGTTTGTGATTCCCGAAGCATGCACGTATGATCTATCGGTATGCTAGGAAGTTGGAGCATGATTTATTATTTATTGTCTTCCTTTGCGTGGCGGTCGGGGGCGCGCGATGGTTAACTCCTACCAACCTCCCCCCTAGGAGCATGCACAGTAGTACTTTGCTTCGAGGGCTAATAGACTTTCGCAATAAGTATGTGAGTTCTTTATGACTAATGTGAGTCCATGGATTATACGCACTCTCACCCTTCCGCAATTTGCTAGCCTCTTCGGTACCGTGCATTGCCCTTTCTCACATCGAGAGTCGGTGCAAACTTCGCCGATGCATCCAAACCCGTGATATGATATGCTCTATCACACATAAGCCTCTTTATATCTTCCTCAAAACAGCCACCATATCTACCTATCATGGCATTTCCATAGCCAATCCGAGATTTATTGCCATGCAACTTCCACCATTCCGTTTTTATGACATACATCATCATTGTCATATTGCTTTGCATGATCATATAGCTGACATAGTATTTGTGGCTCAGCCACTGTTTATCATTTTTATACATGTTACGCTAGCAACATTGCACATCCTGGTACACTGCCAGAGGCATTCATATAGAGTCATATTTTTGTTCTAGTATCGAGTTGTAATGTTGAGTTGTAAGTAAATAGAGGTGTGATGATCATCATTATTAGAGCATTGTCCCAGTGAGGAAAGGATGATGGTGTCTATGATTCCCGCACAAGTCAGGATGAGACTCCGGACGAAAAAAAAAGGCAAAAAAGAGCCACGAAAAAGAAAGAAAGAAAAAAAAGAGAAAGAAAAAAAGGGGAAAGGAAAAAAAGAATAAATAAATAAATAAAATGAGAGAAAAAGAGAGAAGGGACAATGTTACTATCTTTTTCCACACTTGTGCTTCAGAGTAGCACTATGTTTTTCATATAGAGAGTCTCCTATTTTGTCACTTTCATATACTAGTGGGATATTTCATTATGAACTTGGCTTGTATATTCTGATGATGGGCTTCCTCAAATGCCCAAGGTCTTCATGAGCAAGCGTTGGATGCACACCCACTTAGTTTTCAGTTTGAGCTTTCATACACTTATAGCTCTTAGTGCATCTGTTGCATGGCAATCCCTACTCCTCGCATTGACATCAATTGATGGGCATCTCCATAGCCTGTTAATTAGCCACGTTGATGTGAGACTTTCTCCTTTTTTTTTACTTCTCCTATTTATCTCTATCACCATACTCTATTCCACCCATAGTGATATATCCATGGCTTGCACTCATGTATTGCGTGGGAGTTGAAAAAGCTTAAGCGCGTTAAAAAGTATGAACCAATTGCTTGGCTAAAACCGGGGGTGTGCATGATAAATACTTTGTGTGAAGAAGATAGAGCATGCCAGGATCATATGATTTTGTAGGGATAATGTTCTTTAGCATTTTTATTTTGAAAGACATGATTATTTATTAGTATGCCTGAGTATTGATGTCTTTATATCAAATTATAGACTATTGCTTTGAATCATTCGGATCTTATTATTCATACCGTAAGAGAGAGATTACATGATGAAACATGATAGGTAGCATTCCACATCAAAAAATCTATTTTTATCATTTACCTACTCGAGGACGAGTAGGAATTAAGCTTGGGGATGCATGATACGTCTCCAACGTATCTATAATTTTTGATTGTTCCATGCTATTGTAGTATCAATCTTGGATGTTTTTATATGCAATTGTATGCAATTATATATTATTTTTTGGGACTAACCTATTAACCTAGTGCCCAGTGCCAGTTGCTGTTTTCTGCTTGTTTATGGATTTTCAGAGAAACAGTACCAAATGAAGTCCAAATGCCACGAAACTTTTTGGAGATTTTTTTCTGGACAAAAGAAACCTGGGAAGCCTTGGGAGGAGGCCAGAAGCCTCACAGAGGCTCCACAAGGCACCAGGGCGCGCCCCAAGGGGGGCGCCGTGCTGCCTTGTGGGTCTCACGTGACTCCGTTTGACCTAAGTCCACTTCTATAAATTCACAAATATTGGGAAACCCCCACAGAGCCAGAAGAAAAAACCTTTACGCCGCCGCAAGCCTCTGTTCTTCCGCAATCCCATCTAGAGGCCTTTTCCGGTACTCTGCCGGAGGCGCAATCAATCACGGAGGGCTTCTACATCAACCTTGCTGCCCTTCCGATGATGTGTGAGTAGTTTACCACAGACCTACGGGTCCATAGCTAGTAGCTAGATGGCTTCTTCTCTCTCTTTGATCTTCAATACAATGCTCTCCTCGATGTTCTTGGAGTTTTATCCGATGTAATCTTCTTTTGCGGTGTGTTTGTTGGGATCTGATGAATTGTGAGTTTATGATCAGATTATTCATGAGAAATATTTGAGTCACCTCTGAACTCTTTTATGCATGATTATTATAGCTTTGTATTTCTCTCCGATCTATCGGTTTAGTTTGGCCTACTAGATTGATTTATCTTGCAATGGGAGAGGTGCTTTGTGATGGGTTCAATCTTGCGGTGCTCAATCCCAGTGACAAAAAGGGACATGACACGTATTTGTATTGTTGCCATTAAGGATAAAAAGATGGGGTTTATTCATATTGCTTGAATTTGCTTCTCTACATCATGTCATCTTGCTTAAGGCGTTACTCTGTTTCATACTTAATACCCTAGATGCATGCTGGATAGCGATCGATGGGTGGAGTAATAGTAGTAGATGCAGGCAGGAGTCGGTCTACTTGTCTCGGATGTGATGCCTATATACATGATCATTGCCATGAATCCGTCATAATTATTTGCTATTATGTCAATTGCCCAACAGTAATTTGTTTACCCACCGCATGTTTATGTGCTCAAGAGAGAAGCCTCTAGTGAAAACTATGGTCCCCGGGTCTATCTTAACCATATAAAAAACCTAAAAATACCTTGCTGCAATTTATTTACTTTTATTTTAATTAGTATTTTAGTTTAGCTATTTACCTCTATAAGATTTAATCCTTGCAAGTAACCGCTAATGGGATTGACAACCCTCTTATTTGCGTTGGGTACAAGTTTTTGCTCTTGTGTGTGCAGGTGCGTTTTAACGAAGTTTTGCTTGGTTCTCCTACTGGATTGATAACCTTGGTTCTTAACTGAGGGAAATACTTAACTCTATTGTACTGCATCATCCTCTCCTCTTCGGGGAAATACCAACGCAGACTACAAGTAGCAGCTTCCATCAACGGGCTCTGGTAATCTTTGTTCACTTGCTTTACATTAAGCTACGAGTCACCACGGATGATCAACTTTCTGATTCCAAGGTCCACTGCGATCGTAAGACCAGCAAGGAGCCCTTCGTACTCAGCAGTGTTGTTCGTAGCTTGCTCCCTGGGAAAGTGCATTTGAATTACATACTTGAGGTGTTCTCCGGTGGGTGCGACAAGCAGCTCTCTGGCACCGGTGCCTTGCAGCGAGAAGGCACCATCAAAGTACATGATCCATTCTTTGGCTGTCTCTTTGCCGGGAAGAATTGTTTCTGGAATTTCTTCATCTTGCGTTGGCGTCCATTCTGCAATGAACTCCGCCAAAGCTCTGCTCTGAATGGTTGAAGTGCTTTCAAACTTACGTGCAAAGCTTGATAGTTCCAATGCCCACTCCACTATTCTGCCAGTTGCATCTGGATTCCTCAAAATGCGTTGCAACGGAAAGTGAGTGACGATGGTGATCTCATGTGCTTGGAAGTAGTGACGCAGCTTTCTCGAGGCCATAAGAAGACCGAAAAGAAACTTCTGCACCCCAGAGTATCTTGATCTAGCCTCCTGCAAGAGGGACCCTAAAAAAATACACTGGACGCTGTACCACCTTCTTCTTCGGCACCATTTGTTGATTAGCCTTGTTTGCTTGCGCTGTTTCTGACTTGTCGGCACCAGACATTGCCAGAGAAGATTCCGGTTTGTCACCAGACAGGCTTGCCGCGGCTGCTTCCTCGTCATCGACTTCCCTCTGCGCCACTAATGCAGCACTGGCCACTTGATTCGTTGCCGCTATATATAGCAGCAACAGTTCTTGTGGTTTAGGCGCAACTAGTGTTGGCGCGGAGGAGAGGTATCTTTTCAAATCCTGCAACGCGGCCTCCGCTTCCGGAGTCCATTTCATTGGACCTGCCTTCTTCAAAATCTTGAAAAACGGCAGGGCGCGCTCAGCAGATCTTGAAATGAACCTACTCAAGGCAGCAACATAGCCGGCAAGACGCCGTACATCCTTGACGCTTTTTGGTGCTTGAATCTGCCCAATTGCTTTGATCTTGTCGGGATTTGCCTCAATTCCACGTTGAGATACAAAGAAACCGAGAAGTTTGCCGGATGGAACGCCAAACACACACTTCTCGGGATTGAGCTTCAAATTGATCTTGCGCAAGTTTGCAAATGTTTCTTCTAGATCTTGAATGAGGGTTGACTTGTCCTTGGTTTTGACCACTATGTCATCCATATATGCTTCCACATTCCTGTGCAGCTGGAGCTCAAAACCAATCTGGACTGCTCTTGTGAATGTTGAGCCGAC
The DNA here is from genome assembly GCA_039707655.1 of Elymus sibiricus. NCBI lineage: Eukaryota > Viridiplantae > Streptophyta > Magnoliopsida > Poales > Poaceae > Elymus > Elymus sibiricus. The sequence goes on from CM077672.1 coordinate 429,002,449, forward strand.
ACTCTTTAATCCGAAAGGCATACGCACGAAGCAGTATGTGCCACATGGAGTAATGAATGCGGTTTTCTCCTCATCCTCCTTGGCCATAAATATCTGATGGTACCCAGAATATGCATCAAGGAAGGAGAGTAAATCACAGCCGGAAGTAGAGTCTACAATTTGATCAATGCGCGGCAAGGGGAAAGGATCCTTTGTACATGCTTTGTTAATATCAGTGTAGTCAATACAAAGTCTCCACTTCCCGTTTGCTTTGCGCACCACAACTGGATTTGCCAACCAAGTTGGATGTAGTACACCTCTAACCAAACCTGCTGCTTCAAGTTTCTTGATTTCTTCAGCAATGAACTGTTGCCGCTCCAAAGCTTGCTTCCTGACCTTCTGCTTGACGGGCCGAGCATGAGGACAGATGGCAAGGTGGTGCTCAATTACCTCCCTGGGAACACCGGGGATGTCAGATGGTCGCCATGCGAACACATCGACATTCGCCCGCAGGAAGGCAATGAGCGCGCTTTCCTATTTGCTGTCAAGGGTGGCACTGATGGTGAAGGTACCGTCAGTGCCGTTCTCCCTCGCTGGCACCTTTTTGGTTGCTGGCGAAGTAGCCTTGGATTTCTTACCGGTAGAGCGCTCCGGCAAGTCTTCAACAGGCGCGCAGCACTACAAAGAGGTGTGCGTCCCGGAATCATTGTCAGAGGTCTTGCCGGACTTCTTGTTTTCCTTCTTCTTGGCGGGAGCTGGCGCCTTGGCGGCCTCTGCTGCAACCGCATCTCTGTACATCTTATCGACGCAAATAACTGCATCTTTCTTGTCGGAGTTGATGGAAATGACACCCATCAGCCCTGGCATCTTCAACATGTTGTAAGCATAGTGAGATGCTACCATGAATTTTACCAAGGCTGGGCGGCCAAGAATTCCATTGTACGGCAAGGGGATCTTGACAACGTCAAACACAATCTTTTCTGTTCTGTAGTTCAATTCCCCGCCAAACGTCACCGGCAATGTGATCTTTCCCTTGGGCTGGCTTCTTCCCGGGTTTACTCCTTGAAACGTGCCTGTTTTCTCGAGTTCCTCGTCGGGAATCTGCAGCCTCTTGATTACTTTCGGAGAAATCAAATTTAGGCCGGCCCCACCATCAACTAACATTTTCGTGACCTGCAGGTTGCGAATTGTTGGTGAAACCAACAAGGGCAAACAACCGACCGCGGTTGTGCGATCAGGGTGATCCACGGCATCGAAAATGATAGGCGTGTGTGACCACTTGAGTTGCTTTTGATAGCCCATTGCCGGTTCTGCCGCATTAACCTCGCGCGCCCACTGTTTAAGTTGGCGGTGAGAGGAGTGCAAAGATGCGCCTCCGTCAACACACATGGCCTCAGTTGCCTTCTGGAATTCCTGTTCACTGGACTCTTCGTCGTCCTCTTCCTCTTCACTTCCATCATCTTCCTCTTTCTTTTCGTGGCCTCTAGCAGGTTTTTCTTTCTACTGCTTGACCTTGCCGCGACGGCCTCCTCGACCACCCTGGCCCTTTTTGCCGGATCCACCGGCACCATCTTGACCCTTCTTTTTGTCACGTTTTTCATATTCAGCCTTCTGTTTCTCAACAAGGTGTTCGACTTGTCGGCACTCTTGGAGATCATGGCCCTTGGTGCGGTGAATCTTGCTGTACGGCCCATCAGACTTGCCGGCCTTCTTGTTTGCCACCGCCTCCTGGCAAGCGGCGCATACAGCAGCCTCCTTGCCGGAGTTCTCAGTCTTAGCTTTCTTGGCGGACTCAGAGTTGCCGGAGCCCTCAACAGCCATAGTAGTCTTGCCTTTGCGCTTCCTGTTGCGCTTTCGACCTTTCTTCTTCGGGGTGGCGGCATCATCGTCCTCGAAATCTACCTCGGAACCAACGTCCTCCCCAGGAAGCCTCCTTCCTCAGCACGTGCGCACTTATCCGCCAACGTATAGAGCTCGTTGACAATCTTGGGCAACTTGACGTTCATCTTCTCACGCATCCTTCGATTGCGCACATTCATGTGAAAGGCGGCAATCACGGCTGCGGGGTGCACATCTGGTATATTATGGTGCAGACGGCTGAACCTCTAGATGTACTTGCGCAAAGTTTCGCCATCTCTTTGCGGGATCACCTGCAGGTCGCTGGGCTGTCTAGGGGCCTTGTGGCCTCCGGTAATGGCACCAACGAACTCATTGCAGAGATCTGCCCATGAAGAAATGGAGTTCTCCGGCAAGTTCATCAACCAAGATCTCACGTTGGGCTTCAGTACCAACGGAAAGTAGTTGGCAAGGATCTTCTCATCTCTTCCCCCGGCAGCTTGCACGGCAATCGTGTAGATGCCTAGAAATTCTGCCGGGTTCAGCTTGTCGTCGTACTTTTCTGGTACTTCTGGCTTGAAGGCCCGGACAGACGGCCATCGGCCTTGCCGCAGCTCACGGGTGAAGGCAGGACATCCAACCTCGTAAGGCAGATATCCGCCAATCACAGGCGCGGGCTCATCAACGACTGGACCATTGCACGCGTCGGATTGACGGCGCGCCTCCCGGCGCCGTTCAATGGTGGTACAGGCATCCTCTACCCGCCTGTCTCGTAGCACTTGTCGCTGATCTTGCCGCGCTCGTGGGTCCGAAGAGGCCATCGACATCTCGTCGGTCTCGAAGGATCATTGAGCTTGCCGCGGCTGCTGATGTTGCCGCTGTTGCCGTGGAGGTGATTGCACCGTTGGCGCAGCACCTTCAGCGTGGCCACCAGTTGGAGCTACTGGTGCTGTCTGCAGACGCCGTGAGGGCTCCGCTTGCTGTGATTTGCTGGCTTCGGCAAATCCAATCAGGCTCTGGATGGTGGCTCTCCACTCATCCATCTTCTCTGCTGCCGGAGGGAAGTTCAGCAGCATCTGGGCTCGCGCCATTGCCTCAGCTGCTGTGGTTGGCATGGCCGGAAGCGAAGAATGCGACGTCGCTCTACTCCTGGCAGAGCCAGCAGGAGCGCCATTGCGGTCTTGCTGCCATGGCACATGATCAACAGCGGGCTGTCGTGGCGGAGGTGGTGCTTGAGGATCTGGAACTTGATCAACAGGGGTCTTGCAGTGCGGTCGCCGTCGTCCGGAGTCGTCGATTTCGCTTGGAGTCATGCCACGGCCATCATGTGATGGGCGCGACGTATGTCTCGATGCGGCATCTCTGGACGTCGCTGCGGCGAGATCTTGGCTCGCACCGGCCCGGGCATTGCTGCTCCGGTGGCTGCGCTCGTCGACACGGCGAGGAGGAGGAAGACGTCCATCTGCTCCGCCCGCGCCGCTGTGGTTTTGTTCGCCAGGGGGTCGAGGAAGTTGACCGCCTCTAGCATCTCCGCCACCTGCTCCGACCACGGTGGGCATGGCAACCGCGCCTCCTACAATGGTCGTGCCAACCGCGGTGTCCGCACCGCCCGCGCCGGCCGCGCCGCTAGCGCTGTCTGCGGATACGTGCGAGGGAACTTTGGAGGTGGAAGGATCCGTCATCGTGATGCCCTTCTTCTTGGGAGCCATTGACGACGAAAAAGATGATGAAGCTGATGAAATCAACGCGCACTCTGATGATTCAGGTTCGCGCAAGCGATCCCCCTACCTGGCGCGCCAAAGATGTCGTGCGTATGACCATCTATGGGGCCATCCTGCCCCTTGTGGTTCAGCTAGAGGGAGGCACAAGCACAAAGAGCAGAATCACCAGAGAGCGCAAGGGATTTTACCCAGGTTCGGGCCACCGAGAGGTGTAAAACCCTACTCCTGCTTTTGTGTATTGGGTGTGTGTGAACACAAGTACAAGGGGCACTTTCTCCGGCAAGGCGCGGGAGAAGCAGCTACGCATGCAAGTTGATCTAAAGATCGATCCCTGTAAACGTTGCCCTGGCCCTCCTTTTATAGCTCAAGGGGTTACCACAGTGGCAAAACAGTAATTACAAGTCGATTAGATAGCGAACAGTGCTATCATACCTAACTCTGCCAGTTTAGGACAAAATCATTAAATGCACCGTTAGGTGTCATGTGGAGGAGGAGCTCCGGCAAGGTTCCTGCACCGCTCGCCCAGCTACCTCCTAATAGCTTGACACGCCTTCTGGACGGGTGTCATTAAAGGCAAATCTTCTCCCTGCGTGCTGACACGTGCCTGACAAATCTCACCAACCAGCCTGCGCGGTTGACACCTCACCGATTAGCGACTAGCTGCCCGGTGAGGTGGAGCGCTGGCGAGCTGGCGAAAGCCTGCCGGCAAGGAGCTTGCCGGGTCTTCGCCTTGCCAGCTCTGCCTTGCCGGCAAGAAATATCTTCATCCTCAGCACTAGTTGAGTATTTGTTGATGCTTCGTCTTGAACTTCTCTCCAGTAGCTTCTACAACTGGATCATGAATCTTGTTATTTGGTGAGTTCCGGCAAGCCTTGGCCGGCAAGGAAGCTGCTACTGTCTGTGCATAAGTCAGTGTATAAAATACCCATGTTTTATACATCGACAGAGAGGTGCTTTGTAATGGGTGATACGTCTCCAACGTATCTATAATTTATGAAGTATTCATGCCATGTTTATTATAGTTTGTATGATTTTGGTGCACTTTTACATGGCTTTTATATGATTTTTATGGACTAACATATTGACCTAGTGCCCAGTGCCAGTTGCTGTTTTCTGCTTGTTTTTGGTTTTCCAGAAAATCCATATCAAATGAAGTCCAAATGCAGCGAAACTTTTTGACAATTTTTTCGGGAAGGAAACAGACCCAGGAAGCTTCGGGAAAGCAGCAGAAGACCCACTGGGGCCCCACGAGCCACCAGGGCGCGCCACCCCCCCCCCCCCCAGGCGCGGCCTGGTGCCTCGTGGGCTCCCTGTGGCCCTTCTTCGCGTGATTCCAACACCAAAAATTCATATAAATACCAAAACCCCCAGAAATAACCCGAGAACTTTGACTCCGCCGCCGCAATCCTCTGTACCAAGGAGATCCCATCTGGAGCCCTTTTCCGGCACCCTGTGAGAGGGGGGGAATCATCACCGGAGGCCATCTTCATCATCCCGGCGGTCTCCATGACGAGGAGGGAGTAGTTCACCCTCGGGGCTGAGGGTATGTACTAGTAGCTATGTGTTTGATCTCTCTCTCTCGTGTTCTTGATTTGGCACGATCTTGATGTACCACGAGCTTTGTTAATATTGTTGGATCATATGGTGTTTCTCCCTCTCTATCTTGTTGTGATGAATTGAGTTTTTACCTTTGAGGTTTCACTATTATCGGATTGAATACTTTTATGGATTTGAGAACACTTGATGTATGTCTTGCATATGAATACCCATGGTGACAATGGGGTATTATATTGATTCACTTGATGTATGTTTTGGCACTCAACTCGCGGATTTCCGAGGTGACATTGGGGTAATCTATGCATAGGGGTTGATGCACGTTTTCGTCCTACTTTCTCCGGTAGAAATCTTAGGGCACTCTTTGAAGTTCTTTGTGTTGGATTGAATGTTATGAATCTGAAGTTGTTTGATGCATATCGAATAATCAACTCATGGATACTTGTGGTGACATTGGAGTATCTAGGTGACATTAGGGTTGGTTGATGCGTATCATATGGTGTTATTTTCGTACGAACTCTAGGGCCGTTTGTGACACTTATAGGGATGGCTCAATAGATTGATCGGAAAGAATAACTTTGAGGTGGTTTCGTACCCTACAACAATTTCTATCTTATGTCATCCGTGAATAGGAACTTCGGAGTGATTCTTTGTCGCATGTTGAGGGATTGTTATATGATCCAATTATGTAAGCACTGTTGAGAGATTGCACTAGTGAAAGTATGAACCCTAGGCCTTGTTTCTAAGCATTGCAATACCGTTTGTGCTCCATTTTACTATTTGTTACCTTGCTGTTTTTTTATTTTCAGATTAACAAACCTATATCTACTATCCATACTACACTTGTATCACCATCTCTTCGCCGAACTAGGGCACCTATACAATTTACCATTGTATTGGGTGTGTTGGGGACACAAGAGATTTCTTGTATTTGGTTGCAGGGTTGTTTGAGAGAGACCATCTTCATCCTATGCCTCCCACGAATTGATAAACCTTAGGTCATCCACTTGAGGGAAAATTGCTACTGTCCTACAAAACTCTGCGCTTGGAGGCCAAACACGAGTCTACAAGAATAAAGTTGTGTAGTAGACATCAAGCTCTTTTCTGGCGCCGTTGCCGGGGAGGTGAGTGCTTGAAGGTATATCTTTAGATCTTGCAATTGAATCTTTTAGTTTCTTGTTTTATCACTAGTTTGGTTTATAAAAGAAAACTACAAAAAAATGGAATTGAGGTTGCCTCATATTATTCGTCTTTATAATACCTTTCTTGAAAATGATGGATCGGAAAATTGTGCTCAATTGATAGAAGAAGAATTCAATAAAATGTTTGGCCTAAAATCCATGAATGATGAGCATGATTGCAATGTTGTTAGTATGAATTCTATGAATATCCAAAATACTAATGATGGTTGCACTAGTCATGACAAAAATGTTTCTTATAAGCATGTCAATTTTTGTGGAGTGCATAAAGTTTGTGAAGACATGCCTTATAGGGATGATAGATTTTGCAAGAGGCATAAACATGATAGAACCAATTTTTTGCTTAAATTTATAGATGAATTTACTACAAAATTATGCTCTCTTCATCCCATTACTTGTGAACTTTGCAATAAGATTGGTCATCTTAATTTCCAATGCATACTCTTTCATGATCGAATCATGTCCGAATATTGCAATAACTTAGCCACCCTTGAACTTTATAATGAACTTTTTCTATTTTTGGGGTGTGAGGAATTGTCACATAAAATAAGTTGGTTTGAAGCATTCATATTCACAGACCATGTTGAAACTAATCTAAAGGAAATCTATACGTTTTGTGTGGTAAATTGCAATGAGAATGCTTATATAGCCAACTATAGAAAGATGGGAAAACCAATAGAATATAAAAGGAACACTAATGAAAGGGTATATATTTCCACTTTCCCTCCTATTGTCTCTCATGATGAAATAGGTGACGAGGAGGAGCTTCCTATTCAACCAATCTCATCAATAAGAAGCTCGAAAAAATTGATTAAATCCACAGATGATGTGGTGAAGAAGAAGAAAAATTTGAGGTAAAAAGGTATCCCTCCCAAATAATGTTGCTCCTATTATTGTTGTGCCTCATGAGAATGAATCAAAAATAATTGTGGAGGAAGATACACTTGATGATATTGTTTCTTGTTCTTATGATACGATGTCCGAAGGAATTATTGAAGATGATTTTGTTGTGACTATTACTTGTTGTGATGATTATGATTGGGAAGATAATGATACTTCTTATGATCTTGAAAATCTTTATGGCACCAACTTGGAGGAATATGATAATAATTGTTATACTATTGGTGCTATTCATACTATTGATGATGAGAGTTATTATGCTTATGATATGCCAAGCCACAAGCTTGGGGATGCTATGTTTGATGAGAATGCCATTTTTGAGAATTTATTTGCTGCCATTAATGTTTGCCCCAAGCTTGGGGATGCTATAATTTATAAAGATGATCTTTTTAGTCCCCCTACTTTGAATGATCAAATTTGTTATGATGATTGCATGCCTCCTACTTATGATGATTATTGTAATGATACTTATGTTATAAAAAGTAGTGATGATCATATTTATAAAACTTGTCATAATTATGATTACCCTTTTACTGAACATTACTCTTTTAATGTGGAAACAATTTATAGTATTCGAGTTTCATATGGTACTCCCACTTTTATGAATGAGAAGAAATTTGCTTATGTGGAGAGTAATAAAAATCCTATGCTCGTGGATCATGAAAGGAATGCTTTATGTGATAGTTATATTGTTGAATTCATTCATGATGCTACTCAAAATTATTATGAGAGAGGATCATATGCTTGTAGGTGTTGCAATAATATCAAGTTTCCTCTCTATGTGTTGAAAGTTTTGAAGTTATACTTGTTTTGCCTTCCTATGCTAGTTGATTCTTGCTCCCACAAATTGTTTGCTCACAAAATCCCTATGCATAGGAAGTGGTTTAGGCTTAAATGTGCTAGTCATATGCTTCATGATGCTCTCTTTGTGTTTCAATTCTTTACTTTTATGCGAGCATCATTGAAATCATCATGCCTAGCTAAAAAGGCATTAAAGAAAAGCACTTGTTGGGAGACAACCCAACATTTACCCCTACTTTTTTGTGTTCACATGATTAAGCTACTGTGGTAATCTTGTTTTATATGTTTTCTTTCAATAATGTGCCAAGTAGAGCCTTTGGGATAGTGTGGATGCTTGTTGATTTGATTCTGTGCAAAAACAGAAACTTTTGCGTCCAGTGCTGGAATTTATATTCTGTACTGGAGCACGACAAAATTCTGAAATTTTTACACAGTATTGGGTTACAAATGTTTTACGTTGTCTTAATTTTTCAGAATTTTTGGGGGTACATAAGTATGGTTTTTAAATCGCTCACTACATGCTGTTCTGTTTTTGACAGATTATGTTTTCGGTGCATAGTTTGCTTGTTTTAGTATTTCCATAGCTTATATTGAGTAATATAAATTGTGGAAATGATAGAATACAGTAGGAATTATGTGATAAAAATTATTAATCTTGTCTTGACAGTACCTAAGTGGATGATTTATTTTTATCATACTAACCTATCTCACAAGTTCCGTTAAGTTTTGTGTGATTTAAGTTTTCAAGTTTTGGGTGAGATATCGATATGAGGAGAATAAGGAGTGGCAAGACCCTAAGATTGGGGATGCCCAAGGCACCCCAAGGTAAAACTCAAGGAAGGCTCAAGCGTCTAAGCTTGGGGATGCCCCGGAAGGCATCCCCTCTTTCGTCTTCAACATTATCAGTAACCTTACTTGGAGCTATATTTTTATTCGTCACATGATATGTGTTTTGCTTGGAGCGTCATTTTATTTAGTTGAGATTTGCTTGATGTTATCAATAATCATGTTTTGTATCTTTTAGTTCAATAAAATGCCAATTATAGCCTTTACCATGCTCAGTTTGCAAGTTCATGTGTTGCTGTTTGAAAACAGAAAGTTTTCTGTTATGTCTAGAATATTCCTGAATAGTCAGAACATGATAAAAATCTGAAATTTGTACACAGTAAGCATGCATAAGTTCTCTGTCTCGTGGTAAGTTTTCAGAATTTTTGGAGTTAGATAAGTATGAATTTTAAATCCCCCTTTACAGACTGTTCTGTTTTGGCAGATTTCGGTTATAGTTGCATTGTTTGCATATGTTTGCTTGTTTAATGTTTCTATTTATGGATAGGGGTATTAAATATGCAGAGGCATTTAGTATGCAATGTTTAATTCTAATTTTTGTGATTTGCTACAGTAGATAATGTTGGGGTTTTGAGTTGATTTATACTAACTTATCTCACGAGTTCTTGTTGAGTTTTGTATGGATGAAGTTTTAAGATTTAGGAGAAGCCTTGATATGAGAGGAATTAAGGAGACACAAGAGCTCAAGCTTGGGGATGCCCAAGGCACCCCAAGATAATATTCCAAGAAGTCTCAAGCAACTAAGCTTGGGGATGCCCCGGTTGGCATCCCACCTTTCTTCATCAACACCTATCGGTTAGCCTAAGTTTTTACTTGATCACATGATATGTGCTATTCTTGGAGTGTCCTTTTATTTTCATTTTGTTTGTTGTTTGAATAAAATTATCAAGATCTGAAATCTTTATTGAGAGATTCTTCACATAGCTACTTAATTGTTTAACTACTCATTAATCTTCACTTATACCTTTTGGAGTAGTTTGTCATTTACTCTTGTTCTTCACTTATATCCTATGAGTAAATTGTTGAATAAATTGAATATCATAAAGTTGAAATTATATGTGCTTCATATGCTTGTATCATGCCTAGTAGTAGTTTCACATTGGGTTTAGAAAGTGAAATCTATTGAAGCTTGACAATCACAATATTGGTCATACAAGCAATTCATGAATGATTAGTATAAGGAATAGGACTTTCACATATAAATATATTATCTTGGACATCTTTTATGATTGTGAATACCCATTAATTATTTTCAAACTTGAGCAAATTAGTTGAAGTTGGACAAGGAAGACAACGTAATGAGTTATGTTTGGGTATATTTGCATAGAAGTTATATTGTTATGGATCCTCTAACATGTGGTGCTTGCTTAGGATCTTTTGCTAGCCAAAAGTTCATACTAAGTAGAGATACTACTTGTGCATCCGAAAACCCTTAAACCTAGTTTCTTGCCATGAGTGTCCACCATATCTACCTATGGATTGAATAAGATCCTTCAAGTAAGTTGTCATCGGTGCAAAAAGCAATAAAAATTGCTCCTAAATATGTATGATATTTTATTGCAAGGGAAAATAAGTGTTGTACGAACTTGTGATGGTAAAGAAATAAAAGCGACGGACTGCATAATAAAGGTTGCTATCACAAGGGGCAATATAACGTGACGTTCCTTTGCATTAAGGGCTTGCACATCCAAAAATAAAAAGCGCATGACAACCTCTGCTTCCCTCTGCGAAGGGCCTATCTTTTACTTTATGTATTTACTTTTATGCAAGAGTCAATAGTATTACTTCTCATTTCAACCTTAATTATTCTTTAGTTGGCAAGCATCATGTGGTGGGGAAAGATCCAGGCACATATGGCCAGTCAAATATATTTGATCATGAATTATTATTGTTGACAATTATCTCTATGATAAATAAGTTGGGAGGCGAAACACTAAGCCCCTATCTTTCTATGTGTTCGATGGATGCCATTTGTTCTGAAAATATGCTTTGAGTACTAGCAATCATAGAAGACTATATGATAATTGAGTATGTGGAGCTATTACTTAGACTTTGTTGAAGATAAGTTGAATTGCAATTGTTTGGTGACTAAGAACATAGGTTGTTAAGTTTCAAGAGAATGCATTGTTTGAACCATAACATGTGAATGGATTGTTACTTTATCATGATGAGTTTTATGAGAAAGAGTTGTTGTTATGATGCTAGGAAAAGTGATTGAAATTATCATAGATCAAACTTATGCACTATGCTAGCATTCACACTTCATAAATTATTTCTTTTATCATTTACCTACTCGAGGACGAGCAGGAATTAAGCTTGGGGATGCTGATACGTCTCCAACGTATCTATAATTTATGAAATATTCATGCCATGTTTATTATAGTTTTGTATGATTTTGGTGCACTTTTACATGGTTTTTATATGATTTTTATGGACTAACATATTGACCTAGTGCCCAGTGCCAATTGCTGTTTTCTGCTTGTTTTTGGTTTTCCAGAAAATCCATATCAAATGAAGTCCAAATGCAGCGAAACTTTTTGATGATTTTTTCTGGAAGGAAACAGACCCAGGAAGCTTCGGAGGAGCAGCAGAAGACCCACAGGGGCCCCACGAGCCACCAGGGTGCGCCCCCCCCCCCCCCCCAGGCGCGCCCTTGTGCCTCGTGGGCCCCTGTGGCCCTTCTTCGCGTGATTCCAACGCCAAAAATTCATATAAATACCAAAACCCCCAGAAATAACCCGAGAACTTTGACTCCACCACCGCAAGCCTCTGTACCAAGGAGATCCCATCTGGTGCCCTTTTCCGGCACCCTGCCGGAGGGGGGAATCATCACCGGAGGCCATCTTCATCATCCCGGCGGTCTCCATGACGAGGAGGGAGTAGTTCACCCTCGGGGCTGAGGGTATGTACTAGTAGCTATGTGTTTGATCTCTCTCTCTCTCTCTCATGTTCTTGATTTGGCACGATCTTGATGTACCGCGAGCTTTGTTAATATAGTTGGATCATATGGTGTTTCTCCCTCTCTATCTTGTTGTGATGAATTGAGTTTTTACCTTTGAGGTTTCACTATTATCGGATTGAATACTTTTATGGATTTGAGAACACTTGATGTATGTCTTGCATATGAATACCCCTGGTGACAATGGGGTATTATATTGATTCACTTGATGTATGTTTTGGCACTCAACTCGCGGATTCCCGAGGTGACATTGGGGTAATCTATGCATAGGGGTTGATGCACGTTTTCGTCCTACTTTCTCCGGTAGAAATCTTAGGGCACTCTTTGAAGTTCTTTGTGTTGGATTGAATGTTATGAATCTGAAGTTGTTTGATGCATATCGAATAATCAACTCATGGATACTTGTGGTGACATTGGAGTATCTAGGTGACATTAGGGTTGGTTGATGCGTATCATATGGTGTTATTTTAGTACAAACTCTAGGGCCGTTTGTGACACTTATAGGGATGGCTCAATAGATTGACCGGAAAGAATAACTTTGAGGTGGTTTCGTACCCTACAACAATTTCTATCTTATGTTCTTCGCGAATAGGAACTTCGGAGTGATTCTTTGTCGCATGTTGAGGGATTGTTATATGATCCAATTATGTTAGCACTGTTGAGAGATTGCACTAGTGAAAGTATGAACCCTAGGCCTTGTTTCTAAGCATTGCAATACCGTTTGTGCTCCATTTTACTATTTGTTACCTTGCTGTTTTTTTATTTTCAAATTACAAAAACCTATATCTACTATCCATACTACACTTGTATCACCATCTCTTCGCCGAACTAGTGCACCTATACAATTTACCATTGTATTGGGTGTGTTGGGGACACAAGAGATTTCTTGTATTTGGTTGCAGGGTTGTTTGAGAGAGACCATGTTCATCCTACGCCTCCCACGGATTGATAAACCTTAGGTCATCCACTTGAGGGAAAATTCTACTGTCCTACAAAACTCTGCGCTTGGAGGCCCAACACGAGTCTACAAGAATAAAGTTGTGTAGTAGACATCTATGGGTTCGATCTTGCGGTGCTCAATCCCAGTGACAGAAAGGGACATGACACGTATGTATCGTTGCTTTTAAGGGTAAAAAGATGGGGTTTATTCATGCGTGAGTTTACTTTGTCTACATCATGTCATCTTGCTTAAGGCGTTACTCCGTTCTTAATGAACTTAATACTCTAGATGCATGCTGGATAGCGGTCGATGTGTGGCGTAATAGTAGTAGATGCAGAATCATTTCGGTCTACTTGTCTCGGACATGAGGCCTATATACATGATCATTGCCTTGGATATCGTCATGATTATTTGCTTTTCTATCAATTGCCCAAAAGTAATTTGTCTACCCACCGTATGCTATTTTCAAGAGAGAAGCCTCGAGTGAAAACTATGGCCCCCGGGTCTACTTTTTGTAGGAGATATGCCCTAGAGGCAATAATAAATGTTATTATTTATCCCCATGTTCCTAATTATGTTTATATTCTGTATTATAACTGCTATGGTTCTCAAGTCTGCAATAACCACGAGGCTCGAAGGAAGACTCATATGCACATGTGGAATAATAAACGATAAAATGTATTCCTAGTCTGGCCTCTAAGACTAGCTCAAGTGTTGCATGATGGTTCTGTTTTCCTGATCATGGGCATGACTATGCCGGCAACTTTGAGGGCACATTGTTAGAAGAACACTTGTGTTGAATCGACCCAAATTGATGTCATGCTATAAGATACATTCGTCACAAGTTAATGGTTAATAACACGGAGAAAGTTAATGTTTGCATGATTCCTTAGACCATGAGAGTATTGATTTTCTTCATGCTTGCTTCATGAACTTTGGGGTTTGTTAAACGTCATCCGTAAATGGGTGGCTATTACGGCAGCTTACGGGTTCATGGAAAAGTGTGTCAAGGGACTTGATAGCTCAAGATTGGGATTAGCTCCTCCGACAATGGAGAGATATTCTTTGGGCCCTCTCGGTGTTACGGTATCCATCATCGTCTGGCCAGACACATTGTGATTTGATAACAGGGATGCCGGAACACGGGAACGAGAAAAGAGAACAAAACTGGTAACGAGGTAACTGGCATTGTGGAGAAGTGTTGATCCACGGGGATGCCGATAAATCTCACCTCGGGTATTTGTAACATATCGCGAAGCAACAGGAATAGCACACGGCAACTGGAGGTTCACTCGAATATTTATTCGTGTGGGTATAGGGGTCAATATGGGTGTCCACGGCTCCGATGTTGATCATTAATCGGAAAGTGTTCCGGTCATGTCTATACTTCACCGAACCTATAGGGTCATACGCTTAAGGGTCATCTATCTGCTGAATACTAGACAGGGAGTCTGAGAGAAAGTCACCGAAAAAGTTTCGGAGACAACGGAAGAGTTCTGGAGAGAGAACACCGGAATAGTTTCGGTAAAACCAAAAGGTTGTTTCAGAGTATACCATTAAGTCAAAATGGTTTCGGCACACGCCTGGAAATTCTTAGAGGGTGCCAGAATTGTTCTGGGAACTTCTGGGATTTTTTCGGAGAAAAAACCCGGAAATGTTCCGGAGCTGCCGGAACCGCTTTGGTTGCTTTTCGCAGATGAAAATCACTAATCCGGAATTATTTCGGAACGCGTCCAAAATTATTTTTGTGGGTACTGGAATTATTCTAAGACCTACAGAAATATTTTTGGATTTAACGGTCGCGGATAATTGTTTCTATGAATAGTGAAAAACACTTTTTGGTGGCTTCTTGGAGAAGCCACCTTGAGGGCCTTTTGGTATTTTACCCTATTGGCTTCTTGGAGAAGCCACGCTTGGGCTTGGCCTATATATAGGGGTGGAGGGGGCTGCCCGAAACACACTCTTTTTCTCATACATTATACCATGCAATGATCTGGCTTCTTCTCTCCCTCACACGAAATAGTTTCGTAGAGCCGAAAGGCTGTCTGGGTTCCGGTGGGAACTAGTTCTGGACGGCGAAGCCCTGCCGGATAGCTAACACCGTATGTGTGTAACCCCGTAGAGAGGTCGTAGGTTTGATCTTTTTGCCCGAGGGGCTGTTCGAGAGTGCCTCCCGAAGGGCTGTCTGAGTGACCGTCCGAGTTTTTGTGAGTGCCTCCCGAAGGGCTGTCCGACTGCCTCCCGAAGGGCTGTCCGGGGGATTGTCCGAGGAGCAGACGAGGGAGTATATCCTCGCGGTTGGGAGGTTGTAAATCCTAGCTGCGGGGATCTGCACCGACGATCTACATCGACTCTACTTCCGCTGCGCTACGAGTCGGTAACGATCAGATCCAAACCTTGTATGCAGTCTTCATAGTGGTCCTGGGCTGGTGCGTAGGTCGGAAAAATTTTGTTTTCTGCTGCGTTCCCCTACAGTGGCATCATGAGCCGTGCTATGCGTAGATGCAGGTTACGATCTAGAATACATAGAGATGTATGGGTGTTGCACAATATAATTTGTAGTAGATGAGTTCTATTGCTGAAAATCATTTGTGCGGGTAGCAGATGAAATCTGTTACCCGATGTTCTTGTTGCTTCCCTGAAATTTGCGTCTTTTTGATCTTGATAACGGCATGGTGGAGTTTCAAAGTTCTGGCAATTCGTGATCCTGATTGATCAACGAAGTGCTAACAGTTCATTGAATTCCACCATAGTTAAAAAGAAAGATGAAATTTCGCAGACAAAAGGGCAATGCAGATATGATTTGCACGCGGGTCATGCGTATGACGAAGTTCAGTATGGGGCTCGAGATTTTATTATCTCGTGTTTCATACACCCCGCAAAGTTAATCTAGCGACTTGAATAATCATACTTGATGATAAACGTTGGTAGCTGCGGTTTGTTCGAAACCTTAGAAGCCACGTAAAATGAAATTTTGCATAAACCGATTAGAGGCATCTAACTTGGTTTTGCAGGATGTGCATGTGATGTGGTATAGCAGTTCTCATATTAATTTGATTATGTATGAGATGACTATATGATGTAAAATTAACATGACCGGCGAGTCATGATTCGGCATGATGGCTGGAGCCATATGATTGTCACTTTAAATGACCCGCGTGTCAACCTTGTTGTAATGCATTATTTTATTAGCTATAGAGCTAGCAACATCATCTGGTGCATCGACAAGGTGGTGGCAATCTTCGCAAAGGTGAACATCGACGCGAATGCCAAAGACGAAGAAATTAAAGCCTTCTCCGACAGAAAGGTCTATACCATATCATGCTATTATGAATTGCCTGAGATGTTTATCCCTTATGATGCACCCCTTTTGATTGCGCGGTAGTCACTTTTATTAGGGTGATCTCTCACAAAAATATCAATTAGTTAGTGTTCTCCCAAGTGTAGCACCGTCACGGCATCTTTCCTTTCGGGGTGCGCCATGGATGCATGGGTACGAACGATTGTACGGGTGTAAGGCGGGTGAGGTCAGACCTCACAGCGGGATCACTTGGTTGTCTTGACATTCATGGCAGGATCGTCCTGAGCTCGGAACACATGCATCGAAAGATGAACAAGAGTCACATAGAGATGTGATCGGCAAGTTGGCCTACCGATTAAAATTCCCGTCATGAGATGATGATTCTATGGCGATAAATTGAAGTCTGGATCTTGTATCACTCAAAATCAATTATGAGAGATATTGATTTGAGTGGGAGCACATTGTAGAATTAACTTTTTTAATTCTCAGTGCAATTAATTATGAACACTGTCTAAGTGTGATTTGCATAATAGTTGTAGAATAAATGGCTCGCGTTTCCACCTTCCGTATTAAAATTGAATAGCTGTTAAATATCTGGTTAAAACTTTATGGTTGGTAACGTAATGTGAGGATTATCCTCAATAGTGCCGAGAAGGTTTTGTCCTATCGCACGCTTTCGGTATCCTCCCGCTAATGCTATGGATGATGTGACTCTCGTCCTTCGATCCAAAAGCTAGAATTCCGTTACGGTCAAGTGCAATATGTTTGCTTCCATGAGACCCGAACTTCAAAAGTTTGGGATAGCTATGTGATATTCATGGAACTGAAAATTATTTTCACATACAAACAAAGGCCAGAAGATATGGGATATCCAAAGCAATGTTTGTTTTGCAAACTATTAGTAAAAGTGTTTACTATGGATTAGACTGATAAGAGAGGGATCCCGAAGAACGCCTGTCATATGATGAAGGTGAATAAAACAACAACTTAAAGAGAAAGGAAATGTCCAAAGGGTGTTAGTGTGACTTGCACACCTAGGAAGCCCGGGGCTAACGCCACTCTCAAAGTTGGGTGCTTGTTCTGAGAGTAGGAGAAATATTAGAAGTAAAACTGTTAGAAGTGTAAAGGCAAAAAGATAGAAGATTGGAATATCCAGCTCATGTATGAAAGTCATACAAGCTATTGATGTATAGAAGGCTGGTCAAAGAAATAGTTCTTGGGAATTATGATCAAACATGTTAATCACTGATTCTTGGGTATTGTGAGTTGATCACAGAGATACCCGCTCGATTGCATTCTGTTGCGACTCGATGCAAGAACTACTATGGCCTAAAAGACTTGTCGGGAATAAGGTTTGGATACGCGCTGGGAACATAGTAAATGTTACTATACCTTCCATCGATGTATTCCCTATGTATTTATTTTCATAATTCATTTTTGGAGTTTCATACACTCTAGCCCATTGCATAAGGTATCTTGCAAGAAGGTTGTTCATAAGAGAACTTTTGATGTTCGGTGTTACGAATAACATAAGGGCCATGCTTTCATTATGAATGAGATGTATGTTATGAATATTGATAATAATACATTACCTCTGTATTTACTTTCATAATTCATTTTAGATTTTTATACACTCTAGCCCATTTTGCATAATGTTTGTTGCAAGAGTGTTGTTCATAAAAGAACAATTGTTGTTCAGTATTATGAATAACATAAGGGCCATACTTCCATCATGGATGGGATGTATGTTATGAATATTGATGGTAATATGATACATCCATAACACTGACGCTAAATGTCGCAAGACTAAAAGAATACCACACATGTGTGGCACTGCATTTGGTCACATTGGAGAAACCCGCATGGAGAAATTCCATAATGATGGATTTTGAAGTCGTTTGATTATGAATCATCTGACACTTGCAACTTTCCTCCGAAAAGTGAAGTGACTGAAATACCGTTCACAGGCCATAAGGAACGAGCAACGAACTTATTGGTGATCATACATCATGATGTGTGTAGTCCGATAAATGTTATTGCTGGCAGTGGATTTGTCTATCTTCTGAAATGACTCAAGTAGATATATGGATATTTACTTGATGAGACGTAAGTCTGGATCTTTTGAAATCATTCAAAAGGTTTTCAAAATGAAGAAGAAATTATTGTAACAAGAAAATGATGTTTCTGCAATTGGATTGCGGAAAGAAATATTTGAGTTACAAGTTTAGCGAATGTCTGATGAGTTGTGAAAAGAGTTTCATAACTTACACCTCCCAGAACACCACTGTGAGTGGAATGTCCGTGAAGATGTAATCAAACCATTTATGACATGGTAAGATCAAAGGTGACATAAATCAATTTGCCATTATCCCTTTTAAAGTAATGATTTAGAGACTGCGGCTTTTACACTGAAAAGAGCGCCATCAGATCTGTTGAAATGACTCCATGGTATGGTACACCCAACCATGTTATATCTTTTCTTAACATTTGGAATATGGGCTTGTGTATAATATTTACAAACCTATTCCAAATCAAACAAGTGCTACTTTGTAGGTTATCCCAAGTTATTGGGTATTCCTCCATCACTATACCGAGGCAAAAATGTTTGCTACAAAGAGCGGTATGATTTTGAAGAAAATGGTTCTTGCAAAAAGGTGAGTGGGAGGATAGTGCAACTCGACGAGATAACTGTATCTTCAAAATCAGGCCAAGGGAAAGAAACCTTGGAACTAATTCCAGAGTTTCCTACTGCGACTGATACGGAAGCCTCTACATGAGATGTATGGACTTCGGTCGAACTTGCAGCTGAACCACGTAGGCGAAACTCGTGCAAACCTCTCAGGTGCACAAACGAGATATTGTTGTTAGACAATAGTATACCTACGATACACAAGGAAGCGTTGATGGGCCCTGACTCCGGAATTGGCTAAATGCCAATACAATCCGAGATAGTTTCCATATAAATGATTCAAGATTAAATCTTGATGAACCCTTCGGAAGACTTAGAGTCTAACGAACATTAATGGAACTATAAACTGATGTGGATAAAATGTTTATTCCATAAAGCTCGACTTGTTGCAATAAACAAGTTCAAGGAGTTGACTACGATGAGGTTGTATCACCGTAGCGATGCTTAAAGTCGGTTCGGGTTAAACGAGCAATTAATACATATTTCAATCATGAGATATGAAACATGGATGATGAAAGAATTTCCATGAAATGGGAATACAAACTAGGACTTGAATGTGATACAGTTCAAAGTATTTTGTCGATCCAGAGGATGCTAGTGAGTGTGCAAACTTCAAAGTTCCAGCAATGGACAGAAGAGAGCAAAAACGAGTTGGAATCTTCATTTTGATGAAATAGTCAAAAGAGTTTGATTTCATCAATGGATAACGAAGATGCTTGTGGTTACAAGAAAGTAAGTGGGAGCATAATAATATTTCTAAAAACCTTGTGTGCTTGACACATTGTTAATTGGAAATGATATAAATTTCTTGACACGAATTAGGACTTCATTGAAAAATAGTTTTACGATGAAGTGCTTGGGCTGGGTAGCCTTGATATTAGGCATAATTATCTGTGAGATAGAATTGCCTAATAGGGCTAAGCCAAAATACATATTGACAAGATGCTAAAACAGTTTAGCATTAAAACGCCAAGGAGTGATTCTTGCCGAAGTCACATGGAGAGAGTTTTTGCAAGACTCGGTGTCCCAAAACACCGATGAGCAAAATACATGATGGAGATTCCACACACTTTTGTGCCTGGATTAATCATGTATTCCATGGTATGTAAAACAACCAGATATGTCCGATACTCCCAAGCTGTTGCGAGTATAGATACCAAAGTGATCAAAGTACTGATCATGGGACAACAGTGAAAAATGTCATTGAGTACTAAAGTAGCACTGATGACATGTTTTCTCGCAAGCAGAGATTATGAAATGCTCATTGTAAGTAATTACATCGATACAGTCCTTATCAATGCTCCATGCGATTTTCGATTTAAGTTAAGGGTTTTTGTGTAATACACGATATGGTGGCACGGTAGTTCGAAATTGTTTGAAACAGGTTACTATGGCAAATTCTATAACAAAGGCTAAGTATGTTGACGCTTTGGAAGTGACAAAGAAGATGTTGAATCATATAGTTCATTCATGAACTTAGTATGGTTCCAAGATAGCTTTGGTCAATGGGACACTATTGCAGATAGTTGCTCCATAGCTCAGTCTGAGGAATCAAGGTTTGACCTGTGATTCACATATATACAAAGCCAAGTCCACACAAAATATGTATTTTGTGAAAGCGTGAAAACACGAGGATATGCAAAGATACACACGGAACTGAAGATGTCAGGTCCGTTAGACGTAGACTATACCACATGGCGAAGCATATTTTACACCGGTATGCCATAGGTGTAAAGTGCATTAGCATTGACTAGATAATTGACTCTAGTGCAAGTGGGAGTCTGTAGGAGATATGCCCTAGAGGCAATAATAAATGTTATTATTTATCCCCATGTTCCTAATTATGTTTATAATTCGTGCTATAACTGCTATGGTTCTCGAGTCTGCAATAACCACGAGGCTCGAAGGAAGACTCATATGCACGTGTGGAATAATAAACGGTAAAATGTATTCCTAGTCTGGCCTCTAAGACTAGCTCAAGTGTTGCATGATGGTACTGTTTTCCTGATCATGGGCATGACTATGCCGGCAACTTTGAGGGCATATTGTTAGAAGAACACTTGTGTTGAATCGACCCGAATTGATGTTATGCTATGAGATACATTCGTCACAAGTTAATGGTTAATAACACAGAGAAAGTTAACATTTGCATGATTCCTTAGACCATGAGAGTATTAATTTTCTTCATGCTTACTTCATGAACTTTGGGGTTTGTTAAACGGCATCCGTAAATGGGTGGCTATTACGGCAGCTTACGGGTTCATGGAAAAGTGTGTCAAGGGACTTGATAGCTCAAGATTGGGATTTGCTCCTTTGACGATGGAGAGATATTCTTTGGGCCCTCTCGGTGTTACGGTATCCATCATCGTGTGGCCAGACACATTGTGATTTGATCACAGGGATGCCGGAACACGGGAACGAGAAAAGAGAACAAAATCGGTAATGAGGTAACTGGCATTGTGGACAAGTGTTGATCCACGGGGATGCCGATAAATCTCACCTCGGGTATTTGTAACATATCGAGAAGCAATAGGAATAACACACGGCAACTGGAGGTTCACTCGAATATTTATTCGTGTGGGTATAGGGGTCAATATGGGTGTCCACGGCTCCGATGTTGATCATTAATCGGAAAGTGTTCCGGTCATGTATATACTTCACCGAACCTATAGGGTCACAGGCTTAAGGGTCATCTATCTGCTGAATACTAGACAGGGAGTTTGAGAGAAAGTCACCGGAAAAGTGTTGGAGACAACGGAAGAGTTCCGGAGAGAGAACACCGGACTAGTTTCGGTAAAACCGAAAGGTTGTTTTAGAGTATACCATTAAGTCAAAATGGTTTCGGCACTCGCCTGGAAATTCTTAGAGGGTGCCAGAATTGTTCTAGGATTTTTTCGTAGAAAAAACCCAGAAATGTTCCGGAGCTGTCGGAACCGCTTTGGTTGCTTTTCGCAGATGAAAATCACTAATCCGGAATTGTTTTGGAACGCGTCCAAAATTATTTTAGTGGGTACTGGAATTATTCTAAGACCTACAGAAATATTTTTGGATTTAACGGTCGAGGAAAATTATTTCCGTGAATAGTGAAAAGCACTTTTTGGTGGCTTCTTGGAGAAGCCACCTTGAGGGCCTTTAGGTATTTTACTCTATTGGCTTCTTGGAGAAGCCACCCTTGGGCTTGGCCTATATATAGGGGTGGAGGGGGCTGCCCAAAACACACTCTTTCTCTCATACATTATGCCATGCAATGATCTGGCTTCTTCTCTCCCTCACACGAAATAGTTTCGTAGAGCCGAAAGGCTGTCTGGGTTCCGGTGGGAACTGGTTCTGGACGGCGAAGCCCTGCCGGATAGCTGACACCGTATGTGTGCAACCCCGTAGAGAGGTCATAGGTTCGATCTTTTTGCCCGAGGGGCTGTTCGAGAGTGCCTCCCGAAAGGTTGTCCGAGTGACCGTCCGAGTTTCTGTGAGTGCCTCTCGAAGGGCTGTCCGTGACACCGTCCGGGGGACTGTCCGACCGCCTCCCGAAGAGCTGTCCGAAGGACTGTCCGAGGAGCAGACGAGGGAGTGCATCCTCGCGGTTGGGAGGTTGTAAATCCTAGCTGCGGGGATCTGCACCGACGATCTACATCGACTCTACTTCCGCTGCGCTACGAGTCGGTAATGATCAGATCCAAACCTTGTATGCAGTCTTCATAGTGGTCCTAGGCTGGTGCGTAGGTCGGAAAATTTTTGTTTTCTGCTGCGTTCCCCTACACTTTTATCATACATTAAAAATACTAAAAATACCTTGCAGCACTTTTACTTTATTTATTTTATTTTGTATTTTTGTTCGATTTATCTATCTATCACCATACAATTTAATCTTGCAATTAACCGCCAAGGGATTGACAACCCCTTGTTCGCGTTGGGTGCAAGGATTTTTGTTTTGTGTGCAGGTACTGCTAACGAGGTGTTGCGTGATTCTCCTACTGGATTGATAACCTTGGTTTCATAACTGAGGGAAATACTTATCTCTACTGTACTGCATCATCCCCTCCTCTTCGAGGAAATCCCAACGCAGCTCACAAGTAGCAGGAAGAATTTCTGGCGCCGTTGCCGGGGAGACATCATCAACATCTATCAAGTACCTTCGCATAAACTTTCATCTCCTTGCATTTACTTTATTTGCCTTTGCCTCTCGTTTTCATCTCCCCCACTTCTAATTTTTTTTTTTACAAAAATACAAAAATATTTTCCGTTCGCCTTTTTCTTGTTTGCTTCTTTGCTTGCTTGTTACCTTGATTGCGTAGTCACGATGTCTCAAGAAAATACAAAATTATGTGATTTTTCCAACACTAATAATAATGATTTTATTAGTACCCCAATTGCTCCTCCCGCCGCTAGTGCGGAGACTTGTGATATTAATGCCGCTTTGCTTAATCTTGTTATGAAAGAACAATTTTCAGGTAGTCCCAATGAAGACGCTGCATCCCATCTTAACACTTTTGTAGAATTGTGTGATATGCAAAAGAAAAAATATGTGGATAATGATATTGTGAAATTAAAAGTATTCCCATTCTCATTGCGGGATCGTGCAAAAATTTGGTTTTCATCTTTACCACGAAATAGTATCGATTCTTGGGATAGGTGTAAAGATGCTTTTATTACCAAGTATTTTCCTCCCACGAAAATTATTTCCCTTAGAAATCAAATCATGAATTTTAAGCAAATTGATCATGAACATGTTGCCCAATCTTGGTAAAGGATGAAATTAATGATAATAAATTACCCTACTCATGGTTTAAATTTGTGGATGATCATACAAAAAATTTATGCGGGATTGAATTTTGTTTCTAGAAATCTTTTATATTCCGCCGCGGGTGGTACTTTTATGGAGATTACATTGGGAGAAGCTACTAAATTTCTTGATAATATTATGGAAAATTATTCACAATGGCATACTGAAAGAGTTCCTACTAGTAAAAAAGTGAATTCTGTTGAAGAAATTAGTACTTTGAGTGATAAAGTTGATGCACTTATGAAATTGGTTGCTAGCAAAAATACTCCTATTGATCCTAATTATGTGCCTTTATCCACCTAGATTGAGCAAAATATTGATCCCGTAGATGTGAATTTTGTCTCGCGAAACAATTTTAATAGTAATGCTTATAGAGGTAATTTTAATCCTAGGCCGTTTCCTGGAAATTCCTCTAATAATTATGGCAATCCTTACGGTAATTCTTATAAAAATAATAATAGGATGCCCTCTGATCTTGAAAGTAATATTAAATAATTTATTAATGCTCAAAAAAATTTCAACACTATGATAGAAGAAAAATTGAGTAAACATGATGATATGTCTAGGAGCATTGATAGAATTATTCATGATGTGGAAAATCTTAAGACTAAAATTTTGCCACCTAAAATTGATATTAATGAATCAATTAAAGCTTTATATGTCTCCATGGATGAGAGTAAGAAAAGAACCGCTATGCTAAAAGCTAAACGAGAATTTTTAGAAAAAGCGATTCCTCCCGGTTTTTATCGTAGTAATGATGAGGATATTAAAATGATTGGTGTTTAATCTATTGATTCTTTGTTTACCAATATAAAACTTGATGAAAAGGGGACTGAAGAAGAGTCAACTTTAGCTAGAGGGTGTCCCCATAATTCGGAGGGTGAAAATCTTGATAAAAAATTTGATAAAAGTGGGTTTGGAGAGGTAAAAACTTTAACTAGCGATATGCCCACTCTCTTGGATTACAAAGACTTTAATTATGATAGTTGATCTTTGATTGAGTGTATTTCTTTGTTACAATCCATGCTAAATTCACCCAACGCATATGAGCAAAATAAGGCTTCTACTAAACACATCGTAGAAGCAATGATGAAAGCGTTACGAGAAAAATGAGAACTAGAAATTTCAATTCCTAGAAAATTATATGATGAGTGGGAACCCACCATTAAAGTTAAAATTAAAAATTATGAGTGCAACGCTTTATGTGATTTGGGTGCTAGCGTTTCCACAATTCCAAAATCTCTATGTGATGTGCTCGGTTTTACCAATATAGATGAATGTTCTCTTAATTTACATCTTGCGGATTCCACTATTAAAAAACCTTTGGGTAGAATTAATGATGTTCTTATTCTTGGAAATAGGAACTATGTGCCCATTGATTTTATTGTACTTGACATTGATTGCAATCCGTCTTGCCCCATAATACTTGGTAGACCGTTCTTACGAGCTATAGGTGCCGTTATTGACATGAAAGAAGGGAATATAAAATTTCAGTTTCCATTAAAGAAGGGTATGGAACACTTCCCTAGGAAAAGAATTAAAGCACCATATGAATCCATTATGAGGGCCACTTATGGAATCAACTTTAAGGATGACAATACTTGAAACTATGCATTATGCCTAGCTAGGGGCATTAAACAATAGCGCATGTTGGGAGGCAACCCAATGAATAAAATAATTTTTTGCTCTTTATTTATGTTCTTGCATGTTAACACAATTATGATACTGTTATGATTGTGTTTTTATGTTTTAATTAGTGTTTGGGCCAAGTAATGCCTTTCCGATGATTTGGAAGATAGTATAATTGATGCTGTTTGGAAAACAGAAAGTTTTGCGTCCAGTGCTGGAATTTTGGTTCTGTACTGGAGCATCAGAAAAATCTGCAATTTTTACACAGTATAGGTATATGAATTCCCCACGTCTTATTAATTTTTCAGAATTTTTAGAGTTACATAAGTATGGATTTTAAATAAATCTCTACAGACAGTTCTGTTTTTGACAGATTCTGTTTTTGATGCATTGTTTTGCTTGTTTTGATGAAACTATGGATTGTATCTGGGGGTATAAGCCATGGAGAAGTTAGAATACAGTAGGTATAATGCAAAAATAAAATATGAATGGGTTTGCAACAGTACTTAAAGTAGTGATTTATTTGTTATACTAACGGATCTCACGAAGGTTTTGTTGAGTTTTGTGTGATTGAAGTTTTAAAGTTTTGGGTGAGATCACGATGGATGAAGGAATAAGGAGGGGCAAGAGCATAAGCTTGGTGATTACCAAGGCACCCCAAGGTAATATTCAAGGAAGACTCAAGCGTCTAAGCTTGCGGATGCCCCGGAAGGCATCCCCTCTTTCTTCTACCAACCATCGGTAAATTTACTTGGAGCTATATTTTTATTCGTCACATGATATGTGTTTTACTTGGAGCGTCGTGTATTATATGAGTCTTTGCTTTCTTTGCTTTTTAGTTTGTCACAATCATCCTTGCTGGACACACCTATTTGAGAGAGCCACACGTTTATCATGATTTGTTAGAATACTCCATGTGCTTCACTTAAATCCTTTGAGCTTGGCAGTTGCTCTAGTGCTTCACTTAAATCTTTTTGAGCATGGCGGTGGCTATATTTTGAAGAAATATTTGCACTCTCATGCTTCACTTATATTATTTTGAGAGTTGATAAGATTAAATTTTGAAAAAATATTTGCACTCTCATGCTTCACTTAAATCTTTTTGAGAGTTGATAATAGTAATGGTAATTTGCACAAGATATGAATTTGCTCCCAAAGTGATGAATATTCAAGAGGGATATAATAAAAACTTTCATATAGATCATTGGATATGATAAGTTTGATTCCTTGCAATAGTTTTGCGATATGGAGATGATAATATGTGAGTCATATTAGTGAGTAATTGTGATTTAGTAAGAATATTGGTGTTAAGGTTTGTGATTCCCTATGCATGCACATAAAGTCAATTGTAATGCAACAAAATTATATCCTACTTATGGTGCATTATTCGGTGTTATTTATGTTCAATGCATGTTTATGACAGTTTTCGCTTTTTGGTTGGTCGCTTCTCAATCTATTTGCTAGCCTTCATTTGTACTAAGCGGGAATACTGCTTGTGCATCCAAATTCCTTAAACCCAAGTTGTGCCAAATGAGTCCACCATACCTACCTACATGTGGTATTTCCATGCCATTCCAAGTAAATTTGCGTGTGCCAACTCTAATTTTCAAAATAATTTTCCGTTGTGTGTGCCCGTCCCGCTCATGAGGCGGCAGGGGGTGGCTAATATTTGCCATGCTAGGTGGGATATTCTCACGATGAGTGTTTATTCACTTGTCATTGCACAAGAGAGTGGCCGGTAATAGGGATGCCCAGTCCCGAAATGAAATGAAAAGAAATTTTAATATGATGATAATAAATTCCTTGGAAAGTGTCGGTATGGAGGGCACCCGTGGATACGGCTAGCCATGGATTGTGAAAGAATGGTGGAAAGGAAATAAACTTTATTTTTTGTTTGGGAACCACCTATAATGTGTCTAGCATGGAAGATATTGGGAATTCTCGGTCGTTTTCGTTGACAGGAAAAGCATGCCTCCCAAAATACTTTTATCTCTCTGATTTAAGCGTTGAGCTCTGGCACATTTGCAAATCTCTACTTCCCTCTGCGAAGGGCCTATCTATTTACTTTTATGCAATTTTTATTTTTATTTTGAGTCTCCATCTTCTCTTACAAAGCACCAACTAGAGAGCACTATTGTCATACTTTTGCATTGGATGTAACTAATATGGAGTGTGTTTCATGAATGGATCAATGATTGAGCATAATGGGCTAGGGATAACTTTCTTTAGTATTGATATTTTGAAAGGCATGGTTGCTTGTTAGTATGCTTGAGTATTTATGTCTTCATGTCAAATTATAGACTATTGATTTGAATCATTCAAGTCCAAATGTCCATGCTAAAACAAGAAAAGATTATATGATGAATATGATAGGTAGCATTCCACATCAAAAATTCTGTTTTTATCATTTACCTACTCGAGGACGAGCAGGAATTAAGCTTGGTAATGCTTCATACGTCTCCAACGTATCTATAATTTTTTATTGTTCCATGCTATTATATTATCAATCTTGGATGTTTTATATACATTTACAAGCAATTATATATCATTTTTTGGGACTAACCTATTAACTTAGTGCCCAGTGCCAGTTGCTGTTTTTTGCCTGTTTTTGGTTTTCCAGAATATCAGTACCAAACGAAGTCCACATGCCACGAAGCTTTTTGGAGATTTTTTTCTGGACATAACAAACACTAGAAGCTTCGGGAGGGGACGAGAAGATGAAGCAGTGGCCCACGAGGCACCACGGCGCGCCTGGGGGGGGGGGCAGGCGCGCCCTCGTACCTCGTGGGGCCCACATAGCTCCGTTTGACCTAATTCCACCTCTATAAATTCTCAAAAATCAGGAAAACAATAGGGGAGTCCACGAAATACTTTTTCCGCAGCTGCAAGCTTCTGTTCTCGAGAGATCCCATCTAGAGGCCTTTTCCGGCACTCCGCCGGAGGGGGAATCGATCACGGAGGGGCTCTCCATCAACCTTGCTGCACTTCCGATGATGCGTGAGCAGTTTACCACAGACCTTCGGGTCCATAGTTAGTAGCTAGATGCCTTCTTTTCTCTTTTTGATCTTCAATACAATGTTCTCCTCGATGTTCTTGGAGTTCTATCCGATGTAATCACTTTTTGTGGTGTGTTTGTTGGGATCCGATGAATTGTGAGTTTATGATCAGATTATCCATGAATATTATTTGAGTTTTCTCTGAACTCTGTTATGCATGATTATTATAGCTTCGTATTTCTCTCCGATCTATTGATTTGGTTTGGCCAACTAGATTGATTTATCTTGCAATGGGAGAGGTGCTTTGTAATGGGTTCGATCTTGCGGTGCTCAATCCCAGTGACAGAAAGGGACATGACACGTATGTATCATTGCTATTAAGGGTAAAAAGATGGGGTTTATTCATGCGTGAGTTTACTTTGTCTACATCATGTCATCTTGCTTAAGGCATTACTCCGTTCTTTATGAACTTAAGACTCTAGATGCATGCTGGATAGCGGTCGATGTCTGGAGTAATAGTAGTAGATGCAGGCAGTAGTCGGTCTACTTGTCTCGGACGTGATGCCTATATACATGATCATTGCCTTGGATATCGTCATGATTATTTGCTTTTCTATCAATTGCCCAATAGTAATTTGTCTATCCACCGTATGCTATTTTCAAGAGAGAAGCCTCTAGTGAAAACTATGGCCCCCGGGTCTACTTTTATCATACATTAAAAATCCTAAAAATACCTTTCTGCACTTTTACTTTATTTATTTTATTTTGTATTTTTGTTCGATCTATCTATCTATCACCATACAATTTAATCTTGCAATTAACCGCCAAGGGATTGACAACCCCTTGTTCGCGTTGGGTGCAAGGATTTGTTGTTTTGTGTGCAGGTACTGCTAACGAGGTGTTGCGTGATTCTCCTACTGGATTGATAACCTTGGTTTCATAACTGAGGGAAATACTTATCTCTACTGTACTGCTTCATCCCCACCTCTTCGGGGAAATCCCAACGCAGCTCACAAGTAGCACATATCATTGGATAATAATATATAGCATTAAGCACCATGTTTAAGTAGAGATTACAGAGGGGAGAAGAGGTGTTACACCGCTGCATCGAGGGGGAAAGAGTTGGTGTTGACGGTGGCAAAGTTGTTGGTGTAGATCGTCGTCACGATGTTGCCCCGACGGCGTTCCGGTGCCATCGAGAGAGAGGGGGAGAGAGACCCCCTCCTTTTTCTTTTTCCTTGGCCTCCCCCCTAGATGGGATTAGAGTTTCCCCTCTAGTCCATGGCCGCCATGGCTCCCGGAGGGGAGGAGCCCCTCCGAGATTGGATCTCTCTCTCTCTCTGTTCTCTTCTGTTTCGCGTTCCTGTTTTCTGGCCGAAAACCGTTTCTTATATTCCCGGAGATCCGTAACTCCGATTGGGCTGAAATTTTGAAGGGATTTTCTTCCGGATATTATGCTTCTTGCGGCAGAAGAAGGGCCCCAACCGCCTTACACAGGTGCCACAAGCCTGCCAGGCGCGCCCCTCGAGCTTGTGGGCCCCTCGGGCATCGTCTTGCGTTGATTCTTTTTCCCAAAAATCACATATATTCGAAAATAAATCTCCGTAAATTTTTATCATGTTTGGACTTCGTTTGATATGGATTTTCTGCGAAACAAAAAACATGCAACAAACAGGAACTGACACTGGGCACTGGATCAATATGTTAGTCATAAAAATAATATAAAATGTTGCCAAAAGTATATGAAAATTGTAGGATATTGGCATGAAACAATAAAAAATTATAGATACGACGAAGACGTATCAGCAACCCCAAGCTTAATTCCTGCTCGTCCTCGAGTAGGTAAATGATAAAAAAAAAGATAATTTTTGATGTGGAATGCTACCTAGCATAATCTTGATCATGTAATCTAATCATGGCATGAATATTAAGACATGAGTGATTCAAAGCAATAGTCTATAATTTGATATAAAGACATCAATACTCAGGCATACCAACAAACAATCATGCATTTTAGAATAAAAATGCTAAAGAACGCTATCCCTAAAAATCATATAGCCTTGTCATGCTCCATCTTCTTAATACAAAATATAAATCATGTACAACCCCGATGTTAGCCGAGCAATTGGTTCATACTTTTTAACGCGCTTCAGCTTTTTCAACCCCCACGCAATACATGAGCGTGAGCCATGGACATAGCACTATAGGTGGAATAGAATGCGATGGTAGGGATCAATAAGGAGAAGTCAAACAGGGAGAAAGTCTCGCATCAAATAGGCGGATCAACGGGCTATGGAGATGCCCATCAATCGATATCAATGCGAGGAGTATGGATTGCCATGCAACGGATGCACTAAGAGCTATAAGTATATGAAAGCTCAAACTGAAAACTAAGTGGGTGTGCATCCAACTTGCTTGCTCATGAAGACCTCGGGCATTTGAGGAAGCCCATCATCGGAATATACAAGCCAAGTTCTATAATGAAAAATTCCCACTAGTATATGAAAGTGACAACATAGGAGACTCTCTATATGAAAAACATGGTGCTACTCTGAAGCACAAGTGTGGTAAAGGATAGTAGCATTGCCCCTTCTCTCTTTTTCTCTCTTTTTTTGTTTTTTTTCTTTTTTTGTTTTTTTTTCTTTTTTTTGATGGGCTCTTTTTGGCCTCTCTTTTTTGTTGGGCTCTTTTTTGCCTCTCCTTTTTTTATTTCCTCACTGAGACAATGCTCTAATAATGATGATCATCACACTTTTATTTACTTACAACTCAATATTAAAACTCGATACTAGAACAATATGACTCTATATGAATGCCTCTGGCAGTGTACCAGGATGTGCAATGATCTAGCGTAGCATGTATAAAAAATGATGAACGGTGGCTGAGCTATAAATACTATGTCAGCTATATGATCATGCAAAGCAATATGACAATGATGATGTGTGTCATATAAAAAGAACAGTGGAAGTTGCATGGCAATATATCTCGGAATGGCTATGGAAATGCCATAATAGGTAGGTATGGTGGCTGTTTTGAGGAAGATATAAAGAGGCTTATGTGTGATAGAGCGTATCATATCACAGGGTTTGGATTCACCGGCGAAGTTTGCACCAACTCTCGAGGTGAGAAAGGGCAATGCACGGTACCGAAGAGGTTAGCAAATTACGGAAAGGTGAGAATGCGTATAATCCATGAACTCACATTAGTCATAAAGAACTCACATACTTATTGCAAAAGTCTATTAGCCCTCGAAGCAAAGTACTACTACACATGCCCCTAGGAGGAGGTTGGTAGGAGTTAACCATCGCGCGCCCCCGACCTCCACGCAAAGGAAGACACTCAATAATAAATCATGCTCCAACTTCTTAGCATAACTAAAGACTATACGTGCATGCTTCGGGAATCACAAACCTTAACACCAATATTCTTACTAAACTAAAATTATTAACTAGTACTTCCAACATATTACCATCTCAATATCGCAAAACTATTGCAAGGAATCAAACTTATCATATTCAGTGATCTACAAGTTTTATGTAGGATTTTATGACTAACCATGTGAATGACCAATTCCTGTTGACTCTCTAAATAGATATAAGTGAAGCATGAGGGTTTAATTCCTTCTACAAAATACTTGCCCACGCTCTAATAAATATAAGTGAAGCAAAAGAGCATTCTACAAATAACGGTTTTCCAAATGTAGAGAAACAGGCATCCAAACTTCAAATGATATAAGTGAAGCACATGAAGCATTCTATAAAGCCATACTCAAAAGATATAAGTGAAGTGCATGAAGCATTCTATAAATCAACCAAGGACTATCTCATACTAGCATGGTGCATTATTAAACGAAAAAGGGGAAATAAACACAAAAGACGCTCCAAGAATTTACGCATATCATGTGAACAAAACAAAAATCGAAACATACCGATAATTGTCGAAGAAAGATCGGATGCCTTCCGGGGCATCCCCAAGCTTAGACGCTTGAGTCTCCTTGAATATTTACTTGGGGTGCCTTGGGCATCCCCAAGCTTGAACACTTGCCTCTCCTTATTCTCCTCATATCGATACCTCCTCGATCTTCGAACACTTCATCCACACAAAACTTAACCGAACTTTTTATTAGAGAGGTTAGTACATATAACATCAAATCCCATTATGTCCTGCTGTAACATTGTTGTATAATTATAATCAAACCTTACCCACTGTATGTTATTGATACATCTCCAACGTATCTATAAATTTTTATTGTTCCATGCAATTATAGTATCAATCTTGGATGTTTTATATAAACTTACAAGCAATTATATATCATTTTTTGGGACTAACCTATTAACTTAGTGCCCACTGCCAGTTGTTGTTTTTTGGCTGTTTTTGGTTTTTCAGAATATCAGTACGAAACGAAGTCCAAATGCCACGAAACTTTTTGGAGATTTTTTTCTGGACATAAGAGACCCTGGAAGCTTCGGGACGGGACGAGAAGATGGAGCAGTGGCCCACGAGGCACCAGGGCGCGCCTAGGGGGTAGGGCATGCCCTGGTGGCTCGTGGGGTCCATGTGGCTCCGTTTGACCTAACTCTGCCTCTATAAATTCTCTAAAATCGGGAAACCAACAGAGGAGTCCATGAAATACTTTTTCCGCCGCTGCAAGTTCCTGTTCTCGAGAGATCCCATCTGGAGGCCTTTTCCGGCACTCTGCCGGAGGGGGATACGATCACAGAGGGGCTCTACATCAACCTTGCTGCCCTTCCGATGATGTGTGAGTAGTTTACCACAGACCTACGGGTCCATAGTTAGTAGCTAGATGGCTTCTTCTCTCTATTTGATCTTCAATACAATGTTCTCCTCGATGTTCTTGGAGTTCTATCCTATGTAATCACTTTTTGCGGTGTGTTTGTTGGGATCCGATGAACTGTCAGTTTATGATCAGATTATCCAGGAATATTATTTGAGTTTTCTCTGAACTCTTTTATGCATGATTGTTATAGCTTCGTATTTCTCTCCGATCTATTAATTTGGTTTGGCCAACTAGATTGATTTATCTTGCAATGGGAGAGGTGCTTTGTAATGGGTTCGATCTTGCGGTGCTCAATCCCAGTGACATTAGGGGACATGACACGTACTGTATCGTTGCTATTAAGGATAAAAAGATGGGGTTTATTCATGCGTGAGTTTACTTTGTCTACATCATGTCATCTTGCTTAAGGCGTTACTGCTACTTGTGATCTGCGTTGGTTTTTCCCCGAAGAGGAGGGGATGATGCAGTACAGTAGAGATAAGTATTTCCCTCAGTTATGAAACCAAGGTTATGAATACAGTAGGAGAATCACGCAACACCTCATTAGCAGTACCTGCACACAAACAAAAAATCCTTGCACCCAACGCAAACAAGGGGTTGTCAATCCCTTGGCGGTTAATTGCAAGATTAAATTGTATGGTGATAGATAGATAGATCGAACAAAAATACAAAATAAAATAAATAAAGTAGAAGTGCAGCAAGGTATTTTTAGGATTTTTAATATATGATAGGAGTAGACCCGGGGGCCATAGTTTTCACTAGAGGCTTCTCTCTTGAAAATAGCATACGGTGGGTAAACAAATTACTGTTGGGCAATTAATAGAAAAGCAAATAATCATGACGATATCCAAGGCAATGATCATGTATATAGCATCACGTCCGAGACAAGTAGACCGACTCCTGCCTGCATCTACTACTATTACTCCACCCATCGACCGCTATCCAGCATGCGTCTAGAGTATTAAGCTCATGAAGAACGGAGTAACGCCTTAAGCAAGATGACATGATGTAGACAAAGTAAACTCACTCATGAATAAACCCCATCTTTTTACCCTTAATAGCAATGATACATACATGTCATGTCCCTTTCTTTCACTGGGATTGAGCACCGCAAGATCGAACCCATTACAAAGCACCTCTCCCATTGCAAGATAAATCAATCTAGTTGGCCAAACCAAATCAATAGATCGGAGAGAAATACGAAGCTATAATAATCATGCATAAAAGAGTTAATAGGAAACTCAAATAATATTCATGGATAATCTGATCATAAACTCACAATTCATCGGATCCCAACAAACACACCGCAAAAAGTGATTACATCGGATAGAACTCCAAGAACATCGAGGAGAACATTGTATTGAAGATCAAAAAGAGAGAAGAAGCCGTCTAGCTACTAACTATGGACCCAAAGATCTGTGGTAAACTACTCACGCATCATCGGAAGGGTAGCAAGGTTGATGTAGATCCCCTCCGTGATCGATTCCCCCTCCGGTGGAGTGCCGGAAAAGGCCTCCAGATGGGATCTCTTGAGAACAGAAGCTTGCGGCGGCGAAAAAAGTATTTCGTGGACTCCTCTGTTGGTTTCCTGATTTTATAGAATTTATAGAGGTGGAATTAGGTCAAACAGAGCTGAGGTGGGCCCACGAGGCACCAGGGCGTGCCTGCCCCCCCCCCCCCCAGGCGCGCCCTGGTGGCTCGTGGCCACCTCCTTTGTCTTCTGGCTTCCTCCCGCACCTTATAGTGTCTCTTATGTCCAGAAAAAAATCTCCAAAAAGTTTCGTGGCATTTGGACTTCGTTTGGTACTGATATTCTAAAAAACCAAAAACAGGCAAAAACAGCAACTGACACTGGGCACTAAGTTAATAGGTTAGTCCCAAAAAATGATATATAATTGCTTGTGAATGTATATAAAACATCCAAGATTGATAATATAATAGCATGGAACAATCAAAAATTATAGATACGTTGGAGACGTATCAAGCATCCCCAAGCTTAATTCCTGCTCGTCCTCGAGTAGATAAATGATAAAAACAGAATTTTTGATGTGGAATGCTACCTATCATATTCATCATATATTCTTTTCTTTTGTAGCATGGACATATGGACTTGAATGATTCAAAGCAATAGTCTATAATTTGACATGAAGACATAAGTACTCAAGCATGCTAACAAGCAACCATGCCTTTCAAAATATCAACGCTAAAGAAAGTTATCCCTAGCCCATTATGCTCAATCATTGATCCATTCATGAAACACTCTCCATATTAGCTACATCCAATGCACA
Source organism: Elymus sibiricus (assembly GCA_039707655.1). NCBI lineage: Eukaryota > Viridiplantae > Streptophyta > Magnoliopsida > Poales > Poaceae > Elymus > Elymus sibiricus. The sequence continues at coordinate 429,037,665 of CM077672.1, forward strand.
AGTATGACAATAGTGCTCTCTAGTTGGTGCTTTGTAAGAGAAGATGGAGACTCAAAATAAAAATAAAAATTGCATAAAAGTAAATAGATAGGCCCTTCGCAGAGGGAAGCAGAGATTTGCAAATGTGCCAGAGCTCAAGGCTAAAATTAGAGAGATAAAATATTTTGGGAGGCATGCTTTTCCTGTCAACGAAAAAACGAGAATTTCCAATATGTTCCATGCTAGACACATTATAGGCGGTTCTCAAACAGAAAATAAAGTTTATTTCCTTTCCACCATTCTTTCACAATCCATGGCTAGCCGTATCCACGGGTGCCCTCCATACCAGCACTTTATCATTATCATCATATAAAAAAATTCATTTCATTTCATTTCGATACTGGGCATCCCTATTACCTGCCACTCTCTCGTGCAATGACAAGTGAATAAACACTCATCATGAGAATAACCCACCTAGCATGGGAAATATTGGCTACCCCCTTCCGCCTCATGAGCGGTACGGGCACACAAAACGGAATATTATTTTGAAAATTAGAGTTGGCACACGCAAATTTACTTAGAACGGCATGGAAATACCGCCTATAGGTAGGTATGGTGGACTCATCTGGGACAACTTGGGTTTAAGGAGTTTGGATGCACAAGCAGTATTCCCGCTTAGTACAAATGAAGGCTAGCAAATAGATTGAGAAGTGACCAACCAAAAGGTGAAAACGGTCATAAACATGCATTGAACATAACTAACACCGAATAATGCACCATAAGTAGGATATAATTTCGTTGCATAACTATTGACTTTACGTGCAAGCATAGGGAATCACAAACCTTAACACCAATATTCTGACTAAATCACAATTACTCACTAACATGACTCACATATTATCATCTCCATATCGCAAAACTATTGCAAGGAATCAAACTTGTCATATACAATGATCTATATGAAAGTTTTTATTATATCCCTCTTCAATATTCATCACTTTGGGACCAAATTCATATCTTGTGCAAATTACCATTACTATTATCAACTCTCAAAAAGATATAAGTGAAGCATGAGAGTGCAAATATTTCTTCAAAATTTAATCACCGCCGTGCTAAAAAAGATATAAGTGAAGTACTAGAGCAACTGCCTAGCTCAAAAGATTTAAGTGAAGCACATAGAGTATTCTAACAAATCATGATAAATGTGTGGCTCTCTCAAATAAGTGTGTCCAGCAAAGATGATTGTGACAAACTAAAAAGCAAAAAAAGCAAAGACTCATATAATACACGACGCTCCAAGTAAAACACATATCATGTGACGAATAAAAATATAGCTCCAAGTAAAATTACCGATGGTTGGTAGAAGAAAGAGGGGATGCCTTCCGGGGCATCCCCTTGCTTAGACGCTTGAGTCTTCCTCTAATATTACCTTGGGGTGACTTGGGCATCCCCAAGCTTAGGCTCTTGCCACTCCTTATTCCTTCATCCATCGTGATCTCACCCAAAACTTGAAAACTTCAATCACACAAAACCTTCGTGAGATCCGTTGGTATAAAAACTAAATCACTACTTTAAATACTGTTCCAAACCCATTCATATTTTATTTTTGAATTATACCTACTATATTCTATCTTCTCCATGGCGTATACCCCCCGATACAATCCATAGTTTCATCAAAACAAGCAAAACAATGCATCAAAAACAGAATCTATCAAAAACAGAACAGTCCGTAGATATCTATTTAAAACCCATACTTCTGTAACTCCAAAAATTCTGAAACATTAGGAAAATGTGGGCAATTCATATACCAATACTTTGTAAAAACTTTAGATTTTTCTGACGCTCCAGTACAGAACTAAAATTCCAGCACTGGACGCAAAACTTTCTGTTTTCCAAACAGCATCAATTATACTATCTTCCAAATCATCCCAAAGGCATTACTTGGCACAAACACTAATTAAAACATAAAAACAAAATCATAACAGTAGCATAATTGTATAAACACACAAGAACAGAAATAAAAATTAAAAATTTATTTTATTCATTGGGTTGCCTCCCAACAAGCGCTATTGTTTTATGCCCCTAGCTAGGCATAATGCATAGTTTCAAGTATTGTCATCTTTCAAGTTGATTCCATAAGTGGCCCTCATAATGGATTCATAGGGTTCTTTAATTTTCTTCCTAGGGAAATGTTCCATACCCTTCTTTGATGGAAACTAAAATTTTATATTCCCTTCTTTCATGTCAATAACGGCACCTATAGTTCGTAAGAACGGTCTACCAAATATTATGGGGCAAGAAGGATTGCATTCAATGTCAAGTACTATAAAATCAACGGGCACATAGTTCCTATTTGCAAGAATAAGAACATCATTAATTCTACCCAAAGGCTTTTTAATAGTGGAATCCACAAGATGCAAATTAAGAGAACATTCATCTATATTGGTAAAACCTTGCACATCAGATAGAGATTTTGGAATTGTGGAAACGCTAGCACCCAAATCACATAAATCATTGCAATCATAATTTTTAATTTTAACTTTAATGGTAGGTTCCCACTCATCATATAATTTTCTAGGAATTGAAATTTCTAGTTCTAGTTTTTCTTCTAACGCTTTCATCATTGCTTCTACGATGTGTTTAGTAAAAGCCCTATTTTGTTCATAAGCGTTTGGTGAATTTAGCATGGGTTGTAACAAAGAAATACACTCAATCAAAGAGAAACTATCATAATTAAAGTCTTTGTAATCCAAGAGAGTGGGCACATCGCTAGTTAAAGTTTTTACCTCTCCAAACCCACTTTTATCAAAAAAATTATCAAGATTTTCACCCTCCGAATTATGGAGACGCTCTCTAGCTAAAGTTGACTCTTCTTCAGTACCCTTTTCATCAAGTTTTATATTGCTAAACAAATAATCAATAGATGAAACACCAATCATTTTAATATCCTCATCATTACTACGATAAAAACCAGGAGGAGTCGCTTTTTCTAAAAATTCTCGTTTAGCTTTTAGCATAGCGGTTTTTTTCTTACTCTCATCCATGGAGACATATAAAGCTTTAATTGATTCATTAATATCAACTTTAGGTGGCAAAATTTTAGTCTTAAGATTTTCCACATCATGAATAATTCTATCAATGCTCCTAGACATATCATCAAGTTTACTCAATTTTTCTTCTATCATAGTGTTGAAAACTTTTTGAGCATTAATAAATTCTTTAATATTACTTTCAAGATCGAAGGGCATCCTATTATTATTATAAGAATTACCATAAGGATTGCCATAATTATTAGAGCAATTTCCTGGGAACGGCCTAGGATTAAAATTACCTCTATAAGCATTACTATTAAAATTGTTTCGCAAGACAAAATTCACATCTACGGGATCAATATTTTGCTCAATCAAAGTGGATAAAGGCACATCATTAGGATCAATAGGAGTATTTTTGCTAGCAACCAATTTCATAAGTGCATCAACTTTATCACTCAAAGTACTAATTTCTTCAACAGAATTCACTTTTTACTAGTAGGAACTCTTTCAGTATGCCATTGTGAATAATTTGCCATAATATTATCAAGCAATTTAGTAGCTTCTCCCAATGTAATGTCCATAAAACTACCACCCACGGCGGAATCTAAAAGATTTCTAGAAACAAAATTCAATCCCGCATAATTTTTTGTATGATCATCCACAAATTTAAACCATGAGTAGGGCAATTTCTTATCATTAATTTCATTCTTTCCCAAGATTGGGCAACATGTTCATGATCAAGTTGCTTAAAATCATAATTTGATTTCTAAGGGAAATAATTTTCGCGGGAGGAAAATACTTAGTAATAAAAGCATCTTTACACCTATCCCAAGAATCGATACTATTTCGTGGTAAAGATGAAAACCAAATTTTTGCACGATCCCGAAAATGAGAATGGGAATAATTTTAATTTCACAATATCATTGTCCACATCTTTTTTATTTTGCATATCACACAATTCTAAGAAAGTGTTAAGATGGGATGCAGCATCTTCATTAGGACTACCAGAAAATTGTTCTTTCATAACAAGATTTAGCAAAGCGGCATTAATATCACAAGTCTCCGCACTAGCGGCGGGAGGAGCAATTGGAGTACTAATAAAATCATTATTATTAGTATTGGAGAAATCACATAATTTTTTATTTTCTTGAGACATCGTGACTATGCAATCAAGGTAACAATCAAGCACAGAAGCAAGCAAGAAAAAGGTAAACGGAAAATATTTTTGTATTTTTGTAAAAAAAATTAGAAGTGGGGAAGATGAAAAATAGAGGCAAATAAAATAAATGCAAGGAGATGAAAGTTTATGCGAAGGTACTTGATAGATGTTGATGATGTCTCCCCGGCAATGGCGCCAGAAATTCTTCCTGCTACTTGTGACCAGCGTTGGTTTTTCCCCGAAGAGGAGGGGATGATGCAATACAGTAGAGATAAGTATTTCCCTCAGTTATGAAACCAAGGTAATCAATCCAGTAGGAGAATCACGCAACACCTCATTAGCAGTACCTGCACACAAACAACAAATCCTTGCACCCAACGCAAACAAGGGGTTGTCAATCCCTTGGCGGTTAATTGCAAGATTAAATTGTATGGTGATAGATAGATAGATAGATCGAACAAAAGTACAAAATAAAATAAATAATGTAAAAGTGCAGCAAGGTATTTTTAGGATTTTTAATATATGATAGGAGTAGACCCGGGGGCCATAGTTTTCACTAGAGGCTTATCTCTTGAAAATAGCATACGGTGGGTAAACAAATTACTATTGGGCAATTGATAGAAAAGCAAATCATGACGATATCCAAGGCAATGATCATGTATATAGGCATCACGTCCGAGACAAGTAGACCGACTCCTGCCTGCATCTACTACTATAACTCCACCCATCGACCGCTATCCAGCATGCATCTACAGTATTAAGTTCATGAAGAATGGAGTAACGCCTTCAGCAAGATGACATGATGTAGACAAAGTAAACTCATGCATGAATAAACCCCATCTTTTTACCCTTAATAGCAACGATACATACGTGTCATGTCCCTTTCTGTCGCTGGGATTGAGCACCGCAAGATCGAACCCATTACAAAGCACCTCTCCCATTGCAAGATAAATCAATCTAGTTGGCCAAACCAAATCAATAGATCGGAGAGAAATACAAAGCACACTGATAGGGATAATCTGATCATAAACTCACAATTCGTCGGATCCCAACAAACACACTGCAAAAAGTTATTACATCGGATAGAACTCCAAGAACATCGAGGAGAACATTGTATTGAAGATCAAAAAGAGAGAAGAAGCCATCTAGCTACTAACTATGGACCCGAAGGTCTGTGGTAAACTACTCACGCATCATCGAAAGGGCAGCATGGTTGATGTAGAGCCCCTCCGTGATCGATTCCCCCTCCGGCGGAGTGCCGGAAAAGGCCCCCGGATGGGATCTCTCGAGAACAGAAGCTTGCGGCGGCGGAAAAAGTATTTCATGGACTCCTCTATTGGTTTCCTGATTTTAGAGAATTTATAGAGGTAGAATTAGGTCAAATGGAGCAGCGGTGGGCCCACGGGGCACCAGGGCGCGCCTGCCCCCCCAGGCACACCCTGGTGGCTCGTGGCCACCTCCTCTGTCTTCTAGCTTCCTCCCGAACCTTCTAGTGTCTCTTATGTCCAGAAAAAAATCTCCAAAAAATTTCGTGGCATTTGGACTTCGTTTGGTACTGATAATCTGGAAAACCAAAAACAGGCAAAAAACAGCAACTGGAACTGGGCACTAAGTTAATAGGTTAGTCCCAAAAAATGATATATAATTGCTTGTAAATGTATATAAAACATCCAAGATTGATAATATAATAGCATGGAACAATCAAAAATTATAGATACGTTGGAGACGTATCAGTTACTCCGTTCTTTATGAACTTAATACTCTAGATGCATGCTGGATAGCGGTTGATGTGTGGAGTAATAGTAGTAGATGCAGAATCGTTTCGGTCTACTTGTTTCGGACGTGATGCCTACATACATGATCATTGCCTTGGATATCGTCATGATTATTTGCTTTTCTATCAATTTCCCAACAGTAATTTGTTTACCCACCGTATGCTATTTTCAAGAGAGAAGCCTCTAGTGAAAACTATGGCCCCGGGGTCTACCTTTATCATATATTGAAAATCCTAAAAATACCTTACTGCAATTTTAATTTATTTATTTTATTTTGTATTTTTGTTCGATCTATCTATCTATCACCATACAATTTAATCTTGCAAATAACCGCCAAGGGATTGACAACCCCTTGTTCACGTTGGGTGCGAGGATTTGTTATTTTGTGTGCAGGTGCTGCTAATGAGTTGTTGCATGATTCTCCTACTGGGTTGATAACCTTGGTTTCATAACTGAGGGAAATACTTATCTCTACTATACTGCATCATCCCCTCCTCTTCGGGGAAATCCCAACGCAAGTCACAAGTAGCAGGAAGAATTTCTGGCGCCGTTGCCGCAGAGACATCATCAACATCTATCAAGTACCTACGCATAAACTTTCATCTTCTTGCATTTATTTTATTTGCCTTTGCCTCTCGTTTTCATCTTCTTGCATTTATGAACAAAATAAGGCTTTTACTAAACACATTGTAGAAGTGATGATGAAAGCGTTAGAAGAAAAGCTAGAACTAGAAATTTCAATTCCTAGAAAATTATATGATGAGTGGGAACCTACCATTAAAGTTAAAATTAAAAATTATGAGTGCAATGCTTTATGTGATTTGGGTGCTAGCGTTTCCACAATTCCAAAATCTCTATGTGATGTACTAGGTTTTACCAATATGGATGAATGTTCTCTTAATTTGCACTTGGCAGATTCTACTATTAAAAAGCCTTTGGGTAGAATTACTGATGTTCTTATTCTTGCAAATAGGAACTATGTGCCCATTGATTTTATTGTACTTGACATTGATTGCAATCCGTCTTGCCCCATAATACTTGGTAGACCATTCTTACGAACCATAGGTGCCGTTATTGACATGAAAGAAGGGAATATAAAATTTCAGTTTCCATTAAAGAAGGGTATGGAACACTGAAAGATCGTGGATGTCGCCTAGAGGGGGGGTGAATAGGCGCTTTAAAATAATTACGGTTTAGGCTTGAACAAATGCGGAATAAAACTAGCGTTTAATTTGTCAAGCACAAAACCTACAACGACTAGGCTCATCTAAGTGCGCCAACAACTTATGCTAAGCAAGATAAACAACTAAGTGATAGCAAGATATATAACATGAAACACTATGGCTATCACAAAGTAAAGTGCATAAGTAAAGGGCTCGGGTAAGAGATAACCGAGGCACGCGGAGACGATGATGTATCCCGAAGTTCACACCCTTGCGGATGCTAATCTCCGTTTGGAGCGGTGTGGAGGCACAATGCTCCCCAAGAAGCCACTAGGGCCACCGTAATCTCCTCACGCCCTCGCACAATGCAAGATGCCATGATTCCACTAAGGGACCCTTGAGGGCGGTCACCGAACCCGTACAAATGGCAACCCTTGGGGGCGGTCACCGAACCCGTACACTTTGACAACCCTTGGGGGCGGTCACCGGTACCCGTCAAATTGCTCGGGGCGATCTCCACAACCTAATTGGAGATCCCGACGCTTGCCCGGAGCTTTACACCACAATGATTGAGCTCAGAGGCACCACCAACCGTCTAGGGCGCCGAAGCACCCAAGAGGAACAAGCTCTAGGGTACCAAGCACCCAAGGGTAAAAAGCTTCTCAAACTTCACTTCCACGTATCACCGTGGAGAACTCAAACCGATGCACCAAATGCAATGGCAAGGGCACACGGAGTGCCCAAGTCCCTCACTCTCAAATCCCACCAAAGCTACGAAAGCTATGGAGGAATATGAGAGGAAGAACAAGAAGGAGAACACCAAGAACTCCAAGATCTAGATCCAAGGGGTTCCCCTCACATAGAGGAGAAAGTGATTGGTGGAAACATAGATCTAGATCTCCTCTCTCTTTTCCCTCAAGAACTAGCAAGAATCATTGGAGGGATTGAGAGATAGCAATCTCGAAGAAGGTCAACAATGGGGGAAGAACACGAGCAAGAAGGATTAGATCCATTGGGGAAGAAGACCCCCTTTTATAGGAGCCCTCGAATCCAACCGTTATCTGCCCTGTGCCCGCAGCCAAGCGGTACTACCGCTTAGGCGGTACTACCTCGCACAAGCCTTAAATACACTGAGTGTACAATGGTAGTGCCGCCGGAGCGGTACTACCGTTGCCCCTGGCGGTACTACCGCTTAGGGGGTTTTAGACCAGGAGAGGCAGCAGTAGTAGAGGCAGCCAGGGCGGCAGTACCGTGCGAAGCGGTACTACCGTCCTAGTGCCGCACTACTACCGCAAAGGGTAAAATGGAAACAGAAGCGCGCACGGAGGAAACCCCGCAAGCGGTAGTGGCGGCGGTAGTACGGGCGGTAGTACCGCCAGAGCGGTACTACCGTGCTACTACCGCGCTACTACCGTGAATTGCAAACCGGCAACAGAGAGTTGCACGCTCGGGGAAACCCCAAGCGGCAGTGCCACGGAAGTACCCAGCGGTACTACCATGGGCACCAGCGGTACTACCGCTTGCATGCCACTGAATATCCACAGAAAACAGAGGATACAAATAAAACCAGAACTGCCATAACTTCTGCAAATGAGCTCCGAATTGAGCAAACTCAAGCTTGTTGGTTATAATAAGAAGTGGCAGGGGAGATATGCCTAAGATATAGAGAAGAGAAACCTCTATGAATGAAGAACCGGCATAAACTCCAACATCGAAAACATCATCGAAGATGCATATATGAACTCCGTTTTTGATGAACTCGAGCTTGTCATGAAGATGACCATAAGCTCAAAAACTCACAAAGAGAAACACCAAACAAGAACCAAGAAAGATGATGCAAGGATGCAATGGTTTGAGCTCTCTACGAACGATACGATCAAGCTACTCACTTGAGAGCCCCCCTTGATAGTACGGCTATCGATCCTATAACCCGGTCTCCCAACTACCACCATGAGACCGGTAAAATAGAAAACCTATCAAGGGCAAACCTTTGCCTTGCGCCGGCTCGATGAAGACTAGTTGATTGCTCCCCCATACTCCACTATGGGTGAGCCACTCTTTGGCACATCTTCACAAGTCCATTGTCACCACAATGGACGGCAAGCTTCAAGCATGTGATCTCTTTGTGATGCTCCACTTGAACTTGCACACCGCAATCTTGATGATGATCACCACTTGATGTCATCCTCCATGGGTTGAATAAGATCTTCCTCTTGACGCAAGCCCATGGACACATACCTAACCCCACATAGAACTCTCACGTAGACCATGGGTTAGTACACAAAGCGTAATAGACAATGCTTACCATACCGTGAGATCACTTGATCCCACTCGGTACATCTTCTACGCTTTGTGTGTTGATCAACTTGAATCACTCGTTGTACTTATTCTTGATCAACCTTGTATCTTTTCAACTCTCTTCATTAGGATGAAGTCTTGAAGGTAAACATGAATGATCACACAATCTTCTTCTTCAAGACATGTTCGCAATAGGCTCAACTCTCACATAACCAATCTTTGGATCAATCCTTGAATAGCACCTTGGTTAACACAAATTCTTCTTCTAATAACCTTGAAACCAACAAATGGTCTTCAAGCAATGCCTATGGACAAACCCTTCAAATATAACTCAAGGCAACCATTAGTCCATAGGGATTGTCATCAATTACCAAAACCAAACATAGGGGCAGCACATGTTCTTTCAAACACTTCCCTAGAACTAGAATTAAGCCACCCTATGAATCAATCATGAGGGCCACCTATGGAACTAAAACCAAAGATGACAACACTTGAAACTATGCATTATGCCTAGCTAGGGGCGTAAAACAATAGCGCTAGTTGGGAGGCAACCCAATAGTTATCTTAATTTTTGTGTTTACTTTTCTGTTTTATTGTGTGCACACAATTATGCTACTGTTATAGTTGTCTTTTTTTATGCTTTAATTAGTGTTTGTGCCAAGTAAAGCCTTTGGGATGATTTGGATGATAGTTGCTTTGATCCTGTGCAAAAGCAGAAACTTTTGCGTCCAGTAGCATAATTATCTAAATTTGCTGGAGCGTGACAAAATTCTGAATTTTTTTACACATTATTAATATACAAATTTCCCACGTTTTCCTAATTTTTCAGAATTTTTGGAGTTACAGAAGTATGGTCAATGTTCAGATTGCTACAGACTGTTCTATTTTTGACAGATTCTGTTTTTGATGCATTGTTTTCCTTGTTTTGATGAAACTATGGATTGTATCGGGGGGTATAAGCCATGGAGAAGTTAGAATACAGTAGATATAATGCAAAAATAAAATATGAATGGGTTTGCAACATTAATTAAAGTAGTGATTTGCTTTATTATACTAACGGATCTCACGAAGGTTTTGTTGAGTTTTGTGTGATTGAAGTTTTCAAGTTTTGGGTGAGATCACGATGGATGAAGGAATAAGGAGTGGCAAGAGCCTAATCTTGGGGATGCCCGAGGCACCCCAAGGTAATATTCAAGGACTCCCAAGCAACTAAGCTTGGGGATGCCCCGGAAGGCATCCCCTCTTTCTTCTACCAACTATCGGTAATTTTACTTGGAGCTATATTTTTTTCGTCACATATCATGAGTTTTGCTTGGAGCGTCGTGTATTATATGAGTCTTTGTTTTGTTTTATTTTTAGTTTGTCACAATCATCTTTGCTGGACACACTTATTTGAGAGAGCCATACGTTTATCATGATTTGTTAGAATACTCTATGTGCTTCACTTAAATCTTTTGAGCTAGGCAGTTGCTCTAGTACTTCACTTATATCTTTTTGAGCACGGTGGTGATTAAATTTTGAAGAAATATTTGCACTCTCATGCTTCACTTATATCTTTTTGAGAGTTGATAATACTAATGGTAATTTGCACAAGATATGAATTTGGTCCCAAAGTGATGAATATTCAAGAGGGGTATAATAAAAACTTTCATATAGATCATTGGATATGATAAGTTTGATTCCTTGCAATAGTTTTGCGATATGGAGATGATAATATGTGAGTCATGTTAGTGAGTAATTGTGATTTAGTAAGAATATTGGTGTTAAGGTTTGTGATTCCCTATGCATGCACATAAAGTCAATAGTTATGCAACGAAATTATATCCTACTTATGGTGCATTATTCAGTGTTAGTTATGTTCAATGCATGTTTATGACCGTTTTCGCTTTTTGGTTGGTCGCTTCTCAATCTATTTGCTAGCCTTCATTTGTACTAAGAAGGAATGCTGCTTGTGCATCCAACTCCTTAAACCCAAAGTTGTGCCAAATGAATCCACCATACCTACCTATATGCGGTATTTCCATGCCGTTCCAAGTAAATTTGCATGTGCCAACTCTAATTTTTCAAAGTAATTTTCCATTTTGTGTGCCCGTACCGCTCATGAAGCGGCAGGGGGTGGCCAATATTTTCCATGCTAGGTGTGTTATTCTCACGATGAGTGTTTATTCACTAGTCATTGCACGAGAAAGTGGCAAGGTAATAGGGATGCCCAGTCCCGAAATGAAAAATAATAATAATAATATGATGATAATTGTAACACCCCCGGTAGGTTAGCTACAGTGACCACATGGTAATGATGCCAAGTCATCATCTTTACATCCTAAGAAATGCAATTAAGAAATAATTCAACTCAAATTCAAAATTCAAATAACAAGTGAAATTAGAAAAACTCCAAACTTGCAAGCAAAATAGTTCATATTATTGCAAATAATTCCAAAGCAATTATAAAAATAAAACCAACATTATTTGAATTCCCAAATTGACCCTAATATCCAGAACAGTAGCCAAACAGCCCCAAATTAAACCTTTTCTATTTAAATAAAATACAAATCAATTCAAAATTTCCTCAAACTTTTTGTGGCAGTGCAGGATATTGCAAGGTAATTAATGTGGCAAGTGGCACATTTTACTAAAATCATTTAGTAGCTAAAAGTAATGCAAAACAGTGAACAAAATTTGAGACAGAAAAAGAAAAAAAATGGCTAAGATTTACTGTGCATCTGGGCTTAAGTGTGCCACAGTGCATCTGGCCCAACCCACCCTGGCCTTTCTCCTACCACACGTACAGAGGAGGCAGAGGCCATGGCGTGGAGGCCATCCACGGCCACCACGGTCGGATGGTTACCACGTGCCCTCCCCAGCCCTATATGTGTGTCCAACAGAAACCCTAGATCGCCCTCGTTCATTCCCCCCTCGATCCCCATCGTTCCCCTTCCCCTCTGACTCGAATCGAGCTCGTGCGCTCATGCGGTGACCGCTGCCTCGTCGTCGTTGTCGCAGCCACCGACCTCTCCGGCATGCGGGAGCACGTCCAGGAGGTCCGCAGCGGTCGTCTTCGTCCGTTCCGGGGACCAGCTCAAGCCGGGACGCCCCCTCCACGACGCCTTCTTCGTCTTTCTCCGTCTCGGCCGTCGCATCTCATGTCACCATTGCCGGTGCTCCGAGCCGTCCCCTGCCTCACCGACCTCGCCAATGAGCTCGTGGTGAGCACCTCCCCCGAATCCCCCTTCTTCCCGCCTTGATTCGTCGCTCTAGCCGCCGCCTTGAGCTCGTCATGGCCGCCCCGAAGCTCTGCGTATGTGTGTGTGCGTACTGCTGCTGCTCCCTGCCGCTGCTGTTGCCCTCGCCGTGCGTGCCTGCTGCCCTGGCTGCCTGCGGCCCCTGCGCCGTGCGTGCCTACTGCCCTGCTGCGTTGCGGCTGCTGCTACTGATGCTGCTACTGCCGTTGCTGCTTCTTGCAGCTACCGCCACCGTTGCTGCCTAGCGCGCGCAACCCCGCCGCTGCCTCCTGCTGCTGCCTGCCGCCACTCGCCCCTTGCCGCTGTTGCCTGCTGTCTACTGCTGTGCAGCTGCTCGCGCTCGTCTGCCCGCTGCCGCCCATGCTCGCGCCCAGCCTCTGCCGCTCGCTGCTGCGCCCTCCTGGCCAGTGCTGTGGCCGCCGGCGCCCTCGTGCGTGAGCTCGTGCGGGAGCGCCCAGCCACACAGAGGCCGGCCTGGGCCACTACCACATGGGCCAGGCCCTAATTAGGTTAGAGGCTAATCCCCATTTTAAACTAACCCCCCTTCTAATAGACTATGATGTATGGGCCCTCTCAGTTAACTTGATGTTTAAAGTAAATCTAATTCATATCCTGTCTATGACAGTGGGGCCCCACCACTTTTTAGATAGAGTTAAATAAATCTATTAAGCACATGTGACTATGACAAAAGTATTTACTGTTTTTAATTCGAATTAATATATTCCAGAAATTCTAGAAATTCAATTAAACTTTAGAAATTCATAGAAAATAAACCGTAACTCGGATGAAAATAATTAATATATGAAAAATTATCAGAAAAATAAGACGAATCTGAATATGTCATCTGCATTCATGTTAGAATCCTCTAAGTAGGTGAACCTGTAACTTTTGGCCTGTTTCTGATAGAGGAATAGTGCATGACCTCAGATAAATAATTCCAAAAAAATTCCTAAAACATCTAAAATATTTAGAGATGCATTATATCACCCCCGCATATCATTTAACCATGTCATGCATATTGTTGCATTTGTGTGCTTCGTTATTTATTCTGTTTCTTCCCCCTCTTCTCTCCGGTAGACTCCGGGACCGCTGATGATCCGGTGAATGTCTACTTCGTTGAAGATCCGTTTCTGTCTGCAGAGCAACCAGGCAAGCAAAACCCTAAAAATACCTTGCTGCAATTTTACTTTATTTATTTTATTTTGTATTTTTGTTCGATCTATCTATCTATCACCATACAATTTAATCTTGCAAATAACCGCCAAGGGATTGACAACCCCTTGTTCACGTTGGGTGTGAGGATTTGTTATTTTGTGTGCAGGTGCTGCTAACGAGTTGTTGCATGATTCTCCTACTGGGTTGATAATCTTGGTTTCATAACTGAGGGAAATACTTATCTCTACTATACTGCATCATCCCCTCCTCTTCGGGGAAATCCCAACGCAAGTCACAAGTAGCAGGAAGAATTTCTGGTGCCGTTGCCGGAGAGACATCATCAACATCTATCAAGTACCTATGCATAAACTTTCATCTTCTTGCATTTATTTTATTTGCCTTTGCCTCTCGTTTTCACCCTGGTGGCTCGTGGCCCCCCCAGGCGCACCCTAGTGGCTCGTGGCCACCTCCTCTGTCTTCTGGCTTCCTCCCAAACCTTCTAGTGTCTCTTATGTCCAGAAAAAAATCTCCAAAAAGTTTCGTGGCATTTGGACTTCGTTTGGTACTGATATTCTGGAAAACCAAAAACAGGCAAAAAACAGCAACTGGCACTAGGCACTAAGTTAATAGGCTAGTCCCAAAAAATGATATATAATTGCTTGTAAATGTATATAAAACATCCAAGATTGATAATATAATAGCATGGAACAATCAAAAATTATAGATACATTGGAGACGTATCAGTTACTCCGTTCTTTATGAACTTAATACTCTAGATGCATGCTGGATAGCGGTTGATGTGTAGAGTAATAGTAGTAGATGCAGAATCGTTTCGGTCTACTTGTCTCGGACGTGATGCCTATATACATGATCATTGCCTTGGATATCGTCATGATTATTTGCTTTTCTATCAACTGCCCAACAGTAATTTGTTTACCCACCGTATGCTATTTTCAAGAGAGAAGCCTCTAGTGAAAACTATGGCCCCCGGGTCTACCTTTATCATATATTGAAAATCCTAAAAATACCTTACTGCAATTTTACTTTATTTATTTTATTTTGTATTTTTGTTCGATCTATCTATCTATCACCATACAATTTAATCTTGCAAATAACCGCCAAGGGATTGACAACCCCTTGTTCACGTTGGGTGTGAGGATTTGTTATTTTGTGTGCAGGTGCTGCTAACGAGTTGTTGCATGATTCTCCTACTGGGTTGATAATCTTGGTTTCATAACTGAGGGAAATACTTATCTCTACTATACTGCATCATCCCCTCCTCTTCGGGGAAATCCCAACGCAAGTCACAAGTAGCAGGAAGAATTTCTGGTGCCGTTGCCGGAGAGACATCATCAACATCTATCAAGTACCTATGCATAAACTTTCATATTCTTGCATTTATTTTATTTGCCTTTGCCTCTCGTTTTCACCCTGGTGGCTCGTGGCCCCCCCAGGCGCACCCTAGTGGCTCGTGGCCACCTCCTCTGTCTTCTGGCCTCCTCCCAAACCTTCTAGTGTCTCTTATGTCCAGAAAAAAATCTCCAAAAAGTTTCGTGGCATTTGGACTTCGTTTGGTACTGATATTCTGGAAAACCAAAAACAGGCAAAAAACAGCAACTGGCACTAGGCACTAAGTTAATAGGCTAGTCCCAAAAAATGATATATAATTGCTTGTAAATGTATATAAAACATCCAAGATTGATAATATAATAGCATGGAACAATCAAAAATTATAGATACGTTGGAGACGTATCAGTTACTCCGTTCTTTATGAACTTAATACTCTAGATGCATGCTGGATAGCGGTTGATGTGTAGAGTAATAGTAGTAGATGCAGAATCGTTTCGGTCTACTTGTCTCGGACGTGATGCCTATATACATGATCATTGCCTTGGATATCGTCATGATTATTTGCTTTTCTATCAACTGCCCAACAGTAATTTGTTTACCCACCGTATGTTATTTTCAAGAGAGAAGCCTCTAGTGAAAACTATGGCCCCCGGGTCTACCTTTATCATATATTGAAAATCCTAAAAATACCTTACTGCAATTTTACTTTATTTATTTTATTTTGTATTTTTGTTCGATCTATCTATCTATCACCATACAATTTAATCTTGCAAATAACCGCCAAGGGATTGACAACCCCTTGTTCACGTTGGGTGCGAGGATTTGTTATTTTGTGTGCAGGTGCTGCTAACGAGTTGTTGCATGATTCTCCTACTGGGTTGATAACCTTGGTTTCATAACTGAGGGAAATACTTATCTCTACTATACTGCATCATCCCCTCCTCTTCGGGGAAATCCCAACGCAAGTCACAAGTAGCAGCTATCACAATTCTATGGCTCCCAAGTCAATGGGGCTCAACAAGATTTCAAACATACGCAAATAAAGAAACTATAATAGCAATCTGTGAAAACAGGACAGTCTGTAAGATGCAAATGAAACATATACTTCTGTAACTCCAACAATTCTGAAACATTAGGACAAAATAAAAAATTTGCATAGCAGTACTGTGTAAAAATTTCAGAATTTTACATGTTCCAGTAAAATATAGAAATTCAAACACTACAGCAAAAGTTTCTGTTTTTTCACAGCACACACCAAACAAGCAATTTAACCATCCTAAAGGTAAATCTTGGCACATTATTTTTATAATACAATGGATTTGTACATGGGGATAATTATTTTTGTTGAAAAGTTTCTGTAATCAAGATTCACAAAGTTTCCATGGGCATGAACAAAGTTCAAGGACGTCCCCCACATCAACGGTGTTCGTCTTTCTCACTTTCACTTTTCTTTTTGAAAAGTTTTAGGTTCCCCTCTATATTTTTTTGTTTTTAAACTTTTTAAAAGCACACAACTGAATAAAATGACTCTCTAAAACTTCTGGGTTGTCTCCCAGGCAGCGCTTTCTTTAAAGCCATTAAGCTAGGCATATAGTGCTCAAGTAATTGATCCACCCGGATCCCAAGGTATATCAAAGCCAATTTTAATTAACAATGATTTGTAATTTAGTAGTGAGCACAAAGCAACATATATCATGCAATGATGAAGTCTAACTCCCTTCCTATGCATCGGCATGTCATAAAATAACAATTCATGCACATCAAGTAAAGGCCAATACATAGCATAAACAGTTTCTTGCAATTTTATCGTATTGGAAACATAGAGAGGTAGAGATGTAGTTCCTCTCTCATAATAATTGCAATTAGGAGCAGCAAGCACATGCATATTATATTCATCAAAATCATCATGTGTAATAGTAAAACGTAACCCATCAATATAATCTTTAATAAGCGCAAACTTCTCCGATATAGTGTAGTTGGGAGAATTCAAAAAGATAATAGGACTATCATGTGTGGGTGCAATAGCAACAATTTCATGTTTAACATAAGGAACTATAGCAAGTTCATCTCCATAAGCATAATTCATATTGGCATCATGGCCACAAGCATAGCAAGCATCAAGTTCGTCAAAAAGGGATATTTCAACCGAATTAAAGGGATCATAGCATTCATCCTTCGGTAAGCACGAAGAGAAATTAAACAATGTATGAGTTGAAGAGTTACTCTCATTAGAAGGTGGGCATGGGTAGCTAATCTGCTCTTCCTCCCTTTGTTCTTCGCTCTCCTCGTCATCTTTTTCATCTAATGAGCTCACAGTTTCAGCAATTTCTTCTTCCATAGGTTCCTACAAAATATTAGTCTCTTCTTGGGCAGCGGAAACTTTCTCAATAAATTTATCAATATAGGCATTGTATTCATAATTTTCAGAGCAATATTTAAGTATAGCCAAATTTTCAGATCTGTAAATAGCATCATCACGATCTTCATACTTTTCAAACAAAGACTCAATTTCATAAGCACCCTTAAAAGCAACAAATTCTTCTATTTGTTCCACATCATAGTAATAATATACACCATTAGCATAAGAAGCTAAGGTTTCATTATCATTAAATTCACATTGAAAGGGGAGGTGTGGAGCCTCCATATTAGAGCAACAAGTACAATCATATCTTAAGCATAAATCCCAAGCATACCAACGCAATATTTTAATTTGATCCCATAAGTGTTTCCCTCTTTGAGACAAGCGATAATCCCTAAAGTATTCCCGGTTATCCAAAGTATCTCCCATTATCAAGTTGAATGGATATTTATCAGGATTATCAAAATAGTATTTAATGTTTTCCACATAAGCAGCATCGAGGGTTTTAGGAGGTTCCCCATCTCCATGAGTAGCAAGTACAACTAATTTTTTTTTGTGTTTCGTGTTCCATATCCATAACTAAAGATATAAAACAACTTAGAACAAAAAAATAAAACTACTTAGTGATAAAGCAACAAGCACACACGAGAATATCAACCCCACGCTATTGCTCCCCGGAAACGGCGCCAGAAAAAGGTCTTGATAACCCACAAGTATAGGGAATCATTTGTAGCCTTTCTCGATAAATAAGAGTGTCAAACCCAACGAGGAGCTAAAGGTAGAATTAATATTCCCTGCAAGTTCTATCGACCACCGATACAACTCTACACACATCAACGTTTGCTTTACCTAGAAACAAGTAATAAAACTAGAAGTACTTTGTAGGTGTAGTAAGATAAGTTTGCAAGGATAAAACTAGAAGTACTTAGCAAGAATAAAACTGTGAGTAAATTGCAAGATAATAAAAGTTAGTTGTTTAGTAGAAAGCTTTTTGTAACTCAAGAGAAGGATTTGTCCCTAGGCAATCGATAACTAGACCGTTAATCATTATTGCAATTTTATATGAGGGAGAGGCATGAGCTAACATACTTTCCGTACTTGGATCATATGCACTTATGATTGGAACTCTAGCAAGCATCCGCAACTACCAAAGATCATTAAGGTAAAACCCAACCATAGCATTAAATAACAAGTCCTCTTTACTCCCATACGCAACAACCCCCTTACTCGGGTATAAGCTTATGTCACTCTCGCCACCCACTATAAGCGAATCATGAACATATTGCAACACCCTACAGCGGTAATCCCACACGCTTGCGTGACATGGAGGGCACCATAGGACAGCACCAAAATAAAACATACAACTCAATTCAATCACGATCATCAATCAACCCATAGGACAAAACGAATCTACTCAAACATCATAGGATTGCCACATATCATTGGATAATAATATATAGCGTTAAGCACCATGTTTAAGTAGAGATTACAGCGGGGAGAAGAGGTGTTACACCGCTGCATAGAGGGGGAAAGAGTTGGTGTTGACAGCGGCGAAGTTGTTGGTGTAGATCATCGTCACGATGATTGTCCCGGCGGCGTTCCGGCACCACCGGGAGAGAGGGGGAGAGAGCCCCCCCCCCCTCCCTCCTTCTTCTTCTTCCTTGGCCTCCCCCCTAGATGGGAGGAGAGTTTGCCCTCTGCTCCATGGCCGCCAAGGCTCTCGGAGGGGAGGAGCCCCTCCAAGATTGGATCTCTCTCTCTCTCTGTTCTCTTCTGTTTCGCGTTCCTATTTTCTGGCCGAAAACCGTTTCTTATATTCCCGGAGATCCGTAACTTCGATTGGGCTGAACTTTTGAGGGGATTTTCTTCCAGATATTATGTTTCTTGCGGCAGAAGAAGGGCCCCAGCCGCCTTACAGGGGTGCCACAAGCCTGCCAGGCGCGCCCTGGATAGGGGGCGCGCCCCTCAAGCTTGTGGTCCCCTCGGGCATCGTCTCGCATTAATTATTTTTCCCAAAAATCACATATATTCCAAAATAAATCTCCGTAAATTTTTATCGCATTTGGACTTCGTTTGATATGGATTTTCTGTGAAACAAAAAACATGCAACAAACAGGAACTGGCACTGGATCAATATGTTAGTCCCAAAAATAATATAAAATGTTGCCAAAAGTATATGAAAATTGTAGGATATTGGCATGAAACAATCAAAAATTATAGATACGATGGAGATGTATCATGCCTTCATCAAATCAGACTATTCATGACAGTATCTTGTTCGTCCGAAACTATGCTCGTTGGTTTCACAGTAGAAAGAATCCGACTCTCCTTCTCAAGTTGGACATCAAGTAAGCGTTTGATATGTCTCCAACGTATCTATAATTTTTGATTGTTTCATGCTATTATAGTAACAATCTTGGATGTTTTTATATGGAATTATATATCATTTTTTGGGACTAATCTATTAACCTAGTGCCCAGTGTCAGTTGCTGTTTTCTGCTTGTTTTGGTTTTTCAGGAAATCAGTACCAAACGAAGTCCAAATGCCACGAAACTTTTTGGAGATTTTTTTCAGGACAAAAGAGACCCTGGAGACTTGGAGAGGAGGCCAGAAGGTTCACAAAGCCTCCACAAGGCAACAGGGCGCGGCCCTAGGGGGGCGCGCCCTGATGCCTTGTGGGGCCCTCGTGGCTCCGTTTGACCTAATTTCACTTCTAAAAATTCTCAAATATTTGGAAACCAATAGAGATCCACCCCGAATAACTTTTACGCCGCCGCAAGCCTCTGTTCTTCCGCGATCCCATCTGGAGGCCTTTTCCGGTACTCTGCCGGAGGGGGAATCGATCACGGAGGGCTTCTACATCAACCTTGCTGCCCTTCCGATGATGTGTGAGTAGTTTACCACAAACCTATGGGTCCATAGCTAGTATCTAGATGGCTTCTTCTCTCTCTTTGATCTTCAATACCATGTTCTCCTCGATGTTCTTGGAGTTCTATCCGATATAATCTTCTTTTGTGGTGTGTTTGTTGGGATCCGATGAATTGTGAGTTTATGATCAGATTATTCATGAGAAATATTTGAGTCTTCTCTGAACTCTTTTATGCATGATTGTTATAGCTTTGTATTTCTCTCCGATCTATCAATTTGGTTTGGCCAACTAGATTGGTTTATCTTGCAATGGGAGAGGTGCTTTGTGATGGATTCAATCTTGCGGTGCTCAATCCCAGTGATAGAAAGGGACATGACACGTTTTTGTATTGTTTCCATTAAGGATAAAATGATGGGGTTTAATCATATTGCTTGAGTTTACTTTGTCTACATCATGTCATCTTACTTAAGGCGTTACTATGTTTCATACTCAATACCTTAGATGCATGCTGGATAGCGGTCGATGGGTGGAGTAATAGTAGTAGATGCAGGCAGGAGTCGGTCTACTTGTCTCAGACGTGATGCCTATATACATGATCACTGCCATGAATCCATCATAATTATTTGCTTTTCTATCAATTGCCCAACAGTAATTGTTTACCCACCGTATGTTCTGCGCTCGAGAGAGAAACCTCTAGTGAAAACTATGGCCCCCGGGTCTATCTTTATCATATATTAAAACCCAAAAATACCTTGCTGCAATTTATTTACTTTTATTTTATTTAGTATTTTACTTTATCTATCTATCACTATCAGAATTAATCCTTGCAAATAACCGCTAAGAGGATTGACAACCCTCTTATTTGTGTTGGGTGCAAGTGTTTGCTTTTGTGTGTGCAGGTGCTGCTAAAGGATTTTGACTGGTTCTCCTACTGGATTGATAACCTTGGTTCTTAACTGAGGGAAATACTTATCTCTACTATGCTGCATCATCCTCTCCTCTTCGGGGAAACACCAACGCAGTCTACAAGTAGCAGCATTCGATTCGGTGCGCTGGGACTACATTCTCAACCTCCTTCAACGAAGGGGCTTCCCCTCGAGATTACTTAATTGGATCATTGCCCTCCTATTCCCCACTAGGTTGCGTGTGCTTCTCAATGGGGTCCCTGGTGACCCAATTTGGCACGGGAGGGATCTTATGCAAGGAGACCCGCTCTTCCCTCTATTTTTTTCCTCGCGATTGACCCACTTCAGAGCCTTCTCGCCTTGGCCAATGACAAGGGCCTCCTCCACCGTCTTCCCGGCAAGGGTGTCACCTTTCGCGCCTCCATTTACACCACCACCACGACTGTTTTTGTGCCTCCGATTAAAGAGGATATTGACGCTCACGCTCACATCTTAAATGACTTTGGAGAGGTCACGGGGCTCAAGATGAACTTCCACAAATCTCTTGTGGCTCCTATCCATTGCTGATACGTCTCCAACGTATCTATAATTTTTTATTGTTCCATGTTGTTATATTATCAATCTTGGATGTTTTTATAATCATTTACAGCAATTATATATCATTTTTGGAGACTAACCTATTAACTTAGTGCCCAGTGCCAGTTGCTGTTTTCTGTCCTGTTTTTGTTTTACAGAAAATCAATACCAAACGAAGTCCAAATGCCACGAAACTTTTTGGAGATTTTTTATTGGCCAAGATAAACACTAGAAGCTTTGGGAGAGGGCCAGAAGACCCAGGAGGTGGCCACGAGCCACCAGGGCGCGCCTGGGGGGGGCAGGCGCGCCCTGGTGCCTCGTGGCCCCCCTTTGCTCCGTTTGACCTAATTCCAGCACTATAAATTCAGAAAAAATCAGAAACCCTCAGGAGAGTCCATGAAATAATTTTTCCGCCGCCGCAAGTTTCTGTTCCAGAGAGATCCCATCTGGGGTCCTTCTTCGGTGATCTACCGGAGGGGGAATCGATCACGGAGGGGTTCTACATCAACCTTGCTGCCCTTCCGATGATGCGTGAGTAGTTTACCACAGACCTTCGGTTCCATAGGCAGTAGCTAGATGGCTTCTTCTCTCTTTTTGATCTTCAATACAATGTTCTCCTCGATGTTCTTGGAGTTCTATCCGATGTAATCACTTTTTGCGGTGTGATTGTTGGGATCCGATGAATTGTGAGTTTATGATCAGATTATCCATGAAATTATTTGAGTCTTTGCTGCACTCTTTTATGCATGATTATTATAGCCTCGTATTTCTTCTCCGATCTATTGATTTGGTTTGGCCAACTAGATTGATTTATCTTGCCATGGGAAGAGGTGCTTTGTAATGGGTTCGATCTTGCGTTGCTCAATCCCAGTGACAGAAAGGGACATGACACGTATGTATCATTGCTATTAAGGGTAAAAAGATGGGGTTTATTCATACGTGAGTTTATCTTGTCTACATCATGTCATCGTTCTTAAGGCGTTACTCCGTTCTTTATGGACTTAATACACTAGATGCATGCTGGATAGCGGTCGATGTGTGGAGTAATAGTAGTAGATGCAGGCAGGAGTCGGTCTACTTGTCTCGGATGTGATGCCTATATACATGATCATTACCTTGGATATCGTCATGATTATTTGATTTTCTATCAATTGCCCAACAGTAATTCGTCTACCCACGGTATGCTATTTTCTTGAGAGAAGCCTCTAGTGAAATCTATGGCCCCCGGGTCTATCAAAATCATATTACTAAAACCCTACAAATATTGCTGCCATTTTATTTTATTTATTTTATTTTACATTTTTGTTTCAATCTATCTATCTATCACATACAATTTAATCTTGCAATTAACTGCCGAGGGATTGACAACCCCTCGTTTGCGTTGGGTGCAAGGATTTGTTGTTTGTGTGCAGATGCTGCTAACGAGGTGTTGTGTGATTCTCCTACTGGTTCAATAACCTTGGTTTCATAACTAAGGGAAATACTTATCTCTACTGTGCTGCATCATCCCTTCCTCTTCAGGGAAAATACCAACGCAAGCTACAAGTAGCAGGAAGAATTTCTGGCGCCGTTGCCGGGGAGACATCATCAACATCTATCAAGTACCTTCGCATAAACTCTCATCTCCTTGCATTTATTTTATTTGCCATTTGCCTCTCGTTTTCATCTCCCCCACTTCTAAAACGTTTTTACAAAAATACAAAAATATTTTCCGTTTGCCTTTTTCTTGTTTGCTTGCTTGCCTTATCGTTATGGCTAGTTCTATTCCCGTTATGCCTTTCCCTCCGTACTTAGGAGACGATCCAGGAATTTTAAACTTTAAATATTTTGGTGATGAATCTTTAAAAGAAGCATGGGATAGATTATTAAAAATACAAGTAAATGCTAGGCATCAGTTTCACCTTAAATTATTCCTTAAAGGTTTTTATGTTAGTCTACCCCTTGCTCATAGGCGTGTCTTGGATTCTATATTTGAAAACAATTTTCTTGGGGGTGATGCCTTTGCAACCTACGAAAAGATGAAAAGTATATTTGGACAACCAAAAGTTGAAACTATCAAACCTATCACTCTAGAATGCTTTCGTCAAACTGCGCAAATAAAAGAAAATAAGGCTAGTGTGGATTCTAACTTTCGAGAAATATTCAATCTTGCCTCAAAAATAAATGGCAATGTGGTGTCACAAGATAGGAGGGTTGATGCTTTAGATCACAAAGTCTCTTTTGGTGTTTTGAGAGAAATGAAAATCCTTCGCACTAAGCTTGATCATCTAGTGCATATTATTGATAATGGCAAAGAAAGTGAAAAGGGGGTTGCTAGGACTAAAACCAAAGATGACAATACTTGAAATTATGCATTATGCCTAGCTAGGGGCATAAAACAATAGCGCTTGTTGGGAGGCAACCCAATGAATAAAATAAATTTTTTCTGTTATTGTGTGTTTTCACATTTATGCTACTGGTATGAGTGTGTTTTTGTGTTTTTAATTAGTGTTTGTTCCAAGTAAAGCCTTTGGGATGATTTGGAAGATAATATAATTGATGTTGTTTGGAAAACAGAAAGTTTTGTGTCCAGTGCCCGAATTTTGTTTCTGTACTGGAGCGTCAGAAAAATCTAAAATTTTTACACAGTATTGGTATATGAATTTCCCACGTTGTCCTAACTTTTCAGAATTTTTGGAGTTACAGAAATATGGCTTTTAAATAGATTTCTACAGACTATTCTGTTTTTGACAGATTCTGTTTTTGATGCACTACTTGCTTGTTTTGATGAATCTATGGATTGTATCGGGGGGTATAAGCCATGGTGAAGTTAGATTACATTAGGTATAATGCAAAAATAAAATATGAATGGGTTTGCAACAGTAATTAAAGTAGTGATTTATTTTGTTATACTAACGGATCTCACGAAGGTTTTGTTGAGTTTTGTGTGATTGAAGTTTTCAAGTTTTGGGTGAGATCACGATGGATGAAGGAATAAGGAGTAGCAAAATCCTAAGCTTGGGGATGCCCAAGGCACCCCAAGGTAATATTCTAGGAAGACTCAAGCGTCTAAGCTTGGGGATGCCCCGGAAGACATCCCCTCTTTCTTCTACCAACCATCGGTAATTTTACTTGGAGCTATATTTTTATTCGTCACATGATATGTGTTTTGCTTGGAGCGTCGTGTATTATATGAGTCTTTGCTTTGTTTGCTTTTTAGTTTGTCACAATCATCTTTGCTGAACACACCCATCTTGAGAGAGCCACACGATATTCATCATTTGTTAGAATACTCTATGTGCTTCACTTAAATTTTTTGAGCTAGGCAGTTGCTCTAGTGCTTCACTTAAATCTTTTTGAGCACGGTGGTGGCTATATTTTGAAGAAATAAACTCTCATGTTTCACTTATATTATTTTGAGAGTTGATTGAAACTTTGGAGAAATGAATTCTCATGCTTCACTTATATTATTTTGAGAATTGACAAGATTAAAATTTTGAAGAAATAAATTCTCATGCTTCACTTATATTATTTTGAGAATTGATATGATTAAAATTTTGAAGAAATATTTGCACTCTCATGCTTCACTTATATCTTTTTGAGAGGTGATAATAGTAACGGTAATTTGCACAAGATATGAATTTGGTCCCAAAGTGATGAATATTCAAGAGGGATATAAATAAAAACTTTCATATAGATCATTGGATATGATGAGTGTGATTCCTTGCAATAGTTTTGCGATATGGAAATGATAATATGTGAGTCATGTTAGTGAGTAATTGTGATTTAGTAAGAATATTAGTGTTAAGGTTTGTGATTCCCTATGCATGCACGTTAAGTCAATAGTTATGCAATGAAATTATATCCTACTTATGGTGCATTATTCGGTGTTAGTTATGTTCAATGCATGTTTATGACCATTTTCGTTTTTTGGTTGGTTGCTTCTCAATCTTATGCTAGCCTTCATTTGTACTAAGCGGAAATACTGCTTGTGCATCCAAAATCCTTAAACCCAAGTTGTGCCAAATGAGTCCATTATATCTACCTATATGCGGTATTTCAATGCCGTTCCAAGTAAATTTGCGTGTGCCAACTCTAATTTTCAAAATAATTTTTCCGTTTTGTGTGCCCGTACCGCTCATGAAGCGGAAGGGGGTGGCCATTATTTTCCATGCTAGGTGTGTTATTCTCACGATGAGTGTTTATTCACTTGTCATTGCACGAGAGAATGGTTGGTAATAGGGATGCCCAGTCCCACAATGAAATCAAAATTAATAACAACAAAATTCCTTGGAAAGTGTTGGTATGGAGGGCACCCGTGGATACGGCTAGCCATGGATTGTGAAAGAAATGGTGGAAAGGAAATAAACTTTACTTTCTGTTCGGGAACCACCTATGATGTGTCTAGCATTGAAAATATTGGGAATTCTCGGTCGTTTTCGTTGACAGGAAAAGCATGCCTCTCAAAATATTTTTATCTCTTTAATTTCAGCTTTGAGCTCTGGCACATTAGCAAATCTCTGCTTCCCTCTGCGAAGGGCCTATCTATTTACTTTTATGCAATTTTTATTTTTACTTTGAGTCTCCATCTTCTCTTACAAAAGCACCAACTAGAGAGCACTATTGTCATACTTGTGCATTGTGTGTAGCTAATATTTGAGTGTGTTTCATGAATGGATCAATGATTGAGCATAATGGGCTAGGGATAACTTTCTTTAGCGTTGATATTTTGAAAGACATGGTTCCTTGTTAGCATGCTTGAGTATTTATATTTTCATGTCAAATTATAGACTATTGCTTTGAATCATTCAAGTCCAATGTCCATGCTACAAAACAAAAGAATATGTGATGAATATGTTAGGCAGCATTCCACATCAAAAATTCTGTTTTTATCATTTACCTACTCGAGGACGGGCAGGAATTAAGCTTGGGGATGCTGATACGTCTCCAACGTATCTATAATTTTTGATTGTTCCATGATGTTATATTATCAATCTTGGATGTTTTTATAATCATTTACAGCAATTATATATCATTTTTGGAGACTAACCTATTAACTTAGTGCCCAGTGCTAGTTGTTGTTTTCTGTCCTGTTTTTGTTTTACAGAAAATCAATACCAAACGAAGTCCAAATGCCACGAAACTTTTTGGAGATTTTTTATTGGCCAAGATAAACACTAGAAGCTTCGGGAGAGGGCCAGAAGACCCAGGAGGTGGCCACGAGCCACCAGGGCGCGCCTGGGGGGGCAGGCGCGCCCTGGTGCCTCGTGGGCCCCCCTTTGCTCCGTTTGACCTAATTCCAACACTATAAATTCAGAAAAAATCAGAAACCCTCAGGAGAGTCCACGAAATACTTTTTCCGCCGTCGCAAGTTTCTGTTCCAGAGAGATCCCATCTGGGGTCCTTCTCCGGTGATCTGCCGGAGGGGGAATCGATCACGGAGGGGTTCTACATCAACCTTACTGCCCTTCCGATGATGCGTGAGTAGTTTACCATAGACCTTCGGGTCCATAGGCAGTAGCTAGATGGCTTCTTCTCTCTTTTTGATCTTCAATACAATGTTCTCCTCGATGTTCTTGGAGTTCTATCCGGTGTAATCACTTTTTGCGGTGTGTTTGTTGGGATCCGATGAATTGTGAGTTTATGATCAGATTATCCATGAAATTATTTGAGTCTTTGCTGCACTCTTTTATGCATGATTATTATAGCCTCGTATTTCTTTTCCGATCTATTGATTTGGTTTGGCCAACTAGATTGATTTATCTTGCCATGGGAAGAGGCGCTTTGTAATGGGTTCGATCTTGCGTTGCTCAATCCCAGTGATAGAAAGGGACATGACAGGTATGTATCGTTGCTATTAAGGGTAAAAATATGGGGTCTATTCATACGTGAGTTTATCTTGTCTACATCATGTCATCGTTCTTAAGGCGTTACTCTGTTCTTTATGGACTTAATACACTAGATGCATGCTGGATAGCGGTCGATGTGTGGAGTAATAGTAGTAGATGCAGGCAGGAGTCGGTCTACTTGTCTCGGATGTGATGCCTATATACATGATCATTGCCTTGGATATCGTCATGATTATTTTCTTTTCTATCAATTGCCCAACAGTAATTTGTCTACCCACCGTATGCTATTTTCTTGAGAGAAGCCTCTAGTGAAATCTATGGCCCCCGGGTCTATCAAAATCATATTACTAAAACCCTAAAAATATTGCTGCCATTTTCTTTTATTTATTTTATTTTGTATTTTTGTTTCAATCTATCTATCTATCATATACAATTTAATCTTGCAATTAACCACCGAGGGATTGACAACCCCTCGTTTGCGTTGGGTGCAAGGATTTGTTGTTTGTGTCCAGGTGCTGCTAACGAGGTGTTGTGTGATTCTCCTACTGGTTCGATAACCTTGGTTTCATAACTGAGGGAAATACTTATCTCTACTGTGCTGCATCATCCCTTCCTCTTCGGGGAAAATACCAACGCAAGCTACAAGTAGCAATTGCCAGGACATTAACCTCAACGTCATCCTTCATAGCTTACCAGCCAAGAGGACCACTTTCCCTATGTCTTATTTCGGCTTGCCTCTCTCTATGCGGCGCCTTAAAAGAATACATTTTCAGCTTGTTGAAGATAAGGTTGCTGACAAGCTACCTCCACGGTAAGGAAATCACTTCAATCTAGTCGGTCGGGTTGCTCTGGTCAAGGTGGTCCTTTTTTTAAAAGGAGGCTAAACCTCCGGCCTCTGCATCATAGTGATGCTCACAACCATTGTTACTAATTATTGAACAGAGTACATAACAAAAGCAACCGCATTCGAACCATTACAAGATATGAAATACTCCCTCCGTTCCAGAATATAAGGTGTATTGATTTCCATACAAGTCAACCATTTGAGTGTTTGACCAAGATTATAGAATAAAACAATGATACGTCTCCAACGTATCTATAATTTTTTATTGTTCCATGCTATTATAGTATCAATCTTGGCTGTTTTTATATGCAATTATATATCATTTTTTGGGACTAACCTATTAACCTAGTGCCCAGTGCCAGTTGCTGTTTTCTGCTTGTTTTGACTTTTTAGAGAATCAGTACCAAACGAAGTCCAAATGCCATGAAACTTTTTGGAGATTTTTTTTCTAGACAAAAGAAACCCTGGAGACTTGGAGAGGAGGCCAGAAGGTTCGCGAAGCCTCCACAAGGCAACAGGGCGCGGCCCTAGGGGGGCGCGCCCTGATGCCTTGTGGGGCCCACATGGCTCCGTTTGACCTAATTCCACTCCTATAAATTCATAAATATTCGGAAACCATCAGAGAGCCAGAAGAGAAAACCTTTCCGCCGCCGCAAGCCTCTGTTCTTCCGTGATCCCATTTGGAGGCCTTTTCCGGTACTCTGTCGGAGGGGGAATCGATCACGGAGGGCTTCTACATCAACCTTGCTGCCGTTCCGATGATGTGTGAGTAGTTTACCACAGACCTACGGGTCCATAGCTAGTAGCTAGATGGCTTCTTCTCTCTCTTTGATCTTCAATACCATGTTCTCCTCGATGTTCTTGGAGTTCTATCCGATGTAATCTTCTTTTGCGGTGTGTTTGTTGGGATCCGATGAATTGTGAGTTTATGATCAAATTATTCATGAGAAATATTTGAGTCTTCTCTGAACTCTTTTATGCATGATTAAATATAGCTTTGTATTTCTCTCCGATCTATCGATTTGGTTTGGCCTACTAGATTGATTTATCTTGCAATGGGAGAGGTGCTTTGTGATGGGTTCAATCTTGCGGTGCTCAATCCCAGTGACAGAAGGGGACATGACACGTATTTGTATTGTTGCCATTAAGGATAAAAGGATGGGGTTTATTCATATTGCTTGAATTTGCTTCTCTACATCATGTCATCTTGCTTAAGGCATTACTCTATTTTTATTAACTTAATACTCTAAATGCATGCTGGATAGCGGTCGATGAGTGGAGTAATAGTAGTAGATGCAGGCAGGAGTCGGTCTACTTGTTTCGGACGTGATGCCTATATACATGATCATTGCCATGAATCTGTCATAATTATTTGCTTTTCTATCAATTGCCCAACAGTAATTTGTTCACCCACCGTATGTTTCTGTGCTCAAGAGAGAAGCCTCTAGTGAAAACTATGGCCCCCGGGTCTATCTTTATCATATAAAAAACCTAAAAATACCTTGCTGCAATTTATTTACTTTTATTTTAATTAGTATTTTAGTTTATCTATTTACCTCGATAAGATTTAATCCTTGCAAATAACCACTAAGAGGATTGACAACCCTCTTATTTGCGTTGGGTGCAAGTGTTTGCTCTTGTGTGTGCAGGTGCGCTTAACAGAATTTTGCTTGGTTCTCCTACTAGATTGATAACCTTGGTTCTTAATTGAGGGAAATACTTATCTCTACTGTACTGCATCATCCTTTCCTCTTCGGGGAAATACCAACGCAGACTACAAGTAGCAAACAGCAACAACTGCAATACCTAATAGATAAAATATGAAACAACTTTTCATGATGGATCAAATGATATAAATTTCGTATAGGGGATATTGATATATTTACCTAAAAACTCGGTCAAACATGCACTCGTTTGACTTTCGAAAAAACAAATACACCTTACATTAAGGAATGGAGGGAGTAAACACTACGGCTAAGTCGATTTCTGCAATAACACCTTCAAGAAGGGATAAACGCCCTCGCGCCATCAACGTCATGTCCGGTTGGAGACGACCTGGACAAGGATTTTCATCCTCCTTTGCCAAGACCAGCCAATGAAGATCAGCATCCTTACCTCCCTAGTGATCTACTATATCACTATGCTTGACATTCTGGCGGAGGTCCTTGAATTCATTGAGAAGATCCGTAGAGCCTTCCTATGGACTGGCAGTGATAAAGTTTATGGTGGCAAATGAAAAATTAATTGGGAGGTGGTTTGTCACCCTACCATCCTCGGCGGCTTAGGGGTGCACCATCGGCAAGTTCGCCCGCGCACTTGGTCTTAGATGGCCATGGCTTGAATGGTCAACCTTGGAGAGGGCCTGGATTGGCATGGGCAATCCATGTGAAGACGAGAACATGGACCTTTTCCATGCTCTCACTCGTGTTCATGTCGGCAATGGACATAAATCGAGCTTTTGGGATTCCCCTTGGGCGGATAGGTTGTGTCCGAAACACATGTTGCCCTTAATTTTTGTGATCTAATATGAGGAATTGTTGTGTTCAAGATGCGTTGCACGACAACAATTGAGTGGATCAAATTGACACTTCTGGTAGTATGTCTTTACAACACCTAGATGAATTCATTTTGCTTTGGAACTTGACCTCCCAATTTCTTTTGAACGACCAAAGGCTTGATGCTACTCCCGTAGGAGTTGTTGGATTTCCCCGAAAAGGAAGGTTGATGTAGCAAGTGTAGGAGATATGCCCTAGAGGCAATAATAAATGTTATTATTTATCCCCATGTTCCTAATTAAGTTTATATTCCATGCTATAACTGTTGTGGTTCCCGAGCCCGTATATCCATAAAGGCTCTGAGGAAAACCCATGTGCACGTGTGGAATAATAAACGGTAAAATGTATTCCTAGTCAAGCCTCTAAGACTAGCTCAAGTGTTGCATGATGATTATGTTTTCCTGATCATGGGCATGTCTATGCCGGCAACTTTGAGGGCACAATGTTAGAAGAACATTTGTGTTGAATCGACCCGAATTAATGTTATGCTATGAGATACATTCGTCACAAGTTAATGGTTAATAACACAGAGAAAGTTAACGTTTGCATAATTCCTTAGACCATGAGAGTATCGAGTTTCTTCATGCTTGCTTCATGAACTTTACGGTTTGTTAAACGCCATCCGTAAATGGGTGGCTATTATGGCGGCTTACGGTTCATGGAAAGGTATGACAAGTGACTTGATAGCTCAAGATTGGGATTTGCTCCTCCGACGATGGAGAGATATTCTTTGGGCCCTCTCGGTGTTACGGTATCCATCATCATCTGGCCAGACACAATGTGATTTGATCACAGGGATGCCGGAACACGGGAACGAGAAAAGAGAACAAAACTGGTAACGAGGTAACTGGCATTGTGGACAAGTGTTGATCCACGGGGATGCCGATAAATCTCACCTCGGGTGTTTGTAACATATCGCGAAGCAACAGGAATAGCACACGGCAACTGGAGGTTCACTCGAATATTATTCGTGTGGGTATAGGGTCAATATGGGTGTCCGCGGCTCCGATGTTGATCATTGATCGGAAAGTGTTCCGGTCATGTCTATACTTCACCGAACC
The DNA here is from genome assembly GCA_039707655.1 of Elymus sibiricus. Classification (NCBI taxonomy): domain Eukaryota; kingdom Viridiplantae; phylum Streptophyta; class Magnoliopsida; order Poales; family Poaceae; genus Elymus; species Elymus sibiricus. Next base: position 429,069,812 of record CM077672.1, read on the forward strand.
TATAGGGTCACACGCTTAAGGGTCATCTATCTATTGAATACTAGACAGGGAGTCTGAGAGAAAGTCACCGGAAAAGTTTCAGAGATGACGGAAAAGTTCCGAAGAGAAAACCGGAAGTGTTTCGGAGCTGCCGGAATTGTTTCGGAGAAAAACAAAAATGTTTCGGAATAAAACCATCATACCGGAAATGTTCTGGAGAGTGTCCAGAATAATTTTAGAGGGTGCCAGAAATGTTCTGGGACCTTCCGGAATTTTTCAGAAGAAATAGTCGCGGAAAACATCTTGTCCCAGCGTGAGGGGACAAGATCCCACGATACGTGGGGGCTGTTTTGGGCTGTTTTGGGGGCGCCCCCCCTTGAGGGGGCAGCCCCTTATGGCTGGACAAGGGGACATGCTTTCTCCTTGTTTGGTAGGTGCATGTTTAGTGGGCTGAAATTTCAGCCCCCCTCCACCCCGTCCACCACTATATAAGGAGGAGGAGAGGTGCTCTCCAACCCCACTCCAACTCTCTCACAAATGCCATGCATGATCTAGCTTTCTTCTCTCCCTCCCACGAAATAGTTTCGTAGAGCCGAAAAGCTGTCTGGGTTCCGGTGGGAACTAGTTCTGGACGGCGAAGCCCTGCCGGATAGATGACACCATATGTGTGCAACCCCGTAGAGAGGTCGTAGGTTCGATCTTTTTGCCCGAGGGGTTGTTCGAGTGTCCTCCCGAAGGGCTGTCCAAGTGACCGTCCGAGTTTTGAGGGTCCTCCCGGAGGGCTGTCCGTGACACCGTCCGAGGGACTGTCCGACCGCCTCCCGAAGGGCTGTCCGAGGGGCAGACGAGGGAGAACATCCTCGTGGTTGGGAGGTTGTAAATCCTAGCTGCGGGGATCTGCACCAACGATCTCCACCGACTCTCCTTCCGCTGCGCTACGAGTCGGTAACGATCAGATCAAACCTTGTATGCATCTCCATAGTGGTCCTGGGCTGGTGCGTAGGTCGGAAAAATTTTGTTTTCTGCTGCGTTACCCTACAGCAAGCAGATGGTATTTCCCTCAGTTAAGAACCAAGGTTTATCGAACCAGTAGGAGTCACTAAGCTAACAACTTTAGCAGTACTTGCACACAAACAAATAATTTGCTTGCACCTAACAAAGTCAAGGGAGTCATCACTCCCCTTGTTCTTGCCTGTTACAAGATTAAAAGCAAATAGTGATAGGGCAAAGTGGCCAAACATAAAAGAAACTAAAGCAATTGTAAGAGTTTTTGTATTGATGGAAAATAGACCCGGGGGGGGCATAGGTTCACTAGAGGCATCTCTCTCGAAAGCATGTAGTGGCATGGTAGACGAATTACTGTTGGGCAATTGACAGAATAGCGCAAATTATAACTATGATCTTTCATGGCATAATCTCACATAGGCATTACGTCAGTGACAAGTAGACCATTAATCCAACTGCGTCTACTACTATTAATCCACCCCAAGACCGTTATTCATGCATCTCAAAGTATTAAGTTCATAATAAACAAAGTAACGAATTAAGCAAGATGACATAATGTAGACAGGACGAGATCAATCAATATGAGGAAACCCCGTCGTTTTATCCTTAGTGGCAACAATACAATACAATACAATACAATACAATACAATACAATACGTGTCTTTGTCCCTTTTGTCACTGAACAAGATCACCGCAAAATTGAACCCACTACTATGCACCACTCCCTCTGAAGATCTACTCATCTACCTTGGCCAAAGAAAACTCATAGATTGGAAAGCATGCATAGCTATAAAATTACACAAGAGAGAAACTTCAAAAGATTCATAAATTCAATGAACAATTTGATCATAAATCCACAATTCATCGGATCCCAACAAACATGCCACAAGAATTACATGGAATAGATCTCAGAGGAGATCATTGTATTGAAGATCAAGAGAGAGAGAGAGAGAGAGTCATCTAGCTCTACTACTATGGACCTGTAGGTCCTGAAAGAACTACTCACACATCATCATGGAGGCAGCAAGGTTGATGAAGATGGCCTTCCCAATGATTCTCCCCTCCGACAGAGTGCCAGAACAAGGCTCCAGATGGAACAGAGGCTTGCGGTGGCGATAAATTTGTTTCGGGTCTCGCTCCGAGGGTTTAAGAATATATGGGTATTTATAGGGCAAGAATTAGGGCAAACAGAGCTACAAGGGGCGCACAAGCCAGGGTGGCATGTCCTACCCCCCAGGGCGCGCCCCTGCCTTGTGGGGCCCTCGTGGGTCTTCTTGCCTCCTCTCGAAGCTTCTAGGGTCTCTTATGTTCCAGAAAAAATCGTCAAAAAGTTTCGTCATGTTTGGACTTCTGTAGGTATGGATTTTCTGAAAAACTCAAAACATGCAAAAAAAACATGAACTGGCACTGGGCACTAAATTAATAGGTTAGTCTAGAAAATAATATAAAATGACATATAGCATACAAAAGTGATAATAAAATAGCATTTAACAATAAAAAATTATAGATACGTTTGAGGCGTATCACTTGACACCATTACCTAGAAGGTGTCCGCCTCTAGGTGCTACGCTGCTACTTCGGCTTACAAAGCTCAATTCCTAGGGTTGGTATCCACCAACATGAAAAGGATAATCTGGAAAATTTGGGCACCCCCTAAGTGCAAGATTTTTATATGGCTCATCACCCAAAACAGGGTTTGGACGGTGGACAGACTTGCCAAGCGTGGCTGGCTCAACTGAGATCAATGCCCCTGTGCAACCGTGCCCGAAGATGATGGCACATTTGATCTTTCAATGCCGCTATTCCACCGGATGTGGAACATGATTAAGGATTGGCTTGGCCTACACCCTTGGATACTTCCCTGTGGAATGACTTGAATGATGGCATGTCTTGGTGGAATCACCTCATCCATCAAGACAACTCTCGACGTAAAGCGATGGCCTCCCTTGCCATGCTGGTAACTTGGGAGTTATGGAACGAGCGTAACGCTAGGGTTTTCAACAACAAGCAGTCACCCTCCTAGATCATCTTCTCGTGCATCCGTAAAGAGAACCGTTTTGTCGGTGGCCGCGGGGGCTAAGCACGTGGGTTACATGCTAGAAGAGTAGGCCTTTGTTTTCCCTTTGGTCGCCTTCGGGCGATTGATCTGTAAAACTACTTTCTTCTTAACAATGAATGTGGCAAATCTGTTGCCACTTTCAAAAAAAATCTCCAGGTAATCATACCTGGATGGCAAGCTCGGCGAAAAATGCATGCTATAGAGCGGAAATGCACAAGGGCACGCGGGTGCAGGGGCACTGACCTGCCAAGTCCTGTCGCCCGCTCGTTTTGCTTCGCGGTTCGTGCAGTAGTTCAATCCCGCATGGGAGCACAGTAAAAAGGAAAATCCCTCAAAAAGCTTTAAGTTTCAACGATGAAAATTACGGTTTTTGCATCTAAAACTGCCAAGTTGATATATAATTTCAAGCAATTTTTTGTGTCGGTCGTAGACACAAAATAATTGATTTTTATCGGTCGCTCATACTAAGTTTCAACATTGAAACTTAACATATTTTTTTTAAAAGTCATCAAAATATATTCAAAATGGATCTTATATGAAAACGATGGTCACGAGAAAACGAATATAAAAACAGAACTTAATTGAGATTTTCATTTAAAAGATATAAAAAAACTTTGAAAATCAGAAGCCAAAATAAAAATCGGGCATCAGGGACATGCTTTCGCAAGGATCTTCCCCGAGCTCGAACGATCACATCCCTTCGTTGCATCACCTGGCCTGAATCCGAAGCACATATGCAATGTAACGACAGCTTCATGTGTCGTGGCGAACCAACCTGTGGTTGGATGGTTAGAGGGACTGTGGTATCCCCAGCCCACCAGGGTTCAAATCCTGGTGCTCGCATTTATTCCTGGAATTATTTCAGGATTTCCGGCGATGCGCATTCAGTGGGAGGAGACGTTCCCGTCGACGACGAGGTGCGTACGGTGACTTCGTAAATTTCAAGATGATATGCCGGCTCAGTCTCTCGGAGGTGCTCATAGGGGTAGGGTGTGCGTGTGTGCGTTCATAGGGGTGAGTGTATGCGCGTGTATATGAGCGCTTGCGTCTGTACTGTGTTCAAAAAAAAAAAGCTTCATGTGTCGTGTCACCACGTTTTTATGTTGAACTGAATAAAAATTTCCACGCGAGTCCCCACACCTGTACTGAAGTCACACGCTTGCGGAACTCCACCATGCATCCCTTTGAGTTGACTTTTTTTGTATGAATCTCACAGCAATTTTTACAGAAACTGTTTGCTTTTCCAAGGAATCAGAAATTCTAACGAATCAAAGAGGCGCAAGTCTGATGCAATAAATAATTTAAACAAAATTTTCAGAATAGCGGTCGATCACAAACTCGTAGTGGATTACCTACATATATTCAGTTCGATTGAACTTGTAATTCATGTTTTTTTTTTTTTTTGAGCGGTACTTGTAATTCATGTGCCACGCGATCGCACGCTCGCGCTGTAGTACTATTCGCTGCGTCTAATCTACCACCACGTCGATTTCTCTCCGTGCCAGCTACATTTAACACCGGACAGGACGGACCAAACCAATTCTCTCTAGCAATTGTCTGGAGAATCCAGGTACCAACAAGTTCCAGCTTCCCTCAAAAAAAAAAAAAAAAAAAAAAAAGTTCCAGCTTCCAAGCGGCGTCAACAGTCGGTAACTGCCGCATGCACCACATGACAGTAACCAGTATAGGCCGCCTCCTCGCCTCAAGCGACATACACAATGCCGCTCCTATAAGACTAGAGTACATGATCTCGAAAAGAAAAAAAGAGTACATGCCTACATGCTGCCAGACAGGAAAAACATCGACCGGACCGGGCACATCAATGGACGCACCGGTGGCGTCCGAGCAGGTTCGAGAAATCCAGCCGCTGCACACAAGGACCATCTCCTCATCAGCTGCACGCTGCCAAACTCCTGCCTGCCAGCAGTAATCAGCTTGATGGCACGGATGAGGGACGCATCACCAGCTCATGGATACTCCTCCATCTCCAGTGTGATCTGCAATTCAACCCAGTGCCGGCACCGGTACCCCTGGTGAAAACAAAAAAGGCTCTGGGCACCTGAATGTGCTGCACAACATGTTATTACCCGTTATTTGTCTTCCGCCATCAAGACTGGACTGGCGCGCCACCGACAGACGCAATCTCGTTAAGGTGGAGGAATCGTCTCCCAGTAACTTTGCTCTCCTCCCTGCCAGGAGCGTGCATCTTCACTATGTGAAGCAGGCGCTGCTCTTGACTTTTTATTGAGGTCTTTGCACTGTCTACTGCATCAGAGCCGGCATCTGGATCCGGTGCATTCTCTTCACCTGGCTTCCCCAATTCGGTATCTTTACCAGAGTACCGCTGATGGTTCATATGGGGCCGGGCAGAACGCTTATTTCGCTTGATGCCTGTTTGGATTACATCCATGGATTTCAGCCTGGTCCCTTGAGGGCTGCGGCTTGGCAACCTTTTGGACCGTTGAATTCCCTCCTCATCTTCACTGCTCAAAGAATACTCCACTTGCTCTTCCGATCGAAACTCTCCATCGTACTCTGAAGTACTTGCCTTGGGTTGTTTTCGACTTCTAAGATACTCCTCGTCATAGACAGCTTCGCCCATGATATCATCATCGCTGTCAAAGTTCGTGTCAATGTCCGAGACATTCTCAACAAAGTCCGTTGTGTATCTTTGAGATCTTTTTCTTTGACGAGAACTGTAATTGAACAATGCATGTTTATATGCTGATAAGCTTTGGCAAAGGATCAGCTCAACATCAAAAGAGTTAAAGGAGTTACCTACGATCAAGGGTCTCAGCCTTTTCCTCACCACCACTCCCTTGGTAGCTATATGACTTCAGTGGAGATTCTCCACGCGGTCCATTACATACAGGTGAGGGCCCAGCTAACGTACCATTACTTGATGCCTCTCGTGTTGAGACAAGTACTCCTCTGCTGGTATTGGTAACAACCTGAACAGGGTTCTCACTGTTCCTGTCAGTATAAGAGTACAGAAACTTGTGTCATGAGTTTCGTTGTTTATAGAAGATCCTTTAATGGAACTATGGAACACAGATGATTCACCTACTTTATTGCTTTTAGGGCCTCATTTATTGAACGGTCATAATCATCTGCATGGTAAGGAAAGAGTTTCTCGTTAGGAGAACAGTAAATCTGTATGTACCTTGATCTTGTTCCAATGGGAACTATCCAATGCAAAAAAAACGGCATGCACATACTCCCTCCGTAACAAAATGCAAGACGTTTTTTATTTGTAGTGGTTCAACAAAAAAGTCATACATTTTGTTACGGAGGGAGCATTATTTAGTCTAAAAGATTTTTATGTGCAATTGCTGTGGTATCATAACTTCTGTAGAGGGGTTTATACAAGTTACTGGGAATAGCTTGCTGACATTTATTATTTATCAAGTGCTGAGACATTACAGATACCTTTCTTAAAGCATATCAGTAAGAACAGAGCTAGAAAGTGCCAAACTTAACTATTCTTCTTTGCATGAGAAACAAGCGAGACAACAGATTTAAAACTGTGTAACTAAGCTTAGCAAGTTCAGACATTATTGACATGACACTTATGTGCACAGTATTGCACATATGAAGGTGCAGAAGAAAGCCTTTATAGAAGCTAGCCCTAATTCAGGCCACGCTCAACCAAAATAAAGATAAGAATCCTATTGCTAGGAAGTTAGCAATTACTCCCTCCATTCCTAAATATAAGACGTTGGGGGAGTGCAAATTGAACTCCCCCAACGTCTTATATTTAGGAACGGAGGGAGTAGTTTCTATTTGATAGCTTACGATTAGTTTATGTTCGTTAAGGGTACTCTACCCATCCAATGGACTGCCACATGCCATTCGAAGTTAAGCAAGAATCAATAAATAAAAGAAGGTCATTCTCATCCCTGATCTCTTCTCTACCAAAGAAAGCTGTGCAGCCCTGCCATCTTCTCGGTTATTACGGTGATACTAGAGCATGAAATGCCAGTGAAACATCTAATGTGAAGGGTTGGCTAAATGAACAAGAAACTATAACAGCTGGTAAACACGTAATGGTGGAAATGCTACCATATTAGGACAACTAATTAATAGCAGTGTTAACTTAGTCTTAAGCTTACCGAAAGTATAGGTGACACGCTTTCTTTCACGATGGGAGCGGCCAGAGGTGAATCTATCAAATGTCAAGTAGCTATTAAGGAGAAGGGCTTCTCTTTGTTGCTTTTTTAGCAGCTTCTCCTTCTTCTGCAAGAGGATTTGTCACACGTTAAATAGGCAGTTATTGTACTCTAGGCAGACAATTTGAACTCCTTGAGAGGTGCAGTTGAATACCTTGTGAGTTTTTTCCATCTCTGGGAGATAATCTCGCTTCAACTTCTTTCCAAGTGAGACCTCTGTCCTGTTATTGCTCGAAAAGAGTTTTTCCTACATATAAGATTGATAGAAAATAAGTAATATCAGTGAACTTCCATAGAATTTCACAAGAGTAAGAGATCTATAGATCTAAAACTACTTCGCAAAAATCTTGTATGCCATTTGATGCCAAAAGTTTGCACTTTTATTTGGATAAGCTCTCTCACTAAAGTCAGTAACCTTTGGTGGATACACTCGGAAGTGGAAATCTCTAGAAACTTTATGGCAACGGGTGAAAAAGGATGCACATTTTTGTCCAAATCGAGCCTTGTGGGTGTAAGTGTGTCTGATTCAACTCCATTCAAAGGAACAACATTCAGTAACAGAGGACCTAAAAATGCATATGATGAACTCAAAAGTTAAAACTTACTGCTGCTGCTTCAAATTCAACAAAGTTGGTTGCGACAGTCTCCCACTGATAGGATACAACTGGAACACCTAAGAACCCCTTTCGTTTAGATTTTCTTGTTTGCTCCTTCACATACTCCACTTGTCTAATTTCGCGATACAATCGATGCCCAAGAATCGGATCTTCATCATACCTATAGTGCACTAATTGATTAGAAATGACCTTGGCCACAACAAGATGCTTAAGATTCATTTCAGAATTTATGCTAAAAGTTGTCTTTTCCCCACCAGTATGAGATTCCATGGGAATCTCCCCCAATTCGTTCTTTGCAGAAAGCAGAGAGCTGATAACCCTTTTTTAGACAACTATCTACGAAGATCCGAACATCCTCTTGCTGCAAAATAACTGTATCTTATCAGTTAATATGTCAACAGTTAATTTATCAATTTTGAAGCACTCAAGACCAGAAAACTTAAGAATCACATTTGCAGCTAGTTGTAGACATCCCTTAACAATTACAAATATGAAGATACTGAGAGCATTTACATGCTCAGAGAGGTGTTGTACACATGAGCGATGCAACAAAACACTTCCTGAGCCTTGCTAGGAACCACACATTTCATTCACACAGGATTGCATAAAAAATATGCCATTAAATCCATTACCACTCACAGTTTAACATGTGGTAATGAAATTTGTCCAGAAAGAGATGTGTAAAATAGAAGGCAACTGATGCCACTGTTCTAAACAGCGGTTAGTGAACATTCAGAGAATCACTAATCGCTTATGCAGATTAGCTGGCTCGATATGCAATTGAGTAATGAATACTTCAAGCAGGTGCACATGTGGCTGTAGCATATGTAGATTGCAGAGCAATGCTCAAATCATTGATCATATGTTTAGATAACTGTAAGTCGCATGCCCAGACCTACCACTAGGCTGCAAACATATGCATTACTGAATCTGGACTTTTGCAAGTACATTAGGCAGCTTTTAATAACATATACGAACATTCCTAGGTAACTTGACCACAGATATTACTGACTATTTAGCAGGAGGCCGACTACAAGTAACCTTCCATAGATTAAATGCAGATGAAGCACCAACATTCATCTGTTAACATTAGCTGCTAGATAAACCTAGAATGTGGGTTTTGTTCCATATGATAACATAACACTGTGAGGCTCACCGCTATCATTGCAAATGTTCCACACGAAAATTAGGGGCACACACCTCGCAACGTATGTCACATATTGCTTTCAGGATCATTAATCGAGTCGCTGGCTCAAGTTCCTTGTACGTTTCAATTTCCACTCTGAGAAACGAAAAACAATAAGTCATCCAATATTCAATTGTGCAAGGGATTCAGGCAAGGAATTGCTTGCGTACAGAACTCACCCATGTGAGGCAACAATTGGTAGATTGCCTTCTGCAACCTGAAGATCAGGCCTTTTTTTTAGCTCATTAACCAAATGCAGCACTACCCCTAGTACAAAACTATTCTTGACAATGAAGAAATCACATACCAAATGCCACCAGTCCTTCAATTTTCTACATAACACTGTCACCCATTTTCCGTCTGCCATGGACATTCGAGCTACAGGAGGAATCGACTGCAAAATGCAAATAAGAAGCACTAAGAAGCTATGTATAATATTTGAAAAGCTTATCGATTATTATTTGAACACTGGTTCTATGTAAGAGAATGGGTGATGTTGTTGTCACATTCCCAACATCAGGCTCACCCTTAATAGCGGCACATGCAAGTCTTCCAACGTGCCATTGGGCACTAGGATGGCGTCCTCCAGCTCCTCCGCCGTGAACTCCACCGCGATGTTCAGCAATGGCCGGAACACCTGCAGCTCCGGAGCAGAGCAATCACGCCGAAGGTCAAACTCCAAATGCTAAACCCTAAACCCTAGAGGAGAAGGTCTAGGTAGCGGAATACGATCGGGAGCGCTCACCTGGAGGAAGTTGAGGACGGAGGCGAGCTCCCACATGCCCCGCAGCTTCCACCGCGGCAGCTCGCCGGGGTCCGCGGGCTCCGCGACCAGCGGCGTCACCACGCGGCATTGCGGCGCCTCCGGCTCCGCCTCCTCGCGCTCCTCCTCCACGATCTTCCTCGGCCGCCCCGGGCCCGGCCGCCGCGGCGGGGGCGTGGGGTAGGGCGCGGGCGGCGCCAGGGGGCGGCTGCACGCGCGCGGCGGGCGCGTCCTCCTCGCCGGCGGCGCCGCGGCCTCGGCCTCCGCCGGCGGGGGGTCCTGCCGCGGATCCTCCTCCGGCGGCGAGGCGGCAGCCATCTCCGGCGAGCTTTTCGCGGCGGAGGGTCGGATCGGCGGCGAGGGGCAGGGTCGGGAGAGGAGGGGGCAGGGCCGGTCACGGGCTCACGGAGAAAAGGGGGAGGAGTGAGGGGGCAGAAAGGGGATTTCGCGTGGGGCAAGGTAACGGAAGCGCGTGGGAAGCGGGGGGAACAGAACGCTGGGGACAGGGGCAGAAGCGGGATTTCGGGTGGGCCGGGGTTTTGGGGAGGGTTCTGGCCGGACCGGGTCATCATGGCTCAATCATTACCCGGTGACATAGATAGGGTGATCCCATGAACTAAGTGAGGGCATCTCCAAACCTCCCGCAACCGTCCGGGCCGCGGAAGCCATCCAATGCGGGCATGTATCGATCCACGACGTGATCCGAACGCGTTTTCTCCCGCAAACCGGATACAAAAGTGAAGGAGGTTTGTGGCAGTCCGGACCGATCTCAAGCCCGCTTCTGACCGCCCTGGCCCACCAAAACCCCTCCTCCCTCGCCCGCGCGCATTTCCACCACCTGCCCGCATTCATGCCGCTGTAGAGCGCGCCGCTCCACATTGAAGACGGCTCAGGGCGGACGCGGCCTCTCACTGCCTCTGCCATTGAAGCGGCGCGCCGGCCGAGGGCGCCGCCCGCTGCACGCTCGGCTGAACACGCCTCCTCGCTGCATTCAAATGCCTCCATTAAACCCGCGTGGAAGCCGAGAAACCTACTCCGGCCACACGTCCGTTCATGAGGGGGTCGGCATTAAACGTAACGCCGGCCGAGCTCACGCCGGGCAAGAATCGCACCCCTCCGCCGCTTCCCCATCTCCTTCTTCATCATTTTCTCCACTCTTCCGATAGCTTCCGAAGAGCAGTTCTCCGGCAGACAAGCCGGTTGAGTAGCCCGTCGAGCCCGCCGGATACGAGCGAGGCAGCTCGCTGCTCCACCTCCCTCGCCTAGCCCGACGGAGCTAGTTGCCGCCCCAAGCCGGCGCATGGTTCAACAACTCACCGCTCCAGGCAGCTCGATGAGGAGTGGCGATTTGCTCCACGCCGGCACGGCGGGGAGCACGGCAGCACGGTCGTCGTCGCTGCCGTCGACAACACCGTGTCTTACCGCGCCTCCGGTGTCTGCGACTGTGCCTCCCGTGCCTGCGACCGCGCCATGCAGGCAGAGACAGAAGCCGGGTGCGCGGAGAGCGACGAGTCGGTGGCGAGCGCCTCCGCGTCCGCCGCCATCGTCGAGGAGAAGTAGAACACGGGAGGCCGTCGCCGCTTGGGTTCCATGAAGGCCACCGCCTAGGCAACGCCGGCGTACATAGCCGGTGTCTTGCTCGGTTCTTCTTTTGCGAGGACCTTCGTCAACCCCGCATGGGCTCCATGGAAGCGGAGGCGCCCCCTTCCCCTCCCGCTGAAGCATCAGCCGGGGGTTCCTCTCCGATGAGCGGTGGGGAAGCGAGCCGTCCTTTGCGCTTAAGCATATACCTCCGGGGCTCCCGGCAGTCCGGTGATCGGGGCTGCAGGACATAAGGAAGACAAAGGGATCCGCGGGCGACCATTTAGATTATGTATTAATTATACCTCCAGAGTTGGACTAGCACCGCTTAGTTGATGTAAATGTAATGAAATCCTTCATGTTTATATGAAAATCCGGCATTTTTATATGAAATCCGTCATGTTTATATGAAATCCGGCCGTGTTTGCACGAATTTCGTCCGGTTGGTTCGAGTTGTTGTCAAAATGTATGCGGCTACGGTTGGATGACGTCCTTCCCCATCCATGTCCGTGGACTGGTCCCCCTGTCCGCGGACAAATGCCGGAGGAAATTTGCGGGTTGCCGTTGGAGATGCCCTGAGTGCTAGAGAGATACGAAGGAGAACCTGCTCACGCCACCCCCCTAATCTCTTTTTTTTGCATGGTAATACGTGTCTCATTTATAGAATAAAGATCAAGTTACAAGGCACGTAAGCACCGACCTTACATAATTGAAAAGATAGGAAATCCTATGCAAAATACCAGCGTCTGTCCCTTTCCTGCGACACCACCGAAGTGGCCACCAAAGGGGAAGAATACAGATCACCTCTTTACACAAGCTCGACGCGGCTCCATCGCTGATCTGCAGCTTTACGGACCTCCAAAATAGTTTGCCAGAAGCAAAACCATTACCGTTGAAAGAATCAGACCGGGGCAACATGTCCCCGGACACGCCATCGAACTTCAGAACTGACACCCCCGCGTGACGACGACGTCGGGGGAGGAAACCAGAACTGTCAGCCTCCAACCACAAACCCAGCACAAGATGCTCCATCTTCCAGTTGTCACTTGCGTAGACAACCGTCTGCGCGTACTCCTGAACGACCAAACCTCCCTGCTCCACCATGACGTCGGAGACAACGCCACAGCAACGGGGACAGAGCAGAAGGAGAGACACACCTGATGGAGTCGCCGCCGCCACCTCGCCAACACCATCCATGAACCCTAACGCCGCCGATCTGAAGGATCGGCAGACACACGATGCCATCAACTCCGAGACGCCGCCATGAAGGACACCGCCGGTGTGGGAGTGGGGCTGAGGCAGATTTATTCGTCCGGGCGCCGCTCCCACCACCCCAACGGCGCACCACGACCTATAAATCCAAACCCTAACTACAGAGCGGAGGAACAGGGTCCCCCCTCCCTCCTGCCGCCAGAGCAACCGGAGGGAGAGGGGGCCAGCGCCCCGACCGGTGGAGATCGGCGGAAGAAGATCGCCTCTAGTCGCCTGGCTCGTGGCGGCGGCTACCTAGGAAGACTCGCACCCATCAATCAATCAGTCAATGTGCCCCTAATCTCACCATTTAAGGTTCATCAAAAGTCTCTCTTTGATTTTTTTTTTCTGTGTATAATTACGACAGCCAACCCGTATATCATTAGTATATCGCATTTAAGTGGGTCCTACTCACGTCAGCATTAAATGATGAATCTTGCGCTTGTCTGAAATCTCCTGCCAACCCACCACGATCAAGAGCTAATTAACTGCATCATAGCCAACCACCACGCATATATTCTATACTGCTGTTGCTGCCCAGGGAACAATGTACAAATTGTCATGTAACATCCCCATGTAATAGCTACAGTAATCACCTTTTTGATAATGTCAAGTCAGCATGGTTAACTAGTCTTGATCATCATATGCATCATATCTCATTTCAAATTCCAAATCAAATTGAAATTCAAATTTAAAGTGAAAAATAAAAGTTGTTCAAATTGGAAACAAAAATGTTCATTAAATAGCACATAATTCATAACTAGTTATGTTCAGGAAAGCAACATCACTAAAAATGCCTAAGTAACTCTAACAACATCAAACAGTAGTAAAACAGCAATATTTAACCCCATTTTATTTAGTTAAATTTCAAATGAAATGATTATTTCACCAAACCAATTTCTGGCAGTGTCAGAAATTACCTAGTATTTAAATGAGCAACACTTGCATTTTACAAAAGTCTATTAGTAGCCTAACAATTAGCAAAACAGAAAGAATAAAGAAAGCAGAAAAAGAAAAAGAAAAATACCTAACGACTACTGTGCCAATGGGCCGTGAGTGCACAGTGTAGCGCGGCCCAGCCCAACCGTGCCTTCGTCCTCCTCCCGCGCTGTCGTCCGCCCGCGTCGACACGGCGACGGTCGTCGCGCTGTCGCCCATCCGCCGGTTCCCCGGCTAGGTTAAGGACAGCCCCGAGCCCCTCTCGTCCTCCCCCGCAACCCTAGCCCCCTCACTCGCCCGCACGCGCCTCGCCTCTCCATTTTCCCCACCTCGCCCGAAACCGCCCGCCGTCGCCACGCTCGATCCCGTGCCCTCCGTCACCGCATTGCCTCGCCGCTGCGTCCTGCGTCGTCCTCGACTCCTTCGTCTGTGCCTCGCCATCGAGCTCGAGGAGGCCCGCACGGACGGGATCGACCTCGTCTTCTTCTTCTCTGTCGCCGGCGAACCCCGACGCCCCCGTCGACCTCTGCTGCTCCAAATCTGTCACAGGCTTTTCTTAGCCGCTTGGTGAGCTCCTCCCTCCCTCCATTCCTCTCCTCGCGCCACGTACTTCGCCCTAGCTAGCTCGCCTGCGAAGCCGAGCTCCGCCGTCCGCCATTGTCGTCGTAGCGCTCGCCACCGAGCTCCCCCGCTCGAACCAGCAGCGCCAGCACGCTTCTGGCAAGCTGCTGCTTCCGCCCAGCCACTTAACGCGCTCGAAAACGAGCCGCAGCCGCGATCCCGTTCGGTCCCGAAGTCCGGCCGCCGCCGACGTGCTCGCCGCCTGTTAGGGCATATTTTACCCCAGTAGTTTCGATGATTGATGACAATGCGCTTTGCGGACTAATCGTGTGCATTGACCTTTTCAGAGATTACATTGATAGGCACGAGACGGTTTATCTCCCCTCGATGGTAAAGAGTGAAGACGGTTATTTTTCCGACGACTTCTTTTTGGTGGATTTGAGTCGTAGGAAACCCGTACTATTAAGAGGGGGTCCGCGTTGGAAAGGTATGGGTGGAATCAACACGTACACAGCCCCATATGCACCCACAGCCTCCTTTCCCTTCTCTGGAGCCTTTCCTATGTTTTCTGTGGAGTTTCAGAGGCATGCAAGCGGTAGTACCGCTGGTGCCCACGGTAGTACCGCTTATGCAAGCGGTAGTACCGCTGGGCACTTCCGTGGCACTACCGCTTGGGGTTTCCCCGAGCGTGCAACTCTCTGTTGCCAGTTTGCTTTTTCGGTAGTAGCACGGTAGTACCGCTCTGGCGGTACTACCGCCCTTACTACCGCCGCCACTACCGCTTGAGGGGTTTCCTCAGTGCACGCCTCTGTTTCCATTTTCCCTTAAGCGGTAGTAGTGCGGTACTAGGACGGTAGTACCGCTTCGCACGGTACTGCCGCCCTGGCTGCCTCTACTACTGTTGCCTCTCCTGGTCTAAACCCTCTAAGCGGTAGTACCGCCAGGGGCAGCGGTAGTACCGCTCCGGCGGCACTACCGTGGTACACTTAGTGTGTTTCAGGCTAGTGCGAGGTTGTACCGCCTAAGCGGTAGTATCGCTCCTAGGAGCGGTAGTACCGCTTGGCTACGGGCTCAGGGCAGAAAACGGTTGGATTTTTGTCTCCCTATATAAAGGGGGGGTCTTCTTCTTCCCAAGGTTGACCTCCTCCCCCAAGCTCCATTGTTTCTCCAAAAGCTCATTCTTGCCCGATCTCTCTCCCTAGCCGATCAAACTTGTTGATTCTTTAGGGATTGGTTGAGAAGGCCCCGATCTACACTTCCACCAAGAGAAATTTGATTCCCCCCACTAATCCCTTGCGGATCTTGTTACTCTTGGGTGTTTGAGCACCCTAGACGGTTGAGGTCGCCTCGGAGCCACATTCCATTGTGGTGAAGCTCCGTGGTGGTGTTGGGAGCCTCCAATTAAGTTGTGGAGATCGCCCCAACCTTGTTTGTAAAGGTTCGGTCGCCGCCTTCAAGGGCACCACTAGTGGAATCACGGCATCTCGCATTGTGTGAGGGCGTGAGGAGAATACGGTGGCCTTAGTGGCTTCTTGGGGAGCTTTGTGCCTCCACACCGCTCCAACGGAGACGTACTTTCTCTCAAAGGGAAGGAACTTCGGAAACACATCCTCGTCTTCACCGGCTCCACTTGTGGTTACTTCTTACCTTTACTTTGTGCATGCTTTACTTGTATTGTATCTTGCTTGCTTGCTTATGTTGTGATTGTTAGCATCATATAGGTTGCTCACCTAGTTGCATATCTAGACAACCTATTTTGTTGCTAACCCTAATTTGTTAAGAAAAGCTAAAAATTGGTAGTTGCCTATTCACCCCCCCTCTAGTCAACCACATCGATCCTTTCAATTGGTATCAGAGCCTCGTCTCTTTATTAAGGGTTTCACCACCCGAAGAGTATGGTTGACGACGGGGATCGGGATGAGGAAGTGCCCGAGGCCGTGGAGTTGAACATGGTCACCCGAGACGTCTTAAATGAAGCTATGGCTTCACTTAAGACGTCTATGACGGCCGAGGTCAAGTCCATGCTTAAAGAACTCCTTGAGGGGTTGAAGTCCACTCCCGATCCGTTGCTTGTGGTTAATCCCACCGCATCGGCATCGGAGGCCAATTCCGGCAAGGAAGCGGCTAAAGACTCTCAAACATCTTCCCCTCATGGTAAGAATGGGACGGGAACGCACACCTCGGTTCCCCCTCCCCCGGTCTATGGAGGACCGGTCCCCTCACCTCATATAAACAATCATGGTCCTCCTCCTAAGCTTGATTTGACTAACTTCGCTAATTGGGTGTTTCGTATTAAGTCTCATTTGAATTATAGCTCAACTCAACTTTGGAGAATCATTGAACAAGGCTATTATCCGCATGACCCAAGCAACTTGTCCCCAAGAGAAGAAGTGGACAACCAACTCAACGCATCCGCCTTGTTCATTCTTCAAGCCGCCATGCCTCCCGAAGAGCTTCCTCATTTGCGCCCATTCACTCTTGCCAAAGATGCATGGGAGCATATCAACTCGTTGTACAAGGGAAGCTCGAGCATTCAACGCTCCAACTTTGAGGTTATTCTTGATGAGGCCGATGAGTTTGTTATGAATGAAGATGAAGATCCTCGTGAGCTTTACCGGAGATTGACTACTCTTGCGGTCTCACTCCGAGATCACGGGAGCAAGGACACGGATGACAATTGGATCAAGCGCAAATTCCTCAAGGCCATTATGCCTTACAACAAGAGCATGTCCTCCGTGATTCGTCAAAGACCGGACTTCCACACCTTGTCCTCCAGTGATGTGTTGGATGAGTTTATTGCTATGAACATTTTGAACAAGACCGCCGACAACGCACTTGCTCGTGTTCAACGCTCGAAGAAGCCCAACCTTGCTTTGAAGGCCGAGGTAGTTCATGAAGAGGAAGAAGAAGAAGAATATGAGGACGAAGATTGCCCCGAAGACACCAAATATGATTTCCACTTGCACATGGCTCTTGCGTCAAGGCAATTTTGGGGCAACAAGAGAAACTCAAGGCCCAACTCCTCCAAGAACAACTCAAAGGGCAAGCAACGGGTAAGGACGTGCTACAAATTGTGGCAATGTGAGTCACTTTGTGGTGGATTGTCCGTATGAGAAGAGGGAGGACAATGGTGGCAAGCTCATCCGCAAAGAAAAGGCCAAGTCCTTCCCCAACAAGAACAACAACTACATGAAGAAGGTGCCTCAAAAGAGTTTGGTGGTGCAAGAAGAGTACGACTCCGATGATGATGAAGTTGCTAGTGGTGAAGGGGTTGCTACGGCCTCCGTCGCCATCGCCACCTCTCCATCACCAAAGGTGTCCCTCTTCGACTCCCCCAACGAGAACTCCATCACCACCCACAAGTGCCTCATGGCCAAGGCCACCAACAAGGTAACCTCCAACATCAAAACCAGCATTTCTTCCACTCCTTCTTTGATGAATTGTGTGGAAGAAAGTGAGGAGGCAAAGGTGGAGGAAAATGAATTTGACAAGTTCATGGCCAAGCTCAAAGGTGAGACCAAGAAGCACTTTGTGGCTCTCTTGGAACAATTAGGTGAGGCCAATGAAATCATCGAATCTCATGAAGAGACCATCTCTAAGTTGGAAGGGCATAGTAGAGATTATGCCGATGAGATTGCCGATCTTTCTATTGCTCTTGAGGAAGAGCAAGGTCATAGAGTGGCTCTTGAGGAGACACACAATCTAGATCTTGCTAAATTAAAGAAAGATCGTGATCATGCTATTGTTCTTGCTAAAGTGCTTAAAACTGAGAAGGATGAACTTGGGGTTGGCCATGCTAGACTCGAAGAGGAGTTTGATTTACTTGACAAGGCTCACAAGGCCTTGAAAAGTGCTCATGCTACACTCAAGGAGTCTCATGATCAACTCCAAGTGAAGCTAACTAAAGAAATTGCTACTTGTCCTCCTTTTGTTTTAATTGATAATGCTAGTGCAACTAACCCTTGTTGTGAGCATGCACATCTTGTTGAGGAGAATGCCAAGTTGAAAGAGCAAATTGAGAAAGGCCTTGTCGCGTGCATACAAGGTGAGAAAAATCTCAACAAACTTTTGAGCAATCAAAAGGAAGTTGTGGCAAAGGAGGGACTTGGATTTGCACCCAAGTCGAAGAAGAAGAAGTCAAACAAGAAGAGCAAGACCAAGCTAGCTCTCCCTCTCAAAGATACATTTATGAAAGAGGGAGAGGGTGCTCCTAAGAAGAAGAAGAACGAGGCGGTGGGTAGTAATGTCAATAGGGGCAAGACCACTCATCCCAACAAAGCCGGCGATTTTAACCCTTCTTATGTTTTATGCCGTGCTAGTGATGGGCATGTTTATGCCAAATTTGTTGGTTCTTCTTATGAGTACATTGAATGGTCCATTTGGGTTCCTAAGACCCTTGTTACTAACATGAAAGGACCCATTCAAGAATGGGTACCTAAAACCAAGCATTGATCTTATGTAGGAGTTTGCTTCCGGTGGGGTGTCATGGTTGCTTGATAGTGGAGCGACAAATCATATGACCGGAAGCAAGGACTTGGTGGTGGACGTTCAAGCAAGTTCATCTATGCCCACCCATGTCCAATATGGTGATGCTTCAATGTCAAAGGTATTGGGTCTCGGCAAGGTGGTCATCTCACCGGACTTGTCCATTGAGAAGGTCATGCTTGTTGAGACCCTTGCATTCAATTTACTTTCCGTTCGTCAACTTGCTATTATGGGCTTTGCAACGTTCTTTGATATTGATACCGTGACCCTTTTGTGGAGCAAGACTCTTAAAGTAGCTTTTGTTGGGCATGTCGAGAACGGTCTCTATGTGGTTAACTTCTCGGAGCGACCCACTAAGACCGCGACTTGCCTAATGGCTAAAGTTGACGTGGGATGGCTTTGGCATCGCCGTTTAGCCCACGTCAATATGAGATCTTTGCAAAGTCTCCTCAAAGGGGACCACATCCGAGGACTAACAAATGTTAGTTTTGTCAAAGATCGTGCTTGCAGTGCTTGTATCGAAGGGAAGTTACATGAGACGGCTCACCGACCCAAGACCATTATCTCTTCGAAGAGGCCCTTGGAGCTCCTTCACATGGATCTCTTTGGTCCTCCAACGTTTGACAGTCTTGGGGGAAGAAAGTATTGCTTGGTGATTGTGGATGATTATTCAAGATACACTTGGGTATATTTCTTCAAGAGGAAGAGCGAGACCCAACAAACCGTGATCGACTTTGCTAATGAAGCTCAACGTCAACATGATGCAAAGATATTGATCATTAGAAGCGACAACGGCACCGAGTTCAAGAACTACACCTTGGATGAGTTTCTTGGTGATGAGGGGATCAAGCATCAATATTTCGCACCTTATACCCCTCAACAAAATGGTGTAGCGGAGAGGAAGAACCGGACGTTGATGGACGCGGCAAGGACCATGATGGCGGAGTTCAAGTCTCCATACAACTTTTGGGCCGAAGCCATCAACACCGCTTGTCATGCATCCAATCGGCTCTACCTCCGCAAAGGCTTGAACAAGACTCCATATGAAATACTTACCGGCAACAAGCCCAACCTCACGTACTTCCGGGTGTTCGGTTGTAAGTGTTTCATTCTCAAGAAAGGTGTTCGCTTGTCTAAATTTGATTCTAGAGCTCAAGAGGGTATATTTGTTGGTTATGCTACAAACTCTCATGCTTACCGTGTTCTCAACAAGTCCACTGGACTCATTGAGGAGACGTGTAACGTGGAGTTTGACGAGAATAATGGCTCCCAAGTGGAGCAAAGTGGTCTTTGTGATGTAGGTGATGAAATTCCTCCTCAAGCCATAAGAAGAATGGGTGTGGGCCAAATCCTACCCATTGAGGAACCCCTTGTGGTGGAAGGAGAAGGACAATGTTCTACGCAAGTGGAACCATCACCGACACAAGACCCACACGCTTCCGAAGAACAAACCGAAGGCCCTCAACCAAGTGATCAAGATCAAGGGCAAGATCAATCTCAAGATGTTGGTGATGAACCAAATGATGCCCAAGATCAAGATCACGACACCGAGCAAGCTCAAGATCAAGGGCAAGCTCATGATCAAGAGCAAGCTCAAGATGACGCTCGAGATAATCCTCCTCAAGTGACTCCGGAGGAGCTATTGGAGCGTCGTGCCGCCAAGATTGCTTCCAAACTCGAGAAAAAAGGGCATGTCTTGGAAAATGTCTATGGAAGCTTAAAGAAAGGGGTAACCACTCGTAAACAATTATCAAACTTTTGTGAGCATCACGCGTTTGTTTCGTGTGTTGAACCCCAAAAGGTACATGAGGCGCTCGAGGACACGGATTGGCTTGAAGCCATGCATGATGAACTCAACAACTTCGAGCGCAACAAAGTGTGGACATTGGTGCCAAGGCCAACGGAGAATCATAATGTCATTGGAACCAAATGGATCTTCAAGAACAAGCAAGATACGAACGGTGTTGTCACTCGAAACAAGGCAAGATTGGTGGCACAAGGCTACTCCCAAGTCGAGGGTATCGACTACGGTGAAACCTTTGCTCCCGTTGCTCGTCTTGAATCTATTCGTATGTTGCTTGCACATGCTTCTCATCATGATTTTAAGTTGCAACAAATGGATGTGAAGAGTGCATTTCTTAATGGTCCTCTTAATGAGTTGGTATATGTCAAACAACCCCCGGGGTTCGAGGATCCCAAGTTCCCCAATCATGTATACAAGCTCGATAAGGCACTCTATGGCCTTAAACAAGCCCCACGTGCGTGGTATGAGCACCTTACCGAGTTGTTGCAAGACCGTGGGTTTGAAATTGGGAAAATCGATCCCACTCTTTTTACTAAGAGGGTTAAAGGGGATTTGTTCATATTCCAACTATATGTTGATGATATTATCTTTGGTTCTCCTAACAAAGCTTTCAATGATGAGTTTGCCGCACTCATGACCGAGAAGTTTGAGATGTCTATGATGGGAGAGTTGAAGTTCTTTCTTGGGTTCGAAGTCAAGCAAAGAAGAGAAGGAACCTTCATCAACCAAGCCAAATATACCCAAGACATGCTCAAGAGATTCAAGCTAGTAGATGTCAAGCCGGCCAAGACTCCAATGCCTACCAAGTGCCAACTTGACATCGATCCCAATGGTAAAGCGGTGGATCAAAAGGTATATCGTTCCATGATTGGGTCCTTGCTTTACCTTTGTGCATCTAGGCCGGATATCATGTTGAGTGTGAGAATGTGTGCACGGTTTCAAGCCGCGCCTAAGGAAAGTCACTTGGTGGCGGTCAAGCGAATCTTTCGATATTTGGCTCATACCCCAAACTTTGGCTTATGGTACCCCAAAGGAGCAAGCTTTGATCTCATGGGTTATTCGGACTCGAATTGGGCGGGAGACCGTGTGGATAGGAAGTCAACCTCCGGAGGGTGCCAATTCCTTGGTCGCTCTTTGGTGAGTTGGTCTTCGAAGAAGCAAAATTGTGTGTCTCTCTCCACCACCGAGGCTGAGTATGTAGCTGCCGCAAGTTGTTGTGCACAATTGTTATGGATGAGGCAAACTTTAAAGGATTACGGTGTCACGTGTGACAAAGTGCCTCTCTTCTGTGACAATGAAAGTGCAATCATGATCTCCCACAATCCGGTGCAACATAGCAAGACGAAGCACATTGAGATTCGTCATCATTTCATCCGGGATCACGTCAAGCGGGGAGAGATTGATATTATTCATGTAGGAACTCAAGAGCAACTAGCGGATATTTTCACGAAGCCATTGGATGAAGCAAGATTTCGCGAGTTAAGGCATGAGCTAAATATCATTGATTCAAGCAACGTGTCTTGAATCTCGTCACACCCCACCACATTCATCATGATTGTCTTGTTCTAGATGTAGGCATGGACATAGGGGGAGTGTTGTTCTCTCAATGAACTCTCCCTCCCCCATTATGCATAAATTGATCAAGTCTTTCACTTTAGCCATTTTTGATGGTTCATGTGCTTCATAGATGAGTTTTGGTCATGGGCCCAAGGTTAAAATCTTCGCGGTGCCATACCAATTGACTCAAACATAGGTGACTTCGGTCACCGCCCTCTCTTTGAGAGGTTTTGTTCATTTGGTTTGAGTTGTGCTTTCTCGTTCTAGGCTTTCCTGTGTTGGATCTCTCCATGTGTGCTCTTGTTTTTGGTTGCCTTTGACCATGGAATATCCCTTCCCATTTGTGGTGTTTTCGAGTCTCCAACCTAAGCCTTTCCTCTCTCAAACCTCTAATTTCTGCATAAGCCATCTTTTCTCCTCATTGATCTGGGCTGTTCTGTCTCATGGACGCGGTACTACCGCTGGCTAGGAACGGTACTACCGCTTTAAGCGGTACTACCGCTCCTGCCACCGGTACTACCTCTTGAGCGGTACTACAGGGCCTCCTGCCCGGCAGTAGTACCGGGGCGGTACTACCGCTACTCCTAGCGGTACTACCGCTTAGAGGGATGCTGTGGGGTTAAGTGTCGGGCAGGGGGAGTTCTAACTCCCCCATACCCATTCACTTTTCCTCCCCACGCCTCTCTCTCTCACAGGCGACGAAGAACTGCCCCGGCCGCCGCTTCGGCTGGCCGATTCCGTGCCGTCCTCCTCGTTTCCGTCCGGTGGAGTCCATTCCCACCATCTCCTCTCGCCATGGAACCCGATATTGCCCCCT
Organism: Elymus sibiricus; assembly: GCA_039707655.1. Lineage (NCBI taxonomy): Eukaryota > Viridiplantae > Streptophyta > Magnoliopsida > Poales > Poaceae > Elymus > Elymus sibiricus. Next base: position 429,092,585 of record CM077672.1, read on the forward strand.
TTCGTTATTCCTACGGTTCTCTCCTTTGAATCTAGGTTTCTAGGGCAATGCATGTTGGTTTCTCGATTTTTGGCTAAATCAGGGCTTGAGTAGGACGTTGGTTGACTGCTAGATAGGAGGATTGAAGTTTTAGTGGTATATTTTTTGAATTTGTGATCTCCGGTACTACCGGATCTGGGAAAGGTCGTGCGTCAGTTCCCAGAGCGGTACTACCGCTCTGGTTAAGCGGTACTACCGCTCGGGCGGTACTACCGCCCCAGGTCCGCGGTACTACCGCTCGAGGTCCCCAATTCCAGAATTATCCACTAACAGTTCATTTCTCAGTTTTGTTTCTTCTTGGCTTATGCATAGGTTTTATTCATGTTCTTTCTCGCTGTGTTGTGTCTGGTTCAGGTGGTAGTAGCTCCAAGGCTCGTCGCAAGAATGCGAATCCTCCATCCAAACGTGGGCGCACCCATTACGCCAGGCCTGTCTATTCTGAAGAAGAGGAAGAAGAAGTGGCTGCCCCGACACCACCACCAGCTCGTCATCAGTCAGCCAGAAACAAGGGCAAGTCTAGTGCCAAGTCAGTTGCTCGCAAAAAGAAGTCTCCTGTCAAGACTGCAGCTGAGATGAAGCAAAATGAGTATTGGCAGTACCGCGAGAGGAATCCCTATTGTCGTCCTCAAGACGCATCTCTTGTGAGCCGTCCCTTCTGGACCAAGGATCAATCTTTGGTGTATTTTGACAGGATCAAGGCCAAGAAAAATCTGTTTGTCAAGACCAAGTCTATCAACATTGAGCATATGGAGAAGGACCGTGCATACTTTGGAGAAGCTCTTGACCTTTGTGTGCAGTTCAACATTGTGCCCATCATGACCTTCAACTATGACTTTGATGCAGAGTTGGTTGCACAGTTCTTTGCAACCGTGTGGTTTGGGACAAGTGAGGACAGGACTATGATTTGGATGACTCACGGTAGACAGCTTCGTGCCACTTGGGGTGAGTTCATGGGTCTTCTGGGCTATCCCGATGAGGGGCTGAAGAAGCCCCTTGGTCTGCGCCCTCACCATGAGGGTGGACCTTCTCACAAGGACAATCTGCTTCCCCACATGACCATCACTCCGACAGATAAGGGATCCAAGAAGGAGCTGCAACCATTCTTTGATATTATGCATCGCATTTTCCGGCACACTCTCTTTCCTCGAGTTGGCAACTTGGACATGGTGCACGGACACTTGGTGGATATGCTATTGTTGTGCCACTCTGAGAAGGGCACGAGGGCTGTTTTGGACGTCTCTCATGTCATGTGGAAGGAGCTTGTGAATGCAACATATGGTGATCACGTGCCGATCTATGCTCCTTTCATTTTCAGACTCATTGTGAACACTTGGACTGCCATGTTCCCTGGGGAGCAGCTTGAGACCGGGCCTCTGACTTCTCATGAGACGATCAACTTGCGCCATAAGGAGCTCTGGGCTCCCACCCGTCGTGTTGCGAGCGTGCCACTTGCTTCTGAGGAGGATGTGGAGGATTCTGACTATGTGCCCGACCCCGAGCACTCGTCTGGTTCGTCTGGTTGGGCTGCCAAGCTCAAGAACAAGGTGAAGAAGCTGTTGTCTTCAGACGGATGTTCAGCACAAGATGTACTTGGCACATGTGGATGCCAAGAAGGCACGTCAGCAGAGGAAGGCCATCATGAGGAAACTTGATATTGCTGTTGAGAGCGGTTCTGAGACAGTTATCACTCATGAAGACAATTGGATTTCATCTCACTCACGCTGGACTGACTCAGATGATTCCATCACCGGCGCATCGGCACCCGCTCCGGAGCAGGAGCACGAAGAGGAGGAGTCTGAGGATCCCGCAGACTCGGAGGAGACGTCTGACGAGGAGTCCGATGCTGAGGACTCCGACGAGTCCATGGGAGGAGACTAGTGCTACCACCTGTCGGCGCGTAGTGTCACTCTTTGCCCTTTTGGTGTCTCGATGCCAAAGGGGGAGAGAGTCTAGGACCGGGGTTTGCATTGCATTTGTTTTCTGCAGGGTGTTGCTGAGTCACAAGCTTGCCTTTATTTGCTTCGATTTTCTTGCTTGTGAACTCTTTTATCTTCGTTTGCTTTGGTTTGGCGTGAGACTCTTTTCATATGGTGTAAGACATATGCTACTCTAGTTATCTTAATTATGTCTCGTTATGTGTGAGTTTATGACTCATTGTTCGTATTGCAATCATGCTTAGCATTGTATATTATGTTGTCGCAAGTGTTGCCCTATTTATAAAATATAGGGGGAGTGTTGATCCTAGTGTGTGCACTTTGCATTCCAAAGGCATACTCAAATAGTGCACACATCTAGGGGGAGCCTGTCTATATTTTGTAGATAGTTGGTTTGCATTCTTATCTCTTATCTCCTTTGTGCAAATCCCGTGTTGTCATCAATCCACCGAAAAGGGGGAGATTGTTAGGGCATATTTTACCCCAGTAGTTTCGATGATTGATGACAATGCGCTTTGCGGACTAATCGTGTGCATTGACCTTTTCAGAGATTACATTGATAGGCACGAGACGGTTTATCTCCCCTCGATGGTAAAGAGTGAAGACGGTTATTTTTCCGACGACTTCTTTTTGGTGGATTTGAGTCGTAGGAAACCCATACTATTAAGAGGGGGTCCGCGTTGGAAAGGTATGGGTGGAATCAACACGTACACAGCCCCATATGCACCCACAGCCTCCTTTCCCTTCTCTGGAGCCTTTCCTATGTTTTCTGTGGAGTTTCAGAGGCATGCAAGCGGTAGTACCGCTGGTGCCCACGGTAGTACCGCTGGGCACTTCCGTGGCACTACCGCTTGGGGTTTCCCCGAGCGTGCAACTCTCTGTTGCCAGTTTGCTTTTTCGGTAGTAGCACGGTAGTAGCACGGTAGTACCGCTCTGGCGGTACTACCGCCCTTACTACCGCCGCCACTACCGCTTGAGGGGTTTCCTCAGTGCACGCCTCTGTTTCCATTTTCCCTTAAGCGGTAGTAGTGCGGTACTAGGACGGTAGTACCGCTTCGCACGGTACTGCCGCCCTGGCTGCCTCTACTACTGCTGCCTCTCTAGGTCTAAACCCTCTAAGCGGTAGTACCGCCAGGGGCAGCGGTAGTACCGCTCCGGCGGCACTACCGTGGTACACTTAGTGTGTTTCAGGCTAGTGCGAGGTTGTACCGCCTAAGCAGTAGTACCGCTCCTAGGAGCGGTAGTACCGCTTGGCTGCGGGCTCAGGGCAGAAAACGGTTGGATTTTTGTCTCCCTATATAAAGGGGGGGGGGGTCTTCTTCTTCCCAAGGTTGACCTCCTCCCCCAAGCTCCATTGTTTCTCCAAAAGCTCATTCTTGCCCGATCTCTCTCCCTAGCCGATCAAACTTGTTTATTCTTTAGGGATTGGTTGAGAAGGCCCCGATCTACACTTCCACCAAGAGAAATTTGATTCCCCCCACTAATCCCTTGCGGATCTTGTTACTCTTGGGTGTTTGAGCACCCTAGACGGTTGAGGTCGCCTCGGAGCCACATTCCATTGTGGTGAAGCTCCGTGGTGGTGTTGGGAGCCTCCAATTAAGTTGTGGAGATCGCCCCAACCTTGTTTGTAAAGGTTCGGTCGCCGCCTTCAAGGGCACCACTAGTGGAATCACGGCATCTCGCATTGTGTGAGGGCGTGAGGAGAATACGGTGGCCTTAGTGGCTTCTTGGGGAGCTTTGTGCCTCCACACCGCTCCAACGGAGACGTACTTTCTCTCAAAGGGAAGGAACTTCGGAAACACATCCTCGTCTTCACCGGCTCCACTTGTGGTTACTTCTTACCTTTACTTTGTGCATGCTTTACTTGTATTGTATCTTGCTTGATTGCTTATGTTGTGATTGTTAGCATCATATAGGTTGCTCACCTAGTTGCATATCTAGACAACCTATTTTGTTGCTAACCCTAATTTGTTAAGAAAAGCTAAAGATTGGTAGTTGCCTATTCACCCCCCCTCTAGTCAACCATATCGATCCTTTCACCGCCGTCAGCTCCGCCCGTCTCCGGCCACGTCTCCACCACTATCCGACGCGGCTTCCTCCCCTCTTTCGGACGCACCTAGCCACACTCCAAATAGGCAACCGTAGCGGATTTCCGGCGAACTCCGGCGAAGTTCCGGCCGTCGCCGCCGCGTCTCGCCTCGCCGACGCCGGCGTCCTACGTGGCTGCCACCTGGCGCCGCGGGCCCCACCGCTCGGTCACTGACACTGGGTCCCACTAGGCCCAGTTGACCGAGTCAGCGCGGCCACGCCCACTGACATGTGGGGCCCAGCCGATTTAAACGATTTTATAAATAATTAAACTGTTAATTAAATTAATTAGTTAATTAGTCACTGACAGTGCGGGCCCACTAGTTAATTAGGTTAATTAGATTAAATTAAACCCTGTTTAGTTAGATGAATCACTGACCAGTGGGACCCACTGGTCAGGTTTGACTGGTCAACCGTTCTGTTGACCGCTGACGTCACACCTACGTCATGCTGACGTCACCATTTACTATTCTGGATAATTTGAATTGAAATAATTAAAATAATTCCAGAAAATGTTTAAAACTTTGAAAAATCATATAAATTAAACCGTAAGTCAGATGAAAATAATTTATATATGAAAAATGATCAGAAAAATATGTAGAATCCGAATATCCTACCCACATACCTGCCACACCCCTTCAACATACCGAACCTAGAACTTTTTGACTGATTTCGATAAATGAATAGTGCTCAACTTTAATAAAATAAATCCAAATAAATTCCTAAATTAACTAAAACATTTAGTTAGGCAGTAAAACACCTCTGCACGTCATTTAGACATGTCATGCATAGTGATTGCATTTTTGACGTGGATTTACTGTTTCTCCTCCCCCCTTCTTTCCGATAGCCTCCGAGACCGACGCTGCCCCTGTGATCGACTACGTCACCGACGACCATTCCTTTGCCGCAGAGCAACCAGGCAAGCAAACCCCCTTGATGCATGTCTATATCACCTATTCTTTCTCCCTCCTGCTTGCATTAGAATTTGCTGCTGCTATTGTTTTATCCTATTCTGATGCATAGCCTGTTTATTGTAACTTCTGTTGATACTTTACCAGATATCCTAAATGCTTAGTATAGGTTGGATGAAATCCATCTGCGGCCCCATCCTTGTCCTAGTTGCCCTGCCTAGCTACTAGTGCCCCGATCGATGTGATCGTCGGGCTGAGACCAACACATCACGGCACACCCCCTAAGTTGTTCGACTCCACAGAGTTATCCTCGAGTGCCGAGGGTGATACCTCTTATCTCACTCCTGATATGCCTCTGTGATACAACTAGTCGGTTGTGGGATACGAGGGTGATTCCTCTTCCACCACCTCCGATGAAGCTTCTGTCGTGCAACCCCTCAAGTGTGAATCCATCGAGGGTGATTCCTCCGGGTTCACCTTGATGAGCATCGAGTGGGAATCCATCGAGGGTGATTCCTCGGATTACCCTCGTGATGTTACGGACACACGGTTACTTTACCTATTGCCCTTACTGTTACTGTTGATGTGGGACTGAAGGGACAGGCGGTACCACCCCGGTAGAGGTGGACCTGAGTTCCCGACAGTCTCCTGGGAAGACGGGTTGACCTGGAGGGCACCCGCGAGATAATTACGAGGCGCGGCCGGGTAGGCAGAGACCGCCCTAGAGAGGGATGGGCCTGGCCCTTGTTGCACTTCCTCGAGACGGGACGACAGGAGTACTGATCGTCGCCGCGAGTTCCTAATAATGCGATAACGGATTTGGGTATTGATCTGAGTGGGTCGTTGGCCCTATACGCACTACCACCACGTGGGATAATGGTTTATGGGACCCTCTACGCCGTATGTATCAACCGAAAGCTCTGTCAGACGTCCAGTTCAGCATTGTGGCCGGGTCGGGCCGGCGCCATCTAGGACAGAGGTGGTGCCTGGTCTACCCTGCACACAACGACCCGGAGTGCACAGGGCGATGGCCCAAGACCCCTGAGCACTTAGGATGTAGACCGGCGGGGACCTCTCTGCTTAGCTCTAGGTAGGACTACGTCGTGTCGATTACCCGAGGCTGGGCATTACCCAGCAAGTGTGTCCGGCCAGATGTAATCGAGCGTGCTGGGTAACAGTAGTGCACCCCTGCAGGGAAGTTATCTATTCGAATAGCCGTGTCCACGGTAACAAGACGCTCAGTGTTGTATCCTAATCTATTACTACTTGAACTGGATACATGTTAATTAATTGTAAGCTCTGGGATCGCTTTCTCGCAGGGAGTCGAGGAAGGATCTCTGGGCTTTGCTTCAACATGCTTGATAATTAATAATATGTTAATCTGCTCTCTTCTGATGCTGCAAGACCGCTGAAGATGCTAGTCTTCGATAGGCTAGGCCTTCCCTTCTATTCTGGCATTTCTGCAGTATAGTCCACAAATACAGCCCCTTCTTTTGATACCAATGCATAATTAGTATAGTTCTGATGTCAGTCTTGCGAGTACTTTGGATGAGTACTCACGGTTGCTTTGCTTCTCTTTTTCCCCATACCCGATTGCTGCGACCAGATGGTGGATCCCAGGAGTCAGATGCTACCGCCGACGACCAGGAGTAGTTAGGAGGCTCCCAGGCAGAAGGCCTTGCCTCTTTCGATCAGATGTCGTTGTTTGTTTTCGCCTTCTTAAGGCATCTTTGTTTAACTTTGTGTCTGTACTCAGATACTGTTGTTGTTTCCACTGACGCTTGATCTCGAGCTTATGTATTCGAGCCCTCGAGGTCCCTGGCTTGTAATAATAAGCTTATATTATTTTTATTTGTGTCTAGAGTTGTGTTGTGATATCTTCAAGTGAGTCCCTAGGCTTGATCGTGTGCATTTGCGTGTATGATTAGTGCACGATTAAGTCGGGGGCGTCACACGTCAGAACCTGGAATGATAAATGTTTATGCTTTGAGTCGAAAATGAGGGGGAAAAAGAGCGTAATGATATCTGACGAACGTTCACTGGGAGTGAGATCTTAGGGAACGCCGATCCGGCACTATAGATATATTGCACTAAAAAGTAAAGAACTGCCATGCTTTTTCTGAAAACCGCCACCATCCCCTGACACTAAAAATGCCGTCCCGCGCGTTCACAAATGCCATGTGTGGGAGCGGACGTTCGCCGGGGATTAGCGTCCAAAAAAAGGCTAAAAAAGATGAAGTGTAAAGCTTTGGCAAGAGACCCGGAAAAGGTCTGTCCCATTCATCTAATCATCTTACAAACGATTGTCGGTTGAAGAAATCAATGAAATACATGAGGGATAGTCATGAATCCGCAGATAAAGAAAAGCACCAAGCTAGGCGATCTGCAACCTTTGGAATATATCTCAAAACTGATATTGCTGATACATCCATCTCCATCCAAGCTTCTTCTTCAAATGTGGATTCTATTTTATACGCCGAAGCTTTTGGATTATTAGTTGCTGCTACTCTGCATTGAAGAAATGTTGCCTTTTTTCACGGATTATGAGCCCTTAAAGTCTTTGCCGCAAGATATCATGCACAACTTTGGCCACTAAAGGATCATGCCAATTTAAAGCGGACTTCCTCCAAACTTCATCCTTTGTGAATTCAAAGTGAATCATCCTCATTTAAAGGAAACTGAATTCCATAGCACATAGGTTGGCAAAGCGATGTTTTACAGACCAATCTACCCCTAGTTGCTCCTTATGTAACAACCATGACGATGCCTCGATCCAGATGCAACTCTTGGACGGTTTGACAAGTCATTTACCTTCCTTTTTGTGGATTTGGCCTTTTCTAATCTAAAGCAAAATAACTACTCCCTCTGTTCAAAAATAAACCACGACACTTATTTTAGAACGGATGGAGTAAATCATAACTCAATTTCGATAATGATGTTTCACCTCCCCCCCCCCCACACACACGCCTTGTGGTATTTACCTCTCTTTTTGGGAGGCTTTAACCTGTACTATGTATTTGATGTCAAATAAATAAAATAGCCCTCTCTAAGAGGGCTGCGGTTTGCAAAAAAGAAGGGCACCTACCGCTATCGCTAGGGTTTCCAGTGCCTCCCGCCGACACCGTCGTCGGTCTGCCTCGTCTCATGTGGCCTTAGGGCCATGGTTGATCCCGGCCCTTGCCGGCGGGAGGACTCTGTTTTTGGATGTTTTTTCTGAGTTTTGTTAGGGTTTGTGTCCTGCTTAGAGAGATGAGACGGTGGCGGCTCTCTGAAGGTGGAATAAGGTTCTTCCCGCCTATCCCCCCATCCCGGAGGTGTTTCTAGCGTCATCGAAGGGCGTGTGGAGGTTTGTCTCCAGCGGATCTCCTGGGAATTGGTCAGCGTTTGTCTTTGGTAAATCCACCTGGATCCGGTCTTCGTTCGTCTATGTTCCTGTGTCTACAGGTTGGATCCTTCCGATCTATACTTCTCTTCATCGGCGGCGGTTGTTGTTCTGGTGCGCTAGTCCTGTAGGACCTTATCACGACGACTTCCCAACTGTCTACTGTAACAAGGTTTGCCCGACTCCGGTGATGGGGGTGATGATGGCGGCGCTCCTTCGGCTCGCTCCAATGCTTGTAGTCGTCGCTAAGTGGTCTACGGACTTGGATGTAATCTGTACTGTGTTTTTTTTGACATCATCTTTACTTATGGTGTTTTTTTACTACCTTGACAATTGATGAATAGATCGGGAGTTTTTCTTGAAAAAAAAACTTATCGATCATCGTAATGCTAGTTTTTTTTTTTACAGTGATCCTATGACTTGTGCGTGCTCGGTTAGACCTTAAAAAAGCACGATTTTGGCTGTCCCCTAAAAAAAAAAACGCTTTTGGCTGCTGGATACACCCGTGGACAGTTATTATCCACAGAAAACGGTACGGCGCCTTGGTGAAATTTCATCAGCATTCCCCGTTGGTCTCCGCCCCCGGCCAGTCCTTGCCGTTGCTTCAGACTTGGACATCTCCGCCGCGGTTCTCTCGTTTGCTTACAGGGCGCCCACATCAGGCTCCTTCAAGTCGGCGGTAAGATCGGCGGGCCATCAGATGGCTGCCGTGTCGCGGCGGTTGAATGAAGCAGGGGGCGAGCAAGGAGGGGTCCGATGTGGCGGTGAAGCTCCGGGGCGCGGCTGCAGCGGCTGGGGCGAAGGGCTGGTTTCGACGGCGGGCGTGGCTGTGAGCATTGGGCACGGCGGGCGAGAGGAGGAGACGCCCCCCTGCAGGTGCCGGGGCAGGGGGGCGGGGGGATCCTCCATGGCTGCCAGGTAAATTTCAGTTCGAACAACCTCAAATCTTCCCGTCGTCCGTCGCTGGTATGGAAAGAATTAATGGATCCACACTTAGCTAGATTCACGATCTAAAGCCCGTGGTCAGAATAATTCCAGGTATTCTTGAAAAAATATTAATCCAAATGGGCTGGTTTAGGAAGTTTCAAGTTGGAGCATTGTTTCACGACATGGACAGTCAGAGTCAGACCATGGAGTTAATGCCCGTGAAAGGAAATAGTACGCGTTGTGTGTTTTAATTTTCCATTTGATTGATAGCTGACTCATTTCGGCCCCTCAACCTTCACAGACCAGGTCTTCTCACGAGAGCTGACTCGTTCTGTTCCTCCTTCCCGATCCAATCCATGGCGATGTGTGCTACAACAAGCCTGCAGCCATGAGAAAGATGATTCATAAACTGTATTGCCGCATCAATTCCTAAGACTAAGAGGTATGCTGGGCTCAACCGTGACCATCTTTATATCGTATTGAACCTTTATAATTTCTTCAGTGGGTACGTTTTTACAGGTTTGCATTTTGACATTCCAAATCTTTGGTTCTGTGCTTCGATTGTTTTCTACATATTCTCCTATTGTTATTCTTTTCCCTGCCAGAAGGCAGTTATGCGGCTTTAACTACTTTTCTTTTCGTTTGCACCTGAATGCAGAATTACCCAAGCTTTGAAATCTAGGCTGGTAAGACGGCCTATATATCGGTTTTGGGGCTCTACCGATATAAACATAACATATCATTTTGTAAATATCATTTTCACACATATCATCCAATATGGACTGAGATATCGACCGATATGGCCGATATCTGACCCGATATGTCCACTGATATAGATCACTACGTCAATGAACACAATTATTTATAGAAAGCAGTGAGCAAAATATTATGTGTTTAGATCTTCCTTGTATCATCAAAGTCATGCATAATGTTTTGTAGATACACATATATGACATTTTGTTTTTAATCTTAGAGTGAGGATTTTGTGAATCTGTCTTAAATAGTTTCTTAATTAACAAGTTCATAAACTAGGAATCTATTTTTTTGATGTGTGCTACAACAAGCCTACAACCATGAGAAAGATGCTTCATAAACTGTATTGCCGCATCGGTTCCTAAGAGGTGTGTTGGGCTCAACCGTGGCCATCTTTATATCTTACAGATTTTTTATAATTTCTTCAGTGTATAGTTTTCTGCAGGATTGCATTTTATCATTCTAATTCTATATTCTTCAATCGGCTTCTACGGTTCTACTTGTTCTCCTAGCGTTATTCCTTTTTACCTGTTAGAAAGCAGTTATGCAGCTTTAGCTGCTTTTCTTTTGGTTTGCAACTGGATGCTGGTTCGTGTTTTGTTCGTTATCTCTTTGGTAGTGGAATCCGGCCGAAGGTCATTTGGAAATGAAAAACAGTTATTCAGAATTACCCAATGCCTGCCATGAAGCTCCAATTACTACCACGGCAGAAATGAACAATAATGATTAATTTTTCTCTCTCCTGCCTACAATTTCTACCTTTCCTCATGCATGTGTTCCCTCCATCGATGAAGTCCAGCAACAGAATTAAATAATTTTCTACATTTTTTTTTGCAAATCACTGAAGAAGCAACGTAGGTTTATTATAACTAAACCAGTCAATGTTTATTCTTCATCACCTATGTGAGAGCATGGCTTAATAGGAATAACGGACTACTCGTATCAGTAAGGAATTCCTTTTTTTCTGGGAGCTCACTCGCAAAGAACTCCAAAGTTAAGCATGCTTGGCTTGGAGCGATTTGAGGATGGGTGACCGACTGAGAAGTTAGTCCCGGGTGCGCACGAGTGAGGACAAAGTGCACAACAAGGACTAGTGTTGGTCGGTGGGGCCAGTCTAGAACCCGCCAGGCGTAACGTCCATGAACCGGTGGATGTGGCCGGGGCGTTACAATCTAGAGAATATGTTCTGTTATTAAATGGGGAATGTCCAGCACTCTTCTCTTGATTTATGTGTTGGACTGAAATCAACTCTTACGCCATCTTTTGGTCAACTTCCTTGCCTTCAGCAGCAAGAGGAGATCTTTTATGACAAACTACCTTTAAAACGACACATATCAATGTTTTCATCGGTACATAGGCATATAATGTGGACACAAATCACTTGCCAATCATTCATTCTGCATAGTACTCTTATGTTATTGATAACTTTGATTATCTGAGATTTGAGTTTCTCACTTTTGGAAACTATTTTTCAGGTCAATTCCATGCATTCAGCCTACTAGTCAAAGCTAACCGGTATACTGAGTCTTTTCTACCTTACTTTCATAAGATGGACCTTCGAGAAAGTACGGTGACAGAAATGCTCCAAAAGAATGACAAATTAAAGTGGTTATCACATAGCAATCATAACATAAAATGTTTCGCCGAGAGCGAGATAAGAGGAATTACCAGCAATTACGAAACTATGATTGGAAAAGGCGGCTTCGGAGAAGTTTACAAAGGTGTTCTCCAAGGTGGAAGAATGGTTGCAGTCAAAAAATTTATGTGTAATGTAGAAGAAAATTTTGCCAAAGAGCTGAAAGTCCACTGTGAAATCAATCACAAGAATGTAGTTAGGCTCATAGGCTACTGCACAGAGGAAAATGCCCTAATGATGGTCAGTGAGTATATATATCTAAAGGGAACCTTAGCGATGTTCTTCACCATGAATGCATTCACATGACGTTGGATACACGACTGCAGATCGCAGTGGAGTGTTCAGAGGCACTGTGTTACATGCATTCACAAATGTATACTCAGGTCATTCATGGTGATATCAAGCCTGCCAATATACTATTAGATGACAACTTCAATGCAAAAATATCTGATTTCGGAATATCAAGACTTGTCAACAGACTCGGTTCTTTTCACTGAGCATGTAATAGGGAGCATAGGTTACATGGACCCTTTGTTTGCTCGCAGCGGGCGTCTCACCTCGAAGAGTGATGTTTACAGTTTTGGAGTCGTTCTGCTTGAATTGATCACAAAGAAAAAGGCAACAATAAGAAATGAGGGGACCAGCATAGTTGAATGTTTCACGCAAGCTCTTGCAACAGGGAAGAGAAAGGTGAGAGAGCTGTTTGATGTTGAAATCTCAAGCCAGAACAACATGAAGATTGTTGAAGACGTTGCAAAGCTGGCAGGACAATGCTTGAGGATGGAAATGGATAGACGCCCTGAGATGAGACATGTGGCAGAATGTCTTCGGGCGCTTAGGAAAACTCAAGTTCAAGGAAAACAAACACTAACTATTTTTCCTTGGGCGTGGAGGAACAAGCCTGCAGCTCAAAACAACTGGCAATCTTCTAGCTCAGTCATGCCACAATCTTTGCCATCCAACTTGTGTCGCCATTTCTCACTTAGGGAGATGAGATCCGCGACAAGAAACTTTGATAAATCACACGTTATTGGTCGTGGTGGATCTGGTGCAGTTTACTACGGAGTGATTAATGGGGGAGCAACCAAGGTGGCCATCAAACGTGGCAGAGTTGAGCAGCATGTGGATAAGTTTCAGATAGAGATAGCGATGATGTCAGAGCTCTGCCACCATCATCTTGTATCATTGGTCGGTTACTGCACGGAGGAGAACGAGATGATACTGATCTACGACTACATGGCTCGTGGCACCCTGCGTGGGAACCTTTACGCTAACAACACTAAGGAGCCACCGCTTTCTTGGAGGCAGCGTCTAGACATCTGCATCGGTGCTGCTCGTGCCCTGCACTACCTTCACGAGTGTTCCATCATCCATAATGATGTGTCGACGACGAACATTCTCCTAGATGAGAGATTGGTCGGCAAGGTTTCATGTAAAGTCTCACTGCTGCAGGATGTCATGAATGTGACCAGGGGCTATGGGGGACTGGGACGTTTCTTTGGTGCCGACCCTGAATCTATCGGCACTATGCGACTTACAGAGAAATGCAATGTATATAATTTTGGTGTCGTGCTGTTTGAGGTTTTGTGTGCTCGGGCTGCTTATGATCCCCTTCTTCCAAGAAGACATTCTCACTTGGTAGAATGTGCCCTTCGTTGCCAGAAGAAGGGCATCCTTGAATCGATCGTTGATCCCTATCTTGAAGGAAAGATTGCTCCGCGGTGCTTCAAGAAGTATGTGGAGATTGCTGAGAAATGTGTTAAGATTGTGGTATCGACCGCCCTACAATGCAAGAAGTGTTTGAGAACCTGGAGTTGTGCCTTGCAGAACAAAGTGGAAGCCTTGGTGACGAGCCTCATGACGATGATGACACTAATGGTCCTTCAAGGAGAGAACGATGGCTGAACCTGGAGATGTGATCCAGCTGATGGTTCCAGCTATTGTTCATGGACATCTGAAGATGATGGATAGTATGGATTCCGAATTGCCAGTGGCATGATGAGCCGGCAAGAAGTGTTTCGACGGCCAATTTTCCTACTGCTAATGCTCTCTCCACTGACAGATGATGCCAGAGAATTACTCCATACAAGTATTGTATACTGCACATTATGTCCCTTTCTTTTCTGAAGCAAGTGTTTGTGTATTCTGACTTTCTTCATGCTTTTCAATCATCCGAGTGTTGTAATGCATTTCTCCGGTGGTTCGCCTGCACAATCATATCCTGTGTTAGTCTTTCGCTGGCTACAGTACTGCCTGTCTGATTGCATCCGCGATATAAATGTTTGATTACACAGTTCTCGACGCCTCCTTCTTTGGCGGCAATTAACCTGCAAAGAAGGTGTGCTGTCTGTGTTTTCGACGGTCACTGGGGTTAGTTAACATTCTGGAGTTTTCCCAGTTTGTCCATCTATCTGTGAGTCGTTCACTTTGAAGTTCTACACTACCTCCTAGTTTTCAGTTGGTTCATTATCATGGATGAAACCGGTTCCTTGGTTTTGTCCCGAATAAGGCACCATTTATCGTACCAGCGTCTTATTTTCTGATTTTTTTTTCTTTTTTTTGCGAATGGTCTTATTTTCCGAACTTGAGGATGCAGAAGAAGCTGCGCAGATCAGGAGCTGAAGCATCTCAGAATCGAGCAGGCTGATGTAGGCCTTCAGGAGCAGTGCAGATGATGAACGGACGAGAGCTGTTCCAGCATGAATGGCGAGGGTGTTTGACAGTAAAACATTTGTTGAGATGGTCAAATTCGTGGATTGTTTTTCCCCTAGGGAACTACGACGGGCAAAATCCGGCCTGAACCATTTCCAATAGAATCGAAGGTAACAAAGAAAAATATAAAAGGTAAAACCAACCGTACAATCCGCAGAAAAATTGTAGGGGGTGGTGAGAGGGGCAAACATCATACCCAATCCTGAATGTTAGAGATATATTTGAGTTACATATATTTGGTAGTCTAGGATTTGTAATCCGTCTCCACCTTCTCTTCAGGAGAGACTTCTTGCCCTCCAAGTCTTGTACTCAATATATACTCGCCCTCGAGGCTCAATAATACATCCATCATATTCCGCCAATCCCTCTCTATTCCTTTTAACATGGTATCAGCCTAACCGATCCAACTCCCGCCGCCCGCCGCTTCCGCCCGCGCGCCACCCCTGGGGCGGTCAGCCTCCATGACCGCCGCCGGGGGCCGCGCCACCCGTACCTAGGGTTCGTCCGCCGGTCGTGTTGACCGGTTGCCCTACAGAGTCTTTTCCCCGATCCTTTGATCCGGGTTTTTTTCTCTCTCTCTCTCCGGTCACCTTGATCGGCGTTTACTTTTTGGTTTACCGATCATAGATCGGATTGCGTCGCCCGCCGCCGCCGTCGACCCCGCGCCTCTACTCCGACATCGGCGCGACTACCTGGCCTCCTCTTCGACCCGGCGGCCTCGCGCGACGCGGCGGCCCGTCAAGGCCGTCGTTCGCACCTCTGCCCGGCCGTCGCCGCCCTGCTCCGACTGGGACTCCTGCATCACCTCCCGCCTCCGTTGTGTATGTACGGCCGATCGGGTGCCGCTGTTGCGTTGGCCGCTTGGGCGTCGCTGCCCGGGCGCCGGCGCCGTGTTGGCCACCCGCGCGTCGCCGCTGACGGCACTCGTCCGCACGTCGTCCTACGTCGGTCGTCGCCGCCGGCTTCAGCTTGGACTCCGCCACCACCCCGCCTCCACCGAGCGGCGTCCCCGACCTCGCGCGCGATCGGATTGATCACCCGCCCGCCGCCGCGACCCGCCTCATCTACGCCGTGCGACCAACCTGTCCCGTCGGTTGTGCGCGCCTCTGCAGGTCCCGTGAAGACCGTCCAGAGTATAGCGCGCCCCTACCCCGATCGAGCATCAGGCTGCCGCTGCATCGCCCCGTCGGGCCGCAGCGCCGCCGCCTCGTGGTTCTCCCTGTGGCTGCACCGATCCGCGCCGCTGCTGTGTCGCCCCTTCGGGCCGTAGCGCCACGGCACGTGGTCCCCGCCGCCACCCTGAGGCCGTCCCCGTGGTTGCACCATCCCGCGCGCTGCCGCTGCATCGCCCCTTCGGGCCGTAGTGCCGCGGCCCGCGGTCAACCGCCGCCCCGAGGCCGTCCGCTCCAGGCCATCCCCGCGACTACACCGACCCTCGCGCTGCCGCTGCGTCGCCCCGTCGGGCCATAGCGAGCGTGGCACGCGGTCCCTGCAGCCGTCCCGAGGTCTTCCCGCCATTGCCCCGACCTGCCCGCCGCCTCTGCGTCGCCCCTTCGGGCCGTAACGCCGCGGCCCGCGGTCCACTCCGCCGTCACCGCGCGTCGACTTTCCGTGGTATGCGCCGCGCCGCCTCTATCGGCGCGAGAACACCACCGTCCGCGCCGGTCTTCGTCACGCTATCGGGTTCATCGCCTACTTCGAGCACCGCCGCCGCGCTCCTAACCAAGCCGCCGCAGCCGCCGCTCTTGTTCGGCCGCCGCCGCTGCTACCCCCGTAGCCGCAGCTGCCGCCCGTCCACCCCCTTCGTCTTCGTCCAGCACCAGCTCGTCGCCAACGTCGCCGTCATCTTCCCCGACCACTTCGTCTACTCCGCCCACCGTTGGCGACATCGGCCCCGCGTCGATTGGCGCCGCAACCGTCGTCGAGTCCTTCTCTGCTGGCCCCTCCGACTCCTCGACGTGGCGTACAGCTCGTGCAGGTCCCTCATCTACGCATGCCCGGTGCTGGCAACACCGATGCGTGCCTTCGTCCATGACGTGTCCCCGGGCCTGGCAAGCCTGGTGCAACGCTTCGTCAACTTCGTCTTCGTCCGTCTACGCATGCCCGGTGCTGTCAACACCGATGCGTGTCTTCGTCCACGATGTGTCTCCGGGCTTGGCAAACCCGGCGCGACGCGTCGTCAACAACGTCTTCTTCCCGGCGCACCACTACTTCGACACCACTGCGTCCATGACTAACTCGGCGCCTCCTTGCGCCCGCGGATAAGCTTTTTTTTTTGTTTATCAAGCATTGGTGCAGAGGTTGGACCCGAGCATCAAATATTTGCTGCGGAAAATCTTGTCACTGCGCCGCTTCCACAGATTCCATATGACGGAGGTTAGCACTGTAGAAGGAGCTTTGCAAAGATGAAGAAGCCTGCTGCAGTGCTGCGCCTGCACCCGTGGACATGGGAGTGAGGAAAAATGGCTGACGAATGCAATCGAGGTCCATCCATCCATCCATCCATCCTACACAGCGTAATCCGAGAAACCAGGTGTTACTGCTCCTGCTACGCACACGAAGGGAGGCAGGGAACACGCACCACCCATAGAACGCAGAAGGAGAAAAAATAAATAACGTCTTACATTATGGGACGGAGTGAGTACATGACAGCTCCAAAAACTATGAATAAAACAGCATTTGGAACGAGATGGTTGCGCAAAAAAGTGATATAGAATATGAAAGTAGGGTTTGATTAGCCGAGGATTCATGGCACGCTTTATTGGGCGCCACCCTGAATTCCGTAGGTACCACCAATCTGCATGTGATTTTACGTGGAGATTTATGGGGATTTTTTTTCTTTATTAGGATGATACTTTGGATGAAAAAGGGTTTCCCCTGCTTTATATTAGGGAAAAGTATATTTTTCACCCCTTAACTCTTTCAAAAGTATAGAAACGGTCCCTTAACTTCAAAACCACTAAACCTTAGTCCCTCGTCTTTCAAAACCGGATAATTTTAGTCCCTCGTGATGCTATAGGTGGTTTTCTGCCAACGTGGATATGGTTTTGACTAAAACCGGACATGTCATACAGGTTTGACCCGCATGTGTCAGAGTACAAATATGCAGGTCCCAATTGACAAAAGAAATAAAATAATTGCTTAAAATAAATTGGACAGTGCAGGGTACGAATTAGTTCCAATCACGTTGGCGCACGAGCTAACCAATCGGCCACACATGCTTTTGCGTATTAGAATGGGTATATATTCCTCACGTATATGTACTGTGATTCCTTTTCTTCAGTTTTAATTATGAATAAAGAATCGCATAAAAAATTATGAATAAAGAAAAAGAAATCGCCATATTTGAGCGAAAATAAGGGAAAGAAAAGATACAGAATGGCATAACTATTTTTTCTTTAGTTTTAATTAAGAATAAAAAAAGAAATAGCTTTTCAATTACTCCCTCCGTAAAGAAATGATCTAAACGCTCTTATATTTCTTTACGGAGGGAGTAGTTAATTTCGAACATGTTAAATATCTGCGATATGCTATAAATAAATACATACCTCCACATTTTACGTAAAGCATGTCTAGCAGAGTGGTTAGCTCGTAATCCCCTACGCTGGATCTCCTAGGTTCTAACTCTGTATAGTGCAATTTGTTTTTCTATTATTATTTTCTTTCTTAACCATTCCCTGTTGGCAGAAAACACTTCACAAGAGACTAAACTTATCCGGTTTTAAAAGATGAGGGACTAAGATTTAGTGGTTTTGGAGTTGAGGGATCATTTCTATACTTTTGAAAGAGTTGAGGGACAAGTGCAATTTGTCCCTCCTAGGTTCGAACTGTGTACGGTGCAATTTGTTTTTCTATTATTTCTTTCTTTCTTTTTGATGCTGACAAGTGGGACCCCTGTCTGGTTTTAGTCAAAACCATTCACTGTTGGCAGAAAACCACCTGTAGCTTCACGAGGGACTAAACTTATCCGGTTTTAAAAGAAGATGGACTAGGATTTAGTGGTTTCGGAGTTGAGGGACCATTTCTATACTTTCGAAAGAGTTAAGAGACAAAAAAGTATAATTTGCCCTTTATATTATAAAGCAACCATCACCGCATTAGGATGGTACTTTGTTAATTCTCATCTAGATAAAATTAGAAAATCTGTGTTTTGCTATACGCAAATGTGCCAACATAGCATCACAGCAAGCCTCGTTGCAGATCGAGGGCTGAGATGCAAATTTGTATATTGGCAACACTGTTTGATAAATCAAGAATGGGTGCTAAGATACATTTCTCTGTACCAATCATCTTGCTACGTGACTATTTGTGACGCCCCTGCTCGACCGTGCACTAATCATACACGCAAACGTGCACGCTCGAGATCAGAGACTCACGGAAAGATATCACAACACAACTCTAAACTCAAATTTAAACATAACTCTTCATATTACAAACCAGGGGTCACGAGGACCCGAATACATAAGTCATACACACAAATGATATCTGAGTACAGACATAGTTTAGAGTTAGTCAAGTTTGACTTAAGAAGGCTAGCACAAACAGCGACACTGATCGAAAAGGCGAAGGCCTCCTGCCTAGGGCCTCCGAACTACTCCTGGTCGGCTGGCTCAACCCAGTAGTACGTGCCTCCGGGACTCTCCTGGTAGTAGGCTCCTGCGGTGTCGTCTGGCTCCGGGGCTCCGTCATCTGGTCGCAAGTATCGGGTATGGGGGAAAAAGAATAGCAAAGCAACCGTGAGTACTCATCCAATGTACTCGCAAGACTAACATCAAAACTATACTAATTATGCATCGGTATCAAAGGAATGGGGCTGTATCTGTGGACTGAACTGCAGAATGCCAGAATAGAGGGGGAGAAGCCTAGTCTATCGAAGACTAGCATCTTGAAGCAATCTTGCAGCATTAGAAGAGAGCAGATTGGCATATTATAAATTAACAAGCATGTTGAAGCAAGCCCAGAGATCCTTCCTCGACTCCCTGCGAGAAAGCGACCCCGGAGCTTATAATTAATTAACATGTATCCAGTTCAAATAGTAGTAGATCGGGATACAACACTGAGTGTCCTGTTACCGTGGACACGGCTATTCGAATAGATAACTTCCCTGCAGGGGTGCACTACTGTTACCCAACACGCTCGATCACATCTGGCCGGACACACTTGCTGGGTAATGCCCGGCCTCGGGTGATCGACACGACGCAGTCCTACCTAGGCTCAGCAGAGAGGTCAACACGCCGGTCTAAATCCTAAGTGCAAAGGGGTCTTGGGCCATCGCCCTTTGCACTCCTGCATGTTGCGTGGCTGGTCGGGGCCCAGGCGCGACACTGAATACACCAGTGACGTAACCAGCCCACCCCAACGATCAGCCCGCATCTCTGAGCTGTGACGTCTGAAGAGCTGTCGGCTGATACATACGACGTAGAGGGTCCCATAACCATTATCCCACGTGGTGGTAGTGCGTATAGGGCCAACGACCCACTCAGATCAAATACCCAAATCCGTTAGGCGTATTTAGTAACTCGCAGAGACGATCAGACTACCTGTCGCTCCGACTTAGTAACACACGGATCACGATCAGGGTGGTCTGCGCCTACCCTGTCGTTCCGCCACAGTATCACTCGCGGGTGCCCTCCTGGCAAGCCCGACTTCACATTTCCCTGCGGGTACCCCTCGGGGTCGTCCCGCCTGTAACAAAGGTCAAAGTAACCGTGTGTCCAAGTATCGAGAAGGAATCCGAGGAATCACCCTCGATGGTTTCCCACTCGAGGAGTTGCACGACGGTAGCTTTATCGGAGGTGATGAAAGAGGAATCATCCTCGGTATTTCACAACCGGATAGCTATTCTACAGAGGCATCATCGGAAGTGAGATAAGAGGTATCACCCTCGGCACTCGATGCCAGCTCTGCAGAGACGAGCAACTTAGGGGGTGTGCGGTGATGTGCTGTTCTCAACCCGTTCGATCACATCGATCGGGGCACAGGTACTAAGGCGGGGCAACTACAGCAAGGAAGAGGGGCCACAGATGGTTTACCATCCAACCTATACTAAGCATCTCGGATAGTAGGCAGGTATCAATGACAGTTACAAAGACATGCTATGCATCAGAATAGGATAAAACAATAGCAGTAGCAATTTTCTAATGCAAGCAGGAGGGAGAAGGAATAGGTGATATAGGCATGCGTCAAGGGGGGTTGCTTGCCTGGAAGCTCTGCTGAAAGGGGCTGGTCGTCGGAAGGCTGCTCGTCTGGAGCGTAGTCGTACTCAACTGCGTTGGCGTCGGTCTCGGCGTCTATCGGGAGAGAAGGAGGGGGAAGAAACAATAAATTCATGGCAAAAATGCAACAGCGATGTATGACATGCCTAAATGATATGCAGATGTGATATATTGCCTATTTAATTGATTTAGATAATTTAGGAATTTATTTGGATTTATTTTATTAAGGTCATGCACTATTCATTTATCTAAATCGGGCAAAAAGTTCCATGTTCGGTATGTTAGAGGGGTGTGGCAGGTATGTGGGTGGCATATTCAGATTCTTCATATTTTTCTGATCATTTTTCATATATAAATTATTTTCATCCGAGTTACGGTTTAATTTATATGATTTTTCAAAGTTTTATTGATTTTCTGGAATTTCTGAAATTATTTAATTCCAAATTATCCAAAACAGTAGCAGTGACGTCAGCATGACGTGGGGGTAACGTCAGTGGTCAACTGCGGCTGACCAGAGTCAAACCTGACCAGTGGGTCCCACTGGTCAGTGACTGTGTTAATTAAACAGAGTTTATTTAATCTAATTAAGTTAATTAACAGGTGGGCCCGCACTGTCAGTGACTAATTAGACTAATTAATTTTTATTTAAACTTAAACCGGTTTAATTAATCGCGGGACCCACATGTCAGTGGCCCACGGGTGCCCAGTCAGCAGTTGATTGGGTCAACCCAGTCAACTGGGACCCGTGGGGCCCAGCGTCAGCCTCACAGAGGTGGGGCCCGGCCGTCCACGTCGGCGTCGACCGGTGACTCGTCGCCGGCGACCTAAACGACGGCGGCGCGCACTGGACCTCGCCGGAATTCGTCGTCCGGCGACCAAACCGGCTGTGGTTTGTGGCATTCGAACGGGAGGAGTGAGCCGCGTCGATCTACGGCTCTAGCGCGAGCTAAAACGGCCGGAGTTGAGCACTACGACGACCGCGGCGGCGCCGGAGTTCGGCCATCTCGCGATCGGCGGCTAGAGGCTACAGCGAGGCGAGCTAGTGGGCGTGTTGGACTCGCACGGGCGAGCTGAGCACGGCCATGAGCTCAGTTGAGCTCAACGGCGAGCGTGACCACGGCGAGGAGCTCATCGGCGGCGAGGTGTTCGGGCGTCTCCAATGCGGCATCTACGGCGACGGAAACGTGTGGGAGAGAGAGGGGAAAGACGTGCTGGCTCACCGGGACCTGCAGGTGTGCAAAAGCGGGCGCGGGGGAGGCTCGAGGTAGCCGGAATCGTCGCCGGAGCTGCGGTGGCCGAAGGAGGAAGAAGATCTCGGGGAGCTCAATGCAGAGGCTCCTGGCTCCAATGGCTTGCACGGGACGATGTGGAGGACGACGACGGAGAGCTACGACATCGTGGCGAGGCGAGTGGTCGACGGTGGCCACGGGATCGACTGCGGCGGCGTTGGGAGCTTTCGGGCGAGGCGGGGGAGGAAGAAGGAGAGCGAGGGGGGGATGTGGGAGTGGCTAGGGTTGCGGGAGGACGAGAGGGGCTCGGGGATGCCCTTATCGGCGTCGAGGAGCCGTGGGATGGACGACAGCGCGACGGGCGAGGGCGTGTCGGCGCGGGCGAGCGACAACGCGCGGGAGGAGGACAACGACCGGCTAGACGGGCTGGGCTGGCTACTGTGCACTTGCGGCCCAAGTGCACAGTAGGCCTTTGCCTCTTTTCTTTTTCTTTTTCTGTTTTCTGTTTTCACTTTTTGTTTTGTAAAATATTTAGCCATAGAAATACTTTTGTAAAATATGTGACTTGGTTCAAATATTACAATGCAATATTACCTATCACCAGAAATTGGTTTGGTGAATATATGATTTCATTTGCAATTTTGATAAATAAAATGGGATTAAATATTGCTGTTTGCTACTGTTTTAGGATGATAGAGTTACTTAGTGAATTTAGGTGATGTTGTTTTTCTTAACATAATTAGTTATGGATTATTTGCCATTTAATGAACATTTTAGTTTCCAATTTGAACAACTTTTATTTTTCACTTTAAATTTGAATTACAATTTGAATTGGAATTTGAAATGAGATATGATGCAAATGATGATCAAGCATTGTTAAGCATGATGACTTGGCATTATCAGAGGGTGATCACTGTAGCTATTACATGGGGATGTTACAATTCTCCTCCTCTAAAAGAAATTCTCGTCCCGAGAATTAAGAGGTAGGCTGAAAGAAAGTAGGGTATTCTTCACGAAGACGATCCTCGCGTTCCCAAGTGGCTTCATCTTCAGAATGATTCGACCACTGAACTTTCAGAAACTTGATTGCCTTCTGACGGGTTCGTCGCTCAGCTTGATCAAGAATGCGGATTGGATACTCTGGATAAGAAAGATCATTTCGCAATTCAAGTACTTCATGATCCACTGCTCGGATAGGATCTTTGAAGCAGCGTCGAAGTTGTGACACATGAAAGACATCATGCACTTGAGAAAGGTTCGGCGGCAACTCTAGTTGATATGCCACTTCTCCTCGACGGGCGAGAATACGGAACGGGCCAATGTAGAGGGGAGCTAACTTGCCCTTGATTCCAAATCGATGAGTGCCCTTCATCGGAGTGACACGAAGGTAAGCTTGTTCGCCAGGCTGATCGACCATTACCTGGTGTTTTCGGTCATAATTGCTCTTCTGACGAGACTGAGCAGTTTTCAAATGTTCACGGACAATGCGGACTTGTTCTTCAGCTTGTTGAATAATGTCCGGACCAACGAGTGACCGTTCCCCAGTTTCTGACCAATTCAGAGGGGTTCGGCACTTACGTCCATAGAGAACTTCAAAGGGTGCCATCTTCAGACTAGCTTGATAGCTATTGTTATATGAAAATTCAGCATACGGGAGAGATTCCTCCCATTTCTTACCGAAAGAGATGACACAAGCGCGAAGCATATCCTCAAGCACTTGATTGACTCGTTCAACTTGTCCCTGGGACTGGGGGTGATAAGCGGTGCTGAACGACAGATGAGTTCCCATAGCTTCTTGGAAATTTTTCCAGAATCTTGAAGTAAAGAGGCTGCCACGATCTGAACTGATCTCCAACGGAACACCGTGGAGTGACACAATTCTAGGAACATACAAGTCTGCTAACTGGCTAGCAGTGATTGTCTCCTTGACTGGCAGAAAGTGAGCAACCTTTGAGAATCGGTCAATGACGACAAAGATAGCATCATGACCCTTCTGTGATCTGGGGAAACCAGTAATGAAATCCATTTTGACTTTGTCCCATTTCCATTCAGGAATATCAAGGGGTTGCAGAGTTCCAGCATGCCTTTGATGTTCTGCTTTGATGCGACGGCAAACGTCACACTCAGCAACATAACGAGCAATGTCTCGCTTCATATCAGGTCACCAGTATCTCTATCGAATGTCTTGGTACATCTTGGTACTACCAGGATGAATAGACAAAGGTGTATCATGAGCTTCCTTCATGACACGCGGGGTCAGATTCAGGTTGTCCTTTCTAGGAACCACTAAGCGATTCTTGAAGAACAAGGCGCCATCAGCATCAATAGTGAAGAATAAGGGCTTTCCCCTTTTGATATCCCGCTTAATTTTCTCGACCTCAGAGTCAGCTTTCTGTATATGCTTAATGAGGTCCTCGAGATCTGGTTCAACAACCAGGGTATTAAGGTAACCCTGAGGAACAATGTGAAGGTTCAACTTGCGAAGTTCTTCGTAGAGAAGGGGTTGTGCTTGCTGAACCATGAGGTTGTTGCAATAAGATTTACGGCTCAAAGCATCGGCCATTACATTAGCCTTGCCAGGGGTATAAGAGATATCCATGTCATAATCGGCTATTGTCTTGAGCCATCTCTATTGACGGAGGTTCAAGTCTGGTTGAGTATACAGATACTTCAGGCTTTGGTGATCCGTGTATATCTCGCAACGATTACCGAGAAGGTAATGTCGCCACAGCTTCAGAGCATAAATAACTGCGGCTAACTCGAGATCATGTGTTGGATACTTATCTTCGTGGGGACGCAACTGACGAGAGCCATAAGCAATCACTTTGCACTCTTGCATTAGGACACAGCCTAATCCTTGACGAGATGCATCACAGTAAATCACGAAGTCCTTTTGGGAATCCGGGGGTGCTAGCACTGGAGCAGATGTCAACTTATCTTTGAGTGTCTGAAAACTTTCTTGGCACTTTTCTGTCCACTCAAATTTAACACCTTTGTGGAGCAGATCAGTCAACGGCTTAGCTATCTTGGAGAAGTTCTCAACGAATCGGCGGTAATAACTAGCGAGACCAAGAAAACTTCTGACTTGCTTAACATTCTTCGGAGGAGTCCAGTCAAGAATAGCATGAACTCATTCTGGGTTAACAGCAATGGTAGCAGGGTTTTTCTGACTGAGTTGTACACCGAGGTGTTTACATAAGCAGGGATTTATCACCGCTTAGATCATATTAATTTATTTGAAAGGTTAAACAGACCAATGGAAAGGAAAATGTGATAAAGAGACAAGGTATAGTCAAAACATGACCAAGTCTGTATCGGAAGGAGGGCAAGGATGGCATTGCTGTTATCAAAAGTGTCAAATGACAGTGATTGAATCATGTATCAGGTATGCAAGAAACAACTGCAGACAATCCGGACTCCGGGTGGATGTGATCACGAGAACCTAGTGTTAAAGTTAGCAAAATCAATTAACCCGAAAAGAAGAGAATTCAGAGTCCTAGAGTATGGAAGAGGAATAAAAGATTCTAATCCCACCCAATGGCGACGTGGGCCCGTAAGCCACACAGCCATGTTAGTAAAAATGGTTTTTCGAAAGACTAGACTCAACTTCGACCAAGGAATCAGAAGGGGGCTTCTTACAGGCAGTCGGCTCTGATACCAACTTGTGACGCCCCTGCTCGACCGTGCACTAATCATACACGCAAACGTGCACGCTCGAGATCAGAGACTCACAGGAAGATATCACAACACAACTCTAAACTCAAATTTAAACATAACTCTTCATATTACAAACCAGGGGTCACGAGGACCCGAATACATAAGTCATACACACAAATGATATCTGAGTACAGACATAGTTAGTCAAGTTTGCCTTAAGAAGGCTAGCACAAACAGCGACACTGATTGAAAAGGCGAAGGCCTCCTGCCTAGGGCCTCCGAACTACTCCTGGTCGGCTGGCTCAACCCAGTAGTACGTGCCTTCGGAACTCTCCTGGTAGTAGGCTCCTGCGGTGTCGTCTGGCTCCGGGGCTCCGTCATCTGGTCGCAAGTATCGGGTATGGGGGAAAAAGAATAGCAAAGCAACCGTGAGTACTCATCCAAAGTACTCGCAAGACTGACATCAGAACTATACTAATTATGCATCGGTATCAAAGGAATGGGGCTATATCTGTGGACTGAACTGCAGAATGCCAGAATAGAGGGGGAGAAGCCTAGCCTATCGAAGACTAGCATCTTGAAGCAATCTTGCAGCATTAGAAGAGAGCAAATTAGCATATTATAAATTAACAAGCATGTTGAAGCAAGCCCAGAGATCCTTCCTCGACTCCCTGCGAGAAAGCGATCCCGGAGCTTATAATTAATTAACATGTATCCAGTTCAAATAGTAGTAGATCGGGATACAACACTGAGCGTCCTGTTACCGTGGACACGGCTATTCGAATAGATAACTTCCCTGCAGGGGTGCACTACTGTTACCCAACACGCTCGATCACATCTGGCCGGACACACTTGCTGGGTAATGCCCGGCCTCGGGTGATCGACACGACGCAGTCCTACCTAGGCTCAGCAGAGAGGTCAACACGCCGGTCTAAATCCTAAGTGCAAAGGGGTCTTGGGCCATCGCCCTTTGCACTCCTGCATGTTGCGTGGCTGGTCGGGGCCCAGGCGCGACACTGAATACACCAGTGACGTAACCAGCCCACCCCAACGATCAGCCCGCATCTCTGAGCTGTGATGTCTGAAGAGCTGTCGGCTGATACATACGACGTAGAGGGTCCCATAACCATTATCCCACATGGTGGTAGTGCGTATAGGGCCAACGACCCACTCAGATCAAATACCCAAATCCGTTAGGCGTATTTAGTAACTCGCAAAGACGATCAGACTACCTGTCACTCCGACTTAGTAACACACGGATCACGATCAGGGTGGTCTGCGCCTGCCCTGTCGTTCCGCCACAGTATCACTCGCGGGTGCCCTCCTGGCAAGCCCGACTTCACATTTCCCCGCGGGTACCCCTCGGGGTCGTCCCGCCTGTAACAAAGGTCAAAGTAACCGTGTGTCCAAGTATCGAGAAGGAATCCGAGGAATCACCCTCGATGGTTTCCCACTTGAGGAGTTGCACGACGGTAGCTTTATCGGAGGTGATGAAAGAGGAATCACCCTCGGTATCTCACAACCGGATAGCTATTCTACAGAGGCATCATCAGAAGTGAGATAAGAGGTATCACCCTCGGCACTCGATGCCAGCTCTGCAGAGACGAGCAACTTAGGGGGTGTGCAGTGATGTGCTGTTCTCAACCCGTTCGATCACATCGATCGGGGCACAGGTACGAAGGCGGGGCAACTACAACAAGGAAGAGGGGCCACAAATGGTTTACCATCTAACCTATACTAAGCATCTCGGATAGTAGGCAGGTATCAATAACAGTTACAAAGACAGGCTATGCATCAGAATAGGATAAAACAATAGCAGTAGCAATTTTCTAATGCAAGCAGGAGGGAGAAGGAATAGGTGATATAGGCATGCGTCAAGGGGGGTTGCTTGCCTGGAAGCTCTGCTGAAAGGGGCTGGTCATCGGAAGGCTGCTCGTCTGGAGCGTAGTCGTACTCAACTGCGTCGGCGTCGGTCTCGGCGTCTATCGGGAGAGAAGGAGGGGGAAGAAACAATAAATTCACGGCAAAAATGCAACAGCGATGTATGACATGCCTAAATGATATGCAGATGTGATATATTGCCTATTTAATTGATTTAGATAATTTAGGAATTTATTTGGATTTATTTTATTAAGGTCATGCACTATTCATTTATCGAAATCGGGCAAAAAGTTCCATGTTTGGTATGTTAGAGGGGTGTGGCAGGTATGTGGGTGGCATATTCGAATTCTTCATATTTTTTTGATCATTTTTCATATATAAATTATTTTCATCCGAGTTACGGTTTAATTTATATGATTTTTCAAAGTTTTATTGATTTTCTGGAATTTCTGAAATTATTTAATTCCGAATTATCCAAAACAGTAGCAGTGACGCAGCATGACGTGGGGGTGACGTCAGCGGTCAACTGCGGCTGACCAGAGTCAAACCTGACCAGTGGGTCCCACTGGTCAGTGATTGTGTTAATTAAATAGAGTTTATTTAATCTAATTAAGTTAATTAACAGGTGGGCCCGCACTGTCAGTGACTAATTAGACTAATTAATTTTTATTTAAACTTAAACCGGTTTAATTAATCATGGGACCCACATGTCAGTGGCCCAGGGGTGCCCAGTCAGCAGTTGACTGGGTCAACCCAGTCAACTGGGACCCGTGGGGCCCAGCGTCAGCCTCACAGAGGTGGGGCCCGGCCGTCCACGTCGGCGTCGACCGGCAACTCGTCGCCGACGACCTAAACGACGGCGGCGCGCACTGGACCTCGCCGGAATTCGTCGTCCGGCGACCAAACCGGCTGCGGTTTGTGGCATTCGAATGGGAGGAGTGAGCCGCGTCGATGTACGGCCCTAGCGTGAGCTAAAACAGCCGGAGTTGAGCGCTACGACGACCGTGGCGGCGCCGGAGTTCGGCCATCTCGCGATCGGCGGCTAGAGGCTACGGCGAGGCGAGCTAGTGGCGCGTTGGACTCGCACGGGCGAGCTAAGCACGGCCATGAGCTCAGTTGAGCTCAACGGCGAGCGTGACCACGGCGAGGAGCTCATCAGTGGCGAGGTGTTTGGGCGTGTCCAATGCGGCATCTACGGCGACGGAAACGCGTGGGAGAGAGAGAGAGGGGAAAGACGCGCTGGCTCACCGGGACCTGCAATTTTGCAAAAGCGGGCGCGGGGAGGCTCGAGGTAGCCGGAATCGTCGCCGGAGCTGCGGTGGCCGAAGGAGGAAGAAGAGCTCGGGGAGCTCAATGCAGAGGCTCCCGGCTCCAATGGCTTGCACAGGACGATGTGGAGGACGACTGCGGAGAGCTACGGCATCGTGGCGAGGCGAGTGGTCGACGGTGGCCGCGGGATCGACTGCGGCGGCGTTGGGAGCTTTCGGGCGAGGCGGGGGAGGAAGAAGGAGAGCGAGGGAGAGAGCGAGGGGGGGATCTGGGGGTGGCTAGGGTTGCGGGAGGACGAGAGGG
The DNA here is from genome assembly GCA_039707655.1 of Elymus sibiricus. Taxonomy (NCBI): domain Eukaryota; kingdom Viridiplantae; phylum Streptophyta; class Magnoliopsida; order Poales; family Poaceae; genus Elymus; species Elymus sibiricus. The sequence continues at coordinate 429,121,521 of CM077672.1, forward strand.
GCTCGGGGATGCCCTTATCGGCGTCGAGGAGCCGTGGGATGGACGACAGCGCGACGGGCGAGGGCGTGTCGGTGCGGGCGAGCGACAGCGCGCGGGAGGAGGACGACGACCGGCTAGACGGGCTGGGCTGGCTACTGTGCACTTGCGGCCCAAGTGCACAGTAGGCCTTTGCCTCTTTTCTTTTTCTTTTTCTGTTTTCTGTTTTCACTTTTTGTTTTGTAAAATATTTAGCCACATAAATACTTTTGTAAAATATGTGACTTGGTTCAAATATTACAATGCAATATTACCTATCACCAGAAATTGGTTTGGTGAATATATGATTTCATTTGCAATTTTTATAAATAAAATGGGATTAAATATTGCTGTTTGCTACTGTTTTAGGATGATAGAGTTACTTAGTGAATTTAGGTGATGTTGTTTTTCTTAACATAATTAGTTATGGATTATTTGCCATTTAATGAACATTTTAGTTTCCAATTTGAACAACTTTTATTTTTCACTTTAAATTTGAATTACAATTTGAATTGGAATTTAAAATGAGATATGATGCAAATGATGATCAAGCATTGTTAAGCATGATGACTTGGCATTATCAGAGGGTGATCACTGTAGCTATTACATGGGGATGTTACACCATTGAGTTTACAACTCGACCTACATCTTTGGTAGTTTGGTTGGAAATATTTTCGTCTCCACTGTGAGCATGGGCATTTCTTCGCACACAATTTTTTTCTTCGCTTCTATTTTGGTCACCGCTTTCCTTTCCCCATCTTGCTAACAAGATTTTTGTAGTAATTTTGGATAATGCTTCATCAAATACTAGTGCAATGAATATCCTGACTCCTTTATTTAACCAATATGCTGCATCTTTTTTACTGCATCAACGTTGTGCTTGCCATATAATTAATCTTGTTGCGAAATATGTTTTAAAGAGAGTGAAATTACACATTGACACTTTCACATTGCTATCTTTTCTTGGTGCTTCTAATCTATGACTTGCAAACTATGAGAGATATTGCATTGCTATAGGATCAACTCCTCATAAGTATATTTAGACATGCCTGTTAGGTGGAACTCTACATATATTATGCTTAAGTCACTTCTCCCAGACAAAGATGCTTTCTCAGGATTTGTTAATGCAATCTACGGGACACAACTAATCACTGCTGAAAATTGGCATGTTGCTGAAGCATTGACTATGTTTTTGAAGATGTTTTATGATGGAACGTTTCTTTGTCTGGGGTTAATATCCCACATCTCCTTTAATGGTGCATCATATTTTAGAGATTGCTACTCACCTGAAAGCATATGAAAATGATCCTATATTACTTGAAGTTGTTACTGTCATGAAACTTAAAATATTTTAAATATTGGATAAAAATTCCTATGCTGTATGTATTTGCATTTATTTTGGATCCTAGGGCTAAACTTGTCGGATTGATGATGCTCTCGGTCTACTAGCTACGGTTGTAAATGTAGATTATTCTACTTATTTTCACTAATGTTCGTGATAAGATTTTTGAAATTCATGGTAAGTACGATTAAAAGTATGCCGGCGTTTGGATGCAACGGCCTCTACCAATACCAACTACAGAAAAAAAAGAAAGGAGTGTGGGATAAGATATTTGGTTCTTCCTCCTCTGCCTCGAGCAACAACAGTGCATGTGCTTTCAGCTGGCGTGGAGTTAGCAAAGTACCTCAAGAACGAAAAAAAATCAGCTTTACTGATGATGATGCGTTCAATAAACTGCAATGGTGGCATGACCACAAGCTTACATATCCGATGATTTCCATATTAGCAAGAGATGTGTTATCAGTACTCGTCTCAAGGGTATCATCGGAGTCTGCTTTCGGTCTACCTGGAAGAATACTTGAGGAGAGAAGAACTAGTCTCACCCTAGATATGGTGAAAACAGTAATGATCATGAAAGATGGGGAACTAGGCATAATGAGAGACCAACACACTGCCAATAACATAGAACCGGAATCCACGTTCCAATATCTTGCCATTCACGGAGAAGAACCGGAAGAATAGTTGTAGCCTTTGTAATTTTACCCTTTTTTACAATTTTCTTATCATTTTGTAATTTAGAGCAAGTTTTGTACTTTTTTTTCCTTCACAGGGTGGAAGGTTTTAATGACACATTGCCTCAATTTTTAGATTTTTCTATATCTTTTCCTAATTTATTGGATTTTTCAAAGTAACTGGATAAAAAAGGCCCACGCCCCATAAGTGCCACACGGGCCAGCGCAGGAGCTATATCTCGCATTAAGGATGTCTCGCTGAAGCATCTACAATGACGGGCCGACCCGTTAGCTTACACCGAAAAGAGAAATAAAGAAGAAAAAGGGCGAGCACCGGGAGTCGATCCTAGGAGCCCCTACGTAGCGCCTTAAGCGCCACTTGGAGGAACCGGCGCTCACGCGCCCCTGCTCATGGGCCGGCCCATGTAGAAGCGAGCGCTCGATCGCTTGTTTCCCCCCTGGTCGCTCGACCCCATTTTGACCGGTCACGGTTGACCACCATTGACTTTTAGAAAAATAAGATTTTTTTAGAAAAATAAAAAAAGCAAAAAATCAAAAAAGTTCGTGAATTAAAAAATGTTTACGGATTTTGAATTTTTTTTCACAAACTTCAAAAAAAGTTCACGCATTTGAAAAGAAAGTTCATCGAATTTGAAAAAGTTCACTAAAATTGAAAAAAAGTTCATTGAATTTGAAAAAAGTTTATCGAATTGGAAAAAAAGTTCATCGAATTTCAAAAAAAAGTTCATAAAACTAAAAAAAGTTCACAATTTTTTTTAAAAAGAAAACAACAGAAGAAACCGGCCTAAACAGAAACCAAAATAAATAGAAAACCATAACAGGTTTAAGTTTCTTTATTTGAAGAAGATATAAAAGAAGGTAACTAGCACAATGGGAAAGTTGGCCTGTTGGTTATTGTGGCTGTAGATAAACTGCGAGGTGCGGAGTTGGAATTTCCACCGGCGAATTTTTTGAAGGTTTTACACATAGAAGAAAAAAAATGGAAGATGGGCCGACCCAGCGCGGAGGGGGGTGTGCTCCCGTTTGCACGTATCGAATAAACGAGCGCCTTAAGCGCCATTTAGGAAATGCCGTCGATCCCAGGATCTCCTGGATAGTAGACAGCGTTGCTTGCCACTGGGTTAGCTTTCCTTTCGAATAAACAACATGGGTGCAACCTACTTGAGAGGAAAAAGATATGGTTTTTCAGTTAAAAAAAAAAGATATGGTTTTCCAATGTTTTTTTTTCATCAGTTTTTCTTTGTTTCTTCTCTTTGTTTTCACTGTTTTTTTTCTTCTTTTCTTTCCTTTTTCTTTAGTTCTTTTCTCAGGTTTTCACTTGTTTTTTTTCCTTTTCTTTCTTTTTTCTTCGTTTTTAATTTGGTTTTGTTTGTTTCTTTCTCGTTTTTCATCGTTTTTTGTTTTCTCTCGTATTTCACTTTTTCTCTATACACATTTTGGTATATATCTAATATTTTTTTTAATACACATTTAACATTTTTTCAAATGCTTGATTAATATTTTTCAAATATCAGATTAACATTTTTTTGAATACATGGTCAACACTTTTTTATACACATTTAACAATTTTTTTCAAATGCTTGATTAACATTTTTCAAATACAAGTTTAACTTTTTTTGAATACATGGTCAACATTGTTTCCAAACACATTTAACATTTTTCAAATACAAGTTTAACATTTTTCTAAATACATGATCATCATTTTTTCTATGCACATTTAACATTTTTCAAGTGCTTGATTAACATTTTTCAAATACTTGTTCAACATTATTTTGAAAAGCTTGATTAACATTTTTATGTACATAATCAAAATGTTCATCATTTTTAATACATATTAAACACAGGCCCAGGCCGGCCCATTTAGTACATGTGCCGTGCTCATCCAAGAGGCAGGCCCGCGTGACGGCACGTGAAATCACTAATGAAGGACCACTCCTTCCAAAGATCACTCCCACCTCCCAGGTTGCGACAAGTGGCGCACTGCATGCGCGCCACTTGTCGCAACTGGGATTTTCCCCTTTGTCGTAGATCCGTTTATTCAAAATGTTTTATCTCTTAAACCGTGCGTCCAAATTTCGAACCGTTTTCACCGTTGGATTCCTCGCGCCGAGATCTTCAAAACTAGATCCCATGTTGATAGTTTTGACGAACTTTTTTTTTCACGAAAAAAATCGGTCAAAAAAAACTGGACGAAAAAACCAAACCGGAAGCACGTTTTTTCCCTTTCCGAAGAGGCATGGCCGTGCCTCTCGCGAAAGTAAAACCGTGCCTTTCACGGAAGCAAAACCGTGCCTCTCGTGGAAGAAAAAAAAACAAAAAACGCGTTTTTTTTCCGTTTCCGAGAGGCACGGCCATGCCTCTCGCGGAAGCAAAACCGTGCCTCTCGCGGAAGAAAGAAAACAAACAGAAAACACATTTTTTTTTCGTTTCCGAGAGGCCGTGCCTCTCGCGGAAGTAAGACCGTGCCTTTCGTGTTTTTTTCCGTTTCCGAGAGGCACGGCCGTGCCTCTCGCAAAAGCAAGACCGTGCCTCTCACGGAAGCAAAACCGTGCCTCTCGCGGAGCAAAACCGTGCCTCCCGCGGAAGCAAAAAAAACCGCGTTTTTTCGCGCAAATTTTTTTTGTCCAAAAGCTAAAGAAGACCGGTGGAAAACCAAAAAGCCAAAAAAACCCCAAAAAAACCGTTTAAAAAGCCGAAAACGCGTGCGAAAAAAATAAAAAAACCAAAATTCGGAGGGAGCGCACAGAACGCGACATGTGGCGGCGGCTGAGAGCGCGCCAAGTGGCGCGCTTTCAGCCCACCCCAAATGATCGTTGGGAGGCTCCGAAGAAGCGCTCCTTACATGCCGCTTTTTTTTTGAGACAAACTCTGAAGCTTTTTATTCAACCGTCACAATGTTTACGGGGACGAAACCAAGTCCATTGGGCTGACCTAACCAGACATGGCGGCCAGCCTCTAGGGATAAAGCATGCTTCGCGAGTTTGTGAGCCTCGACATTCGAGCTCCTAAATTCATGACTAATATTACAAATAGTAAATAAAGATTTTCGATGTATGATTTCATGTATGATCGCTGGATTCTTCTCAAGAATATCTTCCACCACCACCTTGCAGTCTGAAGCCACATGAATGCTACTCTCATATAGATCATCTGCTAAGGATAGAGCCTCTCTGACGGCTATTGCTTCGAGTGTTACTGGATCGGAAATTTTTGGAAGCACCATTGCTGATGCACCAAGAAACATACCATCTTGACCCCTGCAAATTGCACCCACAGCTCCGTGTGATCCTCCTCTTCCCACAACGGCATCCACATTTATTTTTACTAGCCCCACTGGTGACGCAATCCAGTGTGTGGGCCGGCTCGAAGATGAGACATGCGCTGGTGTAGACGTAGGCTGGATGGCTCGCAGCTCGCTCAAATAGGACTGCACAAAACCATGAACAGCGAACGGACTCTGAAAGATATCTTCATATATAGCTTTCCGTCGAGCTCCCCACACTGCCCAGAGTGTCACAACAAAGGTAATGAACTCGTCGTGAGGTAGCGAATCATGCATGGCAAACAACCATCTCTTTGCATTGTCATCAACGTTTGCACTCAAACGCTCAATAATTGTGTCTGATGAGAGAGCCCAGGTGCTCCTTGCCACCGAACAATCAAGCATTGCATGTCTCCAGGTGTCTTCAATGCCGCAGAGATGGCATGCACTAGTTGTAGACATGTTGCGATGGTGTAGAAGCCCCGCCGTTGGAATAGAATGCTGGGCCAAACGCCACAAAAATGTTTTCAGCTTCGAGGGTACTTTGATTTTCCATAAATTTGTCCACCCCGTACTATCAGATTCCACATGAGATGGTCCGTCTTCTTCATATAACCATGCTTCTCTATTCAATTTGGTTCTCTGGATCATTCTATACGCGCTACGAACAGTGAAAATGCCTCTTCTTTCTTCGCTCGAAGCCCCAAAATCCGATGTCTGTTGCGTACACAGAGGGATCTTTAAGATTGCCTCGACATCAATCGGTATAAACACAGTCCAGATCAGCTGCTCGTTCCATGAACTGGATGTATGGTCAATGAGTTCAGAGACCTTCCTGGGTGGTTGGGGTACCAAGGCTGTTATCGGCCTCTTTATGCTATCCCTAGGGATCCAACTATCAGTCCAAATATCAGTGGACTCGCCATCTCCTATTCTCCTTATTAGACCTTGTACCATCATGTCTCTTCCGTCCAGAACAGCATCTATGAGGGGTGAGCTCCCAAATCAGTGGCAAAAAAGGACGTTTTTGGATAATATGCTGCCTTCAAAATCCAAGTGCTAAGGGCTGCAGGTTTATGTATCATGCGCCAAGCCTGCCTGGCTAAAAGAGCTAAGTTGAAAATCTCAAGATCCCGAAATCCGAGACCTCCCAAATGTTTGGGCTTCGTCATCACATCCCAAGAGACCCAAGCCGGCTTTCGCTTCCCTTGCTTACTGCCCCACCAAAACTGTCTAATCAGTGAGGTGACATTTTCACACAAACCACGGGGTAGACAAAAACACGCCATTGAGTACACCGGAATCGCCTGCGCTACTGCCTTGATCAAAACTTCTTTGCCTGCTGCCGATAAAAGTTTCTCCATCCAACCCCTCACCTTCTCCCATACTCGGTCTCTCAAATATCTAAAGGTCCCATTTTTCGATTATCCCACGTCAGTTGGCATGCCCAGATACCTGTCACTAAAAGATTCATTTTGAACATGCAAAATATTCTTGACATTATCACGTACCATCTGAGAGCCCTCTGCTGAAAAATATGGAGGACTTTTCATGATTTATCCTCTGCCCCGAAGCCAAACAATAACTATCCAATAGGTTTGATACTTCAACTGCCCCATCATTACTTGACTTAAAAAGCAATAGGCTGTCATCAGCAAAAAGAAGATGGTTCACGGCCGGAGCTGTAGGAGCCACCTTAATACCGTCCAGTGATGACGAAGAACTGGATTTCAGGAGGCACGAAAGGCCCTCTGCTGCAATGAAGAAAAGATATGGGGATATTGGATCTCCCTGCCGAATACCTCTTCTTGGCACAAACTGATCAAGTCTCTCTCCATTAAAAAGAACCGAGAAGGATACTGATTGTACCATACCCATGACAATGTGCACCCATGATGGAGCAAAACCCAACTTCAACATCATAGCTTCAAGGTAACTCCATTCGAGCCTATCATATGCCTTCATCATATCAGTTTTAGTGCAGAGTAGTTGTTCGCCTTTGCCTTGCTGCGTTTCATAAAGTGAAGACACTCATATGTACTAATTATGTTATCCGTGATGAGCCTACTAGGAACGAAGGCCGATTGCTCCTCCGATATAATGTCCGACAAGATTTGTTTCAACCTGTTTGCCACAACCTTGGATGCTATCTTGTATAGCACATTGCATAAACTGATAGGTCTGAATTGTGTTAGTAGAGATTGATGACTGCTACTTGTAGCTTGCGTTGGTATTTCCCCGAAGAGGAAGGGATGATGCAGCACAGTAGAGATAAGTATTTCCCTTAGTTATGAAACCAAGGTTATCGAACCAGTAGGAGAATCACACAACACCTCGTTAGCAGCACCTGCACACAAACAACAAATCCTTGCACCCAACGCAAACGAGAGGTTGTCAATCTCTCGGCGGTAAATTGCAAGATTACATTGTATGTGATAGATAGATAGATTGAAACAAAAATACAAAATAAAATAAATAAAAGAAAATGGCAGCAATATTTTTAGGGTTTTAGTAATATGATTTAGATAGACCCGGGGGCTATAGATTTCACTAGAGGCTTCTCTCAAGAAAATAGCATACGGTGGGTAGACAAATTACTGTTGGGCAATTGATAGAAAAGCAAATAATCATGAAGATATCCAAGGCAATGATCATGTATATAGGCATCACGTCCAAAATAAGTAGACCGACTCCTGCCTGCATCTACTACTATTACTCCACACATCGACCGCTATCCAGCATGCATCTAGTGTATTAAGTCCATAAGAACGGAGTAATGCCTTAAGAACGATGACATGATGTAGACAAGATAAACTCACGTATGAATAAACCCCATCTTTTTACCCTTAGTATTAACGATACATACGTGTCATGTCCCTTTCTGTCACTGGGATTGAGCACCGCAAGATCGAACCCACTACAAAGCACCTCTTCCCATGGCAAGATAAATCAATCTAGTTGGCCAAACAAAATCAATAGATCGGAGAAGAAATATGAGTCTATAATAATCATGCAGCTAAGACTCAAATAATTTCATGGATAATCTGATCATAAACTCACAATTCATCGGATCCCAACAAACACACCGCAAAAAGTGATTACATCAGATAGAACTCCAAGAACATCGAGGAGAACATTGTATTGAAGATCAAAAAGAAAGAAGAAGCCATCTAGCTACTGCCTATGGACCCGAAGGTCTGTGGTAAACTACTCACGCATCATCGGAAGGGCAGCAAGGTTGATGTAGAACCCCTCCGTGATCGATTCCCCCTCCGGCGGAGTACCGGAGAAGGCCTCCAGATGGGATCTCTGTGGAACAGAAACTTGCGGCGGCGGAAAAAGTATTTCGTGGACTCCCATGAGGGTTTCTGATTTTTTCTGAATTTATAGTGGAAGAATTAGGTCAAACGGAGCTGGGTGGGCCCCACAAGGTACCAGGGCGCGCCACCCCCCCTGGGGCGCACCCTGGTGCCTCGTGGCCCACTCCTTCATCTTCTGGACCTCTCCCGAAGCTTCTAGTGTTTATCTTGTCCAATAAAAAATCTCCAAAAAGTTTCGTGGCATTTGGACTTCGTTTGGTATTGATTTTCTATAAAACAAAAACAGGGCAGAAAACAGCAACTGGCACTGGGCACTAGGTTAATAGGTTAGTCTCCAAAAATGATATATAATTGCTATAAATGATTATAAAAAACATCTAAGATTGATAATATAACAGCATGGAACAATTAAAAATTATAGATACGTTGGAGACGTATCAGCATCCCCAAGCTTAATTCCTGCTCGTCCTCGAGTAGGTAAATGATAAAAACAGAATTTTTGATGTGGAATGCTGCCGAACATATTTATCACATATTCTTTTCTTTTGTAGCATGGACATTGGACTTGAATGATTCAAAGCTATAGTCTATAATTTGACATGAAAATATAAATACTCAAGCATGCTAACAAGCAACCATGTCTTTCAAAATATCAACGCTATATAAAGTTATCCCTATCCCATTATGCTCAATCATTGATCCATTCATGAAACACACTCAAATATTAGCTACATCCAATGCACAAGTATGACAATAGTGCTCTCTAGTTGGTGCTTTTGTAAGAGAAGATGGAGACTCAAATAAAAATAAAAATTGCATAAAAGTAAATAGATAGGCCCTTCGCAAAGGGAAGCAGAGATTTGTCAAATGTGCCAGAGCTCAAAGCTAAAATTAAAGAGATAAAAATATTTTGAGAGGCATGCTTTTCCTGTCAACGAAAACGAACGAGAATTTCCAATATTTTCCATGCTAGACACATCATAGGTGGTTCCAAACAGAAAGTAAAGTTTATTTCCTTTCCACCATTCTTTCACAATCCATGGCTAGCCGTATCCACGGGTGCCCTCCATACCAACACTTTCCAAGGAATTTTGTTGTTATTAATTTGATTTCATTATGGGACTGGGCATCCCTATTACCAACCATTCTCTCGTGCAATGACAAGTGAATAAACACTCATCGTGAGAATAACACACCTAGCATGGAAAATAATGGCCACCCCCTGTCGCTTCATGAGCGGTACGGACACACAAAACGGAAAATTATTTTGAAAATTAGAGTTGGCACACGCAAATTTACTTGGAACGGCATTGAAATACCACATATAGGTAGATATAGTGGACTCATTTGGCACAACTTGGGTTTAAGGAGTTTGGATGCACAAGCAGTATTTCCGCTTAGTACAAATGAAGGCTAGCAAATAGATTGAGAAGCAACCAACCAAAAAACGATAACGGTCATAAACATGCATTGAACACAACTAACACCGAATAATGCACCATAAGTAGGATATAATTTCTTTGCATAACTATTGACTTAACGTGCATGCATAGGGAATAACAAACCTTAACACTAATATTCTTACTAAATCACAATTACTCACTAACATGACTCACATATTATCATTCCCATATCGCAAAACTATTGCAAGGAATCACACTTATCATATCCAATGATCTATATGAAAGTTTTTATTTATATCCCTCTTGAATATTCATCACTTTGGGACCAACTTCATATCTTGTGCAAATTACCGTTACTATCATCAACTCTCAAAAAGATTTAAGTGAAGCATGAGAGTGCAAATATTTCTTCAAAATTTCAATCCTATCAATTCTCAAAATAATATAAGTGAAGCATGAGAATTTATTTCTTCAAAATTTAGCCACCACCGTGCTCAAAAAGATTTAAGTGAAGCACTAGAGCAACTGCCTAGCTCAAAAAATTTAAGTGAAGCACATAGAGTATTCTAAAAAATGATGATAAACGTGTGGCTCTCTCAAGATAGGTGTGTTCAGCAAAGATGATTGTGACAAACTAAAAAGCAAACAAAGCAAAGACTCATATAATACAAGACGCTCCAAGCAAAACTCATATCATGTGACGAATAAAAATATAGCTCCAAGTAAAATTACCGATGGTTGGTAGAAGAAAGAGGGGATGCCTTCCGGGGCATCCCCAAGTTTAGACGCTTGAGTCTTCCTTGAATATTACCCTGGGGTGCCTCGGGCATCCCCAAGCTTAGGCTTTTACTACTCCTTATTCCTTCATCCATCGTGATCTCACCCAAAACTTGAAAACTTCAATCACACAAAACTCAACAAAACCTTCGTGAGATCCGTTAGTATAACAAAATAAATCATTACTATAAGTACTGTTGCAAACCCATTCATATTTTATTTTTGCATTATACCTACTGTACTCTAACTTCACCATGGCTTATACCCCCCGATACAATCCATAAATTCATCAAAACAAGCAAGTAGCGCATCAAAAACAGAATCTGTCAAAAACAGAACATTCTGTAGCAATCTATTTCAAAGCCATACTTCTGTAACTCCAAAAATTCTGAAAAATTAGGAAACCGTGGGCAATTCATATACCAATACTTTGTAAAAATTTAATGATTTTTTTGACCCTCCAGTACAGAAAAAAAATTCGGGCACTGGACGCAAAACTTTTTGTTTTCCAAACAGCATCAATTATTTTATCTTCCCAATCATCCTAAAGGCTTTACTTGGCACAAACACTAATTAAAAACAAAAAAACACAATCATACCATTAGCATGACAGTGAAAACACACAATAACAGATTTTATTTTATTTTATTCCTTGGGTTGCCTCCCAATCAAGCGCTATTGTTTTATGCCCCTAGCTAGGCATAATGCATAATTTCAAGTATTGTCATCTTTGGTTTCTATCTCCTCAATCACACATCCATTTTTTCTAATAGATTTAACATAGGTGTTTCTCACCATCGCACTTCTAGGCACAAAATCAAGAATTTTACTTTTGTGAATAGGTTCCTTAATTATACCAATGAAATCGGGGTGCAAGCTAATCATTTTAAGATCCTCATTTCCCTTACTAGAAGTAGCACCATTGATTTTAGGAACATACATAAACTTGCAATTCTTGCTAGGAGTAATTTTTTCAATAGTTTTAGCGGAAGAAAAAGCGGAACCTAATTTATTAATAATTTCTTCCAACTTATCGATCCTAGCGGGACTTTGTTCCACCCTTTCATTAATTATTGGTTCTTTCTCTTTTAGCATCTTAAGAGTAATACCTACTTTTGATCCAAATTGAGTAACATGGTTATGACTCTTTTTATCTAAATTTTCAATATGCTCAATGGTAGGCATTTTGTTTTCAATAGCATCTAACCTTTGCATAACATGTTCCAAGGTCAAAGTTGTTTCATTAATAGTAATAGGTGGTGATCCCACTAAATTTCCCATAGCATTAAAAGCATCCGTAGAGGGACACATCAAGAAATTCCCTCCAGTAATAGTGTCAAGCACAAATCGATACCAAGTAGTAATGCCCACATAAAAATTGTGAAGAAGGATGGTAGAGGATTGCTTACGAGTTGATCTATTATGAGCATCACAAATCCTATACCAAGCATCTTTTAAATTCTCTCCTCCCCTTTGTTTAAAATTAAGTACTTCATTTTCAGGGGTAATAGTAACGAGCGAAGAACTAGCCATAATGATAAAGCAAGCAAAAAGCAAACAAGCAAACAAGAAAAAGGCAAACGGAAAATATTTTTGTATTTTTGTAAAAATGTTTTAGAAGTGGGGGAGATGAAAACGAGAGGAAAATGGCAAATAAAGTAAATGCAAGGAGATGAGAGTTTATGCAAAGGTACTTGATAGATGTTGATGATGTCTCCCCGGCAACGGCGCCATAAATTCTTCCTGCTACTTGTAGCTTGCGTTGGTATTTCCCCGAAGAGGAAGGGATGATGCAGCACAGTTGTAACACCCCTATGTAATGAGCTACAGTGATCCACTATATTAAGGGCCATTTGCATTTCTATCCCTAACTCGAACCACCTACTCAGATTTGCCCCTAATTTCAAAGTGTACTCAAATTTGCCCCTCCGCCGTTAAGTGCACATATAGAAATGCCCATCCAAGCCATTTCCGTCCAGTCAAGGCCGTTTGACCACTAACTGGCCGTTTCTTTGACATTTTTGCCCCTCCATTCTTACAGCTGGGCCCAACTAACCGATTCACTCTCTCTCCCTCTCACTCTCTCTCGCCCGAGCGTCTTCTTCCTGGCGACGGGCAGGGCGATTTTGGGGGCCAAATCAAATCCATCGATTTCGAGGTCGGGGAGAGAGGGGCAACGGCGTGGTGATTGATGTGCACGTCGGGCATGTCATCTGCGAGCTCCTCGATGGCCGGCGATGTAAGTTTCAGTGTCGATTTGCGGGATTTTTGGGCATATAGCAAAACTAGGGTTCATCAATTTGGGGATTTTTTGCTGCTAGGTTGATGGTGTCGGGATAGTTCAGTTTGAATCGGAGTTTTACATTCCTGATCCGACATTCTGTGGCCTCGAGGTGCGCACGACGCGGCGGTGCCCTGGGCACGAGCTTGTTCCTGCTCGTCGCGTCGCCTGGGGAGGAGCAAGCACCGGCAGAAGGTTTCTGGGGTGCCCAGTTGATGTAAGTGTCTCGTGGGTAGACTTGCTTCTTGGTTGATTATTGGCCCTTGATTATTTGCAAATAATAGTTTTAGTGTTTTGTATTAATTTTGCAGCTCCCTGATGAATGTGACTGGCTTGTTTGGATTGACCCGCCACCGACTGAATGTGTTGCTCGTGCATTTGAGGAGCTCCATGCAGGATTAGAGAAGAGCTGGCTCAAAGCTCATACTTTAGAGAGGAGGGTGATGTATCTAACCGAGAAGAACAAGAAACTGAAGCTCAAGATGAAGAAGAGAGTCGAGCTTATGCAGGCATGGGGATTTATCGTAGTTCTTGGCTTTAGCATTTTGGCCACATTAGTTTCTGGGTGGTCTAATAATCCATACTAAGTGGATTATGGTTTGTAATGTAATGTTTGAGGAAATGAAATGGTAAATGAAATGTTTGAGAACAGAAATGCCAAATGCTCATACTTTATCCATGGATGTATGCTAAATGAAATGCCAATGATATTATGCAATGTTTGAGGAAATGTTTGAGAACAGAAATGCATGGATTGACAACTTCATTAGTATGTTTGAACAATCCTGTATGACAACAGAAATGATCTTGCACAAATTTTCCAACAGATATGATCTTGCAGAAATTAGACAACAGAAATGATGCACATTTAATATAGCAGTTGTATCATATCTTCCAACAGAAATGATCTTGAACATATCTTCGAAGAGAAATGATCTTGCAAACTGATTTGACAGCAGAAATTGGACAGAAAATTGAGAGCAAATATTTGACAGAAAACTGACAGCAAACATTTGACAGAATGTTGACAACAAACATTTGACAGCAACATAGCACTTAAGATATCACTGAAGATAGTAGTACTCCACAGATCAGTTTTACATAGTTCACCAAACACACTTAAGATAGCAGTTTTACATAGTTCACCAAACACACTTAAGATAGCAGTTTTACACAGTTCACCAAATAAAATGACCACACATCAGATCATAACTCTTTCATTTTCTTGCTCCTGTTGTTGCAAGCAGGGTTAGATGAGAGCCTTGTAGTCCTCCTGGTGGTGACATTTTTTCTCACAACTTTGCTGAGTTGATTGCTTCCAGTTACAGATCCTATAGTATGATCTGGTACACACTTGAGCTTCTTCTTGGCTGGTGACATTCCTCTCTCAGCTGGCTTTTTATAGTTCTTTCTTGGGCTACAATTGAATGAGACATGAAAGTTAGCAATCAATGAATGATAATTGAATGAGACAGCAGTAGTGCACTGTAAATTAGCAACAAAATATAAGAGAAGCACTGTAAATCATAAGATAGCAAACAATGCACCTTACTGCACTGGAAACTGTTGGTGCATCACTTGGTGGGGCTTGCACTTCATCATTTTCAGGAAGTGCTATAGAACTAGCAGTAGCATTTTCCAGATATGTACTAGCATCTGTAGCATCTTCATCAGCATCAGTTGTAGCATCTGTTGTAGCATCTGTTGTAGCTAGAGGAGCATCTGTTGCATTTTCAGCCCCCCAATGTTCTTCTTCCCCAAAAGCAGGGTCAATTGACTCTTTGCAGTGAGTGCCACGATGCCCAAGTCTTCCACACCTACTACATTTCTTCCTCCTTCCTCCAAGTCCTTTTCCCTCTGATTTTGCCCTAATTCTTGTCTTCCTAGGTCTACCAGGGGGCCTATTTTGCACTAGAGCAGACAATTTAAATCCTGGATCCACTTCATCCCACTGTTGCTTGCCCTCCATTGCTGGCAAATTTTCAGCATAAGTAGCATTGAACTTTGCAACAGAAAAGAACTCATGTACATACTGATCAATCTCACTGACTGGACCTCTCATTGAAGTAATAAAATACAAAGCATGTATGCAAGGTTGTCCAGTTATCTGCCACCTTCTACAACTACAAGCCCTTGATTCTAAATTAACTGGATATCTCCACTCCCTCTTCTCCTTGTCAACTCCAGTTATATCTGCCTCATATGTGCTTCTTTTCACTATTTCCATATCAAGGTCCTTAGATTTTGCATGAAGCATTTTCATGACTTTGGGGATTATGATGTGCCCAATGAATGTTGCAGCTGCAATCTGCTGTCTGAGGTCAAACTTTTCCATTATGAACTGTCTTATTTTGTCAAGCAAGTCCACAATGTGTATACCCTTCCACCTCTTAATTTTTGAATTGAAGGACTCAGCTAGATTGTTGTTTACATAATCTACTTTGCAAATTTCATTGAACAGTGACCTTGCCCATAGCTTGGTGTGATGCTCTTCTAAGTACTCCTTCACACCAACCTTGGTGTACAACATCCTAAGATGGTAGTTGTGTTTCTTTATGCTATATGTCAATGAACAAGGCCATAAATTTTCATCAAAGAATTTCCCTCTAAACTTCTTTGAGAAATTTGCTGCCAAATGCCTCATGCATTCTCTGTGTTGCACTCCTGGGAACACAGCTTCTACTGCAGTCTCATGTCCTTTGCATGCATCAGTGTGGATAACAAGACCTGGTGGGTGTCCTATAAGCTCTCTTAAATTCTGGAAGAACCAAGTCCAGCTCTCTATATTTTCAGTCTCTAGAACTCCATATGCAACTGGGAAGATCCAGTTGCAAGCATCCACAGCACATGCACTCACTAGTTGTCCTCTAAATCTGCCATTTAATGCAGTGGCATCTACTGCAAGATAAGGCCGACATCCATTCAAAAAACCCTGCCAACATGCTTTGAAAGAAACAAACACTCTCCTAAAGCACTCTTTCTCTCTAGGTTTCCCATTTATTTTGTACTTTACAGTGTGTTTATCAATACTTACTACACTGCCAGGAGATGCTTTCTCCACTTTTGCCTTGAAAGTATACAACAACTGGAAAGAGTCAGTCCACTTACCATAGATTCTGTCTAGTGCCATTTGCTTCCCATATAAAACTCTCATGTATGGAACTGCCAGGCCATACTTCTTCTTCAAATTTTTCTGCAGTTGTGTTGGACCCACTTCTGAATCCTCTAAAACCCAGTTCTTCACTGCATCAGCAACCCATCTGCTCTTAGCTGACCTCAATCTTTGCCTTCTGCTGACACTAGGACATGTATGAGCAGTTTTGTTCACCTTAACCTGCATTCATGAAAGTAGCTAACACATGTCAGAACATGATGTGCTGCAACAAACAAACAAAATACCATATCAATGTGACTTACTATACATGCACTGTTAGTAGCTAAAGTTAATACCTGAAACAATGTGCTATGTCTCATTAAGGAGGCATGCATCCTCCATTGACACCTCTTATAAGCACAATGTACTGTCAACCTACTTCTGTCACTCTTGTCTATCACAAATTCACTTTGAGTTTTGATTGAGAAAGTTGCAAGGGCATTCCTACAGTCTAAAGCACTAGAAAATATAGTTCCCTCTTTTAAAGAAAGATCATCTCTGTTGTATTGCACATCTGGCCTTTCCTCATCAGATGTCTCAGAGTATCCCATGTCCATGTCCTCCTCCTTCTCATCTTCACCTGCCTCAGCAAACATGCCTTCTGGTGGTGGAACATAATCATCATCCCCATCATCATCTTTATCCTTGCCCTTCTTCCTTGTAACAAACTGTGGAAACAGCCTTTCATCCTCATCATCAGTAGGCCAATCATCAGGTAGTCCCTCCTCAGTATAGGGATCACCAGAATAACTGCTATTAGTGGGACCTGCATGCCTAGGAACTTCTTCAGTAGGTGTTCCTGGTAATTGCTTATGCCTCACGACAGTTGCGTCCGCATGAAGAGAATTATCCAGTGCATGATCTTGAACTTGCTGCAGTGATATATGCATTGAAGCTATGGAGACATTACCTTCTCGGTAACCGGTGTGAGATATATACTGATCATCAAAGTCTGAAGTATTTATTTACTCAGCCAGATCTCAATCTCTGCCAACAACGATGGTTGGAAACGATCACGGACAATGACTATGGTATTTCTTATACACCTGGCAAGGCTAATGTGATGGCTGATGCCTTGAGCCGCAAGTCCTATTGTAACAACCTCACGGTTCAGCGAGCTCAACCTCGTCTGTATGAAGAATTGCGCCAGCTGAACCTCTACATTGTTCCACAGGGTTCTCTTAATACCCTTGTTATACAGCCAGATCTTCTGAATGCTGTTAAGCGTGCACAAGCTAAAGATGCTGAAGTTGATCTGATGAAAAGGGATCTTCACCTTGAAAAGTACAGGGATTTCTCGCTTGCTGAAGATGGAACCTTGTATTTCAAAGACCGCATTGTGGTACCTCGATACGAATTAATGACCGAAAAAGGTATGAAGGAGGCACATGATACACCACTGTCTATTCATCCGGGTAGCACCAAGATGTATCGAGATCTCCGTCAAAGGTACTGGTGGTCTAGAATGAAGCAGGATATTGCTCGATATGTTGCTGAATGTGACGTTTGCCGTCGCGTTAAAGCAGAACATTAGAAGCCTGCTGGAATTCTGCAACCGCTCCCTATTCCTTTATGGAAATGGGATAAGGTTCAAATGGATCTCATTACTGGCCTTCCCAAGTCACAGAAGGGTCATGATGCTATTCTCGTCGTCATTGACCAACTCTCCAAAGTTGCACACTTTCTGCCAGTTAAGGAGACGATCACTGCTAGTCAGTTAGCAGAGTTATACATCTCCAGGATTGTATCACTCCACGGTATTCCGAAGGAGATCAGTTCAGACCGTGGCAGCCTCTTCACCTCACACTTCTGGAATAGTTTCCAACAAGCTATGGGAACTCATATTACTTGTAGTTCAGCTTATCACCCCCAGTCCCAAGGCCAAGCGGAACGAGTGAATCAAGTGCTTGAAGATATGCTGCGAGCTTGTGTTATATCATTTGGCAAGAAGTGGGAAGAATCTCTCCCGTATGCCAAATTCTCTTACAACAACATCTATCGAGCAAGCTTGAAAATGGCCCCCTTCGAAGTGTTATATGGACGTAAGTGTCGAACCCCTCTGAATTGGTCAGAAACTGGGGAACGACCGCTCATTGGTCCAGATATTATCCAACACGCTAAAGAGCAAGTCCGAATTGTGCGAGAAAATCTCAAAGCTGCTCAAGCTCGCCAGAAGAGCAACTATGATCGTAAACACTGGGGATCGATCTATCAACCTGGTGAGCAAGCTTATCTGCATGTCACTCCTATGAAGGGCACTCACCGCTTTGGGATCAAGGGCAAGTTAGCTCCACGCTACATCGGCCCCTTCCGCATTCTCGCTAGGCGCGGACAAGTGGCTTATAAACTGGAATTGCCGTCGCAATTCTCCCACATCCACGATGTCTTCCATGTGTCGCAACTTCGCCGTTGCTTCAAGGAATCTCCACACCGAGCTGTGGATCATGAGATGCTTGATCTGCAAGATGATCTCTCTTATAAGGAGCATCCGATCCGCATTCTCGATCAAGCTGAACGTCGGACCCGCCAGAAGACTACCAAGTTCCTTAAAGTGCAGTGGTCTAATCATACTGAAGATGAAGCCACTTGGGAACGCGAGGATCGTCTTCGGGAGGAATACCCCGAACTGTTTCCTTCTACCTCCTAAATTCTCGGGACGAGAATTTCTTTTAGAGGAGGAGAATTGTAACACCCCTATGTAATGAGCTACAGTGATCCACTATATTAATGCCAAGTCATCTGAGATTTGCAGTGATAATCATGTTGGATTAATATCTCATTTCAAATTCTGCCACTGAATTCAAATTCAAAAACAAGTGAAATTTGGTGTTGCACAAAAGTTGCTGGAAAAATGTTCATCATTTAGCATAAATTCCAAAACAATTTATTCTTAAGAAAATCAACATCACTCTTATGCAAAGATCGACAGTAGCAATTATTTCAATGCAATTCCAGCAATTTAAAATTGCAAATTCATTTATGAAAAATGCAAATGAAATTATCTGCCCCCCAAAATAATTGTGGCACTGCCTAAAAATGCAGTGGATTTTTGTGGGCCAGTCCCAAAATTGTCCTAAGTCATTTGGTGCCCCCAAATATTTCTTTGCCTGCCTCTGTTTTTGAATAAATGGAAAAAAGCAGAAAAAGAGAAAGGGCAGAAGCTTACCTGGCTCTGGGCCGCGCCGGCCCAGCCGGCCCGCACCTGTTTCTTCTACCTGCTCCCGCGCTTGTGTCGACGTCGCCGTGGCTGCGCCCGTCACCGCCGCCCACCGCTCGCCACCGCATCGGGGCAGGTGGGCTGGGGATAAGGGCGCCCCGAGCCTTCCCCCCTAGTCTCCGCGCCTCTTCTTTCTCCCTCTCCTGCACGCGCTCGCTCCTCCCTCTCCTCTGCTCGTGCACCCGAGAGCTGCCGCCGCCGCGCCGTGGTAAATCTCCGCGGCCAGCCACTCCCTCGCCTCTCCGAGCAGGCCATCAGCTCCGCCGTCGTCTCCTTCATCCCCGACCTCGCGTTCAAGCCCGAGGCCACGGCATTGGCCGAATCGAGCCGGAGTCCGCCGCGGATCACCGGAGCTCCGCCGCACCGTACGTCACCGCCTCTGCGCTACAAATCCGCCAAGGGCCACCGTGAGCCGCTGCGGTGAGCTCCTCACCTCCTTCCCTCTCTTTTCGCTCTTCTCCGCGCCCGGAGCGGCCGGTTCCGCCATGACCGAGCCCAGCTCCGCCGATGAGCTCGCTGCCGTCACGGCAGTGGCCGGCATGATCCACCGAGCTCGCCAACGTGTTCGTGGCTTCGAGTAGACGCCGTAGGAGTAGCGCGCCACCGGCTTTGGCCGCTGTATCACCGCGCGCGAGTTCGCCGGACTTCGGGCTTCCGCCGTTCTTGTCACCGGCGATGACTCCGACCTCCCCCGCACCTGAGACCACCCTAGATCGACGCGGCGTGATCGTCTCGTTCGAACGCAAGCAGAATCGCGCGAGATGATGCTCTGTAGAGGAAATCCGAGCATCTCCGGCGATCGCCGCCGTGTTTGAGCTCGCCGAAGCCTTTTTCCGGCGACGCGCTGACCTGGCCAGGCGCGGGACCCACCCAGTGACACTGCCAGTGGGCCCCTGCCGCTGTTGACCGCGTTGACTACTGTCAACGCGGGTTACTGTACACCTCTGACACTGACGAGTGGGCCCGCACGACTAATTAGCGTTAATAATTAATTAGGTTAATTCTGATAATTAATTAGGTCACTGACAGGTTGGCCCACTAGTTAATTAACTCTGTTAGATTAAATTTAATCACTGTTAAAACTTCTGTGGCTGACAGGTGGGTCCCACCTGTCTGTTTGACCAGTCAGCTGGTCAGCCGACTGCTGATGTAGTGCTGACATCAGCATGACGTCATATGCTTTTTCTGTTAATTCTGTTAATTTAAATAAATTCAGAAAATGCTAAAAACTTTGAAAAATCGTAGAAATTAAACCGTAGCTCGGATCGAAAAACTTTCTACATGAAAGTTGCTCAGAAAAATCCCACGAAACCGATCGTGCCATCTGTTTTCATGTTGGGACCCTCTACGTAGGTGAACCCGCAACTTTTTGCCTGTTTCCGGTAGATGAATAGTGCATACATACCGGTTAATAATTCCAACTTAAATCTTAAAATAACTAAAATGGTTTAGTAATACATTTAGGAAACCCTGCACTGCATTTTAGCATGTCATGCTTTGTGTTGCATTTGCCTGCCTTTTATTTATTGTGTCTTCCCCCTCTTCTTCTCCGATAGCCCCCGAGACCGACGCCGCTCAGGAGACCGACGACACCACTGATGATCCCTCCTTTGCCGCAGAGCTTCCAGGCAAGCAGCCCCCCTTGACGCATGCCTATATCACCTATTCTCTCTCCCTCGTGCTTGCATTAGAATTAGCTACTGCTACTGTTCTATCCTATTCTGCTGCATAGCCTATCCTTGTAACTGCTTTTGATACATTACCTGCAATCCTAAATGCTTAGTGTAGGTTGGATGTAATCAACTATGGCCCCTCTTCCTTGCTGTAGTTGTGCCGCATTAGTATCTGTGCCCCGATCGATGTGATCGAACGGGCTGAGACCAGCACTACACCTCACCCCCCTGAGTTGCTCGACTCTGCAGAGCTACCATCGAGTGCCGAGGGTGATGACTCTCATCTCACTCCCGATGATGCCTCTGTAGTACAGCTAGTCGGACGTGGGTTACCGAGGGTGATTCCTCTTTCACCACCTCCGATGAAGCTTTTGTCGTGCAACCCCGCTTGTGTGAACACCAACGAGGGTGATTCCTCCGGGTTCACCTTGTCGGTTACATCTAGTGGGAATCCAACGAGGGTGATTCCTCGGGTTCCTGCTTGATGTTATGGACACACGGTTACTTGCACTTTATTACTGCTGTTACTGGATAAAGACGGGTCAGCCCCGAGGGGTACCCGCGAGAGATATGTTGTCGGGTTGACCATGAGGGTGCCCGAGAGATGAATACGTGGCACGGCCGGGCATTCTTAGCCCTTGTCGTAAGTCCACGAGACGGGGCGACGGGGTCACAGGATCGTGAGTCTCTGCTCGTTTCCGCGTGCTCCAAATGCACTAATGGGTTAGGATATGTAATCTGAGTAGGCCTCTGGCCTTTTCGCGCTAACCAGCACGTGGGAATAATATGGGTACTCGGCGTCGTAGTATCAGCCAAAGCTCTTCAGACGTCAGCGGTTGAGCGGCACGCGCCCGGGTTGGACCGTGAAGGCCTGCGCTTGTATTAAGGGGGCTAGGTCTGCTCCCGGCCGTCCTCGCAACGCGCAGGAGTGCAAAGGGCGATGGGCCCAAGACCCCTGAGTGCTTAGGATGTAGACCAGCATGCTGGCCTCTCTGTTGATCCTAGGTAGGGCTACGACGTGTCGATAGTCCGAGGCCGGGCATCGACTAATCAAGTGTGTCCGGTCAGAGTCATCGAGCGTGTTGGGTAAGTTGGTGCACCCCTGCAGGGAAGTATATCTATTCGAATAGCCGTGTCCACGGTAACAGGACGCTCGGAGAATATCCCGATCTACTACAACTAGAAATGGGTTGAATATGATAGCTCCGGGATTGGTTTCTCGCAGAGAGTCGAGGAAGGATCTCTGGGCGATGTTGATACTTGCTGCTACTATTTTATTTATGTACAAATCTGCACTCTTCTTATGCTGCAAGACCCTGAAGATGCTAGTTTTCGATAGGCTAGGCCCTTCTCTCTATTCTGGCATTTCTGCAAATCAGTCCACATATACAGCCTTCCATTGATAATGTTGCATACTTAGAATAGTTCTGATGTAAGTCTTGCTGAGTACTTTGGATGAGTACTCACGGTTGCTTTGCTTCCATTTTTCCCCATACCCGAATGCTGTGACCAGATGACGGAGCCCCGGAGCCAGCTGCCCCAGCAGCCGACGACGACTACTACCACTACTACCCCTCCGGATACTACTACTACGAGGAGCCGACCGACGACCAGGAGTAGTTAGGAGGCACCCAGGCAGGAGGCCTGCTCCTTTCGATCCAGTGTTTTTATTTTGCCCCGCCTTCTTAAAGGCCTATCTGTTTAACTTTGTGTCTGTACTCAGATACCCGATGCTTCCGCTGATGCTTGTATGACATCGAGCTTATGTATTCGAGCCCTCGAGGCCCCTGACTTGTAATATAAAGCTTGTATTATTTTATTTGTGTTTAGAGTTGTGTTGTGGTATCTTCAAGTGAGTCCTTAGGCTTGATCGTGTACACTTGCGTGTATGATTAGTACACGATTAAGTCGGGGGCGTCACAAGTTGGTATCAGAGCCGACTGCCTGTAGGAACCCCCCTGTCGAACTCCTTGGCCGAAGTTGTGTCTAGTCTTTCAAAAATTGTTTTACTAACATGGCTGTGTGGCTTACGGGCCCACGTCGCCAATGGGTGGTATTAGGATCTTTTATTCCTCATCTATACTCTGGGACTTTGATCTCTCTTCTTTTCGGGTTAAATGATTTTACTAACTCTGACATTAGGTTCTCGTAATCACTTTCAACCGGAGAGCTGGATTGTCTGCAACTAATTCATTCCTTTGGACTGATTACTTTGATAATCACTTTTTCTTTTCCATTGGTTTGTTTAACCTTTCCTTTCCAAGTTATCATATGCTTCTCACACTGTCATTTGACAATCTTGAAATTTTCCTCTGTTTCAGATGGATTGTTTGTTCCCGCCGCGTCCCGCAAGACAGCTTGTCCGTCTGACCATGGCTGTTGATGCGACTGGGTTCCCGGCCATATTGGTCGATCTCTTGACCAGGCTGGGATATCGCCGGTATCCCGAGTACACAGTTTACGAGGATTACCGCGAGTTCAACCAGGAGCAGTACCATGCTGAGGTTCGCATCTACGATCGGCAGGATCTCTCCATCACTGAGTTGCACACCTTTCACGGTGTTGGAGTGACTGTCGACATGGCAGTCCATGATGCTGCCTATACTGCTATTGCCCGTCTCCGGGGAGAGCACAGCAGTCGCTTGGAGCATACTGTCTTCAGATACATCCCGTATGCTCCTGCTGGGGATGAGACTGGATACTACACTGCTGTGTGTACGCCTTACGTGTCGCGTCGTTATGACCCGCAGGTTTTGGTACAGTACACTCAGGCTCTGGACCGTACTGCTCGAGCTCTTGCTGTCGAGTTGCACGCCACTCGTGCTCGTCTTTACGATGCTCTGACACAGTTGCTGCCAGCAGTCAGTGCACGGATGCACCCAAAGTACATTCTTTACCCGCGCAGGACGGAGATGCCACCAGGTCTTGACTGGCCTGCTGTTGGAGGTTTTACCCATCCACGTGGTCCTCTTCTTCTAGTTCGGGACCAGGTTCTGCATCAGAGTGTTCACGGAGCGCAGGATCCTTCCTTCGAGGGTACCCTGCGTCGTCACCTGCAGTTACCTCGGTACAGTGGTTTTCTCCGACGCTGATGTAGCATATCGCTATGTCACGTTGTTGTATCCCTCCACCGCGTGCCTGCGTGCCGCCTAGTTGTCTAGCTTTCCCTTATGCCGTTGTAACGCTGGTCTGTAACCGAACCTATGTATGGATCCGTATGTCATGATGACTATGTTGATGTATCTATTGCACTTCCTTTTGTTGTGCATGTTACTTCATGAATGAATCCATACCTCTGCAAAGCTCGTTGCTAAACTACCCCTGTTGAATTTTAGTAGGATGGTTAGACCCACAGGTCGTGGCCGTGGTGCCAACAATCCACCACCGCCCGACTATATGGCAGCCATGATGCAATAGTTTGAAGTGCACCGTCAGTTTATGCAAGGGCTGATGGATCAGTTTCCCCGCCCCAATGCCAACCAGCAGCCAACCGCAATCACTTTGCAAGAGTTTGTGCGCCTGAATCCAACCATTTACCGCAACTCGGTTCAGCCGCTAGACGCTGATGATTGGCTCCGCGACATCTTTTTCGAGATGGAGTCTGCGAATGTGGACCCTGCCAGCTATGTCACCTTCGCATCATATTTCCTGAAAGGACCCGCAGCACTATGGTGGGACACACACAGACAGACCTTAGCTCCTGGAACTATCATCACCTGGATGGAGTTCAAGGCTGCTTTCCGTGCTCGTTACATCCTGCAAGGAGTGATAGACCGCAAGAAGCGTGAGTTCCGCAATCTCACTCAGGGCAGTAAGTCTGTGGAAGCCTATCAGCGGGAATTTCTGGAATTATCTCGCTACGCTGAAGAGGACATTGCTACCGATGCACGTAGACAGGAGAAGTTCCGTGAAGGGCTCCATCCTGACATCAAGCTCGCTCTGCTAATCCAAGACTTTGCCGACTTCGCCACCTTGGTGAACAAGGCTATCCAGGTCGAGACAGGTCTGAAGGATCACAAGGACGCTCTTAAGCGCACCCGTGAAGCGGGCTCATCTTCGGGCTCGTCTTCCCAGAAGCGCCGCATATGGATTCCCCAAAGCATGTACCATCCAGCTGTACCTGTTCAGAGGCCATCGTATGTTGCACCACGTATGCCTCCTCCACCCCCAAGACAGTTCAGGTCTCTGGCTCCAATGCCTCGAGCCCCAGCTCCACGTCCCGACAATGGACTCTGCTTCAAGTGTGGCCATCCAGGTCACCGTGCCAGAGACTGCTCCCAGGGACAGAACCAGTTGGCACTTCCTCCTGCTGGCCGTGGAAATGGCCGTGGTATTAATCAGCCTCGCAATTATAATGCTAGACCTTCATATGGTCGTGGGCAGGCTTATCATGTCAACATGGCTGAAGCTCAAGATCAACCAGAGATTGTGATGGGTACACTTCTTGTTAATTCAGTACCTGCATCTGTTCTATTTGATACAGGAGCATCGCATTCTTTTATATCAGAAGAGTTTGCATTCATGCATGGCATTAAACATGAAAATTTGCGCCATCCGTTAGTGGTTAACACTCCCGCGGGCCATTGTCGAACCTCTATGTTCAACCCGATGTCACTATTGATATTGAAGGGTTGGAGTTCCGTGCCTATCCCATTATTTTGAAGTCTTCCAAGATTGACCTCATTCTGGGAATGGATTGGTTGAAGGCTCACATTGCCTTAATCAATTGTGCTGCTAAGTCTGTTCAACTCCTGCATCCCTCGGATGAGATAGTTTCCTACCAGGCTCATGTCATTCATAGCGCCGAGTCTCAGATTTATGCACTGAATGCGTTGAACGCTTCACCTCTTGAGGGGATCGAAAACATTCCAGTCGTTCGCGACTTCCAAGATGTATTCCCGGAAGAACTTCCAGGAGTACCCCCTGTTAGAGCTGTCGAGTTTGTCATCGACCTTAAACCAGGCACAACTCCTATTGCGAAGCGTCCTTATAAGATGCCTCCGCATGAACTTCTCGAGCTTAAGGAGGAACTCGATAAATCGCTTCAAAAGGGTTTCATTCGTCCAAGTTCCTCTGCCTGGGGAGCACCTTCTCTCTTCGTCAAGAAGAAAGATGGTACAAACCGATTGGTCCAAGATTACCGGCCTATCAATCAAGCCACCATTCAGAACAAGTATCCGCTTCCTCAGATCAATGATCTGTATGATCAACTTGCTGGATCATCAGTGTTCTCTAAACTCGACTTGAGGTTGGGTTATCATCAGATCCGTGTCCGCGAAGAGGATATTCCCAAGACTGCCTTTGTTACTCGATATGGCTCTTATGAGTACACCGTCATGTCATTTGGCTTGACTAATGCACCAGCAACGTTCTCCCGTCTGATTAATTATATCTTCATGGATTACCTCGACAAATTCGTCGTGGTATATCTGGATGATATCCTGGTATTCTCCAAGAATAAGGAAGAACATGCTGTACATCTTCGTCTTGTTCTGGAAAAGCTTCGAGAGCACCAGTTATATGCCAAGTATTCCAAGTGTGAATTCTGGTTATCTGAAGTAACCTACCTTGGTCATGTGATTTCCAAGGATGGAATTGCTGTCAACCCAGAACGAGTTCAGGCTATTCTTGACTGGACTCCCCCGAAGAATGTCAAGCAAGTCAGAAGTTTTCTCGGTCTCGCAAACTATTATCGTCGATTTGTCGAGAACTTCTCAAAGATTGCCAAGCCTTTGACTAATCTGCTTCACAAAGGCGTTAAGTTTGGGTGGACAGATAAATGTCAGGAAAGTTTCCAGACCCTCAAGGACAAACTGACTTCTGCACCAGTGCTTGCACCTCCGGATTCTCGCAAGGATTTCGTGATTTATTGCGACGCCTCTCGTCAGGGATTGGGATGTGTCCTGATGCAAGAGCGCAGAGTAATTGCTTATGCCTCACGACAGTTGCGTCCGATGAAGAGAATTATCCAGTGCATGATCTTGAACTTGCTGCAGTGATATATGCATTGAAGCTGTGGAGACATTACCTTCTCGGTAACCGGTGTGAGATATATACTGATCATCAAAGTCTGAAGTATTTATTTACTCAGCCGGATCTCAATCTCCGCCAACAGCGATGGTTGGAAACGATCACGGACTATGACTGTGGTATTTCTTATACACCTGGAAAGGCTAATTTGATGGCTGATGCCTTGAGCCGCAAGTCCTATTGTAACAACCTCACGGTTCAACGAGCTCAACCTCGTCTGTATGAAGAATTGCGCCAGCTAAACCTCTGCATTGTTCCACAGGGTTCTCTTAATACCCTTGTTATACAGCCAGATCTTCTGAATGCTGTTAAGCATGCACAAGCTAAAGATGCTGAAGTTGATCTGATGAAAAGGGATCTTCACCTTGAAAAGTACAGGGATTTCTCGCTTGCTGAAGATGGAACCTTGTATTTCAAAGACCGCATTGTGGTACCTCGGTTCGAATTAATGACCGACAAAGTTATGAATGAGGCACATGATACACCACTGTCTATTCATCCGGGTAGCAACAAGATGTATCGAGATCTCCGTCAAAGGTACTGGTGGTCTAGAATGAAGCAGGATATTGCTCGATATGTTGCTGAATGTGACGTTTGCCGTCGCGTTAAAGCAGAACATCAGAAGCCTGCTGGAATTCTGCAACCGCTCCCTATTCCTTTATGGAAATGGGATAAGGTTCAAATGGATCTCATTACTGGCCTTCCCAAGTCACAGAAGGGTCATGATGCTATTCTCGTCGTCATTGACCAACTCTCCAAAGTTGCACACTTTCTGCCAGTCAAGGAGACGATCACTGCTAGTCAGTTAGCAGAGTTATACATCACCATGATTGTATCACTCCACGGTATTCGAAGGAGATCAGTTCAGACCGTGGCAGCCTCTTCACCTCACACTTCTGGAATAGTTTCCAACAAGCTATGGGAACTCATATTACTTGGAGTTCAGCTTATCACCCCCAGTCCCAAGGCCAAGTGGAACGAGTGAATCAAGTGCTTGAAGATATGCTGCGAGCTTGTGTTATATCATTTGGCAAGAAGTGGGAAGAATCTCTCCCGTATGCCGAATTCTCTTACAACAACAGCTATCAAGCAAGCTTGAAAATGGCCCCCTTCGAAGTGTTATATGGACGTAAGTGTCGAACCCCTCTGAATTGGTCAGAAACTGGGGAACGACCGCTCATTGGTCCAGATATTATCCAACACGTTGAAGAGCAAGTCCGAATTGTGCGAGAAAATCTCAAAGCTGCTCAAGCTTGCCAGAAGAGCAACTATGATCGTAAACACTGGGGATCGATCTATCAACCTGGTGAGCAAGCTTATCTGCGTGTCACTCCTATGAAGGGCACTCACCACTTTGGGATCAAGGGCAAGTTAGCAATTATTTCAATGCAATTCCAACAATTTAAAATTGCAAATTCATTTATGAAAAATGCAAATGAAATTATCTGCCCCCCAAAATAATTGTGGCACTGCCTAAAAATGCAGTGGATTTTTGTGGGCCAGTCCCAAAATTTTCCTAAGTCATTTGGTGCCCCCAAATATTTCTTTGCCTGCCTTTGTTTTTGAATAAATGGAAAAAAGTAGAAAAAGAGAAAGGGCAGAAGCTTACCTGGCTCTGGGCCGCGCCGGCCCAGCCGGCCCGCACCTGTTTCTTCTACCTGCTCCCGCGCTCGTGTCGACGCCGCCGTGGCTGCGCCCGTCACCGCCGCCCACCGCTCGCCACCGCATCGGAGCAGGTGGGCTGGGGATAAGGGCGCCCCGAGCCTTCCTCCCTGGTCGCCGCGCCTCTTCTTTCTCCCTTTCCTGCACGCGCTCGCTCCTTCCTCTCTTCTGCTCGTGCATCCGAGAGCCGCCGCCGCCTCGCCGTGGTAAATCTCCTCGGCCAGCCACTCCCTCGCCTCTCCGAGCAGGCCATCAGGTCCGCCGTCGTCTCCTTCTTCATCCCCGACCTCGCGTTCAAGCCCGAGGCCACGACATTGGCCGAATCGAGCCGGAGTCCGCCGCAGATCACCGGAGCTCCGCCGCACCGTACGTTGCCGCCCCTGCGCTACAAATCCGCCAAGGGCCACCGTCAGCCGCTGCGGTGAGCTCCTCACCTCCTCCCCTCTCTTTTCGCTCTTCTCCGCGCCCGAAGCGGCCGGTTCCGCCATGACCGAGCCCAGCTCCGCCGATGAGGTCGCTGCCGTCGCGGTAGTGGCCGGCATGATCCACCGAGCTCGCCAACGTGTTCGTGGCTTCGAGTAGACGCCGTAGGAGTAGCGCGCCGCCCGCTTTGGCCTCTGTATCACCGCGCGCGAGTTCGCCGGACTTCGGGCTTCCGCCGTTCTTGTCACCGGCGACGACTCCGACCTCCCCCGCACCTGAGACCACCCTAGATCGACGCGGCGTGATCCTCTCGTTCGAACGCAAGCAGAATCGCGCGAGATGATGCTCTGTAGAGGAAATCCGAGCATCTCCGGCGATCGCCGCCGTGTTTGAGCTCGCCGGAGCCTTTTTCCGGTGACGCGCTGACCTGGCCAGGCGCGGGACCCACCCAGTGACACTGCCAGTGGGCCCCTGCCGCTGTTTGACCGCGTCGACCACGGTCAACGAGGGTTACTGTACACCTCTGACACTGACGAGTGGGCCCGCATGACTAATTAGCGTTAATAATTAATTAGGTTAATTCTGATAATTAATTAGGTCACTGACAGGTTGGGTCCACTAGTTAATTAACTCTGTTAGATTAAATTTAATCACTGTTAAAACTTCTGTGGCTAACAGGTGGGTCCCACCTGTCTGTTTGACCAGTCAGCTGGTCAGCCGACTGCTAACGCAGTGCTGACATCAGCATGATGCCATCAGCTTTTTCTGTTAAATCTGTTAATTTAAATAAATTCAGAAAATGCTAAAAACTTTGAAAAATCGTAGAAATTAAACCGTAGCTCGGATCAAAAAACTTTCTACATGAAAGTTGCTCAGAAAAATCCCACGAATCCGATCGTGCCATCTATTTTCATGTCGGGACCTTCTACGTAGGTGAACCCGCAACTTTTTTCCTGTTTCCGGTAGATGAATAGTGCATACATACCGGTTAATAATTCCAACTTAAATCCTAAAATAACTAAAATGGTTTAGTAATACATTTAGGCAACCCTGCACTGGATTTTAGCATGTAATGCTCTGTGTTGCATTTGCCTGTCTTTTGTTTATTGTTTCTTCCCCCTCTTCTTCTCCGATAGCCCCCGAGACCGACGCCGCTCAGGAGACCGACGACACCACTGACGATCCCTCCTTTGTCGCAGAGCTTCCAGGCAAGCAACCCCCCTTGACGCATGCCTATATCACCTATTCTCTCTCCCTCCTGCTTGCATTAGAATTTGCTACTGCTACTGTTCTATCCTATTCTGCTGCATAGCCTGTCCTTGTAACTGCTTTTGATACATTACCTGCAATCCTAAATGCTTAGTGTAGGTTGGATGTAATCATCTGTGGCCCCTCTTCCTTGTTGTAGTTGCCCCACTTTAGTATCTGTGCCCCGATCGATGTGATCGAACGGGCTGACACCATCACTACACCTCACCCCCCTGAGTTGCTCGACTCTGCAGAGCTACCATCGAGTGCCGAGGGTGATGCCTCTCATCTGACTCCCGATGATGCCTCTGTAGTACAGCTAGTCGGACGTGGGTTACCGAGGGTGATTCCTCTTTCACCACCTCCGATGAAGCTTTTGTCGTGCAACCCCGCTTGTGTGAACACCAACGAGGGTGCTTCCTCCGGGTTCACCTTGTCGGTTACATCTAGTGGGAATCCAACGAGGGTGATTCCTCGGGTTCCTGCTTGATGTTATGGACACACGGTTACTTGCACTTTATTACTGCTGTTACTTGATAAAGACGGGTCGGCCCCGAGGGGTGCCCGCGAGAGATATGTTGTCGGGTTGACCATGAGGGTGCCCGAGAGATGAATACGTGGCACGGCCGGGCATTCTTAGCCCTTGCCGTAAGTCCACGAGACGGGGCAACGGGGTCACAGGATCGTGAGTCTCTGCTCGTTTCTGCGCGCTCCAAATGCACTAAGGGTTAGGATATGTAATCTGAGTAGGCCTCTGGCCTTTTCGCGCTAACCAACACGTGGGAATAATATGGGTACTCGGCGTCGTAGTATCAGCCAAAGCTCTTCAGACGTCAGCGGTTGAGCGGCACGCGCCCGGGTTGGACCGTGAAGGCATGCGCTTGTATTAAGGGGGCTAGGTCTGCTCCCGGCCGTCCTCGCAACGCGCAGGAGTGCAAAGGGCGATGGGCCCAAGACCCCTGAGTGCTTAGGATGTAGACCGGCATGCTGGCCTCTCTGTTGAGCCTAGGTAGGGCTACGACGTGTCGATAGTCCGAGGCCGGGCATCGACTAAGCAAGTATGTCCGGCCAAAGTCATCGAGCGTGTTGGGTAAGTTGGTGCACCCCTGCAGGGAAGTATATCTATTCGAATAGCCGTGTCCATGGTAACAGGACGCTCGGAGAATATCCCGATCTACTACAACTAGAAATGTGTTGAATATGATAGCTCCGGGATTGGTTTCTCGCAGGGAGTCGAGGAAGGATCTCTGGGCGATGTTGATACTTGCTTCTACTATTTTATTTATGTACAAATCTGCACTCTTCTTATGCTGCAAGACCCTGAAGATGCTAGTCTTCGATAGGCTAGGCCCTTCTCTCTATTCTGGCATTTCTGCAAATCAGTCCACATATACAGCCTTCCATTGATAATGTTGCATACTAAGAATAGTTCTGATGTAAGTCTTGCTGAGTACTTTGGATGAGTACTCACGGTTGCTTTGCTTCCCTCTTTCCCCATACCCGAATGTTGTGACCAGATGACGGATCCCCGGAGCCAGCTGCCCCAGCAGCCGACGACGACTTCTACCACTACTACCCCTCCGGATACTACTACTACGAGGAGCCGACCGATGACCAGGAGTAGTTAGGTGGCACCAGGCAGGAGGCCTGCGCCTTTCGATCCAGTGTTTTTATTTTGCCCCGCCTTCTTAAAGGCCTATCTGTTTAACTTTGTGTCTGTACTCAGATACCTGATGCTTCCGCTGATGCTTGTATGACATCGAGCTTATGTATTCGAGCCCTCGAGGGCCCTGGCTTGTAATATAAAGCTTGTATTATTTTATTTGTGTTTAGAGTTGTGTTGTGATATCTTCAAGTGAGTCCTTAGGCTTGATCGTATACACTTGCGTGTATGATTAGTACGCGATTAAGTCGGGGGCGTCACAACATTAGAGATAAGTATTTCCCTCAGTTATGAAACCAAGGTTATTGAACCAGTAGGAGAATCACGCAACACCTCATTAGCAGCACCTGCACACAAACAACAAATCCTTGCACCCAACGCAAACGAGAGGTTGTCAATCTCTCGGCGGTAAATTGCAAGATTAAATTGTATGTGATAGATGGATAGATTGAAACAAAAATACAAAATAAAATAAATAAAAGAAAATAGCAGCAATATTTTTAGGGTTTTAGTAATATGATTTCGATAGACCCGGGGGCCATAGATTTCACTAGAGGCTTCTCTCAAGAAAATAGCATACCATGGGTAGACAAATTACTGTTGGGCAATTGATAGAAAAGCAAATAATCATGACGATATCGAAGGCAATGATCATGTATATAGGCATCACGTCCAAAATAAGTAGACCGACTCCTGCCTGCATCTACTACTATTACTCCACACATCGACCGCTATCCAACATGCATCTAGTGTATTAAGTCCATAAGAACGGAGTAATGCCTTAAGAACGATGACATGATGTGGACAAGATAAACTCACATATGAATAAACCCCATATTTTTACCCTTAGTAGCAATTATACATACGTGTCATGTCCCTTTCTGTCACTGGGATTGAGCACCGCAAGATCGAACCTACTACCAAGCACCTCTTCCCATGGCAAGATAAATCAATCTAGTTGGCCAAACCAAATCAATAGATCGGAGAAGAAATACGAGGCTATAATAATCATGCATAAAAGAGTGCAGCAAAGACTCAAATAATTTCATGGATAATCTGATCATAAACTCACAATTCATCGGATCCCAACAAACACACCGCAAAAAGTGATTACATCGGATAGAACTCCAAGAACATCGAGGAGAACATTGTATTGAAGATCAAAAAGAGAGAAGAAGCCATCTAGCTATTGCCTATGGACCCAAAGGTCTGTGGTAAACTACTGACGCATCATCGGAAGGGCAGCAAGGTTTATGTAGAACCCCTCCGCGATCGATTCCCCCTCCCGCGGAGTACCGGAGAAGGCCTCCAGATGGGATCTCTCTGGAACAGAAACTTGCGGCGGCGGAAAAAGTATTTTGTGGACTCCCCTGAGGGTTTCTGATTTTTTTTTCTGAATTTATAGTGGAAGAATTAGGTCAAATGGAGCTGGGTGGGCCCCACGAGGTACCAGGGCGCGCCACCCCCCTGGGGCGCACCCTGGTGCCTCATGGCCCACTCCTTCATCTTCTGGCCCTCTCCCGAAGCTTCTAGTGTTTATCTTGTCCAATAAAAAATCTCCAAAAAGTTTTGTGGCATTTGGACTTCGTTTGGTATTGATTTTCTGTAAAACAAAAACAGGGCAGAAAACAACAACTGGCACTGGGCACTAGGTTAATAGGTTAGTCTCCAAAAATGATATATAATTGCTGCAAATGATTATAAAAACATCCAAGATTGATAATATAACAGCTTGGAACAATCAAAAATTATAGATACGTTGGAGACGTATCAATGACCCACAAGTATAGGGGATCAATCGTAGTCCTTTCGATAAGTAAGAGTGTCGAGCCCAACGAGGAGCAGAAGGAAATGACAAGCGGTTTTCAGCAAGGTATTTTCTGCAAGCACTGAAATTATCGGTAACGAGTAGTTTGATAGTAAGATAATTTGTAACAAGTGACAAGTAGCAATAGTAACAAAGAGTGCAGCAAGGTGGCCCAATCCTTTTTGTAGCAAAGGACAAGCCGGAACGATCTCTTATAGTAAGCAAAGCGTTCTCGAGGACACATGGGAATTTCATCTAGTCACTTTCATCATGTTAGTTTGATTCGCGTTCGCTACTTTGATAATTTGATATGTGGGCGGACCGGTGCTTGGGTGCTGTTCTTACTTGAACAAGCCTCCCACTTATGATTACCCCCTCTCGCAAGCATCCGCAACTACGAAAGAAGAATTAAGATAACTCTAACCATAGCATTAAACATATGGATCCAAAGCCCCTTACGGAATAGTGCATAAACTAGGGTTTAAGCTTCTGTCACTCTAGAAACCCATCATCTAATTACTACTCCACAATGCATTCCCTTAGGCCCAAAGATGGTGAAGTGTCATGTAGTCGACGTTCACACGACACCACTAAGAGAATCAACAACATACATATCATCAAAATATCGAACGAATACCAAATTCACATGATTACTTATGACAAGACTTCTCCCATGTCCTCAAGAACAAAAGTAACTACTCAGAAATCATAATCATGTCCAAGATCAGACGGATATTGAATAGCATATAAGATCTGAACATATAATCTTCCACCAAATAAACCAACTAGCATCAACTACAAGATGTAATCAACACTACTAGCAACCCACAGGTACCAATCTGAGGTTTTGAGACAAAGATTGAATATAAGAGATGAACTAGGGTTTGAGATGAGATGGTGCTGGTGAAGATGTTGATGAAGATTAGTCCTCCCATGATGAGAGGATTGTTGGTGATGTCGGTGGCGACGATTTCCCCCTCCCGGAGGGAAGTATCCCCGACAGAATCTCTCCGCCGGAGAGCAAAAGTGCTCCTGCCCAAGTTCCGCCTCGAGACGGCGGTGCACTGTCCCAAAAGTCTTCTGTCTATTTTTTCTAGGGCAAATGGACTTATATACCAGAAAATGGGGGCCAGAGGCTGGCCAGGGGCCCCACGAGCCACCAGGGGGCGCCTGGGGGGGAGGGGGAGGGTGGCGTGCCCTGGTGCCTCGTGGGCTCCTGGGTGGCCCCCTCTGGTATTTCTTTCCTCCAGTATTTTTTATTTATTCCAAAATAAATCTCCGTAAAATTTCAGCTCATTTGGAGATGTGCAGAATAGGTATCTCTGACATAGCTTTTTCAGGTCCAGAATTCCAACTGCCGGCAATCTCCCTCCTTGTGTAAATCTTGCATATTGAGAGAGAAAAGGCATTAGAATTGCTCCACAAAGTGTTATATTGATGAAAAACACTATAAATAACAGTAGCAAAACATGATGCAAAATGGACGTATCAACTCCCCCAAGCTTAGACCTCGCTTGTCCTCAAGCGAAAGCCGATATCGATAATCATGTCCACATGTTTAGAGAGAGAGGTGTCGATAAAAACAAAATACGGACATAGTAGCATCATGATCATTATTATAACAGCAATATTCATTATCATAAAACTTCTAATGAGCAAGTAACAATTCATCACAACAATGAAGTACAAGGCATAAAATTTCTTGAAAACTAACAAACTATGTTCTCAGTCAACAATGCAATTGCAATTCATCATATTTTCAGGAAGGTTCTCATGTAGGAGCTTTTTAGCAAGTCCACATACTCAACCATCATTTAGTCTTCTATGATTGCTAACACTCACGACATATATATGGAGCAAAAAGTTTCAGCCAGACACATAGAAAGATAGGGGCTTGTGATTTCGCCTCCCAACTTATTCACCTCAAGGGTGATGTCAACAATAATAACTCATGATCACTCATATCATACTGGATATATATGCCTAGATCTTTCCGCATCACATGATGCTTGCAAAAGAGAAAAAAGAAAATAAAATAAAAAGGAAGTAGAGGGGAACACTATTGACACTTGCATAAAAAGTAAATACATAAAAGTAAAAGATAGGCCCTTCGCAGAGGGAAGCAGAGGTTGTCATGCGCTTTTTGTTGTTGGATGCACAAGCTCTTAATGCAAATGAACGTCACTTTATATTGCCCCTTGTGATAGCAACCTTTATTATGCAGTCTGTCGCTTTTATTTCTTTACCATCACAAGTTCATACAAAGCTTATTTCCCTTACAATAAAAGTTCAGACATATTTAGAGGCAATTTTTATTGCTTTTTGCACCGATGACAACTTACTTGAAGGATCTTATTCAATCCGTAGGTAGATATAGTGGACTCTCATGACATGAAACTAGGTTTAAGGGTTTTGGATGCACAAGTAGTATCTCTACTTGGTGCGGATTTTTGGCTAGCAAAGATATTGGGCAAGCACCACATGTTGGAGGATCTATAACAATATAACTTCTATGTGAATATGAACAAACATAATTCATTATGTTGTCTTCCTTGTCCAACGTCAACAATTTGACATAAAATACTTAATGAGGGCTCACAATCATAAAAGATGTCCAAGATAGTGTATTTGCATGTGAATCTTCTCTTCCCTATTAATTTTTTCATGAATTGCATCATTGACTAATGCTATGCTTGTTAACTTCCAATAAATTTTACCACTTATACTTTTCTTTATGTAATGTCATTACTTTCCATAAGATTGGCATATGATTTTTTTCATTATTTTCATTGCTAGAATTGAAAAATTGAAAGTAAAGAAGCAAAAACTCAAACTACTCTTTATTATATAACTCTCAACTCGATTACATAGATAGATAGATCACGAAACTAGCACTCGAAAATAGATCATACTAAATTTTTATTCACCTAGATCACAAAATAACTAAGGATCGAACTAAGAATAGGTAAAGATAATAAAAGTGATGGTGATACGATACCGGGGCACCTCCCCCAAGCTTGGCACAAGCCAAGGGGAGTGCCTGTCGGTACCAAAACCGGCAGATCTCTGGTAGGGGATCCGAACTATGGGTCAAGGAGTCGATGGTAACAGGGAACGTAGAGACAGCGATTTACCCAGGTTCGGGCCCTCTTGAGAAGGTAAAACCCTACGTCCTGCTTGATTGTATTGATGTGGTTGTATGAAGGTTACAGAGTTGATCTACCTCGAGATCGACTGGGCTAAACCCTAGGTAATGGATATGATCCTCTACGGACTAGGCCTTCTGGTTTATATAGACACCAGGAGGTCCTAGGGTTACACATGGTCGTTTACCATTAGGGGACAAACATGCCGGTTATGCCAATTGTTTCTTGGAGGAGACGCCAAGTCTTCGGAGGTTTCCTTCCGATACACGGGATCGCCCACGATCCGGCCTTCCATCAACGAGTAGAGGGCGGCCCACCAGTCCGGCCTATGAGAGATAGGCCGGCAGCCCGAGTACCCCCTAGTCTGGGACACCCTCAGTAACCCCCGAACTAGTCTTCGAAGCCGAGGTAGACGCCGAACACTATTGGCTTCGTGGACCAGTTCACTTTCCTCCGTGACACCGGTAACAGGCCTGTATTACTTCGAGTTGTATTCTCAAGCATTGTCCGGTCGTATATACGCCGAGCTGTACCTCGGTAACGAAGTACAATAACAACTTAGCCCCGAATGCTAGCCGCTTCGGTGTGAGCAGTGTTCTCACCTGACAACTTTTACCGAAGGGTCACACCTTGCCACGACTGCGAGTTGGTTTATAAAAAACTCGATTCGCGGTTCGAGGCGGTTTTCATTGGCACGTCCCATCGATATGGAGATCGTGTCCTATTTTCAAGGGATATGATCAATAATCCGTTTCCCCCCATGCGCGCATAATGGCACGGTTATATGGGGAAATGGCAAGGACTGTGGCGTAGTAAAAGGACCGTGGGTTTTTACAGCCCATAAAAGGGGCACAGTCGTCGTTCCTTTCGTACGCTCTCATTTCCCCCCTTCGCCATTACCTTCCCCATCTCTTGAGCTCCAATGCCCAGATCCACCCTCCCTCTCAAAAACCTTTCCTTCCACCCGCCCAATCTAGCAATGGCGGGTTCCGGGTCCAAGGGCAAATGGGAGGCCTCTAGCGTTACCAACAGCGACATTTTGGAGTTGAAGAGCGCGGGCTACCACCCGGCTGACATCGCCCACCCCTGCTCCGGAGGCGGGCTAGGCCATCCCCACGCCGCGGCAGGGCGAGAGAGTGGTATTCGACCCCCACTTCATCCGGGGCTTGGATTTCCCCCTTCACCCCTTCGTCAGGGGCCTCATGTTCTTCTACGGGCTCGACTTCCACGACCTCGCGCCGAACTCCTTCCTCCACATCTCGGCTTTTATCATCGTTTGCGAGGCCTTTCTCCGAGTCCGGCAACACTTCGGTCTGTGGTTGAAGATCTTCAACGTCAAGCCGAAGATAGTAGATGACTAGCGGGTGGACTGCGGGGGGGGGGGGGGCAATGATCAGCAAGCTTCCACGAGTGGAGTGGCCAGACGGTACCTTCATCGAGACCGTCAAGATCTGGCAAAAGGAATGGTTCTACATCACAGAGCCGAGGCGCGCAAATTGGGAGGCGATTCCAGTCTTCCGCTCCGGGCCCCCTACAAGGCTGGTCTCATGGACCAAGAAGGGCCTTGACTGGGGGCCGAATAAGGAGGTGGTGCTGCTGCAGAGCCGGATCGCCAAAATGATAGAGAAGGGCGTCACGCTGGTCAACGTGATCCAGATCATGCTCGGCCGCCGAATCCTCCCTTTCCAGGACAAGGCTTCCCCCATGTGGGCCTATAAGCCCGGAGACCCGGCCACCGTGCGCAGCTTCTTCCGCACCTCCCACGCCCAACTGTGGAGGGCGCTATTCAAGCCACAGAAGGACTGGCCGGCCAAGGAGGAAGACATCGGACTCGACGTCGCAAATCCTCCACGGGAGGTATGAGCAATTTTTTATTTTTTATCCGAACTGTTCCCCTTTAACAAGGTACTCAGTTTTGCTACTTTTCATCTGCAAAATTGGCTGAAGAAGGCCCAGCGGATCGACAGTCCGGCGCCGCTGCCAGAGGGACCCAGGACGCCCCTCCTGACGGCCATGCTGGCCGTGGAGCCGTGCGAGGCGCCGGAAAGGAAGAAGAAGAAGAAGAAGGACCAACAGGGGGAGGCCAGAGAGGGCCTCCGCTCCCGAGGACCCCCGGGTGCTAGATCCGGGGACACCAATGCTCCCTTCGTGCAAGAGGAGGAGAAGGAGCAGGGAGAGGACGGGGAGGAAAACGATTCCTCCCGAACAAGGAAAAGAGCGGCGTCCGAGGGCGCCGAGGAGGAGCCACCACAACCCGCTCCCAAAAGACCGCGCAAGGCCAAGATAGCCTTGTCCGGCGATAGCTCGGCCTCTGCCGAGGACTCTGAGGCCTCCGAAGAGGTTCCTCAGAGGATTCCCAGGGCCAAGCCACAGGCTCAAAGGTATGCGTTCTAGTAACTGCTTCGACCGTCTTCAGCCGAACTGGGTCTAATATTGATGGCATTTCCGTTGATAATTTTGTAGCCCGCTGCGCGATCTCCCCACCGACCGAGTCTCGGAGGGGGATTCTCCACCGGCAGCGCTAGCGAAGAGCGGGACCGAATCCCGCGCCTCGCCACCCCCGATTGTCGAGGAGGCCGGGGAGGTCCTATCGAGGAGGACCCCTCCCGTGCCATACGCGGGGGGAGAGGGCGACACTATCATGGCCGAGATGAACACCTCGGCCGCCGAAGACCAGGAGGGGAGGGCCCCTCTGGTGAACGAAGAGGAGGAGCCCGGACAAGCCGAGCTTTCTCCAAGGACGACTCCGGAGACGTCAAGGCATCTAGAGTCCGGCGCTCCGGACTTCGAGAAGGAAGGGGCCGAAGCGTCGTCGCCACCCCCGCCTGTCGCAGAACAGGCATCGACCGGGTGGCCGATCGAGATGGAGGATGCTCTAACCAGCTCCTCTATCGCCGAAGAGCACTGTGCACTCATGGGCGCGGTGTTGCCAAGTATTCGGTCCGTGGATAACGGACTGAAGGAGGCCTTTAGTGGCCTTCTTACCAGCTTCAAGGTGAGCAAAGTAATGCTCTTCCCTTAGAAAAATTCCGTTGTGGAAATGTATAGCCTCATACACAGTAGCCCCCGACACACTGACTGGCTTGAGCAAAAGCCTGTTAGAGGATCGAAAATCAATATCCTGGATACTAACATGTGCATAATTATGCATAGGCATCATCTTCGGCCGCAGCTGCCAACGCCGAAGAGTTGGCCGAGCTGAATCAGAAGCTGAAGAGTTCCGAAGATGACCTGAGCCTGGTAAACAAAAGGTTTGACGAGGCGCAAGGTAAGTCCGAGCTGTGATAGTGAATACAACCATAGTGTTGTAAGCAGTATTCGAAGTATCCTAACGGAGGTAACCGATTGTACTGTAGTTGCCGCCGCGGAGGTCAAAAGCCTCAAGGCCGCACTGAGGACAGCTCAGTTGGATGCGGCGGCGCAAAAGTCGGCAGCCAAACAGGCGGCTGCCGAGCTGGCAGCGGTGAGAACCGCTAGTGAGAAGCACGAGGCCAGGGTGCTGGAAGTGCAGCAAGAGCTCGGGGATGCCGTCACAAGGTGTGAGGCCCTCAAGCAGAAGAATAAGGAGCAGGCCGCCGAGCTGACCTCGTTGGCGGCGGTGGCTACGGAAGCGCGGACAGAGGCGCGCGGCTACCAAGAAGAGCTCCGCCAAGTCAGGCTTATTGCGGACGGTAAGCCGTACTTGCTACAAAGTGTCTTTGGAGGTAACAGGTTCGCGTTGCTCACGCGGGTATGGCGTTCCGCAGGCGCCTTTGCGGACCTCCCGAAGAGTGCGGCTGATGCGGTGAGGTTCTTCGCCGGCCAGGAGGGTTGGGCCGAGCAGAGGCTTTTCTGGGCGCAATTTCAAGCGCCTGAACACCCTCCCCTCCTCAACAACCAAATGACGCAGCTGATGGAGCTGCATTGGATGGCGGAGCGAGTGATGATGGACCTCTGCGTCAAGCTATGGCCGTCGGAGCCGCTGCCGAGCAGCTCCTTCGGTCTGGTGCAGAGGCTGTGCGATGCCCCTTCTCGGGTCGACGCCTGGAAGCGCTCAGCATGTATCGAGGGCGCTCGGATGGCCTTCGGCAAGACAATGGTACATTGGTCGAAGATAAAGCCAGCCGAGATGGCCACTGGACCTCCGCCACTAGGGAAGGAGCATAGGCGTCCCGAGCAGTACTTTCCCGTCGTGATGGACGGTGCTCGGGCAGTAGAGGCCCAGTGTTCGAAAGATGTAATTTATGAGTAGATGTAGCTTCCTTGTAACCAAGGAGTTGAAACTTTTGTTTGAATGCAAATTGTTCGGCTGTGAACAAAGATGCCCGCTTATGTTAATTTTGACTCCTGTGCGGCCGTTTGTAATCTGAAAGTTACCAGTCGTCCGCTTCAGCCCCCTTTGCAAATATTGCATGGGGTGTTTTCTCGTAATACGTAAACCCTTAGCCGACGTCTCGGTGCCCGGAGGCGGTTGTATGTACGGAAAACCAGGCAATCAGACTATGCGGTTTTAGTGCTTTCACTTAGCCAGAGGAGCTTGACGGTGGGGGCCGGTGACGAGCCCCCGGTGTTTGTGATATTCGGACAAGCCGTGGTTGATCACATGGTTTCTGTAACAGAGAACCCTTCGTGTCACACGGACTAACCTCCAACGATTTAAGGTTAACACCAGCCATCGGATCGCCGACCAGTTCTCGCTTATTGGGACAGTCAGTTTTTGGCTTTCTCCACTGAGGTACTTAACCAGGCTAGCTAGAAGTACAATCGCAGTGGTTCTCCCTTTACCCTCTTAGCCGAACAGTGCGGAACGTAAGAGGGTAAACACAGGAGCCGGGCAACCTAACTATTGACCAAAGACGCAATTCGGAACTGATTCATATAATGCAATATCCGTGACACCGAGCACATAAAATAAAAATAAGTGCCGGGATAAAGTTTGAGGCAAGATCTATGTTCAAGCCCCCGGTCTATTAGCCGGTTTGAAATGGATGTATCGTGATAGTTTACTTCCGCTGAAAAAGGC
Organism: Elymus sibiricus; assembly: GCA_039707655.1. Taxonomy (NCBI): domain Eukaryota; kingdom Viridiplantae; phylum Streptophyta; class Magnoliopsida; order Poales; family Poaceae; genus Elymus; species Elymus sibiricus. The sequence goes on from CM077672.1 coordinate 429,163,638, forward strand.
GGAAAGGAACATGCAACGTGAATGACTGCACGAGTATACCATAATAAAGTGGTCTTTATTTCCTTTAAATGTCTGACGTCCAACCGTACAATCCGGATTGCCGAAGTAACTTTAATAGATACTTTTGAAGAAAAATATATTGAGAGTAAAGGTTTACACAGGGCCTTCATGAGTGGTTTGACGTCCCTACTACGCCCTGCTGCATGTCTGCGCCTTTGCTCTTCAAGAGGCTTCCGTGGAAGCGAAGCTGTCCACCGTGTGTTCAGCGGAAGTAGTAATCTTTGCCGGGCGAGCCCTTGAAAAAGGGGCTTGAGAACTCGCCGTGGTATATCAGTTTGACGCTGATCGGGCCCTAGATGGTGCCCGTGGTCGATGTTGATGTGAAGACATATGTAGGCCATCGGTCGGTTGAGCCAGACTTCTGGTCTTTGTGTCATGTTTCCCCACAACTGCCCATGGAATTTTGAGCGCGAAGTTGTGCACTCGAGGCACATACTTCACAACTAGGTGGGCCGTGCTATGGGGCGCGTGCCCCTATTTGGGGTGAGCGTGGGAGTGCTCCGGAACGGAGGGTGCAGCTTGGGAGCGTTTACGTGCATCCAGTGGCTTGGCAGTAGACTGTGCTTGAGACGCTTCTTCGGCGCCTTGGACTTCGGCGGCTAGAGCCGCCGTGTGTTCCTCTGTGTGGAGCGAGCGCTCGGTATTACCGTTGATGGTAATAACGCCCTTCGGTCCTGGCATCTTGAGCTTCAGGTATGCATAGTGCGGGACGGCGTTGAAGCGGGCGAATGTAGTCCGGCCGAGGAGTGCGTGGTAGCCACTGTGGAAAGGGACAATATCGAAGATCAAGTCCTCGCTGCGGAAGGTGTCGGGCGAGCCGAAGACGACTTCCAATGTCACAGATCCCGAGCAGCGTGCCTCGACCCCTGGGATTACACCTTTAAAGGTGGTGTTGCTGGGTTTGATTCTTGACGGGTCAATCCCCATTTTCTTCACGGTATCTGCGTAGATCAGATTGAGGCTGCTACCTCTGTCCATAAGGACTCTAGTGAGGTGAAAGCCGTCCACGATGGGGTCGAGCACCAGAGCCGCCGTTCCTCCATGACGTATACTGGTCGGATGGTCTCGACGGTCGAAAGTGATCGGGCAAGCCGACCACGGGTTGAATTTCGGGGCTACCGGCTCTAAGGCGTAGACATCCCGAAGCACGCGTTTCCGCTCCTTCTTTGGTATGTGCGTGACATAGATCATGTTCACGGTTTTGACCTCTGGAGGGAACTGTTTTTGGCCTCCATTATTCGGCCCACGAGGTTCGTCGTCGTCCTCGCTGCGGGGGCCCTTGCCCTGTTCTTCGGCTGTGGCTTTGCCAACCTGCTTAATTACCCAACAGTTACGGTTGGTGTGGTTAGCTGGCTTGTCGGGGGTGCCGTGAATCTGGCAGGGCCTATCCAATATTCTATCCAGCGCAGACGGGGCATCTCGGTTCCCTTTAGAGGGTTTTTTTCCACTGTCCCGATTTCGAGCCGCTGAATCCGGCGTTTACCGCCGTGTCATCGGCTTCACCGCCGTTGTTTGAGTGCCAGCGCTTATTGTTTCCATTGCGCCGAGGTTTTCCGTTCCCGTCCCGGGCCTCTGAAGTGCCGGGGTCTTCGGGGTGGTTGCTTCGACGAGCCAACCAACTATCTTCACCCGCGCAAAAGCGGGTCATTAGGGAGGTAAGGGCCGACATTGTTCTCGGCTTGTCCTGACCGAGCTGGCGGGCGAGCCACTCGTCCCGGATACTGTGTTTGAATGCCGCAATCGCTTCGGCATCTAGGCAGTCGACGATCTGGTTTTTCTTGGTCAAGAACCGGTTCCAGAATTGCCGGGCTGATTCTCCGGGCTGCTGAATAACATGGCTCGGGTCATCGACGTTTGGTGGCCGGACGTAGGTGCCTTGAAAGTTAGCTCGGAACGCATCCTCGAGCTCTTCCCAGCTTCCGATGGAGTTCTCGGGTAGGCTGTTCAGCCAATGCCTTGCCGGTCCCTTGAGTTTCAACGGTAGGTACTTAATAGCACGGAGGTCATCTCCTCGGGCCATGTGAATGTGGAGGAGAAAATCCTCAATCCATACGGCCGGGTCAGTTGTTCCATCGTAGGATTCTATATTGACGGGTTTGAACCCTTCGGGGAACTGATGCTGCATCACCTCGTCTGTGAAGCACATTGGGTGTGCGGCGCCCCTGGCCCGGGCCACGTCGCGCCGGAGATCGGTTATAATCCGGGCACGGTGCTGCTCCCGAGCTCTATCGTTTCTATCGCGCCAGGCTTGGTATCCGTCCCACCCGGCGGGTGCGTATCCCGTGGATCCGTAAATGGACCTCGACTGGAGCCCTCGTGCGTTCAGGTCGTGGCGCAGATCGTATTGGTCATCCGGTTGAACCGGGTCTTTGCCTGCTCGGCGAGAGGGCGCGAGTGGGTATTCGGTTTCCCTGGCCGCCCTATCCCGTCCTCGAGGGGGCACGGGTGGGAGTTCGGCTTCTCCGGCTGCTCTATCTCGTCCTCGAGGGGGCGCGGGTGGGTATTCGGCTTCTCCGGCCGCTCTATCTCGTCCTCGAGGGGGCGCGGGTGGGAGCTCGGTTTCCACAGCCGGCCTATCTCATCCTCGAGGGGGGCGGTCGGGCTGGTTTGCGTAGGTTCATCTGGGAGGCATGGGCTCGAAGGCCTCATCCTTGAATTCTGGGAGTAGGCGCCGTCGTGGATAACTCTTGTATTGGCCCTGACGTTGATCATCGAGGCCTTCTTCGGCAGCTAAGACCATCGTCCATCTGTCGTTGAGCGTATCCTGTTCGGTCTTTAGCTATTGTTGTTTCATCTTCAAGCTTCGGGCAGTGGCGATGAGTTGCCGCTTGAATTTTTCTTGTTCAAGGGGATCCTCAGGGACGATAAAGTCTTCGGGTCAGAGGCTATCTTCCTCTTCGGATGGAGGGAGGTAATTACTGTCCTCGGAATCATCGAGGTCCTCGGGGTCACCCTGGTCCTCGTGCCCTTCTGAGGCGTCGGGTCGCTGCTCGGGCGTGTTATCGCCGAGCTTTCCCAAGTTGTCCGGAGTCTCATTATCTCCAGTGTCGTTCGTGTCTGTGTGATTTTCCTTACCCTTTCCCCGCCCTCTAGCTTGCCGTCGACGGCGTCTGGGCGGTTCTTCGGTGGGATCGTCGCCGTCCTTCTTGGTTGTGTCACCGTCCTTCATGGGGGTGTCAACCATGTAAACGTCATAGGTGGAGGTGGCGGTCCACTTTCCGGTATTGGCAGTGGCAAGGAAGGTATCCGTGTAGGGCGGGACGTCAATGTCCTCGTCCATGTCGTCAGCCTCCTCGGAGGCGTAGTCCCGCATGTCGGTTAAATCTTCGACAGTGGCTACCAAGTGGGTGGTGGGTGGGACGCAAAATTCCCCGCGGCTGGCATCCTGTCCGACCTGCTCCTGGTCCGAGGACGGGCCATCCACGATTTTTATCATCTGGATCCGGTCTAGCACCTCGCTTAAAATCGAGGGGTCCATCGGATCTATGTTCGGGCAGCCATCGGAGCTGGGCTCCGGCGCGCCGATAACGGGAGTGTGTTCGACCAAGGGTGACCCTTGGTTTTCCGGCTCCGGGGTTGGATCTGAACTCAAGGCCAGACCCAAACTGAAGCCCGACCCGTGGACGGGGGTGGGGAAGGAGTCCGAGGTCAAGGCCTCGGGATTGGTAGGTTCCTCGGGTAAGGCCGAGAACCCAGTAAAGACCAGATCGCCTCGAGCATCGGCGACGTACTCAAGGCCGCCGAACCTAATTTCCTGTTCGGGGGCGAAGCTGCCGACCTGGTCGAGGTGACCGGTTGGATCGGCATGCAACACAAGGCTGCCGAACGCGAAGAGCTGTCCGGGGACGAAGATGTCCCCGCTGCGGATTCCGTCGCTGAAGAGAAGGGCTGTCCGGGGACGGCGATGTCCCCGCTGCAGATTCCATTGACGAAGAGCTGTCCGGGGACAGCGAGCCATTGAGCCTTGGCGACCCACGACGGAACTCTCAATGAAAGCACCAATGTCGGTACCAAAACTGGCAGATCTCGGGTAGGGGATCCGAACTATGGGTCAAGGAGTCGATGGTAACAGGGAACGTAGAGACATCGATTTACCCAGGTTCGGGCCCACTCGAGGAGGTAAAACCCTACGTCCTGCTTGATTGTATTGATGTGGTTGTATGAAGGTTACAGAGTTGATCTACCTCGAGATCGACTGGGCTAAACCCTAGGTAATGGATATGATCCTCTACGGACTAGGCCTTCTGGTTTATATAGACACCAGGAGGTCCTAGGGTTACACATGGTCGGTTACCATCAGGGGACAAACATGCCGGTTATGCCAATTGTTTCTTGGAGGAGACGCCAAGTCTTCGGAGGTTTCCTTCTGATACACAGGATCGCCCACGATTCGGCCTTCCATCAACGAGTAGAGGGCGGCCCACCAGTCCGGCCTATGAGAGATACGCCGGCAGCCCGAATACCCCCTAGTCTGGGACACCCTCAGTGCCCATACCCATGTACTCAAGTTTCCTTCTTCGGTGATGATGGTGATGATGAAGTTGCGAGCTTGTCCTTCAGCTCTAGCAGATACATCAATCTACGGTTGATGCTACGAAGAGCGATGTTTTGCTCTTCCAACAAAATAACTTCACGAGTGAGATATGTATTCTGAACAGAAACTATTTCAAAGACTCTTAAGGCTTCAATTACGAATGGGGAGAGATGATCATATAAGGGTTGAAGTATATCTCCCTTCTCCGCGGTCTCCTCCATGGGAATCGCTTGCCCTCCTTCTAGAGCCTGGGGTCCTTCAATTTCCTCGACCTTGTCCTCCTTGCCATCGTCTTCCTCTCCCGACGACCACTCGTAATAAACCTCGCTGTAAGGGCATTTGCCCGGCGATGGTTGCACAATATGGTGCTTGGTACAGAGCTTTTTGGGAGCCATGGCGATCTAGCTCTGTCAGAAAAATAGCACGAAACAAGAACAGAGGAGATGATACGATGGTCAAAACGTTCGGGAGTATATATAAAGATTTTTTATCTTGCAAAACAAGTGATCCAGGAGAAAACGGACTCGGGAAGGCTCACGAGGGTCCCACGAGCCACCAGGGCGCGCTTGTATTTTTTTCTAATATTCCAAAACTGGCAGAAAGTATTTTTATGGATTTTTTGGAGTCGGTTTACTTACCGTATCACGTACCTCTTCCTTTTCAGGGTTCTGGAGTGTTCCGGAAGGTCTCTCTTATGTATTCCTCCGGTGTAATTGTTTCAATAACATTAGTTTCAACATTAATGGGAGTACCTGAAATATAGTGCTTAATTTTTTGCCCATTCACCACTCTCGGATTAGTGCCTTCGGAGTTGTTTATTTTGATGGCTCCGGAGCGATAAACTTCTTCGATGATATACGGCCCTTCCCATTTAGAGAGAAGTTTTCCTGCAAAGAATCTCAAACGAGAATTGTACAATAGAACTTGCTTACCTACTTTAAATTCCCGTTTTTGAAATCTTCTATCATGCCATCTTTTAACTTTTTCTTTAAACAATTTGGCATTTTCATAAGCTTGGGTTCTCCATTCATCTAATGAGCTAATATCAAATAACCTCTTTTCACCGGCAAGTTTAAAATCATAATTGAGTTCTTTAATTGCCCAATATGCTTAATGTTCTAACTCAAGAAGTAAATGACATGCTTTTCCATAAACCATTTTATAAGGAGACATACCCATAGGATTTTTATAAGCAGTTCTATAAGCCCATAATGCATCGTCAAGTTTCTTAGACCAATTCTTTCTAGATCTATTGATGGTTTTTTGCAAAATTAATTTTATTTCTTTATTTCTCAATTCAACTTGACCACTAGTTTGAGGGTGATAGGGAGATGCAATTCTATGGTTGACATCATATTTAGCAAGCAATTTATGGAATGCACCATGAATAAAATGTGAACCACCATCAGTCATTAAATATCTAGGGACTCCGAACCTTGGGAAAATAACTTCTTTAAGCATTTTAATAGAAGTGTTATGATCAGCACTACTAGTTGGAATAGCTTCTACCCACTTAGTAACGTAATCAACATCAACTAAAATATGTGTATACCCATTGGATTTAGGAAAAGGTCCCATATAATCAAATCCCCAAACATCAAATGGTTCAATAGCAAGTGAATAATTCATAGGCATTTCCTGACGTCTACCAGCATTACCAATTCTTTGACATTCATCACAAGATAGGACAAACTTACGAGCATCCTTGAAAAGAGTAGGCCAATAAAAACCAGATTGTAATACCTTGTGTGCAGTTCTGTCTCCCGCATGGTGTCCTCCGTAAGCCTCGGAATGACACTTCCGTAGGATTTGTTCCTGTTCATGCTCAGGTATACAATGTCTAATAATACCATCTACTCCTTCTTTATAAAGATGTGGGTCATCCCAGAAGTAATGTCTTAAATCAAAGAAGAACTTTTTCTCTTTTGTTGGTATGTGAAACTAGGTGGTATAAATTTAGCAACAATATAATTAGCATAGTCCGCATACCATGGAGTATTACGAGAAGCATTTATGACAACTAATTGTTCATCAGGAAAATCATCATTAATAGGTAGTGGGTCATCAAGAACATTTTCCATTCTAGACAAATTATCTGCTACGGGATTCTCAGCTCCCTTTCTATCAATAATATGCAAGTCAAATTCTTGTAGCAATAAAACCCATCTAATGAGTCTAGGTTTAGCATCTTTCTTTTCCATAAGATATTTAATAGCAGCATGATTCATGTGAACAGTTACCTTAGAATCAACTATGTAAGATCTGAATTTATCACATGCAAACACAACTGCTAGAAATTCTTTTTCAGTAGTAGCATAATTTCTTTGGGCACTATCTAGAGTTTTACTAGCATAATGGATAACATTTAATTTCTTATCAACTCTCTGTCCTAGAACAGCACCAACAACATAATCACTAGCATCACACATAATATCAAAAGGCAAGTTCCAATCAGGTGGTTGAACAATAGGTGCAGTGGTTAAGGCTTTCTTAAGTGTTTCAAAGGCTTCTAGACAATCATCATCAAAAACAAATGGAACATATTTTTGCAAAAAATTGGTAAGAGGCCTAGAAATTTTAGAGAAGTCTTTAATAAATCTCCTATAGAAACCATCATGACCTAGGAAACTTCTTATACCTTTAATATCTTTAGGACATGGCATTTTCTCAATAGCATCAACCTTAGCTTTATCAACTTCAATACCTCTTTCAGAAATTTTATGCCCCAAGACAATGCCTTCATTCACCATAAAGTGGCACTTCTCCCAATTCAAGACAAGATTAGTTTCTTCACATCTCTACAAAACTCGATCAAGGTTGCTTAAGCAATCATCAAAAGAAGTTCCGTAAACGGAGAAATCATCCATAAATACCTCAACAATCTTTTCACAAAAGTCAGAGAATATAGCAGTCATACATATTTGAAAGGAAACAGGTGCATTGCATAAACCAAAAGGCATACGTCTATAAGCATAAGTTCCAAAAGGACAAGTAAATGTGGTTTTCTCTTGGTCGGATTGTGATACGGGTATTTGAGAAAAACCAGAATAACCATCTAGGAAACAAAAGTGTGTATGCTTAGACAATCTTTCTAACATTTGATCAACAAAAGGTAAGGGGTAATGATCTTTTCTAGTAGCTTTGTTTAATTTTCTAAAATCAATTACCATCCTATAACCAGTTACAATTCTCTATGGAATGAGTTCATTTTTATCATTAGGAACAACGGTAATACCTCCTTTCTTAGGGACACAATGAACGGGACTTACCCATCTACTATCAGCTATGGGATAGATTATACCTGCTTCCAGAAGTTTTAATATTTCGGTTCTTACCACCTCTTTCATCTTAGGATTTAATCGTCGTTGGTGGTCGACAACTAGTTTAGCATCAGGCTCCATATTAATTTTGTGCTGACATAGAGTGGGACTAATGCCCTTAAGATCATCAAGAGTATATCCAATAGCAGCTCGGTGCTTCCTTAGAGTTTTTTGTAATCTCTTTTCTTCATGCTCTGAAAGGTTAGCACTAATAATAACAGGATATATCTTCTTTTCATCAAGGTAAGCATATTTCAATGTATCAGGCAATTGCTTCAATTCAAATACAGGATCACCCTTAGGTGGAGGAGGGCCTCCAAGAGTTTCAACAGGCAAATTGTGTTTAAGGATAGGTGGTTGATCAAAGAACATCTTATCTATTTCATTTCTTTCATTCATATGCATATCATTTTCATGGTCTAGCAAATATTGTTCTAACGGATCAGTACGAGGTACGGCAATAGAAGCAAGACCAATAATTTCATCTTTACTAGGCAATTCTTTATCATGAGGTTGTCTACGAAACTTGGAGAAATTAAACTCATGAGATATATCACCAAACTTAACTCTCGAACCTTTTCTTTAACACAATCAATTTCAGCATTAACGGTATTCAAGAAAGGTCTTCCAAATATAATGGGACAAAAATTATCTTGTTGTGAACCAAGTACTAAGAAATCAGTAGGGTATTTGATTTTACCACACAAGACTTCAACATCTCTAACAATCCCAAGTGGTGTAATAGTATCTCTATTCACTAGCTTAATAGTAACATCAATATCTTCAATCTCAACAGGTGCAATATCATGCATTACTTCTTGATATAAAGAAAATGGGATAGCGCTCACACTAGCACCCATATCACACAAACCATGATAGCAATGATCTCCAATCTTAACAGAAACAACAGGCATGCCAACTACGGGCTTGTTCTTGTCTAACATATCTCGTTCATTTCTAACAGGCTTAGCAATTCTAGCAGCCTCAGCACAAAAGTAAATAACATGCCCATCTATATAATCGACTAAGATATCTTTAACCATAGCAACATCAGGTACAACTTTAATTTGTTCACAGGGTCTAGGTGCTCTAATATTACTTTTGTTAACCACAATTGAAACTTTAGCATGTTCCTTAATCCTAATAGGAAAAGGTGGTTTCTCAATATAAGCAGTAGGCACAACTGGATCAGCATGGTAAACAATTGTTTCTTCTTTAACACTAACAGGTTCCTCAATCTTTTCTTTAACAGGGGGATGATATTTAAACCACTTCTCCTTAGGGAGATCAACATGAGTAGCAAATGATTCACAAAAGGAAGCAACTATCTCAGAGTCAAGTCCATATTTAGTGCTAAACTTATGAAAAGCATTGGTGGCCATAAAAGATTTAACACAATCGAACTCAAGTATTATACCTGACTCATTACCTTTGTCGAGTTCCCAATCTTCAGAGTTGCATTTAATTCTTTCCAGAAGATCCCATCTGAATTCAATAGTTTTCTTCATAAAGGAGCCAGTCGAAGAAGAATCGAGCATAGTTCGATCATCATGAGAAAGCCGAGCATAAAAATTCTGTAAGATAATTTCTTTTGAGAGCTCATGATTAGGGCATGTGTACATCATGTACTTAAGCCTCCCCCAAGCTTGAGCGATTCTTTCTCCTTCACGAGGCCAAAAATTATATATATAATTCCGATCACGATGAACCAAATGCATAGGATAAAATTTCTGATGGAATTCCAGTTTCAATCGGCTTTAGTCCCATGTATCAGTATCATCACATAGCCTATACCATATCAATGCCTTTCCCTCCAAATATAAAAGGAATACTTTCTTCTTAACTCCATATCCAGATAAACCTGCAAGCTTAAACAATCCACAAATTTCATCCACATAGATCAAGTGCATATCAGGATGTACCGTTCCATCTCCTACATAAGGATTAGCTTGAGGAATCTCATAATAAATATTTTCAGTAGGTGCAGTATGTTGAGGAGCAACTATTTGTGTTTTCGGTCGAGGTGAAGATACCCCGAACAAACCCCTCAAAGGATTACTTTCCATAGTGACAAGTGACAGTAAATTTCAGCATGTAATATAAATGTTTCCTTACCAAATTCCACTCACCAAAGGCGCTTCACTCCCCGGCAACGGCACCAGAAAAGAGTCTTGATGACCCACAAGTATAGGGGATCAATCATAGTCCTTTCGATAAGTAAGAGTGTCGAACCCAACGAGGAGCAAAAGGAAATGACAAGCGGTTTTCAGCAAGGTATTTTCTGCAAGCACTGAAATTATCGGTAACGAGTAGTTTGATAGTAAGATAATTTGTAACAAGTGACAAGTAGCAATAGTAACAAAGAGTTCAGCAAGGTGGCCCAATCCTTTTTGTAGCAAAGGACAAGACGGAACGATCTCTTATAGTATGCAAAGCGTTCTCGAGGACACATGGGAATTTCATCTAGTCACTTTCATCATGTTAGTTTGATTCGCGTTCGCTACTTTGATAATTTGATATGTGGGTGGACCGGTGCTTGGGTGCTGTTCTTACTTGAACAAGCCTCCCACTTATGATTACCCCCTCTCGCAAGCATCCGCAACTACGAAAGAAGAATTAAGATAACTCTAACCATAGCATTAAACATATGGATCCAAATCAGCCCCTTACGGAATAGCGCATAAACTAGGGTTTAATCTTCTGTCACTCTAGCAACCCATCATCTAATTACTACTCCACAATGCATTCCCTTAGGCCCAAAGATGGTGAAGTGTCATGTAGTCGACGTTCACACGACACCACTAAGAGAATCAACAACATACATATCTTCAAAATATCGAACGAATACCAAATTCACATGATTACTTATGACAAGACTCACAAATCATAATCATGTCCAAGATCAGAGGGATATTGAATAGCATATAAGATCTGAACATATAATCTTCCACCAAATAAACCAACTAGCATCAATTACAAGATGTAATCAACACTACTAGCAACCCACAGGTACCAATATGAGGTTTTGAGACAAAGATTGAATACAAGAGATGAACTAGGGTTTGAGATGAGATGGTGCTGGTGAAGATGTTGATGAAGATTAGTCCTCCCACGATGAGAGGATCGTTGGTGATGTCGGTGGCGACGATTTCCCCCTCCCGGAGGGAAGTATCCCCGGCAGAATCTCTCCGCCGGAGAGCAAAAGTGGTCCTGCCCAAGTTCCACCTCGAGACGGCGGCGCACCGTCCCAAAAGTCTTCTCTCAATTTTTTCTAGGGCAAATGGACTTATATACCAGAAAATGGGGGCCAGAGGCTGGCCAGGGGCCCCACGAGCCACCAGGGCGTGCCTTGGAGGGGGGGGGGGGGTGGCGCGCCCTGGTGCCTCGTGGGCTCCTGGGTGGCCCCCTCTGGTATTTATTTCTTCCAGTATTTTTTATTTATTCCAAAATAAATCTCCGTAAAATTTCAGCTCATTTGGAGATGTGCAGAATAGGTATCTCTGACATAGCTTTTTCAGGTCCAGAATTCCAACTGCCGGCAATCTCCCTCCTTGTGTAAATCTTTCATATTGAGAGAGAAAAGGCATTAGAATTGCTCCACAAAGTGTTATATTGATTAAAAACACTATAAATAACAGTAGCAAAACATGATGCAAAATGGAAGTATCAGAGATGGATTCGTTACCTTTGGAATCAAAACCAACACCGTATCGTTGATGCATTCCGGACTTTCTTCTCCTCTCACAATACTCAGCACTGCCTTTGTCACATAGGCCCCACATATGTCCCAATGCCTTTGGTAAAAATGCGCTGGGAAGCCGTCTGGACCCGGGGATTTGGTCGGGAACATTTGGAAAAGAGCGGTCTTGACCTCTTCACATGTGTATGGTGCACACAGCAGCTCGTTCATCTCAGGCGTAACCTTGCTGGGTACGCTGTTGAGCACCGCATCCATATTGCTTACCCCCTCCGACGTATAGAGGTTTTTATAAAATTCATGCACCATTGCCTTGAGCTCCTCGGGATCATCAGAGAGCACGCCAAGAGAGTTCTGGAGAGATTTAATCATAATTTTCTTCCTCCGTATGCTAGCTCGAAGATGAATTTTTTTTGTGTTCTTATCTCCCGATGTCAACCATTCCACCCTGGACCTTTGACGCCACATGATCTCCTCTCTATGGTACAATTCCACGAGCTTCTCGTTAAATTTCAGTTCAACGTGTGAAGGTGCAGTGCGGTTCGGGTCTGAGCGTAGTGTTTCAAGTTCCTGTTTCAAATTCTTGATCTCTTTTCGGACGCTCCCAAAAGTGTTCCTGTTCCACCGTGTCAGCTCACGCGATAACGCATTCAACTTCACCCGAAGATCCTCTAACTTGCTGCACTCGCCATTACTAGCCCAGGCCGAATTTATGGTCTCAGGCCATGTGTTGTGGCCTTCCCCGAAATCACTAATTGAGGAGTACTCGTTTCAAATATCACTCCCACCTCCTCAGGTTGCGACAAGTGGCGCACTGTACGCGCGCCACTTGTCGCAATCTACAATCTGAAAGTTTTCCCTTTTTTCGTACATTCGTTTATTCAAAACGTTTTATCTCTTAAACCGTGCGTCCAAATCTCGAGCCGTTTTCACCATTGGATTCCTCGCGTCGAGATCTTCAAAACTAGATCCCATGTTGATAGGTTTTGACGAACTTTTTTTTCACGAAAAAAACCGGACGAAAAAACCGAACCGGGAGCACGTTTTTTTCCCTTTCCGAAAGAGGCACGACCGTGCCTCTCGCGTAAGCAAAACCGTGCCTCTCCCGAAAGGAAAAAAAACAGAAAACACATTTTTTTTCCGTTTCTGAGAGGCACGGCCGTGCCTCTCGCGAAAGCACAATCGTGCCTCTCGTGAAAGGAAAAAAAACAGAAAACGTGTTTTTTTTTTCGTTTCCGAGAGGCACGGCCGTGCCTCTCGCGGAAGCAAAACCGTGCCTCTCGCGGAAGGAAAAAAAACACAAAACACGTTTTTTTTTCCGTTTCCGAGAGGCACGGCCGTGCCTCTCGCGACAACAAAACCGTGCCTCTAGCGAAAGCAAAACCGTGCCTCTGGCGGAAGGAAAAAAGAACAGAAAACACATTTTTTTTCCATTTCCGAGAGGCATGGTCGTGCCTCTCACGAAAGCAAAACCGTGCCTCTCGCGGAAGCAAAAAAAAACGCGTTTTTTCGCGAAAAAAAGTTTTTTTTGTTCCAAAAGATAAGGAAGACCGGTGAAAAATTAACAAGCCGAAAAACCCCAAAAAAACCGTTTAAAAAGCCAAAAACGCGTGCGAAAAAATAAAAAAAATAAAATCCGGAGAGAGCGCCCAGAGCGCTACACGTGATAGCGGCTGAGAGCGATCGTTGGGAGCGCTCCCAAGGAGCGCTCGTCAACTAGTTATCGGCCTTCCCACATGATCTCATAGCGAAACGTTCTCCGCATGCCGTGTCGTTCCAGGCCCGTTTACACGCGGGCTGACCCGTTGGCCACCTTTGAACAACATACTTCTCGCCATTTTCGATGCTAAAAAAAAAAAAACTTCTCGCCGTTTTCTTTTTTCGAACTGATGCTTCTCACCGTTGGATACACCCCTCCACGGTTATCCACGGCAAAACGGTACGGTGCGTCTCCCCTTTGCTCTCCGCCTCCGGGCAGTCTTGGCCGTTGCTCCGCCGCCGTTCTCACGTTGCTGAGTTACAACTTACAAGGCGCCGCATCAAGCTCCTTCCGAGTCGGCGGCAAGATCAGCGGGCCATCAGATGGCTGCCGTGTCGCGGCCGTTGAATGAAGCAGGGAGCGAGGGAGGAGGGGTCCGATGTCGCACTGAACAACCTCAAATTCTCCCCGTTACTGTTATGGGAAAAAATGGATCCACACCTGAGCTAGGTTATACTGTAGATCTAAGTCTCTGGTAGAAATTTCCAGGTGTTCTTCTTTCGAATTTTTGTTTCCAGGGATTGGGTCGGACAGCAGACCTGTAAAATATTACATCCACATGTATTTTATAACTAAACTAGTAGTAGCAGTATAATAAATGCAAATGGACTGACTGGTTTAGGATGTTTCCAAGTTGGAACAGTTTTTCCACAACGCATTTGGATTTATGCCCATGTATTTTATTATTCATTTGGTAGGTAGCTGATTCATTCATATTGACCCCTTCACGGATCAGGCTTTCTCATAAAGAGTTGACCATCTGTTCCTTCTTCCAGATCCAGTCCATGGCGATGTGTGCTACAAACCTTCAACTATGAGAAAGATGCTTCAGAAATTGTATTACTGCATCGATTCCTAAGAGGTATGTTGGGCTCAACCGCGACCATCTTTTATATCCTACTGAACTTTTGTAATTTCTTCAGTTGGATAGTTTTCTGCAGGATTGCATTTTAACAGTCTAATTCTCTATTCTTCAATAGGCTTCTACCTGTCCCCTAGTGTTATTCATTTTCCCTGGCAGTAAGATGTTTTGCAGCTTTAGCTGCCTTTGATTTGGTTTGCTCCTGGTCACCTGGATGCTGGTCCTCATTTTGTTCGTTATCTCATTGGTGATGGAATCCAGACGGAAGGTCGTTTGGAAAAAGAAGAAGAAAAGACAGTTATGCAGAATTACCCAATGCCTACCATGAAGCTCCAGTCAATACCACAGCAGAACTGAACAGTAATGATTATTTTTGCTCTCTCCTACCTGCAATCTCAACCTTTCCTTGTGGATGATGCCCTCCATTGATGAAGTCCAGTAACAAAATTACTGAAGAATGCCTATTTACTATAAAAAAATCTCGAGAAAACGTAAAAACCTTGTGTCTCACTGCATTGATAGAAAGAAGAGTTTGTACAAGCCCTAAGAAGAGCAACACCTAGGTTTATTACAATTAAACCGGACAATGCTTATTCTTCATTACCTAGAGAATATGCTCTATGATTAAATGGCGAAATCCAGCACTCTTATTATCTCCATTTATGTGTTGCACTGAAATCGACTCTCACTCCATCTTTTGGTCAACTTCCTACCCTTAGGCGGCCAGAGGAGATCTTTTATGAAAAACTATCTTTAAAGCAACGCACGTCCATGTTTTCATCACTACTCCTATCATTGATTCTGCAAAGTAACTCCCATGCTGTTGATAACTCTGATTATCTGAGTTTCACACCTCTGGAAACTATTTTTCAGGTCAAGTTGATATATCAAGCATATTAGCTGAAGCTAACTGGCATACGCAGTCTTTGCTACTTTACTTTCATAAGATGGACCTTCGAGAAAGTATGGTGACAGAAATGATCCAAAGGGATGACAGATCAAAGTGGTTATCAGATAGCAATCATAACATAAAATGCTTCGCAGAGGATGAGATAAGAAGAATTACCAGCAACTATGAAACTATCATTGGAAAAGGTGCCTTCGGAGAAGTTTACAAAGGTGTTCTCCAAGATGGAAGAATGGTTGCCGTCAAGAGATTTGTCCATAATGTAGAAGAAATTTTTGCCAAAGAGCTGAAAGTCCACTGTGAAATCAACCACAAGAATGTAGTTAGGCTCATAGGCTACTGTGCCCAGGAAAATGCCCTAATTATAGTCACTGAGTATATATCTAAAGGGAACCTTAGCAATGTTCTTCACCACGAATGCATTCCCATCGTGTTGGATACACGACTGCGGATCGCAGTGGAGTGTTCAGAGGCACTTTGCTACATGCATTCACAAATGTACACTCAGGTCATTCATGGTGATATCAAGCCTGCCAATATACTATTGGATGACAACTTGAATGCAAAAATATCTGACTTTGGAATATCAAGACTTGTCAACACAGACGCGACCCTTTTCACTGAGCATGTAATAGGGAGCATAGGTTACATGGACCCTTTGTTTGCTCGCAGCGGGCGTCTCACCTCGAAGAGTGATGTTTATAGTTTTGGAATTGTTCTGGTCGAATTGGTTACAAAGAAAAAGGCAACAGCGAGAAATGGGGAGACCAGCATAGTTGAATGTTTCACGCATGCTCTTGCAACGGGGAAGAGAAGGGTGAGAGAGCTGTTCGATATTGAAATCTCAAGCCAAAACAACATGAAGATTCTTGAAGGGGTTGCAGAGCTAGCAGGACAATGTTTGAGTATGGAGATGGATAGACGCCCTGACATGATAGATGTGGCAGAATGTCTTCGGGCGCTTAGGAAAACTCAAGCTCAAGGAAAACAAACACCAACTATTTTTTCTTGGGGGTGGAGGAACAAGCCAGCAGCTCAGAACAACTGGCAATCTTCTAGCTCAGTCACGCCACAATCTTTGCCATCCAACTTGTGCCGCCATTTCTCACTTAGGGAGATGAAATCTGCGACAGGAAACTTTGCTGGGTCACACATTGTTGGTCAGGGTAGATCTGGTACAGTTTACTATGGAATGATTGATGCAGGAGCAACCAAGGTGGCTATCAAACCTGGCAGACGTGAGCAGGATTTGAGTAAGTTCCAGACAGAGATAGCGATGATGGCAAAGCTCCGCCACCATCATCTCGTATCATTGGTTGGTTATTGCAAAGAGAAAAACTAGAGGATATTGATCTATGACTACATGGCTCGTGGCACCCTGCGTGAGAACCTTTTCGCTAACAACACCGAGGAGCCACCGCTTACTTGGAGGCAGCGTCTAGACGTCTGCATCGGTGTTGCTCGTGCCCTGCACTACCTTCATGAGTGTTCCGTCATCCCTAATGATGTGTCGACGTGGAACATTCTCCTAGATGAGAGATTGGTCGGCAAGGTTTTAATTAAAATCCATCTGCAGCAGGATGACACGTATGTGTCCACGCAGCTTGTGGGAAATTTGGGTTTTCTCGATCCTGAATCTTACTGCACTGGGCAAGTAACAGAGAAATCCAATGTATATTCTTTTGGTGTCGTGCTGTTTCAGGTTTTGTGTGCTCGGGCTGTTTATGATCGTAGTCTTTCAGAAAGACAAGCTAATCTGGTATATTGCGCCCTTAGTTGCCAGAAGAAGGGCATCCTTGATCTAATTGTTGATCCCTATCTTGAAGGAAAGATCGCTCCACGGTGCCTCAAGAAGTTTTTTGAGATTGCTGAGAAATGTGTAAGTATGCGTGGTATCGATCGCCCTACAATGCAAGAAGTGCTTGAGAACCTGGAGTTGTGCCTCGCAGAACAAAACGTAAGCCTTGGTGATAAGACGCCAGACGATGATGACACTAATGGTCCTTCAAGGATAGAACGCCGGCTGAACCTGGAGATGTACCTTGCAGAAGACGATGATTCCGACATTTGAAGATGATGGCACGGACGGGGATGAGCAAGTTGCTGATAGCACAGATTCTGAATCGCCAATGGTTTGATGAGCAGGCAAAAAGTGTTTTCACTGCCAAATTCCTACGGTTAATGCTCATGCCAGAGAATATTATTCCATACATGTATACTGCATATTCTGTCCCTTCACTTTTCTGAACAAGTATTGTGTATTCTGACTTTCTTTATTCTTTCCATTATCCAAGTGTTGTAATCTGCGAGTCTAACTGTGGTTCACGTTGAAATTCTGTCCTACCTCCTACAGTAGTTTTTAGCTGGTTCATCATGGATAAAACCGGTTCCTTTGTTTTGTCTTCATAGAAAGTTGTAGCGACTCAGAAGCGGGCAGCAGCTATAAGGTTTGAGGAGAGGTGCAAATGATGAATGACGGAGAGCCGTTCCAGCATGAACCCTGAGTGTTGGACAAGAACTACATTTATTGAGATGGCCAAAATTGCACGACGGGCAGAATCTGGCGTGAAACCCTATCCAATACTAGAAGAGAACCAGAGTTCTTTACTGAACCTTTTCCAGTCGAAAGAAGTTTTTTGCCAGAGCATCAAACATACGGTGTAGGAGTAGCTACTAGACACAGGGTAATCCGAGAAACCAACGAATGTCCATTTCTGAGCCCAGGGTCATCTGCACCTGGTCAAGAAAAAATTCAAAAAAATCATAAACATCCATTTTTTTTGAATGATAGATAATTTGGTGCGTGAGGTGCGCTCCAAATTTCATACCATTTGGACATATGAGTAGCTCTCAGCAAAAAAGACAAATTGGGTCAGAACAGTACATAAACAGTAAACTTTTTTACAGACCCCAAATTTGTCTTTTTTGCCGAGAGCTACTCAAATGTCCAAAAGATCTGAAATTTGGAGGGGACCTCACGCAACAAATTATTTACCATGCAAAATTTTTTTGGAATTTTTTAAAATTTTCTAGTATTTGTTTTGAATTTTGTATTCAGCGCGGGTGTAGATGAGCCTGGGTACCGAATCGCTGCTCTCGAGAAACCAACTGCTACTGCTGCTACCCAGGGAGGGCACAAATCCTCAATATTAAGAAAAAGAAACGTGTCAGAAGTTAAAGCTTCGATTCGAAAACTAGAAAAAAAAACTCACAAAAAGAAAAAGGGTTAAGCTTTCACAGCCTGACAGGAGAGCTGAAAAAAGTTGCTTCCGTTCATCTTACAACAGAGATCAGCTGAAAAAACACCGCGCTCAGCGGTCTCCCTAAAATAGTAAATACATGTCTCATGTCTACGGGCAATTACAGCTTCAAAAACCGCATTTGGAACGAGAAGGTTGCGCAACAAAAAAAATGATCTAGGAAGGTGGGGTTTCAATGATCGAGGATTCATGGTACGCTTTATTGGGCGCCACCCTGATTTTTTTTCTTGTTCATGTCACTCTTTCGTAGGTGCCACCAATCTGCATGTGAAGCCATTCGGAAGCAGGTGAGCCCTGGGCGTACTCGCTTGATGTTTGCAGGTCAAATGTTAACCCCGGAGCTGTGTTGTATGTCTGCGCAGCGAACTGCAAGCAAGAATACATGAAGGTAAAACCTTCTGGAGCCAAGATATACTTTGCTGTACACAAATGTGACAACATAGCATCATAGCAGGACTGATTGCAGATCAAGGGTCGAGATGCAAAGTTGTATATTGGCAACACAGTTTGAGAAATCAAGAATGGGAGCAATGGTATATAGTTGTATCTCTCTGTATTGGTTGTCTTGACACGTGACCATTGAGTTTACAGCACGACTTACATCTTTGGATGGAAATGTCTCGACTCCATTGTGAGCATGGGCATTAACAGCCTCAAGCTTCATGGACAGGAACTGCAGATGACAGCAATCGTGGAGCAATATTAACTGAACTTTAGAGGGTAGCACAATTCCATAGAAGCAACAATCGTGACACAGCATACCTCAATTTGACGTTCCAAAGCTTGGACATAGTTGATTATCTCATCGAGGACCGATGCTTTGCCAATAACCTAACCAAGGAAGCATAAGCTTTCCAAAGAATCATACTTAAAGCTTGAAGATGATACAAAGATAAACATATATGGACATTAGTGGGACAGAATGGAGACATAAAAAATATTGAATTCTTGTTGAGATTAAAATGCACCTTAATACATCCAGGGACAATTTTCATCCGCTCGGTTATTTTCTCACCTCATGCCTGTCAAAATAGTAGAACTTTCAGTGATAAAGGGTGTACAAGAATAGTCAAAACGAAACAGTGCACTGAACTGACCCTTTCTGCAAGGCTATGGCTGTCAGTTGCTTGACCCCTTCTTGCCCTCACATGGATGAAATCTTGCTTTGGTGGCGGAGGATTTTGATCAACAGCCTTACTAGCATTTCTTGAATCAGCTTCAGCATCTTTTTCTGAAACTGCCACTATCATCACTGGATTTTTATTTGCCTTGAAACACTTTGCTTCTGCATCAGTCTGCACTTAGGGGTTAAGACAGACGAGAGAAAGAACAATTAACCTGTTGCTCTCTGCATAAGCTGTGCTACGGACATTTTTTTCTTTAGAATATAACAAAAATATTGTCAACCGCCTTCTGGCCTCCCAAGTCAAACAAATATTTAAACTGCCAATCGGCACATAACCAGTCAATATAAGGGATTAAGGGGCGAAAATCATATAATGGCACCAGTAAAATGAAAGATCACATATGACAATAATGATAGCTTGCAGACCATCACATGATGCCTGCTAAAAGATCACAGTAGGTTACTAAATGCAAGTAGAAGATGCAACACACTCTGGACCAGAAGGTTGTTGGCTCAGTACTTCAGCAGTTAGTGCTGGAGATAGTTTGGCCGGCTCCAAGAGGTTTGACGGGGCCGTCTCGTCGGAGAATGTTGCGAACCTGGGTGATCCGCTTCATCCGGGTCTCGAAGGTCTCGTCAGACAGTCGGAGCGGGGAGGTTCTCGTTGGGTCGGTTCTGCCAAAGTACAACCACATTCCCCTGACGCAGGCCTGAAGTGGCTAGATCCTTCAGCTGACCCAGGCGGCAACGATGTCATTGCCGGTCAGGTCCGACTCCGAGAGCACGCCGACCTGCTCCATCAGGATCTTAGCCTGGGTCTGCTCCGCCCGCATGAGCTTGAGCGACCACCCAGTGTGCCAATCCGCGGCCTCGGGAGTGTACGGAGGCAATCTAAGGCCCAAGTCAAAGGCAAAGATGTTGATGCTCCAACAACATCAACATCAACTCCGAGGGCGTAACTTGAACCAGAAAATTGCTACATGCTATGACCCCAATAGTAAGGCCTTCATATTTGGGGGAAAGCCTTTCAGATAACTGTGGAAGATGTCGAGCATATCCTAGGTGTGCCCGCATTGGGCCAAGAGTTTTTTTCCATGCGAATCAAAAGATGTCGAGCATATCCTAGGTGTGCCCGCATTGGGCCAAGAGTTTTTTTCCATGCGAATCAATTCAAGCATCTGCATTATATGAAGAGCTGAAAGGCCCTAGCGAAAATAAAATCACTTTGAAAGGGCTTGTTGAGAAAAATAAAAAACAACAATGGGTCAAGTTTCATCCGCGCCTACGTAATGTACACAATAAGTGTGCTTACGTGTCCAACAACACAGAGGCACGTCAGCACGAAGTACCTAGGACTAGTAGCAGGCATATCTAGAATAACGATGACGAATCTTGCACTACTCACTCTTACTCATCTGATGGCCAGCATCACCAAGTTTAAAGACAGAAGCTCGAATTTGGAGGGGAACCTCCCATTGCTACTGGGAGTGCAAACTCTCCAAATTCGAGCTTCTATCTTTAAACTTGGTGATGCTGGTCATCATATGATTAAGAGTAGGGAGCGCAAAATTCATCATCCTTATTCCTCTGCTACCAGTCCTAGGTACTTCGTGTTGACGCGTCTCTGTGTTGTTGGACACACAAGCACACCTATTGTGTACATTACATAGGTGCGGATGAATGTTGACCCCTTGCTGTTTTTTGTTTTTGTAGCAAGCCCTTTCAAAGTGATTTTATTTTCGCTAGCATCTTCCAGCTCTTTGTACGATGCAAATGCTTGACTTGGTTCGCATGGAAAACACTCTTGGCCCAATGTGGGCACACCCATGATATGCTCGACATCTTCTACGGTCATCTGAAAGGGCTTTGTCCCAATGATGAAGGTCTTACTGTTGGGGTCATAGCATCTAGCAATTTTCTGGTTCAAGTTATGCCTAATGTTCATTTTTGTTCACACGGTAATGCAGTAACCACTTATTTGTGATCACGGACCTGGGATGGTTCTGGTGCATTGCCTCCAAAAATGGAGCAACCACTTATATGATGCCACGGTCTCGTTTGATACAATGCCGACCCCAAAGACAACTGTGCTGCAATGGTGGTTCAATCCAATGAATGTGAGAAATGGCAAGTTATATTTGTTCACATGGTACGTGCTGTCAAACACAACAACCCCACCAAAGGCATCATAATCCAACCGGTTTTGAACCTTCCCTGAACCGGTTTTTTGTTTTCCTTTCGGTTTTCTTCTTTCGTTTTCTTTTTCCTTTTTATTTTTCTTTTACGTTTCTTTTTTTTTGCGAACATCTTTCAAGTTTGTGTACATTTTTTCGAATTTCAAGAATATTTTTTGAAATCATGAATATATTTCCAAATTCGTGAACATTTTTACAAATTTGCGAACATTTTTATAAATAGTGCACATTTTCTGAATTCAAGAACTTTTTTTACAAATTCGTGAATATTATTTTTTGAAATTGTGAACATTTTTTGAAACTCATGAATATTTTCTGAATCGGTGAACATTTTTTGAAAATTGGGAACAATTTTTTGAAATTCATGAATATTTTTTTATTTTATGATTTTTTTTAAAAATGCATGATTTTTTCCGAATTCATGAATATTTTTTAAATTAGTGAATTTTTTTTGAATCGATGAACTTTTTTGTAATTACATTTTTTTGATTTTTTGAATATATTTTAAAAAATTCGTGAACATTTTTTGAATTCATGAACATTTTTTAGAATACACGAACATTTTTTCAAAATCATGAACATTTTTTTATTTCCCAAACATTTGTCTTCCAAAATCATGAACATTTTTCTGAATATGCAAACATTGTTTCCAAAATAAGGAACATTTTTTTTAATCCACGAAGATTTTTGTGATTTCTTTAATGATATTTCAAAATTCACAGATATATTCGAATTTTTTAAAATCACGATTTTTTTAAAGAAGAAAAAACTGAAACAGGAAAAAAAAAGGTAGAAAAAAGAAATAAAACAAGGTGGGCGTCCAGCCCCGCTCATGGGCTGGCCCAATGGGCGCGCGTGAGGGGAGCGGGGGTGCGCTGGCTTGTTCGCCAGCGCGTTACGCGCTATATAGGAGCTCCCGTGGGCAATTACCGAACACGCCCATAGTCGCGCCCCTCCTACTCGCTAGCCCGGCGGCCCGCAGCCCACTGCCTACTGCCCGCCGTCAGCGCACAGCATTTCGCATCACCCGACTTCCAGAGCTCGCTCTCCACCTCCCAACCCCACCCAAACCCTCCCCGTCTTCCGTTGCCGGCGCCGGGAAAGCCTGTGCTCTCCAGCTCGACGCCCCTCTACGTCTCGGGCTACTAGCCTACTACGCCACACCAGGAGTCACGGCGGCCGATCCCCTCTTCGGATCCCCAAGCTCAGTGTTGCCGTGGGCTCATTGCCCTCTGCTCTCCTTCCTCCGGATACCATTTCAGGTTAGGGCTAGGTCTTTCTTATATTAACTATTTCCTTGCGGTGCTTCTCCTCTTAACTGCTGGAAGGTGTCATTCTTGTTCATGCTGATTATGGTTTTGTCCTTCTCACATTCGAAATTGAGTAAAAAAAAACTTGGTCAATAATGTGGAGGAGCAGAGCTGAGAATCCAGTTGAGAGACGGGGAGCAAAAGCTTTGTCTGAAATAGCAACATTAGTTTCTTCTTTGTAAACAGTTCTTCAGAGTCTGTTTCTTTATATTTTGGTTCTGAACTTGTATCGGTGTGTCTTATGCATTTGATGTATGAAAGATGTTTGTTAAAAAAATATAGTTTGAAGCCTTGGAACTAAGTCGATGCAGTCTTGTCAGCTAGTGGTGAAATTCATTACTGAAGTGCATGTGAAAGCAACCGCTTGATGCTAGATTCTATATTCAGAACACGCATACTTACGCAAGTGAGCTTGCGTTGGCATATAACCAAACACAGTAAAGTAATTTGATACTCTTTACTGGTCCGAACCAAACAAAATGCCAGATGATTGATACCCACATACCAATACTCTATACGGTATCCCTTTCCCTGTCAGAAAGCACCTGGATGCTGTTTCGTGTTTTGTTCTGTTATCTCTTTGGTAATGGAGGGTCGTTTGGAAAGAAAAAACAGTTAATACCACAGTAGAACTGAACAATAATGATTTATCTTGCTATATCCTACCTAGAATTTTGACCTTTCCTTATGGATGCATTCCCTCCATCGATGAAGTCCAGCTACAAAATTAATTATTTCCCTACACTTTTGTGCAAATTACTGAAGAAGCAACCTAGCTTTATTATAATTAAACCAGACAATATGTATTCGTCATCACCTATAGAATATGTTCTGTTATTAAATTGGGGGGGGGGGGGGGGGGGGGGGGAGTCCAACACTTTTATCCTATTGATTTATGTGTGTTGGACTGAAATCGACTCTTATCTTACCCCATCTTTTAATCAACTTCTTAACTTTCAGCAGCAAGAGATCTTTTATGACAAACTACCTCTAAAACAATGCACATCAATGTTTTCGTCAGTACATAGGCATCTAATGTGGCAACCAATAACTTGCCAATCATTGATTCTGCAGAGTCCTCTCATGTTGTTGATAACTCTGGTTAGCTGAGATTTGAGTTTCACACTTTTGGGAACTATTTTTTCAGGTCAAGTCGATGTATCCAGCGTATTAGTTGAAGCTAACTGGTATACGCAGTCTTTCCTACTTTACTTTCAGATAAGATGGACCTTCGAGAAAGTATGGTAACAGAAATGATCCAAAGGAATGATAGATCAAAGTGATTATCATATAGCAATCATAACATAAAATGCTTTACAGAGGATGAGATAAGAAGAATTACCAGCAACTATGAAACTATCATTGGAAAAGGTGGCTTCGGAGAAGTTTACAAAGGTGTTCTCCAAGATGGAATCATGGTTGCAGTCAAGACATTTATCCGTAATGTAGAAGAAAATTTTGCCAAAGAGCTGAAAGTCCACTGTGAAATCAACCACAAGAATGTAGTTAGGCTCATAGGCTACTGTGCCGAGGAAAATGCCCTAATGATAGTCAGTGAGTACATATCGAAAGGGAATCTTAGTGATGTTCTTCACCATGAATGCATTCCCATCACGTTGGATACACGACTGCGGATCGCGGTGGAGTGTTCAGAGGCACTGTGCTACATGCATTCACAAATGTATACTAAGGTCATTCATGGTGATATCAAGCCTGCCAATATACTATTGGATGACAATTTCAATGCAAAAATATCTGACTTTGGGATATCAAGGCTTGTCAACACAGATGCGACCCTTTTCACTGAGCATGTAATAGGGAGCATAGGTCACATGGACGCTTTGTTTGCTCGCAGCGGGTGTCTCACCTCGAAGAGTGATGCTTACAGTTTCGGAATTGTTCTGGTTGAATTGATTACAAAGATAAAGGCAACAATAAGAAATGGGGAGACCGGTATAGTTGAATGTTTCACCCAAGCTCTTGCAACAGGGAAGAGAAGTGTGAGAGAGCTGTTCGATGTTGAAATCTCAGACCAGAACAACATGAAGGTTCTTGAAGGGATTGCAAAGTTAGCAGGACAGTGTTTGAAGATGGAAATGCATAGACGCCCTGAGATGATAGATGTGGCAGAACGTCTTCGGGCGCTTAGGAAAACTCAAGTTCAAAGAAAACAAACTATTTTTCCTTGGGGGTGGAGGAACAAGCCAGCAGCTCAGAACAACTGGCAATCTGCTAGCTTAGCCACGCCACAATCTCTCCCATCCAACTTGTGCCACCATTTCTCACTTAGGGAGATGGAATCTGCGACAAGAAACTTTGATAAGTCGCACCTTGTTGGTGAGAGTAATCATCATAGAGTTTACTATGGAGTGATTGATGGGGGAGGAACCAAGGTGGCTATCAAACGTGGCAGAGTCAGGCCAGGATGTGAGTAAGTTCGAGACAAACATAGCGATCATGGCAAAGCTCCACCACCATCATCTCGTATCATTGGTCGGTTACTGCAAAAAGGAAAACGAGATGATAGTGATCTATGACTACATGGCTCGTGGCACCCTGCGTGAGAACCTTTATGCTAACAACACCGAGGATCCACCGCTTACTTGGAGGCAGCGTCTAGACGTCTGCATTGGTGCTGCTCGTGCCCTGCATTACCTTCACGAGTGTTCCATCATCCCTTTTGTTGTGTCGACAACAAACATTCTCCTAGATGAGAGATTTGTCGGCAAGGTTTCAAGTACACTCTCACTGCAGCGGGATTACACAGTTACGACCCCTGTGGCTGTGGTATGTGCAGGTTATATCGATCCTGAATTTCTTCGCACTGGGCAACTAACAGAGAAATGCAGTGTGTATTCTTTTGGTGTTGTGCTGTTTGAGGTTTTGTGTGCTCGGGCTGCCTTTGATCCCAATCTTCCAGAAAGACAAGCTATCTTGGTAAAAAGCGCCCTTCGTTGCCACGGGAAGGGCATCCTTGATCGGATGGTTGATCCCTATCTTGAAGGAAAGATCGCTCCGCAGTGCTTCAATAAGTTTGTTGAGATTGCTGAGAAATGTGCTGTGATTGTGGAATCGATCGCCCTACAATGCAAGAAGTGCTTGAGAACCTGGAGTTGTGTCTTGCAGAACAAAGCAGAAGCCTTGGTGATGAGATGCTGGCTGAAGATGACACTAATGGTCCTTCAAGGAGAGAACGTCGGCTGAACCTGGAGATGTAGCTTGTAGAAGACGACGAGTCGCTCGTTTTCATTATCGGCACAGTACACATCACAATATATGACAGCCTCCCCTCCCCTCCCGTGTCGCTCCCGTGGGCGACCCGGGAGGAGCCGCCACCACAGCAGCCCCCTCCCTTCCTCCTCCTCCTCCCGCCGCCGCCGGAGGGCGTCGCCGGGCAAAGCCCGCGCGGCGCCAGCGGCGGCGGGGACGGCTCTCCTCCTCTCGCTCGGGTGGCGCGGCGCGGGGCGGGGACGTTCCACTGGCGGTGGGGGCTCGCGTGCGGCCTGGGTCGCGCGCCGGCGGCGGTGGCGCTTGGAGGCGGCGCGAGCGGCACGGTGGTGTGGGCGGCGGTGGTCCGGGTCAGCCGCGTCGATCTGGGGGAGCTCCATGCCCAGATCTGGCTCCCCTTGAGCAGCGGCTCACTCGCTCTGCCGGTGCTCCCAGTGGCCGTGTCCGGAGGATGATGGTGGGGCGGAGATGCTGGGCGGTGCGGCGTGGTGGCACGGTCAGCGAGGTGGAGAAGGTGAGCTGCTGTGCTTGGTCTGTGAGGCTTCATGGCGTCCAGATCCGGTCTTTCCTGTGGCAGCAGCTTGCTCGGGCGGCGGTTTTCCGTGGCCACGGCCGGGGGGTCGGCGGCGGATGCTGCCAGCGGGGCTCGATGTGGCGGTGGTGGAGACGTGTGGGCGGCGGTGGGAGGTTGGGTGCTGGTGGCAGCCAAGGTTGCTCTAACTCCTTCTGTGCGGATGCTCGAGGTGAGCGGCTGTGTCTTCGGAGCTTCTTGCTGGACCTGGCGGGGACGCTCGCCGTGAATGGCATGAGGATGGGGTGGTCTGGTGCTGCTGGAATCAAGCGCTGGCATCTGCGGAGACGACCAGGATGGGGATGCTTCAGGCGAAAGCCTTGTGCCGACCTTGTCGGCAACGATGACGGCGACGCCTTTGGGCGCCGCTTCCCTTCTTGAAGGGTCATTGGGGAGCTGCTGCCGCCTACTCATTCGTGTGCTCCGGGCGAAAGCCTTAGATCCTTTATTGGTTCGGACAACGATGGCATCTCGATGTCGTTCTCCCCCTTGGGGGCGTTGTTTTTTGGAGCCACGAAATCCGCTGTTGGTCGCTTGATGTCTGGGTAGTAGAGGTTGTTGGGTGGTTGGAATGCTCGGTGGTGGCGGTGGAAGTGATCTGTGAACGGCGACTGGTGCCTTGGTCATCCTGGTGCTGTTGGTTGGCCTCTCTTGGGGGCTCGTGGCGACGGTGAGGTCTCGGTGTTCGGTGCCCTTCGACGGCGCGTGAGGTTTTGTTGCTTTGCATAGTGCTCTGGCTCCCTCTATTTGTGATGGTGGCCATGGTGTGGCCTAGAGGAGGTGCAGGGGCTGTCTCGGCGGAGCATTGCCCTTCGGCACGGTCAGTGGCTCTCTCTGTCGCGACGTGGCTAGGCAATGGGATGCCCTTCGATGGTAGCTGCGACTTCCTAGCTCTTCAAGGTGTGAGTGATCGCAGGGCAGCTGGTGACTTCTTCTCTACGTCTTCTCGGCAACGAATCTCCTTTCGACTGATCCAACAAAGCTAGCTCTTGCTCTTCTCGGTTAGCCTAGTGGTGATGGGTGCTAAGTTCTTGGTGTTGGCTGCTTGTCGTAGCTTGTTTCCTTGTTCTTCTCTGTTGTCCCTTATTCCTTCTTGTGTGTGCTGGGTGCTACACTTGTGTAGCCGTTGTGTTTGTATCTCAGTCTTAATTATGATAATGAAAATGGTTCAGGCCGGCGTAAGCCCGCCGTAGCTCCGTCAAAAAAAAAAAAAAAAAAGAAGACGACGAGTCCAGCCATCATACTGAGATATCGATATCTGAAGATGATGGCACGGATTGGGATGAGTGGGCAAGTTGCTGATAGCATGAATTCCGAATTGCCAATGGCTTGATGAGCAGGCAAGAACTGCTTTCACGACCAACTCATGCCAGAGAGAATTATCCTGTACATGTATACTGCATATTCTGTCCCTTTCTTTTCTGAAGCAAGTGTTTTGTATTCTGACTTTCTTTATGCTTTTCAATCCCGTGTGTTGTAATGGATTTCTCCGGTCGCCTGCACTATTGTATCATGTTGGTCTAGCGCTGCCTACAGTGAGGGATGCCTACCTGATTTCATTTTTTTCGAAAAGGGCCTGCCTTATTTCATCCGTGATATAAATGTTAGATTACACAGTTCTCCTTTTGGTGACAATCAACCCGCAAAGAAGGTGTGCTGTCTGTGTTTTGGGCGGTCACTGGGGTTCGTTAACATGCTGGAATTTCCCCAGTTCATCCATCAATCTGTGAGTGTACGTGTGGTTCACGTGGAATTTATGTACCTCCTAGTTTTCAGTTGGCTCTTCATCATGGATAAAACCGGTTCCTTTGTCTTGTCCTGAAAAAGACACCATTGATCGTACTAGCACACCTCCTAGTTTTCAGAGTGATAGGGCACACCGGTGGTGTCTTGTCCTGAAACTGGTTTCTTCTGAACTTGCAGAAAGTTGCATACAAAGCTGAAGCAGCTCAGAAGCGAGCGGCAGGTATATTGTGGCTTCAGGAGGTGCAAATGATGAATGGCCGAGAGATGTTCCAGCATGAACCCTGGGTGTTTGACAATAACTACATTAGTTGTTGATATGGCCAAATTTGCGGATTTTTTCCCGAGGGAACAGGCAAAATCCGTCCGGAACCCTATCCAATAAAAGAGAATCAGAGTTCTTTACAAGCCAAGAAGATATGGCCTGAACGGCTGAACCCCTTCCAGTGGAAAGAGGTTCTTTACCAGAGCATCTTGCCGTTGCTCCGCTTCCACATATTCCATACAGCGGAGATTAGCACTGTAACGAACTTTGCAAAGGTCAGAGCCATCCCAAAGATCATGAACCCTGCTGCAATTGTGGACATCGGAGTGAAGAAAAATGGCTGACGAAGGCGATCGAAGTCCATCCGATCTCAGGCGACACCAAAAACATACAGTGTAGGAGTGGTACGCACAGGGTAATTGGAGAAACCAACTGGTACCCAGCCCAGGGAAGGCACAAATCCTCAGTATTCAGAAAGAGAAACGAGTCAGAAGTTCAAGCTTTGATGCGAAAACTCAGAAACGAAAATGTTTAAGCTTTCACAACCTGACAGCCCTAAGAGATGGAGTTATTGGTTGCCTTTTGGTACAATTCTGGTACAACTCTGCTCCACATTCAGCTATTGGCATGTCACCATTCAACAAAGCCATGTATGGGCGCAAACCGCAACACTGGGGCACGGCTCCCACCAGTACTGTCTCAGTGCCATCTCTTCAAACTTGGCTCGATGAGCGTCTAGTGGTGCAGCAACTTCTTCAGCGGCGTTTGCATCGTGCACAGCAATACATGAAGACACATGCCGACAAGAAGCGATATTTCCGCGTCTTCGCTGTTGATGATCTGGTTTTCCTGAAGCTGCAACCATACATCCAAACCTCCGTGGCAACGTGAGCTTGCCACAAGCTCTTGTATCGTTATTTCAGGCCCTACGGCATCGCCCACCTTGTCAATGGTGTCGCCTATGAGTTGCAGCTGCCGGAGCACTCTCAAGTCCACCCGGTGTTCCCTATCTCTCTGCTGCGTCGTGCGCTGCTCCCATGTACTACTGCTTCTCAAGAACTTCCTTCTAGTACTGATGTCCTGGTGGTTTTTGTGCAAGTTCTTAAACGTGACACATGTGGTAAGCAATCCAAACTATTCAAAAAAAAAGTTCTTCAACATCGATGGTGCAAGTGGCGCAGGCCCATAGTCGAGCAGGTGTGCACCCGCTGGTCCGATCCGGAGGCTGTTGAGGATACTTGGG
Source organism: Elymus sibiricus (assembly GCA_039707655.1). Taxonomy (NCBI): domain Eukaryota; kingdom Viridiplantae; phylum Streptophyta; class Magnoliopsida; order Poales; family Poaceae; genus Elymus; species Elymus sibiricus. The sequence goes on from CM077672.1 coordinate 429,193,718, forward strand.
AGGACAAGGCTGAACTCCAAGCTCACTTTCCCACAGCTGAGGCTTGGGGGCAAGCCTCTGCGCAAGAGGAGGGGGATGTCAGCACCCCTCACATGCCTACCCCATTGGCAGCCCGTCCCACTCGTCAGCGCAAACCTAACCCGCTGACCTGTGGGCCCCAGTGGGTGAACCATTTTTTTTTCAAACAACAAGCCTCCTCATTGTTTTACATTAAAGAAACCGCCACAAAGTTTTACAACAATGAAAAGAAAAAAAGGAAAACAACCCATGTGGGGGGGGGGGGGGGGGGGGGGGGCAGTAGGTGAAACAAAACAAAGTAAAACCTGAAGCACACAGGCTCACCCCAAAACATACGATCTGGTCACGCAGGACAAAATAAAACACCAGCTAGACAGCCACCATCTAAACCAGGAAAGTGAACTCAACCCACTCCAATTCTTCTACTAATCGGATTCCAGTCATGGCTTCTGGCATACACCTCTTCGAGCACCATCTTGATCATGGCCACCCCTTGCTTAGTTCATCCTCTGTCTTGGCTTTTCTGCAAGATACTCCAAGCATCAGATAGTAACAAAGGTGGTAAACCACAACAACAGGATCATTAGGAAAATTCCTGTCAAAACAAACATTATTCATAGTTTTCCAAACAATCCAGCAAATACTGACCCCTCCACATAGCACAAGCTTTTTATGATCTTTGGGAAAGGCTTTTATCCCACCCAAAAGATCACTAACCATTGCTGGGGCTTTTGGCAAGGCAAAAGCACATGTCACCACTTGCTAGATCGACTTGGCTAAAGAACATTCAAAAAATAAGTGATCAAATGTTGTCTTTACAGCCACAGAAGTGGCATTGGTCATTTCCAGTCCACCCCCTCTTCAACAGATTATCTTTGGTTTGAATGCTATTTCTAAGCATCAGCCAAAGAAACACCTTAATCTTATGGGGAATCTTTAGCTTCCAAATGGATCTATATCCAACCAGTCCATCAGCCGTCAGATGTAAATATAGCTTCCTCAAACTTATTCTTACAATTCAAAGGCCAAGCCATCCTATCTTGGCAGTTACTCAAATTCTTCTCATTAACCAAGTCTTTCAATTCTTCCCACTGATTAGCAGCCTCATCACGCAATAGCCTCCTAAATTCAAAAACATCGAAGCCTCTAGTTTTCACAAATTGAACAGTCACCATCTTAGTGAAGGTCAAGTTATAAAGCCTGGGAAAATTTTCAGCTAGAGATTTTTCTCCAAGCCATTCGTCTTCCAAAAAAAGGGTTTTAGCTCCATCACCAACAACCCTCTTGGCTAGTCTTTGGAATGTATGATTAACATTCCTCAGACTCTGCCACAAATGAGAACCTCCATTTCTAGATTTCTAGCAAGACAAAGGTTGCCTGCTCAGATATTTCATAGTGAGCAACTCCTACCACATGCCATTGGTATTTTATAGCTTTTAGAGCCATTTAATCAACATGCACTGGTTCATAACATCCAAATCCATAATACCAACCCCCCCACAGCTCTTGGGCATACAAATAGCAGGCCGGTTAATCAGATGATATTTTTTTCTTATCACTGGATTCCTGCCATACCATCCTAGCCCTTCCAGTATCCAAGCTATTACAGATGGTCTAGCTCCGATGGTTGAGAAGGCACAACAGTAGGGTTTGATCACTGGTCTGGTGCTAACTTGGTGGATGGGGACTGACCTTACTACAGTATGTTCATGGTACCATCTTCCTCTTGGAAGATAATCTAGAGAATGCTAGAAACCTCATGTTCATTCTTTGTGTTTTTTTAATAGGTTGTTGGTTCGAGGATTAATTTTCACAAAAGTGAAATCTTTTGTTTGCAAGAGGTTGTTGAGACAGAGACTGAGTACTGTGAGATTTGACGATAAAGGGTTTCCCCTCGCTTTATATTATAAAGCAACCATCCGATACATCCAGCTCGTTGGGGCCGTAGCACAAACAAGCCCAAAAGAAAAACAAGAGAAAGAAAGAGAAACAAATGCCGACACCGGCAGATCAACAAAGCGAAGATGGCCGGCAACCGCTGCACCCTCCGGAGAAGTTCCACCGCGCTCCTAGCACTCCGAAGCGTCGCGTACCAAGTAGCACCTTCAAGAAGGAATGCGATGACGACGCCGTTGCTGCCCGAATTAGTCCTAGGGTTTCCCCCGGTACGCGGAAGGCAGTGGGGGAGGGGTATACCCGACGCCCTTCAGGAAGGCCCGGCGGTGCCCGCAGGCGTCACCGTGTCGGAGCCGGACAAGCCGCCAGGGATTTCTCCTGACCCAACCCCTCCCTCCCCCACCACCCCGGATGATCCGAAGTGCACCGTCCAACTTGCCGCCCACCAGCCTGTGCCACCATGGTCCCCGAACCAACTTCGCCGTCTCACTGAGGCCATCGACACGAGACCTGGAGGACGGAAGAGGGGACAATGTGCTCGGGGGCATCCGCAACACAACCGACGGGAGGGGACCTCCTTCACCGCCGCCGTGGAGCCGACCGAACGCAGCGACAGGGGCCTGCCAGGCCCCGACTGGCCCGGCCGGACCCAAATGGGTCGGGACAGCCCCTGCCGCCACGCTGCAGCTTGCCGGCCGACGAAGCCACCACCGCCTGCAGACCACCGCCACCTCGTCACCACCACCAGGGAGCAGCGCCGCCGCGCGCCGAGCCGGCGGACCGCCCCAGCCCAGATGGAGCCTGAAAGGGCCCAGATCTGGGCCGCGCGGGCGCCGCTGGCCACCAGCACAACCACGCCGCCCCGCGACCAACACCTGCGTCGCCGCATCAAGGGCACCCGAGGCCCGCGAGAACCCCGCCGCCGGCCGATCAGCACCGCCGCCATCAGGAGGCCCCTGCGCCCCCTACGGGCGTGGGGAAAGAACAGCCCGCGGGGGGGGGGGGGGGGAGGGGGGAGCGAGCGAACGGGAGGGGGGTCAGGTGTTCCTGTCTTAGCAACACTTCAGTTGTACAAAGTACTGTGAGATTTTTACTTGTAATGTTGAGAGGTTGCCTTTGAAATATCTTGGGATGCCTGTGGATGCAAAAAGACTTAGTAATGCTCAATGGGACCGAGTGGATGAGAAGACTTGCAAAAGGATGGCTGGATGGAAAGGGTATCAACAGGGGACAGATTGACACCGGTTAATTCATGTTTGAGTAGCATACCTTCATTTATGCTCTCCTTTATGGAAGTACCTAGACGATATCAAACAACAGGGGAGAAAGGGATCTCGCTGTCTCACTCCATTTAAAAGTGAGGATGTATGGGCCAACGTGGTCATTGACCTTGATAGCCAGTCTTCCATAAATAATCCAATGTGGGTGAACCAACTGGCACACGCTACTTAATCACGGGTTCCAAAAGAGAGGCGCATCCAGTGGATCAAGGTGAAATGACTCACGACACAAGGCGGCTACCTGTTCTTCCTGTATCTCTTTTCCCCCACTAGTAGAAAACGGACCTTTTGTCCGCAGCTTTAGTCCCGGTCGGGTTTTGAACCGGCACTAATGTGACCATTAGTCCCGGTTCGGGACGGGCTTCATTAGTCGCGGTTCGTTCCGGACCTTTAGTCCCGGTTCGTAACACGAACCGGGACTAATGTGGTGGTGGCAGGCTGGTGTCAGCTGGGGCCCCCACGAGCCCCTTTTTTCCCGGTTCGTAACACGAACCAGGACTAAAGGGTGGTGACAGGCTGGTGTCAGCTGGGGCCCCCACGAGCCCCTTTAGTCCCGGTTGGTATCACCAACTGGGACTAAAGGCCCCCCTTTAGTCCCGGTTGGAGATACCAACCGGGACTAAAGATCCCCTATATGAATTCGGCCAGCCCGATCACAGTACTCCTCCCTTTTTTCCCCCCTTCTTCCCCTCCTTTGTTCTTCCTCTTCCTCGAGCTCATCCTCCATTTTTGCCAAAATTTGTCAAGATTTGGAGGCACCCCATCCATCCAAGTGTTCACAAAGGTTAGCAACTTTGTCCTTTCATCTCTCATTGCTAGATTAGCTCTTGCAATGCTCTATAAGTATAGTGATTTGTGGGTTTTAGTTTGGGAGTATTTATATGTGGTAGTTCATTTGATTTATATGCAATTTGAGCTCAAATTAACTTCTTACTTTGCATGTGTAGGTGTGGTTTACTTAGTGCCTTCCCGTCCCCGTCCTAACCACCGTCGCTCGCCCGCACCGTCCCGTCGCCGTCACCACACCTTGGTGAGCCTCTTGTTCGTTCTTATCCTTTTTATAAAAAAAAATCTTATTTGTATGATTTAGATAGTTAATTGTATAATTTTCTTACATGTATGATTGTTTGTTATACATAGTGCCATGACTTTGATATCCGTCCCCGTCGGCCCTCGTCCGATTTATGATTCGGATGTGGTATATATATTCTCTTTTATAACTATTTGTTGCATTTCGCGTTTATGACAATTATGCCCATCAAGTTGACATAGATATTTTTATCTAGGAGGTATGTGAACCGGAAATTGCAACCGACATAGATATTCTTGTCAAGAAGTTAAATTTAGTTGAAAAATAAAATGAGTATTTGAAAGAAAAATTGAAAAGAGTTGAAGAAGAGAAGATGAAACTGGAGTTGTATGTTGCCGATGTCGTCGATGATCACAAGATCAAGATGGATGCAATGCGCTTGAAGATTAGAAAATTTAAAAAATATGCCATTGATAGTGAGGCTTGGTATCACTATGCTGTTGGATCAATTGTTACCTTAGTTGCGATCTTGATCGCATTTGTTGTTGCATTTAAATGCTTTAGCTAGAGAGTTTGTATGTTGCTTTATGAGAACAAGTGTGTATGAACTTTATGTATGAACTTGTATTAATTTGGTCTTTTCGGTGTTGTGTAATGAAGATGAGCCGGCAATGGATGTACGATGACCGATGCTCTCCCCAGTTCATTAATGGCGTGCATACTTTTCTGGTTGCGGCTGAGGCAAACAAGCGGGCGGATGGTTTTATGTATTGTCCATGTGCTGGCTGTAAGAATGATCGAAATTACTCTAACTCAAGAACCATTCACATCCACCTGTTTGAGTCCGGTTTCATGTCCGGCTATAACTGTTGGACCAAGCACGGAGAAAGAGGGGTCCTAATGGAAGAGAATGAAGAAGAAGAGGATGACGACAGCTATCCTGGCCATGGGTTCCATGAATACGATGGTACAACAATGGGGGAAGAAGCTGAGCCGGCAATGCAAGAAGGAGCTGAAGAAGAGGCATCAGATGAGCCCGCTGATGATCTTGGTCGGGCCATTGCCGATGCAAATAGAAACTGTGCAAGTGAAAAGGAGAAGCTGAAGTTGCAGCGCATGTTAGAGGATCACAAGAAATTGTTGTACCCAAATTGCGAAGATGACAAGAAAAAGCTGGGTACCACACTGGAATTGCTGCAATGGAAGGCAGAGAATGGTGTACCTGACAAGGCATTTGAAAAGTTGCTGAAAATAATGAAGAATAAGCTACCAAAGGACAACAAATTGCCCGACAGTACGTACGAAGCAAAGAAGGCCGTCTGCCCTCTAGGATTAGAGGTGCAGAAGATACATGCATGCCCTAATGACTGCATCCTCTACCGCGGTGAGTACGAGGATTTGAATGCATGCCCGGTATGCTGTGCATTGCGCTATAAGATCGGCCACGATGACCCTGGTGATGTTGCGGGCGAGCGCCCCAGGAAGAAGATTCCTGCCAAGGTGATGTGGTATGCTCCTATAATACCACGGTTGAAACGTTTGTTCCAAAACAAAGAGCATGCCAAGTTGATGCGATGGCACAAAGATGACCGTAAGAAAGACGGGAAGTTGAGAGTACCCGCTGACGGATCATAGTGGAGAAAAATCGAGAGAAAGTGGAAGGACTTTGCAGATGACGGAAGGAACGTATGGTTTGGTTTAAGTGCAGATGGCATCAATCCTTTTGGGGAGCAGAGCAGCAATCATAGCACCTGGCCTGTGACTCTATGTATCTATAACCTTCCTCCTTGGTTGTGCATGAAGCGGAAGTTCATTATGATGCCAGTGCTCATCCAAGGCCCCAAGCAACCCGGCAACGACATTGATGTGTACCTAAGGCCATTAGTCGAAGAACTTTTAGAGCTGTGGAATGGAAAAGGTGTACGTGCGTGGGATGAGCACAAACAACAGGAATTTGACATGCGAGCGTTGCTGTTTGTAACCATCAATGATTGGCCTGCTCTCAGTAACCTTTCAAGACAGACAAACAAGGGATACCACGCATGCACGCACTGTTTAGATGATACCGACAGTATATATTTGGATAAATGTAAGAAGAATGTGTACCTGGGGCATCGTCGATTTCTTCAGAGCAGGCATCCCGTAAGAAAGAAAGGCAAGCATTTCAAAGGTGAGGCAGATCACCGGAAGAAGCCTCGCCACCGTACTGGTGATGATATACTTGATATGGTCAAGGATTTAAAAGTAATCTTTGGAAAGGGTCCTGGCGGACAATCTGTTCCGAATGACGCTGACGGACGCGCACCCATGTGGAAGAAGAAATCTATATTTTGGGACCTACCCTATTGGAAAGACCTAGAGGTCCGCTCTGCAATCGACGTGATGCACGTGACGAAGAATCTTTGCGTGAACCCGCTAAGCTTCTTGGGCGTGTATGGGGTAGTTAAGTTTTAGGTTGGCTCTTGTTTTTTACAGACTTTCTTTTCGGTGTAATTTAATAAAGAAGTAGCAATTGTTCATTTCATTTCATTTTTTTGCATTGGTAGTTCTTTTTCATTTGAAAGGGCAAAGGGGGGAAGGGAAAGGATTGACCCTCAGGGATCATATTACTCAAGAAGACTGGGGGAAAATAGCAGGAGCAGATATGCCGAAATATTTCCATGTTCAAGCAGCTAATCAGTAAATGACTTCTCCGTAACAGTTTGAAGATTGGCTCGCAACGCAAGTAGCGGCAAGAAAGGAGAGCAAGACTTCCTTTTCTATGGGAAGACAAAAGATACACCGGTATCACACAAACCATGATATAGAGAAAATGGAATAGCACTCACACTAGCACCCATATCACACAAACCATGATAGCAATGATCTCCAATCTTAACAGAAACAACAGGCATGCCAACTATGGGCTTGTTCTTATCTAACATATCTCGTTCATTTCTAACAGGTTTAGCAATTCTGGCAGCTTCATCACAAAAGTAAATAACATGCCCATCTATATTATCGACAAAGAGATCTTTAACCATAGCAACATCAGGTTCAACTTTAATTTGTTCAGAGGGTCTAGGTGCTCTAATATTACTTTTGTTAACCATAGTTGAAGCTTTAGCATGTTCCTTAATCCTAACAGGAAAAGGTGGTTTCTCAATATAAGCAGTAGGCACAACTAGATCAACATGGTAAACAATTGTTTCTTCTTTAACACTAACAGGTTCCTCAATCTTTTCTTTAACAGGGGGATGATATTTAAACCACTTCTCCTTAGGGAGATCAACATGAGTAGCAAATGATTCACAAAAGTAAGCTACTATCTTAGAGTCAAGTCCATATTTAGTGCTAAACTTATGAAAAGCATTGGTGGCCATAAAAGATTTAACACAATCAAACTCAAGTATTATACCTGACTCATTACCTTTGTCGAGTTCCCAATCTTCAGAGTTGCGTTTAATTCTTTCCAGAAGATCCCATCTGAATTCAATAGTTTTCTTCATAAAGGAGCCAGTCGAAGAAGAATCGAGCATGGTTTGATTATCATGAGAAATCCGAGCATAAAAATTCTGTAAGATAATTTCTTTTGAGAGCTCATGATTGGGGCATGTGTACATCATGTACTTAAGCCTCCCCCCAAGCTTGAGCGATGCTTTCTCCTTCACAAGGCCAAAAATTATATATATAATTCCGATCACGATGAACCAAATGCATAGGATAAAATTTCTGATGGAATTCTAGTTTCAATTGGTTCCAGTCCCATGTATCAGTATCATCACATAGCCTATACCACATCAATGCCTTTCCCTCCAAAGATAAAGGGAATACTTTCTTCTTAACTCCATCTCCGGATAAACCTGCAAGCTTAAACAATCCACAAATTTCATCCACATAGATCAAGTGCATATCAGGATGTACCATTCCATCTCCTGCATAAGGATTAACTAGCAGTTTCTCTATCATACCCGGAGGAATCTCATAATAAATATTTTCAGTAGGTGCAGTAGGTTGAGGAGCAACTATTTGTGTTTCCGGTCGAGGTGAAGATACCCCAAACAAACCCCTCAAAGGATTACTTTCCATAGTGACAAGTAACAGTAAATTTCAGCACATAATATAAATGTTTCCTTACCAAATTCCACTCACCAAAGGCGCTTCACTCCCCGGCAACGGCGCCAAAAAAGAGTCTTGATGACCCACAAGTATAGGGGATCAATCGTAGTCCTTTCGATAAGTAAGAGTGTCGAACCCAATGAGGAGCAGAAGGAAATGACAAGCGGTTTTCAGCAAGGTGTTTTCTGCAAGCACTGAAATTATCGGTAACGAATAGTTTGATAGCAAGATAATTTGTAACAAGTGACAAGTAGCAATAGTAACAAAGAGTGCAGCAAGGTGGCCCAATCCTTTTGTAGCAAAGGACAAGCCGGAATGATCTCTTATGGTAAGCAAAGCGTTCTCGAGGACACATGGGAATTTCATCTAGTCACTTTCATCATGTTGGTTTGATTCGCATTCGCTACTTTGATAATTTGATATGTGGGTGGACCGGTGCTTGGGTGCTGTTCTTACTTGAACAAGCCTCCCACTTATGATTACCCCCTCTCGCAAGCATCCACAACTATGAAAGAAGAATTAAGATAACTCTAACCATAGCATTAAACATATGGATCCAAATCAGCCCCCTATGGAATAGCGCATAAACTAGGGTTTAAGCTTCTGTCACTCTAGCAACCCATCATCTAATTACTACTCCACAATGCCTTTCCTTAGGCCCAAAGATGGTGAAGTGTCATGTAGTCGACGTTCACACGACACCACTAAGAGAATCAACAACATACATATCATCAAAATATCGAACGAATACCAAATTCACATGATTACTTATGACAAGACTTCTCCCATGTCCTCAAGAACCAAAGTAACTACTCACAAATCATATTCATGTCCAAGATCAGAGGGGTATTGAATAGCATAATAGATCTGAACATATAATCTTCCACCAAATAAACCAACTAGCATCAACTACAAGATGTAATCAACACTACTAGCAACCCCCAGGTACCAATATGAGGTTTTGAGACAAAGATTGAATACAAGAGATGAACTAGGGTTTGAGATGAGATGGTGCTGGTGAAGATGTTGATGAAGGTTAGTCCTCCCACGATGAGAGGATCGCTGGTGATGTCGATGGCGATGATTTCCCCCTCCCGGTGGGAAGTATCCACGACAGAATCTCTCCGCCGGAGAGGAAAAGTGCTCCTGCCCAAGTTCCGCCTCGAGACGGCAGCACACCATCCCGAAAGTCTTCTCTATATTTTTTCTAGGGCAAATGGACTTATATATCAGAAAATGGGGGCCAGAGGTTGGCCAGGGGCCCCACGAGCCACCAGGGCGCGCCTGGGGGGGGGGGTGGCGTGCCCTGGTGCCTCGTGGGCACCTGGGTGGCCCCCTCTGGTACTTCTTGCTTCCAGTATTTTTTATTTATTCCAAAATAAATCTCCGTGAAATTTCAGCTCATTTGGAGATGTGCAGAATAGGTATCTCTGACATAGCTCTTTCAGGTCCAGAATTCCAGCTGCCGGCAATCTCCCTCCTTGTGTAAATCTTGCATATTAAGAGAGAAAAGGCATTAGAATTTCTCCACAAAGTGTGATATTGATTAAAAACACTATAAATAATAGTAGCAAAACATGATGCAAAATGGACGTATCAGAAGGCCGGAAAGAAATCTCCCCAGAAAGTTGTATGGTACTTACCGATCACTCCCCGTCTGCAGCGTTATTTCGTAGATCCTAAGGAAGCAAAGCTCATGCACTGGCCTGCGGAGAGGGTGAAGCCCGATGATGATGATGATCCGAAGCTGAGACACCTCGCGGATGCAAGCTAGTGGAGAGCGTTCAACGCCGAATATCGATTTTTTGGAGGTGATCCAAGGAACATCGTGCTTGGCTCAAGTACCAATGGTATGAACGCGCTGGCTTTCTTACATAAAACTAAGTTCTGCTGCGTCCAGCAACCGGCAGCAAGTTTGAACGATGGATTCTACGTCATCCATCACATGATGGAATTCAGAAGGGATCGTCAACAACTTGGCATGACATCTTCATCCGATGCCCATATCCGCAAATGGGCCGAAGCCATAGGAGGCGAACCAAATCATAAACTGAGGAATGACTTCTATCGCATCCAGCAGGACATTGCGACGATGATCGTGAAAGACGTCGTCGAAGAGAAGGGGATGTCCCATGGCAGCCCTATATCGCGGGGTGACGTCCGAGCTCGCATAGGCCTACAGCGTATGGACATGACGCCTTTCACAAAGCTAGGGTGCATCCTTCCGGACATGGATGAATGGAAGTTCCTGTCATTGACAATGACGATGATGGCGTTTCCGTTGAATTTGAACTTTATGTATTCGACGCAACTTTGAAACTTTGTGATGTAAACGGTCCTGCTGAACTTGCGTAGCGCTAGTTAATTAGTTACAATGAACTTTGTTAATTATGTTTACTATATGTTGCTTCTATTTGCTTACTCTTTCTCTTCATGTTGCTCAAGTATATATATTATGTTGCATATTATATATCGTTGAATGCAACTCTAACAGGTACACAGATCATCGATGGCGAAGAAGTGCTATGCCGTGTACATAGGGAAGGTTCCAGGAGTGTACGACAAGTGGCCAGAGTGTCAGGCCCAAGTGTACCAGTTTATGGGCGGCAGCCAGAGAGGGTTCGATACCAGAGCGGAAGTGGAAGCTAGTTACTTGAGGTTCACACTAGCGCGAGAGAGGGATCAGAGGCGGCGCCTCATGAGCTACTGATACGTCTCCAACATATCTATAATTTTTTATTGTTCCATGCTGTTATATTATCAATCTTGGATGTTTTTATATACATTTACAGCAATTATATATCATTTTTTGGGACTAACCTATTAACTTTGTGCCCAGTGCCAGTTGCTGTTTTTTGCCTGTTTTTGGTTTTCCAGAATATCAGTACCAAACGAAGTCCAAATGCCACGAAACTTTTTGCAGATTTTTTTCTGGACATAACAAACACTAGAAGCTTTGGGAGAAGGCCAGAAGCCCCAGGAGGTGGCCACGAGCCACCAGGGCGCGCCTGGGGGGGGGGCAGGCGCGCCCTGGTGCCTCGTGGGCCCACCTCTGACTCTTTTGACCTAATTCCACCACTATAAATTCCCAAAAATCGGGAAACCAACAGGGGAGTCCACGAAATACTTTTTCCACCGCCGCAAGCTTCTGTTCTCGAGAGATCCCATCTGGAGGCCTTTTCCGGTACTCCGCCGGAGGGGGAATCGATCATGGAGGGGCTCTACATCAACCATGATGCCCTTCCGATGATGCGTGAGTAATTTACCATAGACCTTCGGGTCCATAGTTAGTAGCTAGATGGCTTCTTCTCTCTTTTTGATCTTCAATACAATGTTCTCCTCGATGTTCTTGGAGTTCTATCCGATGTAATCACTTTTTGCGGTGTGTTTGTTGGGATCTGATGAATTGTGAGTTTATGATCAGATTATCCATGAATATTATTTGAGTTTTCTTTGAACTCTTTTATGTATGATTATTATAGCTTCATATTTCTTCTCCGATCTATTGATTTGGTTTGGTCAACTAGATTGATTTATCTTGCCATGGGAAGAGGTGCTTTGTAATGGGTTCGATCTTGCGGTGCTCAATCCCAGTGACAGAAAGGGACATGACACGTATGTATCGTTGCTATTAAGGGTAAAAATATGGGGTTTATTCATGCGTGAGTTTACTTTGTCTACATCATGTCATCTTGCTTAAGGCGTTACTCCGTTCTTTATGGACTTAATTCACTAGATGCATGCTGGATAGCGGTCGATGTGTGGAGTAATAGTAGTAGATGCAGGCAGGAGTCGGTCTACTTGTCTCGGACGTGATGCCTATATACATGATCGTTGCCTTGGATATTGTCATGATTATTTGCTTTTCTATCAATTGGCCAACAGTAATTTGTTCACCCACCGTATGCTATTTTTATGAGAGAAGCCTCTAGTGAAAACTATGGCCCCCGGGTCTACCTCTATCATTTACTAAAACCCTAAAAATATTTGCTGCAATTTTTCTTTACTTATTTTATTTTGTATTTTTGTTCGATCTATTTATCTATCACATACAATTTAATCTTGCAATTAACCGCCAAGGGATTGACAACCCCTTGTTTGCGTTGGGTGCAAGGGTTTGTTGTTTTGTGTGCAGGTGCTGCTAACGAGGTGTTGCGTGATTCTCCTACTGGATTGATAACCTTGGTTTCATAACTGAGGGAAATACTTATCTCTACTGTACTGCATCATCTCTTCCTCTTCAGGGAAAAAACCAACGCATATCACAAGTAGCAGCTACTGCATAATTCCGCTCTTCCTCATAGTGATCGCTCTTCTCTTTTATATCATAGTTTAGATGGATGATGAAACATGTGCATGTGATGACCATGTAGTTGCATGTATTCGAGACATGTGACAACTTCTATCGCTATTTCGAGATGATGACGAGAGACATCATTTGTGTTAGATCATGATGTTGATGATGACATGATATATATGATGATCAGACTATTGTATGTGTGTATGATATGATGTGAGATTTGTATGTGTATGATATGATGAGATTTGTATGTGTATAATATGATGAGACTATTGTATAAAACCTATACAAATACAGAGAAAATACGTAGGGAAAAAAATACAGAAAATAATATGTAAAAAAAATACAAAAAATAATAACAGTACCGCGGGGTATGAGTGTAGCAGTATCGCGGCCTTATCAGTAGCGCGTGATAGATAGACGCGCTGTAGCTTTTATCAGCAGCGTGGGTTCGAACCCCCGCTACTGCTATCTTTTGGTAGCAATAGCGCGGGTCAGAACACATGCTACTGCTAAAAGTTAGCTGTAGCGCCGTAGCAGTAGCGCGGGGACCCGCGCTACTGATAGGCCTTTAACCCGCGCTACTGCTAGGGTTTTCCCTAGTAGTGGCTACTTCCGAAGTAGCTATATATTCTACTTCACATGTACATCCCGCTACGACACTTTGCTTGGAACTGCACCAACTGACCGCTCCTCCATTCAAAATAAATACGTATCCGGTTTAAGACTTTGAGTCATCCGGATCTGTGTCGAAACTAGCATCGACGTAACCCTTTACGACGAGCTCTTCATCACCTCCATAAATGAGAAACATGTCCTTATCCTCTTTAGGTACTTAAGGATATTTTTTACCGTTGTCCAGTGATCTACTCCTGGATCACTTTGGTACCTCCCTGCCAGACTTATGGCAAGACACACATCATGTCTGGTACACAACATGGCATACATTATCGAGCCTATGGCCGAGGCATAGGGGACGACTTTCATCCTTTCTCTTTCTTCTGCCGTGGTCGGGCTTTGAGTCTTACTCAACTTCACACCTTGCAACACAGGCAAGAACCCCTTCTTTGACTTGTCCATTTTGAACTTCTTCAAAATCTTGTCAAGGTATGTTCTTTGTGAAAGTCCTATTAGGTGTCTTGATCTATCTCTATAGATCTTGATGTCCAATATGTAAGCAGCTTCACCCAGGTCTTTCATTGAAAAACTCTTGTTCAAATAACCTTTTATGCTTTCCAGAAATTCTATATCATTTCCAATCAATAATATGTCATCCACATATAATATTAGAAATGCTACAGAGCTCCCACTCACTTTCTTGTAAATACAAGCTTCTCCATAAGTTTGTATAAAACCAAAAGTTTTGATCACCTCATCAAAGCGTATATTCCAACTCCGAGATGCTTGCACCAGTCCATAGATGGATCGCTGGAGCTTGCATACTTTGTTAGCACCCTTAGGATCGACAAAACCTTCCGGTTGCATCATATACAACTCTTCCTTAAGAAACCCATTAAGGAACGCTGTTTTGACGTCCATCTGCCAGATTTCATAATCGAAATATGCGGCAATTGCTAACAGAATTCTAACAGACTTAAGCATCGCTACGGGTGAGAAAGTATCATCGTAGTCAACCCCTTGAACTTGCCGAAACCAATTTGCGACAAGTCAAGCTTTATAGACGGTGACATTACCATCAACGTCTGTCTTCTTCTTAAAGATCCATTTGTTCTCAATGGCCTGCCGGTCATCGGGTAAGTCTACCAAAGTCCATACTTGGTTCTCATACACGGATCCTATCTCGGATTTCGTGGCCTCAAGCCATTTTTCGGAATCCGGGCTCATCATTGCTTCTTCATAGTTTAGAGGTTCGCCGTTGTCCAACAACATGACTTCCAGGACAGGATTACCGTACCACTCTGGTGCGGAACATGTCCTGGTCGAGCTACGAAGCTCAATAGTAACTTGATGCAAAGTTTCATGATCACAATCATTAGCTTCCTCTCCGGTTGGTGTAGGCATCACTGGAACTGCCTTCTGTGATGTGCTACTTTCCAGTTCGAGAGAAGGTACGATTACCTCATCAAGTTCTACTTTCCTCCCACTCACTTCTTTCGAAAGAAACTCCTTCTCTAGAAAGGAACCATTCTTGGCAACAAAGATCTTGCCCTCGGATCTGTGATAGAAGGTATACCCAATGGTATCTTTAGGGTATCCTATGAATAAACACTTTTCCGCTTTGGGTTCGAGCGTATCAGGCTGAAGCCTCTTGACATAAGCGTCGCATCCCCAAACTTTAAGAAATGACAACTTAGGTTTCTTGCCAAACCATAATTCATACGGCGTCGTCTCAACGGATTTAGACGGTGCCCTATTTAAAGTGAATGCGGTTGTCTCTAATGCATAACCCCAAAACAATAGTGACAAATCGGTAAGAGACATCATAGAATGCACCATATCCAATAGAGTACGATTACGATGTTCGGACACACCATTACGCTGTGGTGTTCTGCTACTTGTAGACTGTGTTGGTATTTCCCCGAAGAGGAGAGGATGATGCAGTACAGTAGAGATAAGTATTTCCCTTAGTTAAGAACCAAGGTTATCAATCCAGTAGGAGAACCACACAAAATCCCTTTAGCAGCACCTGCACACACAAAAGCAAACACTTGCACCCAACGCAAATAAGAGGGTTGTCAATCCTCTTAGCGGTTATTTGCAAGGATTAATTCTGATAGAGATAAATAGATAAAGTAAAATACTAAATAAAATAAAGGTAAATAAATTGCAGCAAGGTATTTTTGGATTTTAATATATGATAAAGATAGACCCGTGGGCCATAGTTTTCACTAGAGACTTCTCTCTCGAGCGCAGAATATACGGTGGGTAAACAAATTACTATTGGGCAATTGATAGAAAAACAAATAATTAGGACGGATTCATGGAAATGATCATGTATATAGGCATCACGTCCGAGACAAGTAGACCGACTCCTGCCTGCATCTACTACTATTACTCCACCCATAGACCGCTATCCAGCATGCATCTAGGGTATTAAGTATGAAACAGAGTAACGCCTTAAGCAAGATGACATGATGTAGACAAAGTAAATTCAAGCAATATGATTAAACCCCATCTTTTTATCCTTAATGGCAACAATACAAATACGTGTCATGTCCCTTTCTGTCACTGGGATTGAGCCCCGCAAGATTGAACCCATCACAAAGCACCTCTCCCATTGCAAGATAAATCAATCTAGTAGGCGAAACCAAATCGATAGATCGAAGAGAAATACAAAGCTATAACAATCATGCATAAAAGAGTTCAGAGAAGACTCAAATATTTCTCATGAATAATCTGATCATAAACTCACAATTCATCGGATCCCAACAAACACACCGCAAAAGAAGATTACATCGGATAGAACTCCAAGAACATCGAGGAGAACTTTGTATTGAAGATCAAAGAGAGAGAAGAAGCCATCTAGCTACTAGATATGGACCCGTAGGTCTGTGGTAAACTACTCACACATCATCGGAAGGGCAGCAAGGTTGATGTAGAAGCCCTCCGTGATCGATTCCCCCTCCGGCAGAGTACCGGAAAAGGCCTCCAGATGGGATCGCGAAAGAACAGAGGCTTGTGATACGTCTCCAACGTATCTATAATTTTTGATTGTTCCATGCTATTATAGTATCAATCTTGGATGTTTTTATATGCAATTGTATGCAATTATATATCATTTTTTGGGACTAACCTATTAACCCAGTGCCTAGTGCCAGTTGCTGTTTTCTTCTTGTTTTTGGCTTTTCAGAGAAACAGTACCAAATGAAGTCCAAATGCCATGAAACTTTTTGGAGATTTTTTGCTGGACAAAAGAAACCTGGGAAGCTTCAGGAGGAGGCCAGAAGCCTCACGGAGGCTTCACAAGGCACTAGGGCGCGCCTCGGGAGGGGGCGCCGTGGTACCTTGTGGGGCCCACGTGACTCCGTTTGACCTAATTCCACTTCTATAAATTCACAAATATTGGAAAACCCCCAGAGAGCCAGAAGAGAAAACCTTTCCGCCACCACAAGCCTCTGTTCTTCCGCGATCCCATCTGGAGGCCTTTTCCGGTACTCTGCCGGAGGGGGAATCGATCACGGAGGGCTTCTACATCAACCTTGCTGCCCTTTCGATGATGTGTGAGTAGTTTACCACAGACCTACGGGTCCATAGCTAGTAGCTATATGGCTTCTTCTCTCTCTTTGATCTTCAATACAATGTTCTCCTTGATGTTCTTGGAGTTCTATCCGATGTAATTTTCTTTTGCGGTGTGTTTGTTGGGATCTGATGAATTATGAGTTTATGATCAGATTATTCATGAGAAATATTTGAGTCTTCTCTGAACTCTTTTATGCATGATTGTTATAGCTTTGTATTTATCTCCGATCTATCGGTTTAGTTTGGCCTACTAGATTGATTTATCTTGCAATGGGAGAGGTGCTTTGTGATGGGTTCAATCTTGCAATGCTCAATCCCAGTGACAGAAAGGGACATGACATGTATTTGTATTGTTGCCATTAAGGATAAAAAGATGGGGTTTATTCATATTGCTTGAATTTGCTTCTCTACATCATGTCATCTTGCTTAAGGCATTACTCTGTTTCATACTTAATACCCTAGATGCATGCTGGATAGCGGTCGATGGGTGGAGTAATAGTAGTAGATGCAGGCAGGAGTCGGTCTACTTGTCTCGGACATGATGCCTATATACATGATCATTGCCATGAATCCGTTATAATTATTTGCTTGTCTATCAATTGCCCAACAGTAATTTGTTTACCCACCGTATGTTTATGTGCTCAAGAGAGAAGCCTCTAGTGAAAACTATGGTCCCTGGGTCTATCTTTATTATATAAAAAACCTAAAAATACCTTGCTGCAATTTATTTACTTTTATTTTAATTAGTAGTTTATTTTATCTATTTACCTCGATAAGATTTAATCCTTGCAAATAACCGCTAAGAGGATTGACAACCCTCTTATTTGCGTTGGGTGCAAGTGTTTGCTCTTGTGTGTGTAGGTGCACTTAACGGAATTTTGCTTGGTTCTCCTACTGGATTGATAACTTTGGTTCTCAACTGAGGGGAATACTTATCTCTACTGTACTGCATCATCCTCTCCTCTTCGGGGAAATACCAACGCAGACTACAAGTAGCAGGAAGAATTTCTGGTGCCGTTGTCGGGGAGACATCATCAAAATTACCAAGTAACTTCGCACAAATTATCATTCACTTGCATTTACTTTATTTACCTTTTATTTGCATTTGCCTCTCGTTTTCATCTCCCCCACTTCTATTTTTTTTACAAAAACAGAAAAATATTTTATTTTCTTGGTTGCTTGCTTGCTTTACCATTATGACTAGTTCTTCGCTCGTTACTACCACCCCTGAAAATGAAGTACTTAATTTTAAACAAAGGGGAGGAGAGAATTTAAAAGATGCTTGGTATAGGATTTGCAATGCTCAAAATAGATCAACTCGTAAGCAATCCACTACCGTTTTTCTTTTGAAATTTTTATGTGGGAATCACTACTTGGTATAGATTTGTTCTTGACACTATTACCAGAGGGAATTTCTTGATGTGTCCCACTTCGGATGCTCTCAATGCTATGGGAAATTTAGTGGGTTCACCCCCTATCATTATTAATGAAACTGCATTGACTTTGTAGCATGTTATGCAAAGGTTAGAAGCTATAGAAAACAAAATGCCTACTATCGAACATCTTGAAAATTTAGATAAAAAGGTCCACAATCATATTACTCAATTCGGTTCCAAGGTGGGGATTGCTTTGAAAACCTTATAGGAAAAGGAACCAATAATTAATGAAAGAATAGATCAAAGCTCCGCTAGAATTGATAAGCTAGAAGAAATTATCAACAAATTGGGTTCCGCCTTTTCCTCCACTAAAAGCATTGATAGAACTCCTCCAAATAAAAATTGCAAGTTTATGTATTTTCCTAAGGTCAAGGGTGATACTTCTAGTAAAAGAAACGAGGATCTTAAAATGATTAGCGTGCACCTGATACGTCCAATCTGCATCATGATTTCCTACTGTTATTTATTATGTTTTTGATCATTATCTCACTTTATGGTACAATTCTTATGCCTCTTCTCTCTTAATTTGCAAGATTTATATGAAGAGGGAGAATGCCGGCAGCTGGAATTCAGGACCTGAAATAGCCATATCAGAGATAGCTATTCTACAGAGCTCTAACTGACCTGAAATTTCATGGAGATTTTTTGTTGAATATATAAAAAATACTGGAGAAAAGAGATAACAGAGGGGACCCACCAGCTGCCCACAAGGCAGTAGGGCGCGCCCCCTGGGCGCGCCCTAGTGCCTTGTGGGGCCCACAGCTGGCGTCTGGCCTCCTCCTTCTGCTATATGAAGCCATTTCCCTAGAAAAAATAAAAAGAAGGCTTTCGGGACGAAGCGCCGCCGTCTCGAGGCGGAACCTGGGTAGGAGCTATTTTGCTCTCCGGCGGAGCGATTCCGCCGGGGATACTTCCCTCCGGGAGGGGGAAATCGAAGCCATCGACATCACCAATGATCCTCTCATCGTGGGAGGACCAATCTTCAACAACATCTTCACCAGCACCATCTCATATCAAACCCTAGTTCATCTCTTGTATTCAATCTTTGTCTCAAAACCTCAGATTGGTACCTGTGGGTTGCTAGTAGTGTTGATTACATCTTGTAGTTGATGCTAGTTGGTTTATTTGGTGGAAGATTATATGTTCAGATCCTTAATACTATTCAATACCCCTCTAATCTTGAACATGAACATGATTTGTGAGTAGTTACTTTTGTTCATGAGGACATGGGAGAAGTCTTGTCATAAGTAATCATGTGAATTTGTTATTCGTTCGATATTTTGATGATATGTATGTTGTTGCTTCCTTTAGTGGTGTCGTGTGAACGTAGACTACATGACACTTCACCATCTTTGGGCCTAAGGGAAGGCATTGTGGAGTAGTAATTAGATGATGGGTTGCTAGAGTGACAGAAGCTTAAACCCTAGTTTATGCGCTATTCCGTAAGGGGCTGATTTGGATCCATACGTTTCATGCTATGGTTAGAGTTATCATAATTCTTCTTTCGTAGTTGCGGATGCTTGCGAGAGGGGGTAATCATAAGTGGGAGGCTTGTTCA
Organism: Elymus sibiricus; assembly: GCA_039707655.1. NCBI lineage: Eukaryota > Viridiplantae > Streptophyta > Magnoliopsida > Poales > Poaceae > Elymus > Elymus sibiricus. Next base: position 429,213,534 of record CM077672.1, read on the forward strand.
AGTAAGAACAGCACCCAAGCACCGGTTGTCAGGCCCATTTCTGGGGTATATCACAGAAGAGCCTCAAGTCATACCAGCCCCAAGATCAACTGGTAGACTTCCTTGATATAGATAACCAGTACAAATATAATATTACACAGGGTTGAGTCAGAGTGCTCAACAGTTATTACAAGCTTGCCAATATACTACGGTGGTGGAATGATACAGTGGTGTGGTGGTAGACAATACTGATACAATAAAATAAAGTCAAGCGTCAGTGTGAGGCTTGGCTATTTTATTGGTGTAGCGGAAACACAGCGGATGATACATGTGGCAGACTCCAAGATCACAGTGACTGACTGGGACACCTCTAAGCGTCGGGCTCGCTAGCGCAATCTCCTTCCACAAGCTCGTCCTCCTCCAGGTCTGGCCAATGAAATAGCCAAGGACAAGCTAGTGAGTACGTTTGAATGTACTCGCAAACATTATGAACCAAAGATATACCGAATGCATATGCTCATGATGGGTAAATGATATGCTCATGCTGACTGAAATTTAAAACATGGCATAATAAATATTAGCATGTGCAGAAAAATAAAATGTTAGTGATAAACCAAGAAAGTTAAAAGTGGATATTCGGGCGTGACAGGACCGCCCGAGAATCCAAAAGAAATGCCAAACGGGTGTCTAAAAGAGTATCGGGCGAGACAGACCGTCCATGAACTCAAGCGACGCCATGAGAGGTCTTGAAAAGAAATGCCAAACGGGTGTCTAAAAGAGTATCGGGCGAGACAGACCGCCCATGAACTCAAGCGACGCCACGAGAGGTCTTGAAAAGAAATGCTAGTCGGGTGTCTAAAAGTGACACCACGGTAGGTCTTGAAAAGAAATGCTAGTCGGGTGTCTAAAAGAGTATCGGGCGAGACAGACCGCCCATGAACTCAAGCGATGCCACGAGAGGTCTTGAAAATAAAACTGGGTGCCCGGGGTAGTCTAGCCAGCCCCTGAGACACTCAGGAAAAATAAAATAAGAGTAGCGGGTTAGTCCACAATAATATGCATAGTAACAAAAATATTCACAACCATAATATTCATGATAACAAAATATCCATGACAACGTTAGTGATAATAATATTCTGTAAAATAATTGATGCTCAAATTAATTATTTCCTTCGAAGACCGAGACGGACCAACACTTGACTCTTCCCAGCTAACGTCCTTGACCGCGGACAAGGCTATTCGAATAGGTATAACTCTGCAGAGGGTGTACTCTTTACCCACGTGTATGGGATTTCTTTTGTCAACACCGTGGCGCTGACTAATTCCCACTACGGCCTTTGGGTTGAAAACACACCTGACCAGCACACACCAGATTAACTTTCCGGGTGCCAGGAATCACCCAAAGCACCGTTCAAGAAAAACTCTAAGTCGGGAAGACTACAATCTCGAGTAGCATGGGATCACTATTCATATGCGCGGATTACAAGGGGTGCCCCCTCTCGGCCCAGCCGGAAACACCCATGCCCCCTGACCTGATGACATGCATTAGTCCATGGCCGTGGAAACCCTCATCATGGCCCTCTATGTGGTGTGTACACAGACAGGGGTTAGCAACTTACTAAACCATACTTCCCTCGCGGGAAGACCCGTGGCAGCACGGTGTTTAGCTAGGTGTGACGGAACAAGACTCGATCTTGGTCGACTCAGGAGGTTTTGTTATTATGACCGGTATACTTCACATATGTCACCGTGACACCACCGTGTCAAACGTGACCCGTGCCCACCGGCACGTCCAAGGCAGGAGACACGCTCCTGAATTCCCACAGCTCTCCACTATGTTAGAAAATTCATGAGCTTGGGTGGAGTGCAAGTTATGTGCAAGGAAATAGTATGACCATGCATGCATGCATTATTACTTCTACACATGTGGTGAAATCTTAAATAGATGCACACATGCAATGCAATCACCATATCCCAGGTTCAAAATGATTGCCTTGTCCAAAGTAGTCAGAAGAAGAACACTCAAAATTCCCGGCAAAGTTCCCCTCTTCTTTTTCTGAAAATTCAAATTCAATTTCCAATTAAAATTTTTGGCAACAGTACCAAAACTTGTCTCAAAATATTTTTAAATAAATACTAAAAAAACTAGAGAGAGAAATAAGAATTTCAAAAAAAGATTCAACTCAATCAGAGTTGTGGTTTAAAAGTTATTCAACCTTTAAACTCAGGGATTTTTCTGCAAAAATTCCAGTCCCTGTGCGCTTATAAAGAAAACGCTTCGGGAGGAAATACGCCTTCCAACTCAGAAAGCATAACCGACAGAATACGCCTTCTGTTTTAATTGGAAAAGAATAAAACGCTGACGGGTGGGCCCCACTCGTCAGGTTTAAATTCAAACGTGCTGCGCGCGCGTATACAGAGGGCCGGGGTTTTGGGAGGTGGCGATGGTCGGAGTGTGTTCGGGATGGAGTTCCGCGTCGGTGGGTAGTGGTGGTGGCCGCCGGCGAGCACCTGAACGGCGGCGACGTCGACGGCGGCGGACGGCGATTCGGGTGGAGGTGGGATCTCACCGGAGAGAGTTTGGGAGGTCAAATTGAAGTGCGGGATCGATGTATGGGTGTGGAATGGGACTACTGGCAAGGTTTGAGCGGTGGAGGTGGAGTGATGGTGGTGAACTGGTCAGCGGAGGTGGCAGTGGGTCGGTGACCGGAGACGGGGAAGGAGACCTCCCCGAGGTCGGGTGAGTGGCTTGGCGGGCGATTGGGAGGCAGGGTGGATGGTGGAAAAAGCGAATGGAGCTCGGGGGCTCCTATTTATATGTGATCGGGGAAGGTCAGTGAGGGCGGATCACGCCGGAGTTAATTCTGCCGGCGAGGTAGGTTATGGGCGGCGGGCAGGTGCGGTGCATGATCGGGGAGGTTCATGGAGTTCTCCAGAAGTCATTTTGTGGACGGAGTCGAGCTCGGGTGCCTTATCCGCGGCGAGACGCCCGTACGGGTGCGGCGGCGATGCTCGGCTCCGGCGACTGCCAGTGGGCCCAGGGCGGTTTGGACGGTGCGGCGATGACTCAGAGAAGGTGCCGCGTGGAGGAGATTAGGTGAGGGAGGGCATCAGGGGATTGAAGATGGCGGGCGGGGTCGAGCCGATCCGCTCGGCCGCCGCGGGTGAGGTCGAAGGTAGCTGCACCGGCCGGACACTGTTTCGTCGGTGGAGTTACTGACCAGGGGGGTTTACGGCGGCTCATTGATGATTGAGGGAGGCGTGGATGAGAAGGAGAGGTGGTGGAGTGTGAAGCACGGCGTCGAGCGCCTCTGCCGCTGCACAAATTCAGTTAAATGAATTTGATCCACAGTGAACAGTGCGCATACCAGGTGTATGATGAAGTGATAGAGAGGTCTAGGCATTTTAGGAATTTTGAGGAATTTGTGTGGTGAGGTGTTGATGCATATAGGAGGGCTTGGCAAAGTTTCAAATTTTTTGGAGCAATTAAAAATAGGTTTGTATCAGAGAGATTGTTTCTGGTCCAAAATTGAACTGAATGAAATTTGAAATTTTTGAATTGTGGAACCCAATGTTTTTGGTGAAATGGGTTTTGGGTACTGTCTAGTTGTTGGGGAAATTTTGGTGGAGGCAGAAGAATTGTAGAAAATATAGTTCCTTTGTGAACCAAAGAAACCATGAATAAAATAAATTCCAACTTTGGAATTTAATAAATATTGCAGAAATATTTTTGTAAGCTGTATAGGAGTTGGATAATGTCCTAGAATGTGAGGATGACTTGAGGGATAACTAAGGAGTGGCAGAAAAATTATAGGAAGAATTTAGAAGTGCTAGAAGGAAGTGAAAGAGGCTATTTTCATAGAATAGTTTTAATATTCCAGAACTTTTCTAAAGAGAAAAATATTTTTGATCTTCCAAAAATTATTTACCAATTAATAAACCATCCAAAACAGAACCATTTGAAAATTTTGGAACCCAATAAAAATTAAAATGAATATCAGAACAGAAGAAAGAGAAGAACAAGAATTGGGTCAAAATAATTCAAAGTATTTTCTTTTAATAAAAAGATTTGAAAATCCAGAGAGAAAATTTTGGGGTGTTACCACACCTACCCCCCTTAAGAAAAATCTCGTCCCCGAGATTGCAACTGTCCCTCAAACAGGTACGGATATTCAGTCCTTAGATGGTCCTCTCTTTCCCATGTTGCTTCTTCCTCGGTGTGATTACTCCACTGAACTTTGTAAAAATTTATCACGCTCTGTTGGGTTCTCCGTTCAGACTCCTCCAAAAAATTTATAGGTCGTTCTCTATATGTGAGGTCTGGTTGAATATCCAGGTCTTGATGTTGGACTTGCTTTTCTGGGTTACTGACACATCTCCGTAGCTGTGAGACGTGAAACACATCGTGAACATCCGATAATTCTGCGGGTAGCTCCAGCTAGTAGGCAACCTTGCCTCTCCTTGCAATTATCCTGAACGGTCCAACAAACCTCGGTGCCAACTTTCCTTTAACTTTAAATCTCTGTAGCCCCCTCATTGGGGATACTCTGAGGTATACGTATTCATCGGGCTCAAAACTGATCTGGCAGTGTTTTTGGTCGTAGTAACTCTTCTGACGGCTCTGAGGTGCTCACAGTCTGTCTTGAATAATTTTCACTTTCGTTTCTGCCTCTTTGAGAATTTCCGGGCCGAAGATTCGGCTATCTCCGGTCTCAGACCAATTGAGTGGGGTATGGCATTTTCGTCCGTACAGGGCTTCGAAGGGTGACATTTTTAAACGGGCTTGATAACTGTTGTTGTATGAAAATTCCGCATATGGCAAACTATCTTCCCAGCTGACTCCGTAAGTAAGCACACATGCTCTCAGCATGTCCTCTAGTATTTGATTTACCCGTTCTGTCTGTCCACCGGTCTGTGGGTGATATGCGGTACTGAATACCAGTTGAGTCCCTAAGGCCTGCTGCAGGTGATCCCAGAACCTAGAGACAAACTGGGTGCCTCTGTCAGAGACTATGGTCTTGGGTACTCCGTGTAAGCAAACAATTCGAGAGAGGTATAACCTTGCAAGCCTCTGTGTTGAATATGTGGTTTTCACCGGAATGAAATGTGCCACCTTGGTTAATAAATCTGTGATAACCCAGATAGCATCATTTCCGTGTCGTGACCTTGGTAATCCAACAATAAAATCCATTCCTATCACATCCCATTTCCATTCAGGTACTCTGAGTGGCTGTAATAATCCTGCTGGCCTCTGATGTTCTGCCTTTATACGCTGACAGGAGTCACACCGTGCGACATATACGGCGATATCCCTTTTCATCCCATGCCACCAATTTTTTTCCTGTAAATCCTTATACATCTTGGTTCCTCCTGGGTGAATGGAATACGGGGTAGTATGAGCTTCTGCCAAAATTTGTTGCTTTAACTCTTCCTTGTTGGGTACGCATAACCTTTTCCCGTACCATAGGATTCCCTGTTCATCAATGGTAAATTTAGATGCCTTGCCTAAATTTACCTTCCTTTTAATTCCTTCGATGCTGGGGTGTCCTTTCTGAGCTTCTTTGATCTGATCCTCCAATGTTGATTTTATTTCTAAACAGGCAATGGTTCCTTCCGTGACAAGAACCATATTAAGCTTGGCGAATTCCTGGTTGAATTCATGCCGTGAGAATTGCACACTATCATTGTCGGTGCATGGATTTCTGCTCAGAGCATCTGCCACAACATTTGCCTTACCCGGGTGGTAATGAATTCCCACATCATAATCCTTAATTAACTCAAGCCATCGACGCTGTCTCAAGTTTAATTCTGGCTGGGTGAAGATATACTTAAGACTTTTGTGGTCCGTGTATATCTCGCATCGGTTACCAAGAAGGTAATGTTGCCATTCCTTGAGTGCGTGTATCACAGCTGCTAACTCCAAATCATGGGTAGGGTAATTTTCTTCGTGTCGTCGTAGCTGTCTTGAGGCATATGCTACGACCCTTCCTTCTTGCATTAATACACAACCAAGTACCTTCCTGGAAGCGTCACAATATATTTCAAAATTTTTGTGCACATCTGGCACGATCAGAACAGGTGCCGTGGTCAACCTTTTCTTTAATTCTTGAAAACTTTTCTCGCAAGCTTCGGTCCATTCAAACTTCTTATCTTTCTTGAGCAACTGAGTCATGGGTTTGGCTATGGTGGAAAATCCTTCGATAAATCGTCGGTAGTTGCCAGCCAAACGAAGAAAACTTCTGATCTCAGTCATGTTGGTGGGTTGCTTCCACCCTAAGACATCTTTCACTTTACTTGGGTCCACCGCTATCCCATCCTGTGTCAGAACGTGTCCCAGAAAACCAACTTCTCGTAACCAAAATTCACATTTGCTGAATTTGGCATACAGTTGATTTTTCCTTAATTCTTCCAGGACTATCCGAAGATGTTGCTCATGTTCTTCTGGCGTCTTGGAATAAATAAGTATATCATCGATGAATACAACCACGAACTTGTCCAAATATTTCATGAAGACTTTGTTCATGAGATGCACTAAATAAGAAGGAGCGTTGGTCAGACCGAAGGGCATCACTGTGAACTCATATAATCCGTATCTGGTTGTAAAGGCAGTTTTGGGTATATCTGACGGTCGAATTCTTAATTGGTGGTAGCCTGACCTCAAGTCTATTTTTGAGAATACCTTGGCTTCTGCCAGTTGCTCGAACAGGTCGTTGATTCTTGGCAGTGGATATTTATTTTTGATGGTAGCCATATTGAGTGCTCTGTAATCAATACATAACCTCAGGGTACCATCCTTTTTCTTAGCAAATAAAACCGGCGATCCCCATGGTGATGAGCTAGGTCGAACATAACCTTTTCCATTAATTCCTTAATTTGTTTCTTTAGCTCAGCCAATTCTGTCGGAGCCATACGATAAGGCTTCTTATATATGGGTGCCGCTCCAGGTGCCAATTCAATCACAAACTCAATTTCATGGTCAGGTGGCATGCCTGGTAACTCCTCTGGAAATACGTCAGGGTATTCGCACACCACAGGAACCTTGCTCAATTCTGTCATATCCACTTGATTTAATTTTCCCTGTGTAGTAGAAATCTTCCTTGTGTCAAATTTTATTGTCTTCCCTTGACAATTTGTGAGAGTCGCTGTACGGTTGTAGCAGTCTATAAAACCTTTATTCATGGTCAGCCAGTCCATTCCCAAAATAATGTCTAGATCGACTGCTTCCAGTACAATGAGATTGGCTATAAACTTCATTCCTTTGATTTCAATATTTACATCCTTGCAGTACCATTGAGTGCTTTGCTTCGATCCTGGGGACTGAATAACCATTGAATTTTGCAAAGGCGAAAAAGAAAACTGATTCTCCGAAGCAAATCTTTTAGAGATGCACGAATGGGAAGCTCCAGAATCAAACAGAACTGTAGCATTAATTGTGTTAACAGGGAACGTACCAAACACGATGTCCGATGCGTTTTGTGCTTCCTCAAAGGTCACGTGATTCACCTGTCCCTTCCTTTGGTTGTTGTTGGGGTTGCTGTGTCGTGGGGCTACATTAACATTGCGGCCATTGTTGTTGGGCTTCGGAACATTATTGTTCCCTTGTTTTGGGCATTGTCTGGCAAAATGCCCTTCTTCTCCACAGGCATAACAGGTAATGCAAGGACAGAACGTTGTGTCCTTGGTCCTGTTGTTGAAAGTGCTACGACTCTGCTGCGGTCGTGGTGTTGGAATTGGTGGCCGGGGTGCCACAGGCCTCTGAAATTCATTCCGGGGCCTGTTGTTGCGAACCTATACTGACTGGGTCATACGGCGTTTGCGTATTTCATTTATGTTGCAGTGCTCATTCTCTAGAATGATGGCCTTGTCTACCAGTGTCTTGAAATCTGGAAAGATGTGGACCACTAGTTGGCACTTGAGAGATGGAATGAGTCCATCAAGAAATTTCTCCATCTTTTTGTTTTCTGTCATGTACTCATCATTTGCGTACCAGGCCAGTTGAGTAAACTGATCCAGGTACTGTGTTACCGTGGTGCCTCGCCGCCTGAGATCCTCAAATTCCCTTTTCTTCAATTTCATAATACTGTTGGTGATATGTGCTCCCCGAAAATTTTCCTTGAACTGCTCCCATGTCATATCTGCTCCATGAGTGTGACATATATTTTCCCACCAGGATGCTGCTGTTCCCGAAAAATAGTGTGGAGCATATAGCACTTTTTCCTGGTCCGTACACTGAGCGATGTTCAATTTTCTTTCCGTATCACGCAGCCAATCATCTGCCTCCAGAGGTTTATCTGTGAGAGAGAATACAGTAGGATTGGTCCTCTGGAGCTCAAATAATTTTGACATGTGTTGATTTTGTCCTTGGTGATTTCCCATATTGATTAAGTGCTGCATCATCTCTTGGTGCTGTTGCTGACTTTGCTCGTACAAATGGCATACTTGTGAAAACGCTGAGTCATTGCTCTGCTGACTTGTCTGCCCCTGTGTTAAATTATTTCCCATTTGTCCAAGCTTGTCTTCTGGCGGACTGGGCGTGGAACGTGTCCAGGGACGATGCATTTTCTTTCTGGGGTATTTGTGTAACACCGATGAGAAAAGAAATATATAAAGGAAGGAAATAAATTTTTAAAAGACTGAAAATAATTTCCCTCCCAAAAACGTAAGTGCATGGAAGTAACAGGTTATAACACACATGCATATTTAATTATGCTTGCCAGATTTAATTATAAATGTATGAGATGCATGCTAAAAATGTTAGTACTGACCCTATTGCTAGCGTCCGCGCCTAGGGCTTCCTACAGTCAGCCTGGCTCTGATACCAAGGTTTGTCAGGCCCATTTCTGGGATATATCACAGAAGAGCCTCAAGTCATACCAGCCCCAAGATCAACTGGTAGACTTCCTTGATATAGATAACCAGTACAAATATAATATTACACAGGGTTGAGTCAGAGTGCTCAACAGTTATTACAAGCTTGCCAATATACTACGGTGGTGGAATGATACAGTGGTGTGGTGGTAGATAATACTGATACAATAAAATAAAGTCAAGCGTCAGTGTGAGGCTTGGCTATTTTATTGGTGTAGCGGAAACACAGCGGATGATACATGTGGCAGACTCCAAGATCATAGGTTGACTGACTGGGACACCTCTAAGCGTCGGGCTCGCTAGCGCAATCTCCTTCCACAAGCTCGTCCTCCTCCAGGTCTGGCCAATGAAATAGCCAGGGACAAGCCAGTGAGTACGTTTGAATGTACTCGCAAACATTATGAACCAAAGATATACCGAATGCATATGCTCATGATGGGTAAATGATATGCTCATGCTGACTGAAATTTAAAACATGGCATAATAAATATTAGCATGTGCAGAAAAATAAAATGTTAGTGATAAACCAAGAAAGTTAAAAGTGGATATTTGGGCGTGACAGGACTGCCCGAGAATCCAAAAGAAATGCCAAACGGGTGTCTAAAAGAGTATCGGGCGAGACTGACCGCCCATGAACTCAAGCGACGCCACGAGAGGTCTTGAAAAGAAATGCCAAACGGGTGTCTAAAAGAGTATCGAGCAAGACAGACCGCCCATGAACTCAAACGACGCCACGAGAGGTCTTGAAAAGAAATGCCAGTCGGGTGTCTAAAAGTGACACCACGGTAGGTCTTGAAAAGAAATGCCAGTCGGGTGTGTAAAAGAGTATCGGGCGAGACAGACCGCCCATGAACTCAAGCGACGCCACGAGAGGTCTTGAAAATAAAACTGGGTGCCCGGGGTAGTCTAGCCAGCCCTTGAGACACTCAGGAAAAATAAAATAAGAGTAGCGGGTTAGTCCACAATAATATGCATAGTAACAAAAATATTCACAACCATAATATTCATGATAACAAAATATCCATGACAACGTTAGTGATAATAATATTCTGTAAAATAATTGATGCTCAAATTAATTATTTCCTTCGAAGACCGACACCGGACCGACACTTGACCCTTCCCAGCTAACGTCCTTGACCGCGGACACGGCTATTCGAATAGGTATACCTCTGCAGAGGGTGTACTCTTTACCCACGTGTATGAGATTTCTTTAGTCAACACCGTGGCACTGACTAATTCCCACTACGGCCTTTGGGTTGAAAACACACCTGACCAGCACACACGAGATTAACTATCCGGGTGCCAGGAATCACCCAAAGCACCGTTCAAGAAAAACTCTAAGTCAGGGAGACTACAATCTCGAGTAGCATGGGATCACTATTCATACGCACGGATTACAAGGGGTGCCCCCCTCTCGGCCCAGCCGGAAACACCCATGCCCCCTGACCTGATGACATGCATTAGTCCATGGCCGTGGAAACCCTCATCATGGCCCTCTATGTGGTGTGTACACAGACAGGGGTTAGCAACTTACTAAACCATACTTCCCTCGCGGGAAGACCCGTGGCAGCACGGTGTTTAGCTAGGTGTGATGGAACAAGACTCGATCTAGGTCGACTCAGGAGGTGTTGTTATTATGACCGGTATACTTCACAATTGTCACTGTAATACCACCGTGTCAAACGTGACCCGTGCCCACCGGCACGTCCAAGGCAGGAGACACGCTCCTGAATTCTCACAGCTCTCCACCATGTTAGAAAATTCATGAGCTTGGGTGGAGTGCAAGTTATGTGCAAGGAAATAGTATGACCATGCATGCATGCATTATTACTTCCACACATGTGGTGAAATCTTAAACAGATGCGCACATGTAATGCAATCACCATATCCCAGGTTCAAAATGCTTGCCTTGTCCAAAGTAGTCAGAAGAAGAACACTCAAAATTCCCGGCAAAGTTCCCCTCTTCTTTTTCTAAAAATTCAAATTCAATTTCCAATTAAATTTTTTGGCAACAGTACCAAAACTTGTCTCAAAATATTTTTAAATAAATACTAAAAAAATATAGAGAAAAATAAGAATTTCAAAAAAAGATTCAACTCAATCAGAGTTGTGGTTTAAAAGTTATTCAACTTATAAACTCAGGGGTTTTTCTGCAAAAATTCCAGTCCATGTGCGCTTATAAAGAAAACACTTCGAGAGGAAATACGCCTTCCAACTCAGAAAGCGCAGCCGATAGAATACGCCTTCTGTTTTAATCGGAAAAGAATAAAACGCTGACGGGTTTAAATTCAAAGGCGCTGCGCGCGTATACAGAGGGAAGCGGCGATCGCCGGCGACGATCGCCGGGGTTTTGGGAGGTGGCGATGGTCGGAGTGTGTTCGTGATGGAGTTCCGCGTCGGTGGGTAGTGGTGGTGGTCGCCGGCGAGCACCTGAACGGCGGTGACGTCGACGGCGGCGGACGACGATTCGGGTGGAGGTGGGATCTCGCCGAAGAGAGCTCATGAGGTCAAATTGAAGCGTGGGATCGATGTATGGGTGTGGAATGGGACAACTGGCAAGGTTTGAGCGGTGGAGGTGGAGTGATGGCGGTGAACTGGTCAGCGGAGGTGGCGGCGGGTCGGTGACCGGAGACGGGGAAGGAGACCTCCCCGAGGTCAGGTGAGTGGCTTGGCGGGCGATTGGGAGGCAGGGTGGATGGTGGATGAAGCGAATGGAGCTCGGGGGCTCCTATTTATAGGTGATCGGGGAAGGTCAGTGAGGGCGGATCACGCCGGAGTTAATTCTGCCGGCGAGGTAGGTTATGGGCGGCGGGCAGGTGCGGTGCATGATCGGGGAGGTTCATGGAGTTCTCCAGAAGTCTTTTTGTGGACGGAGTCGAGCTCGGGTGCCTTATCCGCGGTGAGACGCCCGTATGGGTGCAGCGGCGATGCTCGGCTCCGGCGACTACCAGCGGGCCCAGAGCAGTTTGGACGGTGCGGCGATGACTCCGAGAAGGCGCCGCGTGGAGGAGATTAGGTGAGGGAAGGCAGCAGGGGATTGAAGATGGCGGGCGGGGTCGCGACGATCCGCTCGGCCGCCGCGGGTGAGCTCGGAGGTAGCTGCACCGGCCGGACACTGTTTCGTCGGTGGAGTTACTGACCAGGGGGTTTACGGCGGCTCATTGATGATTGAGGTAGGCGTGGATGTGAAGGAGAGGTGGTGGAGTGTGAAGCACGGCGTCGAGCGCCTCTGCCGCTGCACAAATTCAGTTAACTGAATTTGATCCACAGTGAACAGTGCGCATACCAGGTGTATGATGAAATGACAGAGAGGTCTAGGCATTTTAGGAATTCTGAGGAATTTTTGTGGTGAGGTGTTGATGCATATAGGAGGGCTTGGCAAAGTTTCAGAATTTTTGAGCAATTAAAAATAGGTTTGTATCAGAGAGATTGTTTCTGGTCCAAAATTGAACTGAATGAAATTTGAAATTTTTGAATTGTGGAACCCAATGTTTTTGGTGAAATGGGTTTTGGGTACTGTCTAGTTGTTGGCGAAATTTTGGTGGAGGCGGAAGAATTGAAGAAAATATAGTTCCTTTGTAAACCAAAGAAACCATGAATAAAATAAATTCCAACTTTGGAATTTAATAAATATTGCAGAAATATTTTTGTACGGTGGAAAGGAGTTGGATAATGTCCTAGAATGTGAGGATGACTTGAGGGATAATTAAGGAGTGGCAGAAAAATTATAGGAAGAATTTAGAATTGTTAGAAGGAAGTGAAAGAGGCTATTTTCATAGAATAGTTTTAATATTCCAGAACTTTTCTAAAGAGAAAAATATTTTTGATCTTCCAAAAATTATTTACCAATTAATAAACCATCCAAAAGAAAACCATTTGAAAATTTTGGAACCCAATAAAAATTAAAATGAATATCAGAACAGAAGAAAGAGAAGAAAAAGAATTGGGTCAAAATAATTCAAAGTATTTTCTTTTAATAAAAAGATTTGAAAATCCAGAGAGAAAATTTTGGGGTGTTACACCGGTCCACCCACATATCAAATTATCAAAGTAGCGAACGCGAATCAAACAAACATGATGAAAATGACTAGATGAAATTCCCATGTGTCCTCAAGAACGCTTTGCTTATTATACGAGTTCGTTCCGGCTTGTCCTTTGCTACAAAAGGGATTGGGCCACCTTGCTGCACTTTATTATACTTGTTACTTGTTATGAATTATCTTGCTATCAAAACTATATGTTACCGCTACTTTCAGTACTTGTAGAGAATACCTTGCTGAAAACCGCTTGTCATTTCCTTCTGCTCCTCGTTGGGTTCGACGCTCTTACTTATCGAAAGGACTGCGATTGATCCCCTATACTTGTGGGTCATCAAGACTTTTTTCTGGCGCCGTTGCCGGGGAGTGAAGCGCCTTTGGTGAGTGGAATTTGGTAAGGAAACATTTATATTACGTGCTGAAATTTATTGCCACTTGTCACTATGGAGAGTAATCCTTTGAGCGGCTTGTTCGGGGTATCTTCACCTCGACCGGAAGCATTGAGAGTTGCTCCTCAACCTATTGAACCTACTGAAAATATTTATTATGAAATTCCTTCGGGTATGGTAGAGAAACTACTAGCTAATCCTTATGCAGGAGATGGAACGGTACATCCTGATATGCACTTGATATATGTGGATGAAATTTGTGGATTGTTTAAGCTTGCAGGTTTATCCGGAGATGGAGTTAAGAAGAAAGTATTCCCTTTATCTTTGGAGGGAAAGGCACTGACATGGTATAGGTTATGTGATGATACTGATACATGGGACTGGAACCAGTTGAAGCTAGAATTCCACCAGAAATTTTATCCTATGCATTTGGTTCATCGTGATCGAAATTATATATATAATTTTTGGCCTCGTGAAGGAGAAAGTATCGCTGAAGCTTGGGGGAGGCTTAAGTATATGTTGCATACATGCCCCAATCATGAGCTCTCAAGAGAAATAATCCACCAAAACTTTTATGCTCGGCTTTCTCATAATGATCAATCCATGCTCGATACTTCTTCTGCTGGTTCCTTTATGAAGAAAACTATTGAATCCAGATGGGACCTTCTCGAAAGAATTAAACGCAATTATGAAGATTGGGAAATCGACAATGGTAATGAGTCAGGTATAAATCTTGAGTTTGATTGTGTTAAATCTTTTATTGAAACTAATGCTTTTCGTAAGTTTAGTACTAAATATGGACTTGACTCTGAGATAGTAGCTACCTTTTGTGAATCTTTTGCTGCTCATGTTGATCTCCCTAAGGAGAAATGGTTTAAATATCATCCACCTATTGAATTGAAAGAAGAACATGTTAGTGTTAAAGAAGAAACAATTGTTTACGATGTTGATCCAGTTGTGCCTACTGCTTATATTGAGAAACCTCCTTTCCCTGTTAGGATTAAGGAACATGCTAAAGCTTCAACTGTAGTCAATAAGAGTAAAATTAGAGCACCTAGACCTTCTGAGCAAATTAAAGTTGAACCTAGTGTTGCAATGGTTAAAGATCTTTTGGTTGATAACATTGATGGACAAGTCATATATTTCTGTGATGAAGCAACTAAAATTGCTAAGCCAGACCCTAAAGATAAAAATAAGCCTGTAGTTGGCATGCCTGTTATTTCTGTTAAAATTGGAGATCATTGCTACCATGGTTTATGCGATATTGGTGCTAGTATGAGTGCTATTCCGTTTACTCTCTATCAAGAAGTCACGAATGATATTGCACCTGTTGAGATTGAAGATATTGATGTTACTATTAAGCTTGCAAATAGATACACTATTTCACCGCTTGGGATTGTTAGAGATGTTGAAGTCTTGTGTGGTAAGATCAAATACCCTACTGATTTTCTTGTTCTTGGATCACCACAAGATGATTTTTGTCCCATTATATTTGGTAGACCCTTCTTGAATACTGTTAATGCGAAGATTGATTGCACTAAAGAAATTTTTAGTGTTAATTTTGGTGAGATGTCTCATGAGTTCAATTTCCCTAAGTTTCGTAGACAACCTCATGATACGGAATTGCCTAGTAAAGATGAAATTATTGGCCTTGCCTCTATTGCTGTGCCTCCTACTGATCCGCTAGAACAATATCTGCTTGAGCATGAGAATGACATGAATATGAATGAAAGAAATGAAATAGATGAATTATTCTTTAAACAAGCACCTATTCTGAAACATAATTTGCCTGTTGAAACCTTGGGAGGTCCACCTACACCCAAGGGTGATCCTGTGTTTGAATTGAAGCAATTACCTGATACTCTTAAATATGCTTATCTTGATGAAAAGAAGATATATCCTATTATTATTAGTGCCAACCTTTCAGAGCATGAAGAAAAGAGATTACTTAAAACTCTGAGGAAGCACCATGCCGCTATTGGATATACTCTTGATGATCTTAAGGGCATTAGTCCCACTTTATGTCAGCATAAAATTCATATGGAGCCAGATGCTAAACCCGTTGTTGATCATCAAAGAAGGCTGAACCCTAAAATGAAGGATGTGGTAAGAACTGAAATATTAAAGCTTCTGGAAGCAGGTATAATTTATCCTGTAGCTGATAGTAGATGGGTAAGTCATGTTCATTGTGTTCCTAAAAAGGGAGGTATTACCGTTGTTCCTAATGATAAAAATGAACTCATCCCACAAAGAATTGTAACTGGTTATAGGATGGTAATCGACTTCAAGAAATTAAATAAAGCCACTAGAAAAGATCATTACCCCTTGCCTTTTATTGATAAAATGTTAGAAAGATTGTCATACACATTTTTGTTTCCTAGATGGTTATTCTGGTTTCTCTCAAATACCTATATCACCTGAAGATCAAGAGAAAACCACCTTTACTTGTCCTTTTGGAACTTATGCTTATCATCGTATACCTTTTGGTTTATGTAATGCACCTGCTACCTTTCAAAGATGTATGACTGCTATATTCTCTGACTTTTGTGAAAAGATTGTTGAGGTTTTCATGGATGAATTCTCCGTTTATGGAACTTCTTTTGATGATTTCTTAAGCAACCTTGATCGAGTTTTGCAGAGATGTGAAGAAACTAATCTTGTCTTGAATTGGGAGAAGTGCCACTTTATGGTTAATGAAGGTATAGTCCTTGGGCATAAAATTTCTGAAAGAGGTATTGAAGTTGATAAAGCTAAGGTTGATGCTATTGAGAAAATGCCATGTCCTAAAGATGTCAAAGGTATAAGAAGTTTCCTTGGTCATGCTGGTTTCTATAGAAGGTTTATAAAAGACTTCTCTAAAATTTCTAGACCTCTTACCAATCTCTTGCAAAAAGATGTTTCGTTTGTTTTTGATGATGATTGTGTAGAAGCCTTTGAAATACTTAAGAAAGCCTTAATTTCCGCACCTATTGTTCAACCACCTGATTGGAACCTACCTTTTGAAATTATGTGTGATGCTAGTGATTATGCTGTTGGTGCTGTTCTAGGACAAAGACTTGATAAGAAATTAAATGTTATCCATTATGCTAGTAAAACTCTAGACATCGCTCAAAGAAATTATGCCACTACTGAGAAAGAATTTTTAGCAGTTGTGTTTGCATGTGATAAATTTAGATCTTATATTGTTGATTCCAAGGTTACTGTTTACACTGATCATGCTGCTATTAAATACCTTATGGAAAAGAAAGATGCTAAGCCTAGACTTATTAGATGGGTTCTTCTGCTACAAGAATTTGATTTGCATATTGTTGATAGGAAGGGAGCTGAGAATCCTGTAGCAGATAATTTGTCTAGAATGGAAAATGTTCTTGATGACCCACTTCCTATTAATGATGATTTTCTTGATGAACAATTAGCTATGATAAATGCTTCTCGTAATACTCCTTGGTATGCAGACTATGTTAATTACATTGTTGCTAAATACATACCACCCAGCTTTACATATCAACAAAAGAAAAAGTTTTTCATTGATTTAAGACATTACTTTTGGGATGACCCACATCTATATAAAGAAGGAGTAGATGGTATTATTAGACGTTGTGTACCTGAGCATGAACAGGAACAAATCCTACGTAAGTGTCACTCCGGGGCCTATGGAGGACATCGTGCGGGAGACCGAACTGCACACAAGGTATTACAATCTGGTTTTTATTGGCCTACTCTTTTCAAGGATGCACGTAAGTTTGTCCTTTCTTGTGATGAATGTCAAAGAATTGGTAATGTTGGTAGACGTCAGGAAATGCCTATGAATTATTCACTTGTTATTGAACCATTTGATGTTTGGGGTTTTGATTTTATGGGACCTTTTCCTAAATCCAATGGGTATACTCATATTTTA
Organism: Elymus sibiricus; assembly: GCA_039707655.1. Classification (NCBI taxonomy): domain Eukaryota; kingdom Viridiplantae; phylum Streptophyta; class Magnoliopsida; order Poales; family Poaceae; genus Elymus; species Elymus sibiricus. The sequence goes on from CM077672.1 coordinate 429,230,705, forward strand.
GTTGCTATTGACTGTGTTACTAAGTGGGTAGAAGCTATTCCAACTAGTAGTGGTGATCACAACACTTCTATTAAAATGCTTAAAGAAGTCATTTTCCCGAGGTTTGGAGTCCCTAGATATTTAATGACTGATGGTGGTTCACATTTTATTCATGGTGCTTTCCGTAAGTTGCTTGCTAAATATGATGTTAACCATAGAATTGCATCCCCTTACCATCCTTAGTCTAGTGGTCAAGTTGAATTAACTAATAGGGAAATAAAATTGATTTTGCAAAAGTCCATTAATAGATCCAGAAAGAATTGGTCTAAGAAACTTGATGACGCATTATGGGCTTACAGAACTACATATAAAAATCCTATGGGTATGTCTCCATATAAAATGGTTTATGGAAAAGCGTGTCATTTATCTCTTGAATTAGAACATAAAGCTTATTGGGCAATTAAAGAACTTAATTATGATTTTAAACTTGCCGGTGAGAAGAGGTTATTTGATATCAGCTCCTTAGATGAATGGAGATCCCAAGCCTACGATAATGCTAAGTTGTTTAAAGAAAAAGTTGCATGACAAAAGAATTCAAAAAGGGAATTCAAAGTAGGTGATCATGTTCTATTATACAATTCTCGTTTAAGATTCTTTGCAGGAAAACTTCTCTCTAAATGGGAAGGACCGTATATCATCGAAGAAGTTTATTACTCCGGAGCCATCAAAATAAACAACTCTGAAGGCAATAATCCGAGAGTGGTGAATGGGCAAAGAATTAAGCACTATATTTCAGGTACTCCCATTAACGTTGAAACTAATATTATTGAAACAATTACACCGGAAGAGCACATCAAAGAGTCCTTTCGGAACGCTCCAGAACCCTAAAAAGGGGTAGGTATGTGATACGGTAAGTAAACCGACTCCAAAAATTCCATAAAAAATATTTCTGTCAGTTTTGGAATATTAGAAAAAATTACAAAAATAAGAAACACCCGAGGGGACCAATGTGTTGCCCACAAGGCAGAAGGGCACGACCCCCCTGGGGCGCGCCGTGGTGCCTGTGGGCCCCACGTGTGCCCTCCCGACTCCGTTTACTTCCCGTATGCTTGTTTTGCAAGATAAAAATTCTTTATATATACTCCCGTCTGTTTTGACCACCGTATCACAAGTTTTCTCCCTGTTCTTGTTTTGTGCTGTTTTCTGTCAGATCTCGAAGCCAGGCATCATGTCTTCCTCTTCCTCAAACAATGTGGGGGACGATGCTTGGTTGCTGCAGATAGAGCTCAGGCGGGAGGGGGAAGGAGAGGTTACCATGGAAGAAGATGATGGAGATTCGCTTGAGGTCCACCCTCCGGCCTCCGAGAGAGGCACCCTCGCTGGCATCTCCACAATTCCAAACCCACATCAAGCCGTGAGAAGCACTACAAGCCATGGGAGTCCAGAGGTACAAGAAGGGTTTCCCCCTAGGAGGCCCTTACACAGGTTACATCGGAACAACTTTCATAATTTGGTTCACAATTATGGGGTTGAAAATACTCCTGGTATGCACATACCCTCCAATTGGGACATCTCTCGTCCAAGTGAAAGTGATGCAGGAAAGAATGCTTGGGGGCCAGAGAATAAGCATATTATGGCCGAAGTCCAAAAGAATACAGAGATGATACATCATGTGCTCAGAGAAATTCAAAGCTTAAAGGAGATCCTAATTAATGTCATGAAGGGAAAGCCCACCACTTCATCACCACCATCACCGAAGAAGGAGACTTGAGTACATGGGTATGGGCACTCCCCTTGGCTTGTGCCAAGCTTGGGGGCGACGCCCCGGTATCGTATCACCATCACTTTCTCATCATCATTATCTATCTTAGTTCGATCCTTAGCTATTTCGTGATTTAGAGAAATAAAGTTTTAGTATGATTTAGTTTCGAGTGCTTGCTTTGTGATCTATCTATCTAAGTAATCGTGTGTGAAAGTTATATAATAAAGATTAGTTTGAGTTGAGTGCTTTGCTTTTGATGATCCAATCTCGGAAATAAATGAAGAATAAAAAGTAAGATCATATGCTAATCCCATGGGGAGTGATGACTTCACATAAAAGAAGTATAATTGATAAAACTTGTTGGAAGTTGACAAACATAGCATTGGTCATTGTAGCAATTCATGAAAAAGTAATAAAGGAAGAGAGGTCTCACATATAAATATACTATCTTGGATATCTTTTATGATTGTGAGCCCCCATCAAATATTCTATGACAATTAGTTGACATTGGACAAGGAAGACAACGTAATGGGTTATGCTTGCTTATATTCACGTAGAAGTTATATTATTTTGGATCCTCTAACATGTGGTGTTTGCCCCCTATCTTTGCTAGTCAAAAAATCCGCACCAAGTAGAGATACTACTTGTGCATCCAAAAACCCTTAAACCCAGTTTCATGTCATGAGAGTCCACTATATCTACCTATGGATTGAATAAGATCCTTCAAGTAAGTTGTCATCGGTGCAAAGCAATAAAAATTGCTCCTAAATATGTATGAAGTTTTATTGTAAGGGAAAATAATCTTTGTACGATCTTGTGATGGTGGAGCAATAAAAGCGACAGACTGCATAATAAAGGTCGCTATCACAAGGGGCAATATAAAGTGACGTTCCTTTACATTAAGAGCTTGCACATCCAAAAACAAAAGCGCATGACAACCTCTGCTTCCCTCTGCGAAGGGCCTATCTTTTACTTTATGTATTTACTTTCATGCAAGTGTCAATAGTATTCTTCTCTATTTCGTTTTTTATTTTCTCTTTTGGCAAACATCATGTGGTGGGGATTGATCCATGCATATATATCTAGTTGAATGTAGGTGATCATGAGTTATTATTGTTGACATTACCCTTGAGGTAAAAACGTTGGGAGGCGAAATTATAAGCCCCTATCTTTCTATGTGTCCGACTGAAACTTTTGCTCCATAAGTATGCCGTGAGTGTCAGCAATCATAGAAGACTAAATGATAGTTGAGTATGTGAACTTGCTAAACAAAGCTCTTACATAGACTCTTTCTGATAATATGATGAATTGCAATTGCTTCAGTGACTGAGATCATAGTTTGTTAGTTTTCAATTTGGTTTATGGTTCATACTTTAACTTGTGGATGAATTGTCACTTTTTCATGAGAAGTTTTATGATGATATATTGCTGTTACAATAAAGATCATGATGCTCCATGTCCGTATTTTATTTTTATCGACGTCTCTCTCTCTAAACATGTGGTCAAGATTATCGATTTCGACTTTTCTCTTGAGGACAAGCGAGGTCTAAGCTTGGGGGAGTTGATACGTCCAATTTGCATCTTGATTTCCTACTGTCATTTATTATGTTTTTGATCATTATCTCACTTTATGGTACAATTCTTATGCCTTTTCTCTCTTAATTTGCAAGATTTACATGAAGAGGGAGAATGCCAGCAGCTGGAATTCCGGACCTGAAATAGCCATATCAGAGATACCTATTCTACAGAGCTCCAATTGACCTGAAATTTCACGGAGATTTTTTATTGAATATATAAAAAATACTGCAGAAAAGAGATAACAGAGGGGACCCACCAGCTGCCCACAAGGCAGTAGGGCGCGGCCCCCCTGGGCACGCCCTAGTGCCTTGTGGGGCCCACAGCTGGCGTCTGGCCCCCTCCTTCTGCAATATGAAGCCATTTGCCCTAGAAAAAAAATCAAGAGAAGGCTTTCGGGACGAAGCGCCGCCGTCTCGAGGCAGAACCTGGGCAGGAGCTATTTTGCTCTTCGGTGGAGCGATTCCGCCGGGGATACTTCCCTCCGGGAGGGGGAAATCGAAGCCATCGACATCACCAATGATCCTCTCATCATGGGAGGACCAATCTTCATCAACATCTTCACCAGCACCATCTCATCTCAAACCCTAGTTCATCTCTTGTATTCAATCTTTGTCTCAAAACCTCAGATTGGTACCTGTGGGTTGCTAGTAGTGTTGATTACATCTTGTAGTTGATGCTAGTTGGTTTATTTGGTAGAAGATTATATGTTCAGATCTTTAATACTATTCAATACCCCTCTGATCTTGAACATGAACATGCTTTGTGAGTAGTTACTTTTGTTCTTGAGGACATGGGAGAAGTCTTGTCATAAGTAATCATGTGAATTTGGTATTCGTTTGATATTTTGATGATATGTATGTTGTTGCTTCCTTTAGTGGTGTCGTGTGAACGTCGACTACATGACACTTCACCATCTTTGGGCCTAAGGGAAGGCATTGTGGAGTAGTAATTAGATGATGGGTTGCTAGAGTGACAGAAGCTTAAACCCTAGTTTATGCACTATTCCGTAAGGGGATGATTTGGATCCATAAATTTCATGCTATGGTTAGAGTTATCTTAATTCTTCTTTCGTAGTTGCGGATGCTTGCGAGAGGGGGTAATCATAAGTGGGAGGCTTGTTCAAGTAAGAACAGCACCCAAGCACCGGTCCACCCACATATCAAATTATCAAAGTAGTGAACGCGAATCAAACAAACATGATGAAAGTGACTAGATGAAATTCCCATGTGTCCTCGAGAACGCTTTGCTTATTATACGAGTTCGTTTCGGCTTGTCCTTTGCTATAAAAGGGATTGGGCCACCTTGCTGCACTTTATTATACTTGTTACTTGTTACTTGTTATGAATTATCTTGTTATCAAAACTATCTGTTACCGCTACTTTTAGTACTTGCAGAGAATACCTTGTTGAAAACCGCTTGTCATTTCCTTCTGATCCTCGCTGGGTTCGACACTCTTACTTATCGAAAGGACTACAATTGATCCCCTATACTTGTGGGTCATCAGCACCCCAATTTCATTGATATAATCAAGGAACCTACCCATAAAAATAAGATTTTTGATTTTGTGCCTAGAAGCATGATGATGAGAAACTCCTATGTCAAATCTACTAGAAAAAATGGATGTGTGATTGAGGAGTTGAAAACGAAGGATGACAACACTTGAAACTATGCATTATGCCTAGCTAGGGGCATAAAACAATAGCGCTTATTGGGAGGCAACCCAATGAATAAAATAAATTTTTGCTTTTACCTACTGTTCTTGAGTGTTTGCATGATTATAGCTTCTGTTATGATATTGTTTTTATGTTTTAATTAGTGTTTGTGCCAAGTAATGCCTTTGGGATGATTTGGAAGATAGTATAATTGATGTTGTTTGGAAAACAGAAAGTTTTGCATCCAGTGCTGGAATTTTAATTCAGTACTGAAGCGTCAGAAAAATCTGAAATTGTTACACAGTATTCGTATATGAATTTACCATGTTGTCCTAATTTTTTAGAATTTTTGGAGTTACAGAAGTATGGATTTTAAATAGATCTTTACAGTCAGTTCTGTTTTAGACATATTCTGTTTTTATTGCATAGTTTGCTTATTTTGATGAATCTATGGATCGTATCGGGGGGTATGAGTCATGGAGAAGTTGGAGTACAGTAGCATTATGCCAATATTAAATATGAATCAATTTACTACAGTACCTAAAGTTAAAGATTTGTTTGTTATACTAACGGATCTCACGAGGTTTCCATTGAGTTTTGTGTGCTGAAGTTTTCAAGTTTTGGGTGAGACTATGATGGACAAAGGAATAAGGAGTGGCAAGATCCTAAGCTTGGGTATGCCCAAGGCACCCCAAGGTAATATTCAAGGAAGACTCAAGCGTCTAAGCTTGGGAATGCCCCAGAAGGCATCCCCTCTTTCGTCTACAATCTATCGGTAACTCACTTGGAGCTATATTTTTATTCATCACATGATATGTCTTTTACTTGGAGCGTCTTGTGAAATAGTTTGTTTGCTTTTGTTTGCTTTTTTAGTTTGTCACAATCATCTTTGCTGAACACACCTTTTTGAGAGGGACACACATTATTCGTGATTTGTTAGAATACTCTATGTGCTTCACTTATATCTTCTGAGCTAGGCAGTTGCTCTAGTGCTTCACTTATATCTTTTAGAGCACATCGGTGATGATATTTTAAAGAAATAGTTGCACTCTCATGATTCACTTATATCTTTTTGAGAGTCTCATGATAGCAATGGTAATATGCACGGGTTATGAATTTGGTCCTGATATGATAGGTATTCAAGAGGGATATAATAAAAACTTTCATGTAGATCACTGAATATGATAAATTTGATTCCTTGCAATAGTTTTGCGATGTTAAGATGGTAATATAGGGAGGTATTAGTAGATAATTGTGGTTTAGTAAGAATAATTGTGTTAAGGTTTGTGATTCCCGAAGCATGCACGTATGATCTGTCGTTATGCTAAGAAGTTGGAGCATGATTTATTCATGATTGTCTTCCTTTGTGTGGCAGTCGGGGGGCGCGATGGTTAACTCCTACCAACCTCCCCCCTAGGGGCATGCGTAGTAGTACTTTGCTTCGAGGGCTAATAAACTTTCGCAATAAGTATGTGAGTTCTTTATGACTAATGTGAGTCCATGGATTATACGCACTCTCACCCTTCCGCAATTTGCTAGCCTCTTCGGTACCGTGCATTGCCCTTTCTCACATGGAGAGTTGGTGCAAACTTCGCCGGTGCATCCAAACCCCGTGATATGATACGCTCTATCACACATAAGCCTCTTTATATCTTCCTCAAAACAGCCACCATACCTACCTATCATGGCATTTCCATAGCCATTCCGAGATATATTGCCAAGCAACTTCCACCATTCCGTTTTTATGACACACATCATCATTGTCATATTGCTTTGCATGATCATATAGCTGACATAGTATTTGTGGCTCAGCCACCGTTCATCATTTTTATACATGTTACGCTAGCATCATTACACATCCTGGCACACTGCCAGAGGCATTCATATAGAGTCATATTTTTGTTCTAGTATCAAGTTGTAATTTTGAGTTGTAAGTAAATAAAGGTGTGATGATCATCATTATTAGAGCACTGTCTTAGTGAGGAAAGGCTGATGGTGGCTATGATTCCCCCACAAGTCGGGATGAGACTCCGGACGAAAAAAAAGGAAAAAAATATAGAAAAAAGAGGCGAAAAAGAGCCATGAAAAAAAAGAGAAAAATATATAAAGAAAAAAAGAGAAAAAAAGAAAAGAAAAATACAAATAAAATAAATGAGAGAAAAAGAGAGAAGGGGCAATGTTACTATCTTTTTCCACACTTGTGCTTCAGAGTAGCACCATGTTTTTCATATTAAGAGTCTCCTATTTTGTCACTTTCATATACTAGTGGGAACTTTTCATTATAGAACTTGGCTTGTATATTCCTATGATGGGCTTCCTCAAATGCCCGAGGTCTTCATGAGCAAGCAAGTTGGATGCACACCCACTTAGTTTTCATGTTAAGCTTTCATACACTTATAGCTCTTAGTGCATCCGTTGCATGGCAATCCCTACTCCTCGCATTGACATCAATTGATGGGCATCTCCATAGCCCGTTGATTAGCCTCGTTGATGTGAGACTTTCTCCATTTTTTGACTTCTCCTATTTATCTCTATCACCATACTCTATTCCACCCATACTGCTATATCCATGGCTTGCACTCATGTATTGAGTGGGAGTTGAAAAAGCTGAAGCGCATTAAAAAGTATGAACCAATTGCTTGGCTAAAACCGGGGTTGTTCATGATAAATACTTTGTGTGAAGAAGATGGAGCATGACAGGATTATATGATTTTGTAGGGATAACGTTCTTTAGCATTTTTATTTTGAAAGACATGATTGTTTGCTAGTATGCCTGAGTATTGATGTCTTTATATCAAATTATAGACTATTGCTTTGAATCATTTGGATCTTATTATTCAAACCGTAAGAGAGAGATTACATGATGAAACATGATAGGTAGCATTCCACATCAAAAATTCTATTTTTATCATTTACCTACTCGAGGACGAGCAGGAATTAAGCTTGGGGATGCTTGATATGTCTCCAACGTATCTATAATTTTTGATTGTTCCATGCTATTATAGTACCAATCTTGGATGTTTTTACATGCAATTGTATGCAATTATATATCATTTTTTTGGACTAACCTATTAACCCAGTGCCTAGTGCCAGTCGCTGTTTTCTGCTTGTTTTTGGCTTTTCAGAGAAACAGTACCAAATGAAGTCCAAATGCCATGAAACTTTTTGGAGATTTTTTTCTGGACAAAAGAAACCTGGGAAGCTTCGGAGGAGGCCAGAAGCCTCACGGAGGCTTCACCAGGCACTAGGGCGCGCCCCGGGGGGGCGCCGTGGTACCTTATGGGGCCCACGTGACTCCGTTTGACCTAATTCCACTTCTATAAATTCACAAATATTGGAAAACCCCCAGAGAGCCAGAAGAGAAAACCTTTTCGCCATCGCAATCCTCTGTTCTTCCGTGATCCCATCTGGAAGCCTTTTCCGGTACTCTGCCGAAGGGGGAATCGATCACGGAGGGCTTCTACATCAACCTTGCTGCCCTTCCGATGATGTGTGAGTAGTTTACCACAGACCTACGGGTCCATAGCTAGTAGCTAGATGGCTTCTTCTCTCTCTTTGATCTTCAATACAATGTTCTCCTCGATGTTCTTGGAGTTCTATCCGATGTAATCTTCTTTTGCGGTGTGTTTGTTGGGATCTGATGAATTATGAGTTTATGATCAGATTATTCATGAGAAATATTTGAGTCTTCTCTAAACTCTTTTATGCATGATTGTTATAGCTTTTTATTTCTCTCCGATCTATCGGTTTAGTTTGGCCTACTAGATTGATTTATCTTGCAATGGGAGAGGTGCTTTGTGATGGGTTCAATCTTGCAGTGCTTGATCCCAGTGACAGAAAGGGACATGACACGTATTTGTATTGTTTCCATTAAGGATAAAAATATGGGGTTTATTCATATTGCTTGAATTTGCTTCTCTACATCATGTCATCTTGCTTAAGGCATTACTCTGTTTCATACTTAATACCCTAGATGCATGCTGGATAGCGGTCGATGAGTGGAGTAATAGTATTAGATGCAGGCAGGAGTCGGTCTACTTGTCTCGGACGTGATGCCTATATACATGATCATTGCCATGAATTCATCATAATTATTTGCTTTTCTATCAATTGCCCAACAGTAATTTGTTTACCCACTGTATGTTTATGTGCTCAGGAGAGAAGCCTCTAGTGAAAACTATGGTCCCCGGGTCTATCTTTATTATATAAAAAACCTAAAAATACCTTGCTGCAATTTATTTACTTTTATTTTAATTAGTAGTTTAGTTTATCTATTTACCTCGATTAGATTTAATCCTTGCAAATAACCACTAAGAGGATTGACAACCCTCTTATTTGCGTTGGGTGCAAGTGTTTGCTCTTGTGTGTGCAGGTGCGCTTAACGGAATTTTGCTTGGTTCTCCTAATGGATTGATAACCTTGGTTCTCAATGGAGGGAAATACTTATCTCTACTGTACTGCATCATCCTCTCCTCTTCGGGAAAATACCAACACAGACTACAAGTAGCAGCTTGCGGTGACGGAAAGGTTTTTTTCTTCTGGCTCTCTGATTGTTTCCGAATATTTGTGAATTTATAGAAGTGGAATTAGGTCAAATGGAGCCACGAGGGCCCCACAAGGCATCAGGGCGTGCCCGCCCTGTTGCCTTGTGGAGGCTTCGTGAACCTTCTGGCCTCCTCTCCAAGTCCACAGGGTATCTTTTGTCCAGAAAAAAATCTCCAAAAAGTTTCGTGGCATTTGGACTTCGTTTGGTACTGATTTCCTGAAAAGCCAAAAACAAGCAGAAAACAGCAACTGGCACTGGGCATTAGGTTAATAGGTTAGTCCCAAAAAATGATATATAATTGCATATAAAACATCCAAGATTGATACTATAATAGCATGGAACAATCAAAAATTATAGATACGTTGGAGTCGTATCAAGCATCCCCAAGCTTAATTCCTGCTCGTCCTCGAGTAGGTAAATGATAAAAACAGAATTTTTGATGTGGAATGCTACCTAACAAGTTTCATCATGTAATCTCTCTTACGGTATGAATAATAAGATCCGAATGATTCAAAGCAATAGTGTATAATTTGATATAAAGACATCAATACTCAGGCATACTAACAAACAATCATGCCTTTCAAAATAACGATGCGAAAGCAAGTTATCCCTACAAAATCATATAATCCTGTCATGCTCCATCTTCTTAACACAAAGTATTTATCATGCACTACCCCGATGACAAGCCGAGCAATTGGTTCATACTTCTTAACGCGCTTCAGCTTTTTCAACCCCCACGCAATACATGAGCGCAAGCCATGGACATAGCTCTATGGGTGGAATAGAATATGGTGATAGAGATCAATAAGGGGAAGTCAAAAATAAGAAGATAGTCTCACATCGATGCGGCTAATCAACGGGCTATGGAGATGCCCATCAATTGATGTCAATGCGAGGAGTAGGGATTGCCATGCAACGGATGCACTAAGAGCTATAAGTGTATGAAAGCTCAAAATAAAAACTAAGTGGGTGTGCATCCAACTTGCTTGCTCATGAAGACCTCGGGCATTTGAGGAAGCCCATCATCGGAATATATAAGCCAAGTTCTATAATGAAAAATTCCCACTAGTATATGAACGTGACAACATAGGAGACTCTCTATGTGAAAAACATGGTGCTACTTTGAAGCACAAGTGTGGAAAAAGGATAGTAACATTGTCCCTTCTCTCTTTTTTCTCTCATTTATTCATTTTTTCTTTTTTTTTCTTTTTTCTTTTTTTCTTTTTTTCCGTCCGGAGCCTCATCCCGACTTGTGGGGGAATCATAGCCTCCATCATCCTTTCCTTACTGGGACAATGCTCTAATAATGATGATCATCACAGTTTTATTTACTTACAACTCAATATTACAACTCGAAACTAGAACAATATGACTCTATATGAATGCCTCTGGCAGTGTACCAGGATGTGCAATGATCTAGCGTAACATGTATAAAAAAATGATGAACGGTGGCTTTGCCACAACTACTATGTCAGCTATATGATCATGCAAAGCAATATGACAATGACGGTGTGTGTCATATATAAAAGAACGGTGGAAGTTGCATGGCAATATATCTCGGAATGGCTATGGAAATGCCATAATAGGTAGGTATGGTGGCTGTTTTGAGGAAGATATAAAGAGGCTTATGTGTGATAAAGCGTATCATATCACGGGGTTTGGATGCACCGGGAAAGTTTGCACCGACTCTCGATGTGAGAAAGGGCAATGCACGGTACCGAAGAGGCTAGCAAATTGCGGAAAGGTGAGAGTGCGTATAATCCATGGACTCACATTAGTCATAAAGAACTCACATACTTATTTCAAAAGTTTATTAGCCCTCGAAGCAAAGTACTACTACGCATGCCCCTAGGGGGATAGATTGGTACGAAAAGACCATCGCTCATCCCCGAACGCCACTCATAAGGTAGACAATCAATAATAAATCATGCTCCAACTTCCTGGCATAACGACAAATCATACGTGCATGCTTCGGGAATCACAAACCTTAACACAATTATTCTTACTAAACCACAATCATCTACTAGCACCTCCCACATATTACCATCTTAATATCGCAAAACTATTGCAAGGAATCAAACTTATCATATTCAGTGATCTACATGAAAGTTTTTATTATATCCCTCTTGAATACCTATCATATTAGGACCAAATTCATAACCCGTGCATATTACCATTGCTATTTATTAGACTCTCAAAATGATATAAGTGAAGCATGAAAGTGCAACTATTTCTTTAAAATATAACCACTGTCGTGCTCTAAAAGATATAAGTGAACTACTAGAGCAACAGCCTAGCTCAAAAGATATAAGTGAAGCACATAGAGTATTCTAACAAATCATGAATAATGTGTGTCCCTCTAAAAAAGGTGTGTCCAGCAAAGATGTTTGTGACAAACTAAAAAGCAAACAAACTATAGCACAATACGCTCCAAGTAAAACACATATCATGTGATGAATAAAAATATAGCTCCAAGTGATATACCGATAGATTGTATACGAAAGAGGGGATGCCATCGGGGGCATCCCCAAGCTTAGACGCTCGAGTCTTCATTGAATATTACCTTGGGGTGCCTTGGGAATCCCCAAGCTTAGGCTCTTGCCACTCCTTATTCCTTTATCCATTGTAGTGTCACCCAAAACTTGAAAACTTCAGCACACAAAACTCAACAGAAACCTCGTGAGATTCGTTAGTATAACAAATAAATCTTAAAATATAAGTACTGTAGTAAATTGATTCATATTTAATATTGGCATAATGCTACTATACTCCAACTTCTCCATGACTCATACCCCCCGATACGATCCATAGATACATCAAAATAATCAAACTATGCAACAAAAACAGAATCTGTCTAAAACAGAACAGTCTGTAAAGATCTAGATGATGGTCATACTTCTGTAACTCCAAAAATTCTAAAAAACTGGGAAAACATGCATAATTCATATTCCAATACTGTGTTAAAAATTCAGAATTTATTGACGCTCCAGCAAAAAAATCAAAATTCCAGCACTGGACGCAAAAGTTTCTGTTTTCAAACAACATCAATCATCCCAAAGGCATTACTTGGCACAAACGCTAATTAAAACATAAAAACACAATCATAACAGAGGCTATAATCATGTAATCACACAAAAACAGAAAGTAAAAAACAAAAATTTATTTAATTTATTGGGTTGCCTCCCAACAAGCTCTTTCTTTATAGCTATCAAGATAGGCTTGAGATTTCAATGATCCTCAAATGAAAGACAATAATTGAAACACAAAGAGAGCATCATGAAACATGTGAAAAACACATTTAAGTCTAACATACTTCCTATGCATAGGCATTTTATAGGAAAACAAATTATCAAGATAAGCAATATCTAGCATATGCAAATAGGAAGAATGAAGCATTAATAATTTCAGCACAAAGAGAGGTAATTTATTGACATGAAAGTTTCTACAACCATATTTTCCTCTCTCATAATAATTACATGTAGGATCATAATCAAATTCAACAATATAGCTATCATATAAAATATTTTCTTCATGATCCACATGCATAAAAGTTTTATAATCTTCCAAGATAGTGGGATTAACATCAACTAAAGTCATGACCTCTGCAAACCCACTTTTATCAAAAAAATCATAAGTTTGAACACTCTCCAAATATGTGGGATTCTTTTTACCTAAAGTTAACACTCTTCCAAACCCACTTTCAATATCATTGCAAACATTATTATCAATGACATATTCATCATGATGCTTAAATAAATTTTCAAGATCATAAGAAGCATTATCACCCCAATCATGATCATTGCAATAAGTAGTGGACATAACAAAATTATCATCCCCAAGCTTGTAGTTTTGCATATTATTAACACAATTGGCATTAATAGAATTTATAATAACATAATTGCAACTGTGCTTTTCATTCAAGGAGCTATCATGAATCACTTTATAAATTTCTTCTTTTAACACTTCATCACAATTTTTAGGTTCACGATTTTCAAGCAAAATTTCATAGAGATAATCTAGTGCACTCAAATCACTAGCAATTGGTTCATCATAATTGGATCGTTTGAAAAGATTAGCAAGTGGATGAGGATCCATATGTCTATATTTTCATTATCATTGAGTCACACAATTATAGCAAGCAAGCAAACGAGCGAACAAGCAAATAAAATATTTTTGTGTTTTTGTAAAATTATTTTAGAAGTGGGGGAGATGAATACGAGAGGCAAATGCAAATAAAATAAATGCAAGTGGATGATAGTTTGTGCGAAGGTACTTGATAAATTTTGGTGATGTCTCCTCGGCAACGGCGCCAGAAATTCTTCTTGCTACTTGTAGACTGCGTTGGTATTTCCCCGAAGAGGAGAGGATGATGCAGTACAGTAGAGATAAGTATTTCTCTCAGTTAAGAACCAAGGTTATCAATCGAGTAGGAGAACCACACAAAATCCCTTTAGCAGCACCTGCACACACAAAAGCAAATACTTACACCCAACGCAAATAAGAGGGTTGTCAATCCTCTTAGCGGTTATTTGCAAGGATTAATTCTGATAGTGATAAATAGATAAAGTAAAATACTAAATAAAATAAAGGTAAATAAATTGCAGGAAGGTATTTTTGGATTTTAATATCTGATAAAGATAGACCCGGGGGCCATAGTTTTCACTAGAGGCTTCTCTCTCGAGCGCAGAACATACGGTGGGTAAACAAATTACTGTTGGGCAATTGATAGAAAAGAAAATAATTATGATGGATTCATGGCAATGACCATGTATATAGGCATCACGTCCGAGACAAGAAGACCAACTCATGTCTGCATCTACTACTATTACTCCACCCATCGACCGCTATGCACCATGCATCTAGGGTATTAAGTATGAAACAGAGTAACGCCTTAAGCAAGATGACATGATGTAGACAAAGTAAATTCAAGCAATATGATTAAACCCCATCTTTTTATCCTTAATGGCAATAATACAAATACGTGTCATGTCCCTTTCTGTCATTGGGATTGAGCACCGCAAGATTGAACCCATCACAAAGCACCTCTCCCATTGCAAGATAAATCAATCTAGTAGGCCAAACCAAATCGATAGATCGGAGAGAAATACAAAGCTATAACAATCATGCATAAAAAAATTTAGAGAAGACTCAAATATTTCTCATGAATAATCTGATCATAAACTCACAATTCATCGGATCCCAACAAACACACCGCAAAAGAAGATTACATCGGATAGAACTCCAAGAACATTGAGGAGAACTTTGTATTGAAGATCAAAGAGAGAAAAGAAGCCATCTAGCTACTAGCTATGGACCCATAGGTCTATGGTAAACTACTCACACATCATCGGAAGGGCAGCAAGGTTGATGTAGAAGCCCTCCATGATTGATTCCCCCTCCGGCAGAGTACCAGAAAAGGCCTCCAGATGGGATCGCAGAAGGACAGAGGCTTGCGGCGGCGGAAAGGTTTTTTTTTCTTTTGGCTCTCTGATGGTTTCCGAATATTTGTGAATTTGTAGAAGTGGAATTAGTTCAAACGGAGCCACGAGGGCCCCACAAGTCATCAGGGCGCGCCCCCTGGGGTCGCGCCCTGTTGCCTTGTGGAGGCTTCGTGAACCTTCTGGACTCCTCTCCAAGTCCATAGGTTCTCTTTTGTCTAGAAAAAATCTCCAAAAAGTTTCGTGGCATTTGGACTTCGTTTGGTACTGATTTCCTGAAAAGCCAAAAACAAGCAAAAAACAGCAACTGGCACTGGGCACTAGGTTAATAGGTTAGTCCCAAAAAATGATATATAATGGCATATAATTGCATATAAAACATCCAAGGTTGATACTATAATAGCATGGAACAATAAAAAATTATAGATACGTTGGAGACGTATCATGTTCCAGGTGGCGTGAGTTGTGAAACAATTCCACATTGTCTTAAATGCGTGCCAAACTCATAACTCAAATATTCACCTCCACAATCAGATCGTAGAAATTTTATCTTCTTGTTACGATGATTCTCCACTTCACGCTGGAACTGTTTGAACTTTTCAAATGTTTCAGACTTGTGTTTCATTAAGTAAATATACCTGTATCTACTTAAGTCATCTGCGAAGGTTAGGAAATAACGATATCCACCGCACACTTCAACACTCATCGGACCGCATACATTGGTATGTATTATTTCCAACAAGCCACTTGCCTGCTCCATCGTACCGGAAAATGGGGTTTTTGTCATCTTGCCCATGAGGCATGGTTCACATGTTTCAAATTGTGGCGCCCCACCTGAATATCACTGTAGCCAGACGGTCGCCGCACATACCAGCCCAGGAAAATCACTCTGGCATGCGCTTTTACAACAAGTATCATGAACACAGACCTTTCTATTAATGGATATATAAGTCTTACATGATATTTGTACGAGGGTGCTGGCAGCGGAAAAGCTCTATCTAAGGCAGCATGGTCTTGGTGTGGCTCCAATCCACAGGGATCTGACTGGGTTACTCTTCTAGCCCGCGAACACTCCGGCTCCTCGCTAGCGGATGTCGGCTCCTTAGGTGAACCTGGCCACATTAAAGGCCGCTGACTACTTTTGAATGTACTCGCAAGCAAACCAAACCAACATATACACCAAGCAACGCAATCCATGGCATTCAAGCATGCATTTGTTATTAGAGCAACATTAATTATCATGGCAACATTAATTATCATGGCATAGCATACCTATCTAGCAATATTAATTACCAAGTTATAACAGGATTATTCAGCATGATAACTACTAAAGTAAAACATATCAAGGAAATAATCCATACTCCGAATATGTCATGTTCCAAACCAAATCCGATCCAACTCCAATCCAAGTCTCGTGGTCATCCGACCCTTTAGCTCATAGCCATCGCATGGCTAACATTCATACCCCTGACATCATCTGATGTCCATGCATCCGTAATGCAAGTCTGATAAACCTTACCATTCTCTGGTTCAGTCTTAGCAATAACATTATATAGTTTGTTCCTCCAGACTCGACATAGACCAAATAGTGTGACCTAGTATGAACTGTGTCCCATGACCGAGGACGCGGCTATTCGAATAGATTTACACTCTGAAGAGGTTGCGCACTTTACCCACACTATGGAGCTCCTGGCCTCATGCTCCCATTCGGGTGGACCGGTGCTGCTCCAACAAAACTTGTCTATTGCCTGGCACTCTTACGGTCCCACCGACAATCATACCCTCCCAGGGTCATGTCCTGGGTGGCCCCTGTGTCACCCCATGACACCTGCCACCGTCGTGGCCAAACAAAACTGTCCCAAACGGGGACGCCGGCAAATAACTCAACTGGGCTCACAAGGTTATCGCCGCCTACCGGGCCAGGGTAGCGTGCACGCATAACCTTCCCTCTTTGGTGGTACCGATAAGAGGCAAGACAACAGACCAAGCTAGGGTCGTCCCATACCGGCAAATGTGGCTGCACTGATGAGTTCGGTTCAGTGGCACTATGACTCGATCCAGCCGACGGAGGAGGTTGTTGTCATTATATCATATTCTTTATCATTGCGATAATCACAGTAATGCACGATAAAAATATAACAACCTATCTCCACATTGTCATATATGAGTCACTAGTGTGATAATATGATGAGCATTAGCAACATCAAACTAGCAGGAGTTTAATTATGCCTAACACAGGCATATTCATTAATTAAACACGCAAGAATAACACAGAGCAATGCTTTAGGGCATATATCAGATGGTCGGCTTGCCTGGGGGTGAAGGAGTACTCCGGGAGAGGTGCGATCACCTCGCGGAAGAATCCGCCGGAAAAGATTCTCTCTCGGAGGGGCTGATTGAAGGGCAAGGGCAAAATGGTCATTTTCACAGTGTGAAAACATTATGAAAATGATACCATCGGAGCGGGCTCGACGAACTGAAAACGTGAGCGTTGGATTCACCTGAATCGGAGTTACGGTTGCGGAGGAATGTCCGTTCGTTCGTTAAGCAGAGAAACAGACAGAAAACTGTCCATTCCAGCTCCTAACGGGTGAACGTTCACTATTTAATGGATTTGGCCGCTGGCTGAGAAATGAAAGCGCATTCCGGCATCTACGCTTTCACTAAACGGAAAGCGGATTTAGCCGAGTGCGCCTCCACTTATCTGGCTGGGCCCGGGCGCCGATCACTTACAGGTGGCCCCCACCTCATCTCCTTCCTCTCTGTCTTCCCTTCTCCTCTTCCTCCCGACAGAACAGAGGAGCACTGCAGCGGCTCGGACGACGCTCGCCGCCGGTGCCTCGCTGCTCGGCCGCGCCTGCTGAGGAGCCAGGTGGGTTCGCGGCGCCGCCCCGCATCCATCGGTGGTCGCCAGGGACCCGGGGACGCTCGAGGGAGAGGTGGCCACGGCCGGCCGAGGGGATGGCCACGGCGGCGCTAGGAGTTGCGGCTACGGGCTACTCCGGCAAAAATTGGAGAGGGCGGCGGCTTAGGCGGGCACTAGGGGAGTCCGGGGCGGGGATAGAGAGGAGGGGAAGGCTTGGGTGCGGGGTGGGCCGAGAGGGATCCGGCGGCGACACTCCGGCCAGAGGGAGGGAAAGAGAGCTCCGGGCTCGAGGGAGAGGGCTGGGGAAGGTTGCTGGAGAGGAGGAGGGGCTCGGGCACGCTTAAATAGGCTCGGGGAGAGCTCCGGGAGCTCGATGCCGTGGCGGCGCTCGGGCGGAGCACCTCCTGTCGGCACGCCCAGCTAGGGAGCTAGGAGACGAGGTGGAGCAGAGGAGCAGGCGATGTGGGCGAGCAAGGGGAGCTGGGCGGCAAGCTGGGACAGCCAGAAGGGACCGGACGGCGACTGTTGCCACAGTTCGTGCCGGCTGCCGACTAAAGTCGTGGTCACCACCGGCAATGCGTGTCCGCGGCGCCCAGCCACTACCAGGCCTTGTCAACGCGGTGCATCAGAGGTCAGTGAGTTGACATGAGGTGTTTTGGAAGCAAACGGAGACAAGGGTTGGACTGATTTGAGCTAAGACTGATCTGAACAGAAACTGAGGTGGATTCTTGTGGAGAACTGGATGAGAGTGGGGAGCTGAACCTTTGTCAAAATGAAATATGGTAGGAAGGACTAGGTGCTGGTAAAATTTGAAGGCATTTGGACCTCATTTGCATACACTTCCTTTGCAATGCAAATTCTGGTCCAGAAAATGGATTTTGATGTTGTGCTCAACTGGCTTGGTGAAATGAGCTGAATTTTTGTGTAGGGAGGTGATTTGGAGGTATGGAGGCCTTGGTAAAATTTCAGCTCATTTGGATAAACCTAAATGGTACTTCCTTCACGGAGCTTGAATCTGGACAGAAACTTAGGAAAATTGCTGGGGAAAATTGGCTACATTAAATGGGCTGGTTTTTGGTATCCAGGGGTTATTTATCATTGTTAACCACCCTAAAAAAAATTCAGCCCAAAAAGATCAAGGGAGCAAGCACTTCCTTTGCAAACTGGAAATCTGGACAGAATTTCCAAATGGATGTTGTGCTCAAAATTTGATCTATGTAACTTGGGTTCTTGATGGAAATGGTGAAGATATGGATAGGAGAAGCTCCACAAATTATTTGGGATTTTTCCTGGCTACCCAAGTGGTAGCTCCTTTGGAAAGTGCCCAAAGTGCAATATTGGCTTTAAATAGGAAAAATGCAATTTCCCTTATTTAATTATTGCCAATATTTTTATGGGAGCTCAATATGATCACAAAGAATATCTCCACAAGTTTTTATGAACTTTGGAGATGGATAGATATTTTCCTGGATTTAATTCCTTTAACTGTCAGAAAAAGGAATTAATTTTAAATGAAAAATATTGCAAATGACTTGGCAATATTTTTGCATATCCAGGGTTTATAGATATGGGATGATCACTGGGAAAAGTTTGGGAGGCAACAGATCAAAGAAAATTGGGGTTCCTTTGTAACGGCAGGAATTAGGGTTTCACTTCCGGTAAACCGGAGAGTAGGGTTTCGGTGGCAAAATCCTGAGAATATACTTGGGTGGCAAGGTTGGACTGGAGAGAATCTCTGGTTGAATAGGAAAGGCAAGGCTAAATGACCATCTTTATATACCCAAGAGCGAGCGAAAATCCGATAACACCGAAAAAAGACGGGAGTCAAATCCCGCGAAGGAAAAAAACAAGGGGCGAAAACCAGGGTGTTACACAAATGATTCATAATCAAGAGATTCCAAAAGTCCATCAGCATGGAGTTTCTTCATGCGTTTTATACCAATATGACCTAAGCGGCAGTGCCACAAGTATGTGGTACTCTCATCATTAACTTTGCATCTTTTGGCTTCAATATTATGAATATGTGTATCACTACGATCGAAATTCAACAAGAATAAACCATTCACAAAGGGTGCATGACCATAAAAGATATTACTCATATAAATAGAATAACCATTATTCTCTGACTTAAATGAATAACCGTCTCGCAATAAACAAGATTCAGATATAATGTTCATGCTTAACGCAGGCACCAAATAACAATTATTTAGGTTTAAAACTAATCCCAAAGGTAGACGTAGAGGGAGCGTGCCGACGGCGATCACATCAACCTTGGAGCCATTTCCAACGCGCATCGTCACCTCGTCCTTAGCCAGTCTTCGTTTATTCCACAACTCCTGTTTCGAGTTACAAATATTAGCAACCGAACCAGTATCAAATACCTAGGCGCTACTACGAGCACTAGTAAGGTACACATCAATAACATGTATATCAAAAATACCTTTGTTGACGTTGCCAGCCTTCTTATCTGCCAAGTACTTGGGGGCAGTTCTGCTTCCAGTAACCATTCCCCTTGCAATAGAAGCACTTAGTCTCAGATTTGGGTCCAGCCTTGGGTTTCTTCACGGGAGCGGCAACTGGCTTGCCATTCTTCTTGAAGTTTCCATTCTTTCCCTTGCCTTTCTTCTTGAAACTGGTGGTCATGTTGACCATCAACACTTGATGCTCTTTCTTGATTTCTACTTCCGCGGTCTTAAGCATCACGAAGAGCTCCGGGATTGGTTTCTCCATCCCTTGCATATTATAGTTCATCAAGAAGCCTTTATAGCTTGGTGGCAGTGACTGAAGAACCCTGTCAATCGCTACTTCATCCGGAAGATTAACTCCCAACTGATTCAAGCGGTTAAAGTACCCAGACATTTTGAGTACGTGCTCGCTAACGGAGCTGTTCTCTTCCATCTTGCAGCTAAAGAACTTGTCAGAGGTGTCATACCTCTCGACCCGGGCGTGAGCCTGAAACACCAATTTCAGCTCCTGGAACATCTCATATGCTCTGTGGTGCTCAAAACGTCTTTGGAGCCCCGGTTCTAAGCCGTAAAGCATGGTGCACTGAACTATCGAGTAGTCATCAGAACGTGCCTGCCAGACGTTCACAACATCCACAGACGACGCTGGAGGGGGTGGCGTACCGAGCGGTGCACAAAGGACATAAGCCTTTTGTGCAGCAGTGAGGATAATCCTCAAATTACGGACCCAGTCCGCATAGTTGCTTCCATCATCTTTCAACTTAGCTTTCTCTAGGAACGCGTTAAAATTCAGGGGAGCTATAGCGCGAGCCATTGATCTACAACATTAATTTGCAAAGATAATTAGACTATGTTCATGATAATTTGTTTAGTTAATCAAATTACTATTGAACTTCCACTTAAATCAACATCCCTCAAGTTGTCTAAGTGTTTACATGATCCAAATCAACTAACCCATGTCCGATCAACACGTGAGATGGGGTGGTCATCAATGGTGAACATCTCCATGTTGATCATATCTACTATATGACTCATGTTCGACCTTTCGGTCCTCCGTGTTCCGAGGCCATGTCTGTACATGCTAGGCTCGTCAAGTTTAACCCAAGTATTCTGCATGTGCAAAACTGGCTTACACCCGTTGTATGCGAACGAAGAGTCTATCACACCCGATCATCACGGGGTGCTTCGAAACGACGAACTTTCGCAATGGTGCATACTTAGGGAGAACATTTTTATCTTGAAATTAAGTGACGGGATCATCTTATAATGCTACCGTCGTCCTAAGCAAAACAAGATGCATAAAAAGGATAAACATCACATGCAATCAATATATGTGACATGATATGGCCATTATCATCTCGTGCTTTTGATCTCCATCTCCAAAGCACCGGCATGATCTCCATCGTCACCGGCATGACACCATGATCTCCATCATCGTGTCGTCACGTTGTTGTCTCCGCCAACTATTGCTTCTACAACTATTGCTAACGCATAGCAATAAAGTAAAGCAATTACATGGCGTTTAATGATTGACACGCAGGTCATAGAATAAATTAAAGACAACCCTATGGCTCCTGCCGGTTGCCGTACTCATCGACATGCAAGTCGTGAACCTATTACAAAATATGATCATCTCATACATCAACATATATCACATCACGTTTTGGTCATACCACATCACAACATGCCCTGCAAAAACAAGTTAGACGTCCTCTACATTGTTGTTGCAAATTTTACGTGCCTGCTAGGGCAAACTATAAGAACCGTTCTTATCTACGCAAAACGACAAAGGTGATATACAAGTTGCCTTTTAACCTTCTACAAGGACCGCCATTGTCAAATCAGATTCAACTAAAGTAGGAGACATAGACACCCGCCAGCCACTTTATGCAATACAAGTTGCATGTCTGTCAGTGGAACCGGTCTCTTGTGCGAGGACAAGTAAGGTTGGTCCGGGCCGCTTCATGCCACAATACCGCCGAACCCAGATAAGACAAAGGAGGTAAGCAATCTGAACATCAATGCCCACAACTTCTTTGTGTTCTACTCGTGCATATACATCTACGCATAGACCTAGCTCATGATGCCACTGATGGGGAACGAAACATGAAAATCAAAAAAATTCCTACGAACACCCAAGATCTAATCTAGGAGATGCATGGCAACGAGAGGGGAGTGTGCCTACATACCCTTGCAGACCGAAAGCGGAAGCGTATAAAACGCGGTTGATGTAGTCGTACTCTTCATGATCCAATCGTGATCCAATCCGATCTAGTGCCAAACGGACGGCACCTCCGAGATTAGCACACATTCAGCTCGATCGCGTCCTCTCCTTCTTGATCCAGCAAGCGAGGGAGAGGAGGTAGATGAGATCGGAACCAGCACGGCGATATGGTGGTGGTGGTGGCAGCGGAATTCCGGCAGGGCTTCGCCAAGCGCATACCAGAGAAACGTGGGAGGAGTTGGGAGAGGCAATGGGCAAGGGTGAAGAGGTGCCTGCCCCCATGCGCCTCCCCCCTCTATATATAGGCTAGGGGGCAGGGGAGGGCGTCCAAAACCCTCCTAGGGCCGGCCACATGGGAGAAATCCCTTTAAACTTGGAGATAACATCTTATCTCTAAATTCAACCATTTAAATTTAGAGATAAGACCTTAGCTCTAGATTTAAACGACATGTGCCTTGGGGAATGGTGCGACCAGCCCATGTGGGTTGTAACCCCACCCCTCGGTCCATGTGGGCCATTCCCAGGTTGTTGGGCCCCACGATGGAACCCCCGGAACCTTCTAGAACCTTCCCGGTACAATACCGAAAAAACCGAACTTTTTGGGGAACCCAAAATATGACTTCCCATATATAAATCTTTACCTCCGAACCATTCCGGAGCTCCTCGTGATATCCTGGATCCCATCCGGGACTCCAAACAATCTTCAAACTTTCCACTATTAATATCTCAACATTACCCTAGCGCTACCGAACGTTAAGCGTGCGACCCTACGGGTTCGAGAATCATGTAGACATGACCGAGACACCTCTCCGGTCAATAACCAATAGCGGGACCTAGATGCCCATATTGGTTTCTACATATTCAACGAAGATCTTTATCGGTTGAACCACGATGTCAAAGATTCAGTCAATCCCGTATGCAATTCCCTTTGTCCGGCGATATGTTACTTGCCCGAGATTCGATCGTCGGTATCTCCATACCTAATTCAATCTCGTTACCGGAAAGTCTTTTTACTCGTTCCGTAATACAAGATTCCGTGACTAAACTCATTAGCCACATGAAGCTTCTTGTGATGTCGTATTACCGAGAGGGCCCAGAGATATCTCCCCGTCACACGGAGTGACAAATCCCAGTCTCGATCCATGCAACTCCATAGACACCTTCGGAGATACCTGTAGAGCACCTTTATGATCACCCAGTTACGAAGTGACGTTTGATAGCACACAAAGTATTCCTCCGGTATCCGGGAGTGACATGATCTCATGATCTAAAGAACTGATACTTCACATGAAGAAAGCTATAGCAAATAACTAAACGATCTGATGCTAAGCTTACGGTTGGGTCTGTCCATCACATCATTCTCCTAATGATGTGATCCCGTTATCAAATGACAACTCATGTCTATGGTCAAGAAACCATAACCATTTTTGATCAACAAGCTAGTCTAGCTAGTAGAGGCTTACTAGGGATACGGTATAGTTTATGTATTCACACATATATTTAAATTTCCGGTTCAATACAATTCTAGCATGAATAATAAACATTTATCATGAACGGGAAATATGATAATAACCATTTTATTATTACCTCTAGGGCATATTTCCAACATAAACACACTACAAAACCGGGAGTGAATTGTGTTCAAAAATCAATAGTGAACCAGAGAAAAAACCGGACACGTGTCGCTCATGTACACTGATTTATTTAGTGAAACATTGCTCAGAACGCTATAGCATGCTATTAACGGTGCTATAGCATGCTATTTTTTCAGTGATCTAAACGCAGTACAAAACCGGCAGTAAACTGTGTTAAAAATTAAGAGTGAATGGGACACGTGTCACGCACATAGAGGAGCTTACGGCTAGCCTTCAAACTCACCGGAGGCGCCGATGTTTTTTTTTTTTGGAAAATAAGGATAACCCCCGGCCTCTGCATCAGAATGATGCATGCAGCCATATATTATTAATAATGCAAATCCAGCAGCCGAACACCATCGACCCGGAAATAAAGTGGAAAACAAACCCTGAGGCCGTATACCTCGCGACAGTAACTCCCCCAGATAGCCACTAATGATACAAGACACAACATAAACGAAAAATACACAACTCTTAGGCTACGCCTTCAAGAAGGAATCGCCGCACGTGCGCCGATAATGGCGTGTCCACCACAAGGTTGAACTCCGGATTCTCGTCCCCAAAGGCAAGCTTCAATCCATCACCTTCAGCAAGGACACGACACACGCGCACGACGACATAGCCCGATCAGAGATCTTGTGTTTCCATCGGAGTGCATAAACTCGTCGTTGAAGCCGTTTGTACCATCCGCCCTTATCCATCTACCGACGCCTGGATAGCCGAATACCTCTGGAGGAGACAACGAAAGACAAAGACGTCCCATACCGTCTGCCTTCCGCTATTGTCACAGCACCTTCGATCCCACAACAACAGACTAAACATGACACCTCCGCCGCCGATGCTTAGC
Organism: Elymus sibiricus; assembly: GCA_039707655.1. Taxonomy (NCBI): domain Eukaryota; kingdom Viridiplantae; phylum Streptophyta; class Magnoliopsida; order Poales; family Poaceae; genus Elymus; species Elymus sibiricus. The sequence goes on from CM077672.1 coordinate 429,255,696, forward strand.
AGCTTTATTAATTCTCTTATATTCGCGTGTTCTGCGAAAGGCAAAACCGATACCGCGTAAACAACAAGCGCTGCCCACTGCTCACTGCTCACTGCCCATGGTCAACGCATATCGTTACCGTCTCGCATCTTCCGACTCTGCTCCTCTCCCGAGCTCACTCTCCACCTCCCTCCCCTTCGATCCCCTCCGCCCCGTTGCAGCATTGCCGCCGCCGGTGGCAGCCTGAGTTCTCCAACTCGACGCCCCTCTACTTCTCGGGCAGCTACGCCACACGAGGAGTCACGGCGGTCGATCCCCTTTCGAATCTCCAAGCCCAGTGCTGTCGTCGCCTCATTGCCCTCTGCTCTCCTTCCTCCGGATATCATATCAGGTTAGGGCTAGCTCTTTCATATGTTCATTGTTTTCTTGCGGTGATTCTCCTCTTAACTGCTGGAAGGTGTCATTCTTATTCATGCTGATTGTGGCTTTGTCCTTCTCACATTCGAAATTCAGTTAAAAAAAAGAACAAAAACTTGGGGAGCAGAGCTGAGAAAAGACGGGGAGCAAAAGTTCTTTGTCTGACATAACAACATTAGTTTGTTCTTTGTAAACAGTTCTTCAGAGTGTTTATTTATATTTTGGTTCTGAACTTGTATTGGTGTGTCTGATGCACTTGGTGTATGAACAATGTTTGTTAAAAAATTCTAGTCTGAAGCCTTTGAACTACGTCGATGTAGTGTTTGTGAGTTAGTGGTGAATTCATTACTGAAGTGCATGTGAAAGCAACCGCTTGAGGCTAGAACTGAGCTTGCGTTGGTATATAACCAAACACAGTAACGTAATTTGACATCTTTATGGTCCGAAACCAAAAAAATGCCAGATGGTACCCACATACCAATACTCTTTACGGTATTCCTTTTCCTGTCAGAAAGCACCTGGATGCTGGTTCGTATTTCGTTCAGTTATCTCTTTGGTAATGGAAGGTCGTTTGGAAAAGAAAGACAGTTAATACCACAGTAGAACTAAACAATAATGATTTATCTTGCTATATCCTATCTACAATTTCGACCTTTACTTATGGATGCATTCCCTCCATCGATGAAGTCCAGCAACAAAATAAAATATTTTCCTACACTTTTGTGCAAATTACTGAAGAAGCAACCTAGGTTTACTATAATTAAACTAGAGAATGTTTATTCTTCATCGCCTAGAGGATATGTTCTGTTATTAACCATTATTAAATGGGGGAAGTCCAGCACTTCTATCCTCTTGATTTATGTGTTGGCCATAAATCTGACTCTTATCCCATCTTTTGATCACTTCCTAACCTTCAGCAGCAAGAGGAGACATTTTATGACAAACTACCTTTAAAAACGCACATTAATGGTTTCGTCAGTACATTGGCATCTAATATGTGGCCACAGATCACCTGCCAACCATTGATTCTGCAGAGTACTCTTATGTTGTTGATAACTCTGGTTATTTGAGATTTGAGCTTCACACCTTTGGAAACTGTTTTTCAGGTCAAGTCCATGTATCCAGCATACTAGTCGAAGCTAACTGTTATACTCAATCTTTGCTACTTTACTTTCATATAAGATGGACCTTCGAGAAAGTACGGTGACAGAAATGATCCAAAGGGATGACAGATCAAAATGGTTATCATATAGCAACCATAACATAAAATGCTTCACAGAGGACGAGATAGGAAGAATTACCAGCAACTATGAAACTATCATTGGAAAAGGTGGCTTCGGAGAAGTTTACAAAGGTGTTCTCCAAGATGGAAGAATAGTTGCAGTCAAGAAATTTGTGTGTAATGTAGAAGAAAATTTTGCCAAAGAGCTGAAAGTCCACTGTGAAATCAACCACAAGAATGTAGTTAGGCTCATAGGCTACTGTGCCGAGGAAAATGCCCTAATGATAGTCAGTGAGTATATATCTAAAGGGAATCTTAGCAATGTTCTTCACCATGAATGCACTCCCATCACGTTGGATACACGACTGCGGATCGCGGTGGAGTGTTCAGAGGCATTGTGCTACATGCATTCACAAATGTATACTCAGGTCATTCATGGAGATATCAAGCCTGCCAATATACTATTAGATGACAACTTCAGTGCAAAAATATCTGACTTTGGAATATCAAGACTTGTCAACACAGACTCGGCCGTTTTCACTGAGCATGTAATAGGGAGCATAGGTTACATGGACCCTTTGTTTGCTCGCAGCGGCTGCCTCACCTCGAAGAGTGATGTTTACAGCTTCGGAATCGTTCTAGTTGAATAGATTACAAAGAAAAAGGCAACAATAAGAAATGGGGAGACCGGCATAGTTGAATGTTTCACCCAAGCTCTTCCAACAGGGAAGAGAAGGGTGAGAGAGCTGTTCGATGTTGAAATCTCAAGCCAGAGCAACATGAAGGTTCTTGAAGGAGTTGCAAAGTTAGCAGGGCAATGTTTGAAGATGGAAATGGATAGACGGCCTGAGATGAGAGATGTGGCAGAACGTCTTCGGGCGCTTAGGAAAACTCAAGTTCAAGGAAAACAAACACTAACTATTTTTCCTTGGGGGTGGAGGAACAAGCCAGCAGCTCAAAACAACTGGCAATCTTCTAGCTCAGTTACGCCAGAATCTTTGCCATCCAACTTGTGCCGCCATTTCTCACTTAGGGAGATCAAATCTGCGACAAGAAACTTTGATGAGTCACACTTTGTTGGTCAGGGTGGATCTGGTATAGTTTACTATGGAATGATTGATGCGGGAGCAACCAAGGTGGCCATCAAACGTGGCAGAGGTGAGCAGGATGTCAATAAGTTCCAGACAGAGATAGCGATGATGGCAAAACTCCGCCACCATCATCTCGTATCATTGGTCGGTTACTGCAAAGAGAAAAACCAGAAGATACTGATCTACGACTACATGGCTCGTGGCACCCTGCGTGAAAACCTTTACGCTAACAATACCGAGGAGCCACCGCTTACTTGGAGGCAGCGTCTAGACATTTGCATCGGTGCTGGTCGTGCCCTGCATTACCTTCATGAGTGTTCCATCATCCCTAATGATGTGTCAACGACGAAAATTCTCCTAGATGAGAGATTGGTCGGCAAGGTTTTAAGTACAGTCTCACTGCCACACAGTGCCCTGCTGCCACAGGATGTCACGCGTGAAATAGGTAAAGGTTGCTTCGATCCGGAATTTTTCCACACTTGGGAACTCACAGAGAAATCCAATGTATATTCTTTTGGTGCTGTGTTGTTTGAGGTTTTGTGTGCTCGGGATGCTTGGGATCCCAGTCTTCCAAGGAGACAAGCTAACTTGGTAGAATGTGCCCTTAATTGCCAGAAGAAGGGCATCCTTTTTCTGATTGTTGATCCCTATCTTGAAGGAAAGATTGCTCCGCAGTGCTTCAAGAAGTTTGTCGAGATTGCCGAGAAATGTGTTAGTAATCGTGGCATCGATCGCCCTTCAATGCAAGAAGTGCTTGAGAACCTGGAGATGTGCCTTGCAGAACAAAGCGGAAGCCTAGGTGACGAGATGCCGGACGATAACAACATTAATGGTCTTTCAAGGAAAGAACAACAGCTGAACCTGGAGGTGTACCTTTCAGAAGACGATGATTCCAGCTGTTGTAGTGAGATATCGGCATTCGAAGATGATGGTATGGACGGGGATGGGCAAGTTACTGATAACATGGATTCCGAATTGGCAATGACTCAATGAGCAGGCAAGAAGTGTTTTCACGACCAATTTTCCCACTGTTAATGCTCATGCCAGAGAGAAATATTCCGTAAATGTATACTGCATATTCTGCCCCTTTCTTTCTGAAGCAAGTATTGTGTATTCTGCCTTCCCTTTTTTTTTAAATTCTTCTTCATGCTTTTCATCATCTGGGTGTTGTAATGGATTTGTTCCCGTGTTTCGCCTGCACTATTATCGTACCAAATGATGCACTTCAATTTGGTAAGTTTGTAATATGCCTGGAGTTGGTCATCTTACGATGTACAGTGGCTGTCAATGTTGCACTATTCTCAGCAGTCAACCCACAACCGGGTGTGCTGTCAATGTTTTGGACAGTCACCTAGTTTTCAATTAGATCATCATCAGGTTCCTTTCTTTTGTCCTGAAGAAGACACCATTGATATGACTAGGACCTTATTTCTTCTGAACTTTAGGATGCAGGCGTAGAAAGCTGAAGCAGCTCAGAAGCAATCAGCAGATATATTATGACTTAAGTTGCAGTGCAAATGAATGGCCGAGAGCTGTTCCAACATGAACCCTGGCTGGGTGTTTGACAATAGCTACATTTGTCGTTGAGATGGCCAAATTTGCGGATTTTTTTTCCGAGAGAACTACAACAGGCAAAATCCAGCCTGAACCCTATCCAATAAAAAGAGAATCAGAGTTCTTTACAAGCCAAAAAGATATGGCCTGAACCCTTTTCCAGTGGAAAGAAGTTCTTTTTACCAGAGCATCTTGGCATTGCGCCACTTCCACATATTCCATACGGCGGAGATCAGCACTCTAACAAAGAGAGTCGTCCCAAAGATCATGAACCCTGCTGCAACCGTGGGCATCAGAGTGAAGAAAAACGGCTGACGAAGGCGATCCGACTCCATCTGATCTCAGGCGACATCATATGTACGGTGTAAGAGTAGTTATTACACACAGGTAATCCGATAAACCAACCGCTACTGCTACCCAGGGAACAGGCACAAATCCTGAGTATTCAGAAAGAGAGTGTCAGAAGTTCAAACTTTGATTCGAAAACTAAATAAAACTCAACAAGGAAAATGTCGCTTCCGTTCATCTTACGAACAATTGTCGGCTACAGAAATCCCTGGAATACATGGAAGTAGAATACATGAGGAACAGTCCTGAATCAGAAGGTAAAAACAAAAAAATCACCGCTCGGCGGTCTCCCTAAATACATGTCTGATGTCTCTACCGGCAATTACAGCTCCAAAAACTATAGATAAAACCGCATTTGGAACAAGATGGTTGCACGAAAAATTGGTCTAGAAATGTGGGGGTTGATTGGTCGAGGATTCATGGCACGCTTTGTTGGGCGCCACCCTGAGCTTTTGTTCTGCTCATGTCACTCTTTCGTAGGTGCCACCAATCTGCATGTGAAGCCATTCTGAAGCAGGTGAGCCCTGGACGTACTCTCTTGGTGTTTGTGGGTCAAATGTTAACCCTGGAGCTGTGTTGTATGTCGGCGCAGCAAACTGCAAACAAGAAGACATGATAGTATAAACCTTCTGGAGCCAAGATATACTTTGCTGTACACAAACGTGACAACATAGCATCATAGCAGGACTGATTGCAGATCAAGAGCCGAGATGCAAAGTAGTATATTGGCAACACAGTTTGAGAAATCAAGAATTTTTGAATTTTTTTCGAATTTTAGAAATCAAGAATTGGAGCAACCAATCATCTTGCTACATGACCATTGAGTTTACAACTCGACTTACATCTTTGGTTGGAAATGTCTCGACTCCATTGTGAGCATGGGCATTAACAGCCTCAAGCTTCATGGACAGGAACTGCAGATGACAGCAATCGTGGAGCTATATTAACTGAACTTTAGAGGGTAGCACAATTCCATAGAAGCAACAATCGTGACACAGCATACCTCAATTTGACGTTCCAAAGCTTGGACATAGTTGGTTATCTCATCGAGGACCGATGCTTTGCCAATAACCTAACCAAGGAAGCATAAGCTTTCCAAAGAAAATCATTTACAGACAAAAAACTAGGGAGGACTTAGAGCTTGAAGATGATACAAAGATAACTATATATGGACATTAGTGGAAAAGAATGGAGACATAAAAATTAAAAAATATTGAATTCTTGTTGAGATTAAAATGCACCTTATTACATCCAGGGACAAGATCTTGGAGAAATTTCATCCGCTCGGTTATTTTCTCACGTCGTGCCTGTCAAAATAAGTAGAACTTTCAGTCACCAGATTTGTAGCTCCTGTAATGGGCAGTGTGAATATGTATCTATGGGTTGTATAAGAAGACTCAAAACTGAAAACAATACATTCAGAATAGTCAAAACTGAAAACAGTGCATTGAACTTGTTGGATTATAGATGGGCTTAGGCCCATATAAGACAATAATCTCTGGTTAATCTCTAAGGCCCATTTAGGTGCATGGCAAGTGGTGGGAGTTTAGTCCCATACTGCTATAGTAGAGAGAGTGAGACCCCTTTATAAGGGCTGCTCTACCATATGCCATTGGGAGCTTGGGAAGAGGAGCTGTACACGCGCGCTCCTCCTCCTCCGCCGCCCGCCTCGCCTCGCCTCGTCGCGCGCTGCGGGAATGAGCTGAAGCTTATTTTTGCTGGTCAGGAACGGTTAATTAATCTGGGATTAATTAACGAGTCGCTAACAGATGTGCCACTGTCCGAGACGTTGGACCGTGGGCAGTTTGCGTTCCCGGGATACGTCGACTCCCTTCACGGGTGTGCGACCCTTCTCCGGGAACGACGACTCATTACCCGACGGCCTATATAAGAAGGCACTGGCCAGTGGAGTGATCTAACTTAGTTCACTCACTCCCTCCTGCACAACCCTAGCCGTCATCTACTGTCCCTCTCTCTGTGCTGCTTCCGGCGATCCCATCCCGACGACCGCGTGCACGGTTGGTCGGGAGAGCAGGTGCCTCCGAAACCCTGTTGTTCGAGATCCTGCCCGGGAGAGCGGCAATAAGGTTTTTGGGGAGCGTCTCGACGCGACTGCTCCCGATCCGTCCCCGTCTTCGTCCTCCTCTGCTTCCACTACTTCCCCTGCATCGACCCCATGGCGAACGACGACGACGCCGCCAAGAAGAAGGCCACGGACGACGCCGAGGCTGCTGCTGCCGCCGCCGCGTTGGCTTGGCCAACCGGAGGGTATGATTTGTCCATCCCTCACTTACCTGTTTATGTGCTTATTCATGTGCTAGTCGTATATGTTCTGTTCATAGATGTTTCGGTTCTATGTACTGTACGTGCTCACATGCTTAGGTATGGGTATGAGATGCATACTGTATTTGCCATGTTTACTGTTTACTCGTGGATTAGCCTAATCGGAAAAGTGCTAATATTTCCATCAATCCAAAAACCTTATTTTAGGCACTTTTCGATTCAAGGCTTTGCTGCTACTCTGAAACCGGAAAAGTTTACCGGGACACATTTTAAGCGTTGGCAGACAAGGACCACCTTGTGGCTTACAGCGATGAACGTGTTCTGGGTTGGTGGTGTGCCTCCCACAGAAACGATTGCTCCTGAACAGGAGAAGGCGTTTAGGGAGGCAACCACCATCTTCGTGGGAGCCGTTCTGAGTGTGATTGGAGACAAGTTGGTTGGCGCATATATTCATATGTGGGTTGCCAAAAACTTGTGGGATGCGCTCGAAGTTAAATTCGGCGCAACCGATGCTGGAAGCGAACTGTATGCTATGGAGCAGTTCCATGATTACAGGATGGTTGATAACTGTCCTGTATTGGACCAGGCTCATGAGATACAGTGCATTGCTAAGGAGCTGGAGCTCCTGAAGTGTGAGTTGCCGGACAAGTTTATCGCGGGTTGCATTATTGCAAAACTCCCTCCTTCATGGAGGAACTTTGCTACTTCTCTCAAGCACTTGAGGCGTGAATTCTCTGTTGAGGATGTCATCGGTCATCTAAGTGTTGAGCAGAACTCGAGAGCAAAGGACTCACACGCGAAAGGGGCAGAGGGTTCTTCTAGCGCCAATGTGGTGCAGAAGAATTTCCACAAGTTCAAGGGAAAGAACTCTGTCCAGCAGAATACTACCTTCAAGAAGAAGGGTAAGAAGAAAGACAAAAAGAGAGATGGCTGCTTTACTTGTGGTTCAGAGGAACATTGGGCAAACAAGTGCCCAAACAAGTACAAGAAGCCAGGACAGGACTCCAAGTCTGTCAATGTGACTATGAGCAACAATGATGGGGCAAATGGGTATGGTAATTTGTTTACCGTACTTTCAGTTTGTCAGTCCACTGATTGGTGGATTGACACTGGGGCCAATATTCATGTGTGTGCTGATATGTCTTTGTTCTCTTCTTACCAGGTCGCACGAGATTGTTCCGTCCTGATGGGGAATGGCTCGCATGCTTCTGTTCATGGTGTTGGAACAGTAGATCTGAAGTTTAGTTCGGGAAAGATCATGCAACTGAAGAACGTGCAGCATGTCCCCGCCATCAAGAAGAATCTCGTTAGTGGCTCCCTTCTATGTAAATAAGGGTTTAAGTTAGTATTTGAGTCCAATAAAACAACAGTCGTATCTCGATATGGACTGTTTGTTGGAAAAGGATATGATTGCGGTGGTTTGTTCTGCCTTTCCATTGCGGATTTCTGTAATAAAGTCGTGAACCAAATTCATTCTAACGTGAACGAATATGAGGTTTGACATTCATGTCTTTGTCACATTAATTTCGGTTGTAAGACGCGTCTAGCTAAGATGGATTTAATCCCGAGTTTCACTTTAGCCAAAGGCTCTAAGTGCCATTCGTGTGTGCAAGCAAAGCAACCTCGTAAGCCTCACAAGCCTGTGAAGGAGAGACACCTAGCACCACTAGAGCTCATACATTCAGATCTGTGTGAGATGAATGGTGTGTTGACTAAAGGTGGAAAGAAATATTTTATGACGTTGATTGATGATTCCACTAGATTCTGCTATGTGTATTTGTTAAATACTAAGGATGAGGCTCTACACTACTTTAAAATCTATAAGGCAGAAGTTGAGAACCAACTTGAAAATAAAATAAAACGAGTTCGGTCTGATCATGGTGGAGAGTACTTTTCTAAAGAGTTCGATTTATTTTGTGCGGAACATGGTATTATTCATGAGAGGACGCCTCCCTATTCACCCCAGTCAAACGGGGTTGCCGAACGGAAAAACCGTACTCTAACAAATTTGGTTAACGCCATGTTAGATACATCGGGTTTATCCAAGGCATGGTGGGGGAAGGCTGTATTGACATCATGTCATGTCCTGAATAAAGTTCCCACGAAGGATAATGAGGCTACTCCCTATGAGCAATGGGAAAAGAAAAGAACCACACTCTCTTACTTGCGCACTTGGGGCTGTTTGGCAAAAGTCAACGTGCCGATAACCAAAAAGCGCAAGTTGGGACCAAAGACTGTGGACTGCGTTTTTCTGGGCTATGCCAAGCATAGCGTCGGCTATAGATTTCTAGTGGTGAAATCTGATGTACACGACGTGAAGGTCGGTACGATCATGGAGTCTAGAGATGCTACATTCTTTGAGGATATTTTCCCCATGAGAGATATGCAAAGCACTTCTAGACTTGAATCTGATGAGACTCCTGAACCTGCCATTCCGATGGAATATTATGAACACAAAAGTGATGAAAGTTCCACGGAGGATGACGAGGAAGCTCCTGTTAGGAGCAAGAGACAGAGGACTGCAAAGTCCTTTGGTGATGATTTCCTCGTGTACGCCATGGGTGATGACACTCCCAGTACCATTTCAGAAGCCTATGCATCACCGGATGCTGACTACTGGAAGGAGGCGGTCTGTAGCGAGATGGATTCCATCTTGGCTAACGGGACATGGGAGATCACAGATCGTCCTTATGGTTGCCAACCATTGGGATGTAAGTGGGTGTTCAAAAGAAAGCTTAGGCCCGATGGTACTGTTGAAAAGTACAAGGCTAGGCTTGTGGCCAAGGGTTATACCCAGAAAGAAGAAGAAGATTTCTTCGATACTTACTCACATGTGGCTAGACTGACAACCATTCGAGTGTTACTCTCGTTGGCTACCTCGCATGGTCTTCTCGTTCATCAGATGGACGTTAAAATGACTTTCCTTAATGGAGAGCTAGACGAGGAAATTTACATGCAACAGCCAGATGGCTTTGTAGTGAATGGTCAGGAAAGGAAGGTGTTCAAGCTATTGAAATCTTTGTATGTCTTGAAACAAGCGCCTAAGCAATGGCATGAGAAGTTAAATACTACTCTGACATCTGCTGGCTTTGTTGTTAACGAAGCTGACAAATGTGTATACTATCGCTATGGTGGGGGCGAAGGAGTGATACTGTGTCTGTATGTCGATGACATACTGATATTTGGAACCCACCTCAAAGTCATTGAGGAGGTCAAGTCTTTTCTATCTCATAACTTTGAGATGAAGGACCTGGGTGTGGCTGATGTTATCTTGAACATCAAGCTACTGATAGATAATGAGGGTGGGATTACACTTTTGCAATCCCACTATGTTGAGAAGATTTCGAGCCGTTTTGGATATTCAGACTGCAAACCTCTGCAACACCATATGATCCTAGCGTGCGGATTCGAAAGTTCGAAGGCACGGCTGTAGATCAATTGAGATATTCTCAAGTGGTTGGTTCACTCATGTACCTAGCATGTGCTACTCGGCCTGATATATCATTTGTTGTGTGCAAACTGAGCCGGTTTGTTTCCAATCCGGGTGTTGTACACTGGCATGCTGTTGATCGAGTCATGCGTTATTTGCAAGGTACTGTGAACTATGGAATTCACTATTCTGGGTACCCGACGGTACTTGAGGGGTATAGTGATTCCAATTGGATATCTGATGCTGATGAGATGAAAGCCACAAGTGGATATGTCTTCACACTTGGTGGTGGTGCTGTTTCCTGGAAGTCTTGCAAGCAGACGATCTTAACGAGATCGACTATCGAAGCAGAACTCATAGCATTAGACACATCATGCGTCGAAGCAGAATGGCTTCGAGAGCTTTTGACGGATTTGCCAGTGGTTGAAAAGCCTGTCCCGGCTATCCTTATGAACTGTGACAATCAAACCGTGATTGCCAAGGCTAAGAGTTCAAAGGACAACCTAAAATCCACAAAGCACATAAGAAGAAGATTGAAATATGTCAGAAAATCAAGAAACTTCAGAGTGATAGCGTTGGATTATATCCAGATGGCTAAAAATCTGGCAGACCCTTTTACGAAAGGGCTATCACGGATTGTGATAGAAAAATGCATCGAGGGAGATAGGCATGAGACCCACGTAAGTTGCCATGGGGGTAACCCAACCTATGTGATCGGAGATCCCGTGAATTAGGACCTGGGAAAACAATCCAGGGGTCAACTGAGGAGAGTATCCTTACTAAACCCACTCCGTTGGAGATGCAATACTCTCGTAATCTGTAAGGCAGGCTGACTTTTGTCCTAATGTGTTCCAAAGCTTGTGTAAGCAAGATGCTATCCTACAGAGCATTCTTTGGAGGAACACACCTATGTGAGCCCGACTGCTGGTCACAGTCTATGAGATTGGGTGATCTCTAGAAGCTCATGAGAAGGTAAGGAGTATGACTAATAAGCTCCACCCGTGGGGTTTAGCCTTCGGCAGCCACGTATCAGCTGACAATAGGCGAAACTTCTGCACGCCAAACTGACAATTCAAGGCATAGTCCATTGTTCAGTTGTGAAGAAGTATAATCCTGTTGCTCTAGGTGGAAGTTCAACTTAACAGTCACCACTGAAAATTCCGGTATATCAAACATTGTTTGGAACAGTTGACAATCTTATGTGCCACGAGATCTGGTGGGGGATTGTTGGATTATTGATGGGCTTAGGCCCATATAAGACAATAATCCCTGGTTAATCTCTAAGGCTCATTTTGGTGCATGGCCAGTGGTGGGAGTTTAGTCCCATACTACTACAGTAGAGAGAGTAGAGAGAGTGAGACCCCTTTATAAGGGCTGCTCTACCACATGCCATTGGGAGCTTGGGAAGAGGAGCTGTACACACGCGCTCCTCCTCCTCCGCCGCCCGCCTCGCCACGCCTCGCCTCGTCACGACGCTCGCACGCCGCCCGCCGAAGCTTATCTTTGTCGGTCAGGAACGGTTAATTAATCTGGGATTAATTAACAAGTCGCTAACAGATGCGCCACTGTCCGAGACGTTGGACCGTGGGCAGTTTGCGTTCCCGGGATACGTCGACTCCCTTCACGGGTGTGCGACCCTTCTCCGGGAACGACGACTCCCTTCCCGGGAGTGCGTCGACTCGGTCGGGGGCCTAAGCCCAGGCCCATGACTCCTTACCCGACGTCCTATATAAGAAGGCACTGGCCAGTGAAGTGACCTAACTTAGTTCACTCACTCCCTCCTGCACAACCCTAGCCGTCATCTACTGTTCCTCTCTCTGTGTTGGTTCCGGAGATCCCATCCCGACGACCGCGTGCATGGTTGGTCGGGAGAGCAGGTGCCTCCGGAACCCTGTCGTTCGAGATCCTGCCCGGGAGAACGGCAATAAGGTTTTTGGGGGGGGGGTCTCGATGCGACTGCTCCCGATCCGTCCCCGTCTTCGTCCTCCTCTGCTTCCACTACTTCCCCTGCATCGACCCCATGGCAAACGACGACGCCGCCACCAAGAAGAAGGCCACGGACGACGCCGAGGCTGCTGCTGCCGCCGTCGCGTTGGCTTGGCCAACCGGAGGGTATGATTTGCTCATCCCTCACTTACCCGTTTATGTGCTTATTCATGTGCTAGCCGTATATGTTCTGTTCATAGATGTTTTGGTTCTATGTACTGTACGTGCTCACATGCTTAGGTATCGGTATGAGATGCATACCATATTTGCCATGTTTACTGTTTACTCGTGGATTAGCCTAATCGGAAAAGTGCTAACATTTCCATCAGAAATGACCCTTTCTACAAGGCTATGGCTATCAGTTGCTTGACCCCTTCTTGCCCTCACATGGATGAAATCTTTCTTTGGTGGCTCTGGCGGCGGAGGATTTTGATCAACAGCCTTACTAGCATTTCTTGAATCAGCTTCAGCATCTTTTCTGAAACTGCCATTATCATCACTAGATTTATTTGCCTTGAAACGCTTTGCTTCTGCATCAGTCTGCACATTAAGATTCTAGTGAATTATCGATTAGGACAGACGAGAGAAAGAACAATTGATCTCTTGCTCTCTGCAGAAGCTGTGCTATGGGCATTTTAGAATATAACAAAAATATTGTAAACTGCCTTCTGGCCACCCAAGTCAAACAACTATTTAAACTTTCCATAGGCACATAATTAACCAGTCAATATAAGGGGCGCAAAGTCATATAATGGCACCAGTAAAATCAAAAATCAGATATGACAATAATGATGGATTGCAGACTATCACCAATATGATTTCTGTAATAAAGTCGTGAACCAAATTCATTCTAACGTGAACGAATCTGAGGTTTGGCATTCACGTCTTCGTCACATTAATTTCGGTTGTACGACGCGGCTAGCTAAGATGGATTTAATCCCGAGTTTCACTTTTGCCAAAGGCTCTAAGTGCCATTCGTGTGTGCAAGCAAAGTAACCTCGTAAGCCTCACAAGCCTGCGAAGGAGAGACACCTGGTACCACTAGAGCTCATACATTCAGATCTATGTGAGATGAATGGTGTGTTGACTAAAGGTGGAAAGAAATATTTTATGACGTTGATTGATGATTCCACTAGATTCTGCTATGTGTATTTGTTAAATACTAAGGATGAGGCACTACACTACTTTAAAATCTATAAGGCAGAAGTTGAGAACCAACTTGAAAAGAAAATAAAACGAGTTCGGTCTGATCGTGGTGGAGAGTACTTTTCTAATGAGTTCGATTTATTCTGTGCGGAACATGGTATTATTCATGACAGGACGCCTCCCTATTCACCCCAGTCAAACGGGGTTGTCGAACGGAAAAACCGTACTCTAACAGATTTGGTTAACGCCATGTTAGATACACCGGGTTTATCCAAGGCATGGTGGGGGGAGGCTGTGTAGGAGATATGCCCTAGAGGCAGTAATAACAGTTATTTTGTATCTCCAAGTTTGTAATGAATGTTTATGTTCCATGCTATAACTGCAATGATTCTCGAGTCTACAATATCCACGAGGCTCGGAGGGAAACTCATGTGCACGTGTGGTATAATAAACGGTAAAACGTATTCCTAGTCATGCCTCTAAGGCTGGCTCAAGTATTGCATGATGATCCTGTTTTCCTGATCATGGGCATGTCTATGCCGGCAATTTTGAGGGCACAATGTTAGAAGAACACTTGTGTTGAATCGACCCGAATTGATGTTATGCTATGAGATACATTCGTCACAAGTTAATGGTTTATAACACAGAGGAAGTTAATGTTTGCATGATTCCTTAGACCATGAGAGTGTCGAGTTCCTTCATTCTTGCTTCGTGAACTTTGGGGTTTGTTAAACGTCATCCGTAACTGGGTGGCTATCACGGCGGCTTACGGGTTCACGGAAAAGTATGACAAGGAACGAGATAGCTCGAGATTGGGATTTGCTCCTCCGATGATGGAGAGATATTCTTGGGCCCTCTCGGTGTTACGGTATCCATCATCGTCTGGCCAGACACAATGTGATTTGATCACAGGGATGCCGGAACACGGAAACGAGAAAAGAGAACAAAACCGGTAACGAGGTAACTGGCATAGTGGACAAGTTGTTGATCCACGGGGATGCAGATAAATCTCACCTCGGATGTTTGTAACATATCGCAAAGCAACAGGAATAGCACACGGCAACCAGAGTTCACTCGAATATTTATTCATGTGGGTATAGGGGTCTCCGATGTTGATCATTGATCGGGAAGTGTTCCGGGTCATGTCTATACTTCACCGAACCTATAGGGTCAGATGCTTAAGGGTCATCTATCTGCTGAATACTAGACATGGAGTGTGAGAGAAAGTCACCGGAAAAGTTTCGGAGACAACGGAAGAGTTCCGGAGAGAGAACACCGAAAGAGTTTCGGTAAAACTGAAAAGTTGTTTCGGAGTATACCATTAAGTCAAATTGGTTTCGGCACACGCCTGGAAATTCTTGGAAGGTGCCAGAATTGTTCTGGGAACTTCTCGGATTTTTCCGGAGGAAAAACCGAAAATGTTCCGGAGCTGCCGGAACCGCTTTGGTTGCTTTTCGCTGATGAAAATCATTGATCTGAAAATGTTTCGAAACGCGTCCAGAATTATTTTAGTGGGTACTGCAATTATTCTAAGACCCACAGAAATATTTTCGGATTTATCGGTCGCGGAAAAATGGGTTCATGAATAGTGAAAAAGCACTTTATGGTTACTTTATGGAAAGCCACCTTTTTGGGCTTTGTCCCAAAATATCTTGGGGATGACATGGATGGATGAGAGCCCCTCATGGGGGGCCCACTTGGTGTGGCCGGCCACAAGGGGAGCTCCTCCATGGAGCTCCTCTAGCCTTCCCATTATGCCCTTTGGAAATTCCATATGATGGGTTTTTTGGGTATTTCAAGTGCCACCCTACCCCATGGGTTTTCCTATAAATAGAGGTGGAGAGGCACTCTCCACACTGACTCTTTCTCACATACAAATGCCATGCATGATCTGGCCTTCTCTCTCCCTCCCCGCGAAATAGTTTCGTAGAGCCGAAAGGCTGTCTGGGTTCCGGTGGGAACTAGTTCTGGACGACGAAGCCCTGCCGGATAGCTGACACCGTATGTGTGCAACCCCGTAGAGAGGTCGTAGGTTCGATCCTTTGCCCGAGGGGCTATTCGAGGGTCCTCCCGAAGGGCTGTCCGAGTTACCTTTCGAGCTTCGAGGGTCCTCCTAAAGGGCTGTCTGTGACATCGTCCGGGGGACTGTCCGACTGCCTCCCGAAGGGCTGTCCGACGAGGGAGTACATCCTCGCGGTTGGGAGGTTGTAAATCCTAGCTGCGGGGATCTGCACCGACGATCTACATCGACTCTAATTCCGCTGCGCTACGAGTCAGTAATGATCAAATCAAACCTTGTATGCAGTCTCCATAGTGATCCTGGGCGTGCTCGCTATACCGAATTTTTTTGTTTTCTATCGCGTTCCCCTACAGTGGCATCAAGAGCCTTGCTTTGCGTAGATTCAGGTTACGATCTAGAATACATAGAGATGTATGGGTATTGCATAATATAATTTTGTAGTTGATGAGATCTATTGCTGAAAATTATTTATGCGGGTGGCAGATGAAATCTGTTACCCGATGTTATTGATGCTTCCCTAGAATTTGCGTATTTCTGATCTTGAAATGGCATGGTGGAATTTCACAAAGTTCTGGCAATCCGCAATCCTGATTGATCAACGAAGTGCTATCAGTTCTTTGGGTTCCACCATAGTTAAAAGAAAGATGAAATTTCGCAGACGAAAGGGCAATGCAGATATGATCATCACGGGGGTCATGCGTATGACGAAGTTCAGTATGGGGCTCATGATTTTATTATCTCGTGTTTCATACACCCCGCAAAGTTAAACTAGCGACTTGAATAATCATACTTGATGATAAACGTTGGTAGCTGCGGTTTAAGTCAAAACCTTAGAAGCCACGTAAAATAAAATTTTGCATAAACCGATTAGAGGCGTCTAACTTGGTTTTGCAGGATGTGCATGTGATGTGGTATAGCAGTTCTCGTATTAATTCGATTATGTATGAGATGACTATATGATGTAAATTTACTAACATGACCTACGTGTCATGATTCGGCGTGATGGCTGGAGCCATATGATTGTCACTTTAATGACCTGCCTGTCAACCTTAAGTATTGCACTTATTTTATTCGCTATAGAGATAGCAGTATTATCTGGTGCATCGACAAGGTGGTGGCAATCTTCGCGAAGGTGAACACCGATGCAAATGCCAAAGACGAAGAAATACAAGACTTCTTCGTCAGAAAGGGCTATACCATATCATGCTATTATGAATTGCCTGAGATGTTTATCCCTTATGATGCACCCTTTTTGATTGCACGGTAGTCGCTTTTTATTAGGGTGATCTCTCACTTAAAATATCAAGTAGTTAGTGTTCTCCCAAGTGTAGCACCGTTACGGCACCTATCTCTTCGGGGCATCACATGATCTCCATGGGTGCGAACGATTAGAGAAGTGTGAGGCGGGTGAGTTGAGACCTCGCAGCAAGATCACTTGGTTGACTTGACGTTCAGGCAGGACAGTCCTGAGCTCGGAACACACGCATCGAAAGATGAACAAGAATCACATAGAGATGTGATCGGCCAGTTTGCCTACCGATTGAAGTTCACGCCATTTGTGTTCATCTCAAACCGTGGCGTTGAATGGAAATGCGGGTCTTGAATCACTCATAATCAATTTTGAGAGATATTGATTTGAGTGGGAGCGCACTTTAGAATAAAATTGTTTATTCACTAGTGCAGATTAATTATGGACAAAGTCTAAGTGAAACTTGTGTTTACCGTTGTAGATCAAATGGCTCGCAACACCGCGTTCAACTTGGGCCCGATGTTAGAGAAAGAGAAGTTAGCTACGACTGGAAACAACTATGCAGACTGGGTCCATAACCTGAGGATTGTCCTCAGGAGCGCTAAGAGAATGTATGTTCTTGAAAATCCTCTTCCAGCTAAACCGGCGGAAACTGCCCCGGAAGATGAACAAAATGTCTGGGCCACTAAGGATGATGATTACAACTTAGTGTGGTGCCTCATGCTAGCTTGCATGAGTCCAGAGCTTCAAAAACGTTTTGAATTCCATAACGCCCGTGATATGATCCGGGAATTGGATGCTCTGTACATGGAAACCGCACGATCTGAACGTTTTGATATTATGAAGACCATGATGGATTAATTGCAAGATGGCCGAGGGCAGTTCAGTTGGCGAACACGTGGTCAAAATGACTGGATACGCTGAAAGGCTTAAAACCCTGGAATTTCCAATTCCACCAGCCCATATGATGGACATGTTGCTTTCTTCACTCCCCCGTCTTACGACGGTTTTATCATGAACTACAACATGAGTGGGATGGAGAAGACACCAAATGAGGTGCTCGCCATGCTGAAAATTGTGGAAGGAGGACTGCGAAAAAATCACAAGCAAGTGTTGCTTGTGAATAAAACCGCCAGTTTCAAAAAGAAAGGCAAGTCCAAGAAGGGCAAGGGCGCCGGTAAGACCGGCTCCCAAAGCAACTCTAAGGACGGAGCCAAGAATGAAACTGAGTGCTTCTACTGCAAGGGCACAGGACACTGGAAGAGAAACAGCAAGAAGTATCTGGAAGATAAGAAGTCCGGGAAAACCGGAAAAGGTATAACTGTTATACAGGTTAATGTCATTGATGTTTTGCTTGCTAGCGAAAAATATAAGTCTTGGGTATTTGATACCGGATATGTTGCTCACATTTGCAACTCGATACAGGGGCTTCTAAAGGTGCGCAAGCTGGCAAAGAATGAAGTCATGATGCGCGTCGGGAACGGCGCTGGGATCGCCGCTCAAGCCGTCGGCATTATGCCTCTACGTCTTCCTTCGGGATTTACCTTAGAACTAAGTAACTGTTATTTTGTTCAGGCATTGTGTAGAAACATTATCTATGGATCATGTTTAGTACACGATGGGTACTCCTACAAGTCTGAGAACAATGGTTGTTCGCTTTTTTTGTAAGAATATGTTTTATGGATTTGCACCCATTGTTGGGGGCCTTTTCATACTAAATCTTCAATGTGGAAATGATGTCTTTAACGTGAATGCTAAACGCCTTAAGAAGGCTGATACCACCACCACTTACTTGTGGCACTGTCGGCTTGGCCACATCGGAAAGAAACGCATGCAAAGACTCCATAAAGATGGAGTTCTACCGTCCTTTGATTTTGAATCATTTGACATATGTGAAGCTTGTCTAATGGGGAAAATGATCAAGACGCCATTCACGGGTCATCCCGAATGGGCGGGTGAATTATTGGAAATAATACATAGTGATGTATGTGAGCCGATGAGCACAACTGCACGGGGTGGGCATTGTGTAGAAACATTATCTCTGGATCATGTTGTGAAGCTTATGTAAAACGTTTACAACCAAGCAAACTCGACCCCAGATCAGACAAATGTTACTTTGTAGGTTATCCAAAAAACACCATTGGGTATTCCTTCTACCACCAGTCCGAGGGCAAAGTGTTTGTCGCAAGAGTTGGACACTTTCTTGAGAAAGAATTTCTTGCTAAAGAATCAACTGGGAGGACAGTACAACTTAATGAGATTAGTGAATCTTCGGCGACCGTTGATATGGCTAAGGAACCGGAAGTAATTCCGCAAATTATCCCTACAACCGAGCCGGAAGTTGTCGCATGTGATGCGGAAACTTCAGACAATGTTGTAACTGAACCGCGCAGATCAGGTAGGGCTATCCAGCCACCTGAGTGGTTTCATAACGAAATCTTCATCCTTGAAGACGATGAACCTGCGCACTACAAGGAAGCGATGGCGGGGCCCAGCTCAAGGGAATGGCACAAGGCCATGAAATCCGAAATGGAATCCATGTACGAAAACCAAGTTTGGAACTTGGAAGAACTTCCAGAAGGCGTTAAGCCCATTGGTTGTAAATGGATTTTCAAAAGAAAGACAGACACGGATGGTAACATTACTATCCATAAATCTAGACTTGTCGCGAAAGGGTTCACGCAAGTTCCAGGAGTGGACTACGATGAGACTTTCTCGCCCGTAGCTATGCTTAAGTCTGTTCGGATATTACTAGCAATTGTTGGTTATTTCGATTATGAAATATGGCAGATGGACGTCAAAACGGCTTTCCTAAATGGAAATCTCAAAGAAGATGTATACATGATACAGCCTGAAGGTTTTGTTGTTCATGAGGATGCTGGAAAGGTATGCAAACTTCAGAGGGCCATTTATGGTCTGAAGCAAGCATCAACATGGAGAACTCCAAGAAAGGCCTACTCCCCATGTCACCTGGCACAGTGCTTTGCAAGAATTAGTGTCCTCGGACTCTCAATGAGCGAGTACAAATGAATGATGTTCCATATGCTTCGGCAGTTGGTTCTATTATGTATGCCATTCTATGTTCAAGACCGGATGTTTCCTATGCGCTAAGTGTTAGCAGCCGGTACCAAAGTGATCCAGGATTGGAACACTGGGCCGCAGTCAAAAATATTCTTAAGTACCTCAGAAGGACTAAGGATTTACTCCTTGTGTACAGAGGTGATGCAGAGCTCATTGTAAGTGGTTACACTGATGCAGGCTTCATGACTGACCTAGATGGCTTCAAATCTCAATCGGGCTATGTTTTCATATTGAACAGTGGCACAGTTGATTGGAAAAGTTCCAAAGAAAAGACTGTGGCGGATTCGACGACGGAGGCGGAATATGTTGCAGCTTCAGAAGCTTCCAAGGAGGCGGTCTGGATCAAGCAGTTTCTTGAAGACCTTGGTGTTGTTCCAAGTGCGCTGGACCAGGTGGAGATCTATTGTGATAATAGTGGCGCCGTGGCTCAGGCTAGGGAGCCATCTTCGCACCATAAGACAAGAAATATTGAACGCAAATATAAACTCATTTGACATCATGTCTAAGCGGGTTTAGTGAAAGTACGCAAAGTTCAAACGGATCTGAACGTGTCAGACCCGATGACAAAGCCTCTACCACGAGCAAAGCATGAGCAGCACCAGATAGCCATTGGTGTTAGGGAAGCCATGTAACTGGATTATGACTCTAGTGCAAGTGGGAGTCTGTAGGAGATATGCCCTAGAGGCAGTAATAACAGTTATTTTGTATCTCCAAGTTTGTAATGAATGTTTATGTTCCATACTATAACTGCAATGATTCTCGAGTCTACAATATCCACGAGGCTCGGAGGGCAACTCATGTGCACGTGTGGTATAATAAACGGTAAAATGTATTCCTAGTGATGCCTCTAAGACTGGCTCAAGTATTGCATGATGATCCTGTTTTCCTGATCATGGGCATGTCTATGCCGGCAATTTTGAGGGCACAATGTTAGAAGAACACTTGTGTTGAATCGACCCGAATTGATGTTATGCTATGAGATACATTCGTCACAAGTTAATGGTTTATAACACAGAGGAAGTTAATGTTTGCATGATTCCTTAGACCATGAGAGTGTCGAGTTCCTTCATTCTTGCTTCGTGAACTTTGGGGTTTGTTAAACGTCATCCGTAACTGGGTGGCTATTACGGCGGCTTACGGGTTCACGGAAAAGTATGACAAGGAACGAGATAGCTCGACATTGGGATTTGCTCCTCCGACGATGGAGAGATATTCTCCGGCCCTCTCGGTGTTACGGTATCCATCATCGTCTGGCCAGACACAATGTGATTTGATCGTAGGGATGCCGGAACACGGAAACGAGAAAAGAGAACAAAACCGGTAACGAGGTAACTGGCATAGTGGACAAGTTGTTGATCCACGGGGATGCAGATAAATCTCACCTCGCGTGTTTGTAACATATCGCAAAGCAACAGGAATAGCACACGGCAATCGGAGGTTCACTCGAATATTTATTCGTGTGGGTATAAGGGTCAATATGGGTGTCCACGGCTCCGATGTTGATCATTGATCGGAAAGTGTTCCGGGTCATGTCTATACTTCACCGAACCTATAGGGTCACACGATTAAGGGTCATCTATCTGCTGAATACTAGACAGGGAATCTGAGAGAAAGTCACCGGAAAAGTTTCGGAGACAACGGAAGAGTTCCGGAGAGAGAACACTGGAAGAGTTTCGGTAAAACTGAAAAGTTGTTTCGGAGTATACCATTAAGTCAAATTGGTTTCGGCACATGCCTGGAAATCCTTTGAAGGTGCCAGAATTGTTCTGGGAACTTCTGGGATTTTCCGGGCGAAAAACCGGAAATGTTCCGGATCTGCCGGAACCGCTTTGGTTGCTTTTCGCTGATGAAAATCATTGATCTGAAAATGTTTCGGAACGCGTCTAGAATTATTTTAGTGGGTACTAGAATTATTCTAAGACCCACAGAAATATTTTCGGATTTATCGGTCGCGGAAAAATGGGTTCATGAATAGTGAAAAAGCACTTTATTGTTACTTTATGGAAAGCCACCTTTTTTGGGCTTTGTCCCAAAATATCTTGGGGATGACATGGATGGATGAGAGCCCCTCATGGGGGGCCCACTTGGTGTGGCCAGCCACAAGGGGAGCTCCTCCTTGGAGCTCCTCTAGCCTTCCCATTATGCCCTTTGGAAATTCCATATGATGGGTTTTTTGGGTATTTCAAGTGCCACCCTACCCCTTGGGTTTTCCTATAAATAGAGGTGGAGAGGCACTCTCCACACTGACTCTTTCTCACGTACAAATGCCATGCATGATCTGGCCTTCTCTCTCCCTCCCCGCAAAATGGTTTCGTAGAGCCGAAAGGCTGTCTGGGTTCCGGTGGGAACTAGTTCTGGACGGCGAAGCCCTGCCGGATAGCTGACACCGTATGTGTGCAACCCCGTAGAGAGGTCATAGGTTCGATCTTTTGCCCGAGGGGCTATTCGAGGGTCCTCCCAAAGGGTTGTCCGAGTTACCGTTCGAGCTTCGAGGGTCCTCCCGAAGGGCTGTCCGTGACATCGTCCGGGGGACTGTCTGACCGCCTCCCGGAGGGTTGTCCGACGAGGGAGTACATCCTCGCAGTTGGGAGGTTGTAAATCCTAGCTGCGGGGATCTGCACCGACGATCTACATCGACTCTACTTCCGCTGCACTACGAGTCGGTAATGATCAGATCAAACCTTGTATGCAGTCTCCATAGTGATCCTGGGCGTGCTCGCTGTACCGAATTTTTTTTGTTTTCTGTCGTGTTCCCCTACAGGCTGTATTGACATCATGTCATGTCCTGAATAAAGTTCCCACGAAGGATAATGAGGCTACTCCCTATGAGCAATGGGAAAAGAAAAGAACCACACTCTCTTACTTGCGCACTTGGGGCTGTTTGGCGAAAGTCAACGTGCCGATAACCAAAAAGCACAAGTTGGGACCAAAGACCGTGGACTGCGTTTTTCTGGGCTATGCCAAGCATAGCGTCGACTATAGATTTCTAGTGGTGAAATCTGATGTACACAACGTGAAGGTCGGTACGATCATGTAGTCTAAAGATGCTACATTCTTTGAGGATATTTTCCCCATGAGAGATATGCAAAGCACTTCTACACTGGAATCTGATGAGACTCCTGAACCTGCCATTCCGATGAAATATTATGAACACAAAAGTGATGAAAGTTCCACGGAGGATGACGAGGAAGCTCCTGTTAGGAGCAACAGATAGAGGACTGCAAAGTCCTTTGGTCATGATTTCCTTGTGTACCTCGTGGATGATGACACTCCCAGTACCATTTCAGAAGCCTATGCATCACCGGATGCTGACTACTGGAAGGACGCGGTCCGTAGAGAGATGGATTCCATCTTGGCTAACGGGACATGGGAGATCACAGATCGTCCTTATGGTTGCCAACCATTGGGATGTAAGTGGGTGTTCAAAAGAAAGCTTAGGCCCGATGGTACTGTTGAAAAGTACAAGGCTAGGCTTGTGGCCAAGGGTTATACCCAGAAAGAAGAAGAAGATTTCTTCGATACTTACTCACCTGTGGCTAGACTGACAACCATTCGAGTGTTACTCTCGTTGGTTGCCTCGCATGGTCTTCTCGTTCATCAGATGGACGTCAAGACGGCTTTCCTTCATGGAGAGCTAGACGAGGAAATTTACATGCAACAGCCAGATGGCTTTGTAGTGAATGGTCAGGAAAGGAAGGTGTGCAAGCTATTGAAATCTTTGTATGGCCTGAAACAAGCGCCTAAGCAATGGCATGAGAAGTTCAATACTACTCTGACATCTGCTGGCTTTGTTGTTAACAAAGCTGACAAATGTGTATACTATCGCTATGGTGGGGGCGAAGGAGTGAGACTGTGTCTGTATGTCGGTGACATACTGATATTTGGGACCCACCTCAAAGTCATTGAGGAGGTCAAGTCTTTTCTATCTCATAACTTTTAGATGAAGGACCTGGGCGTGGCTGATGCTATCTTGAACATCAAGCTACTAAGAGATAATGAGGGTGGGATTACACTTTTGCAATCCCACTATGTTGAGAAGATTTTGAGCCATTTTGGATATTCGGACTTCAAACCTTCTGCAACACCATATGATCCTAGCGTGCGGATTCGAAAGTTCGAAGGCACAGCTGTAGATCAATTGAGATATTCTCAAGTGGTTGGTTCACTCATGTACCTAGCATGTGCTACTCGGCCTGATATATCATTTGTTGTGTGCAAACTGAGCCGGTTTGTTTCCAATCCGGGTGTTGTACACTGGCATGCTGTTGATCGAGTCATGCGTTATTTGCAAGGTACTGTGAACTATGGAATTCACTATTCTGGGTACCCGACGGTACTTGAGGGGTATAGTGATTCCAATTGGATATTTGATGCTGATGAGATGAAAGCCACAAGTGGATATGTCTTCACACTTGGTGGTGGTGATGTTTCCTGGAAGTCTTGCAAGCAGATGATCTTAACGAGATCGACTATGGAAGCAGAACTCATAGCATTAGACACATCATGCGTCCAAGCAAAATGGCTTCGAGAGCTTTTGATGGATTTGCCAGTGGTTGATAAGCCAGTCTCGGCTATCCTTATGAACTGTGACAATCAAACCGTGATTGCCAAGGCTAAGAGTTCAAAGGACAACCTGAAATCCACAAAGCACATAAGAAGAAGATTGAAATCTGTCAGAAAATCAAGAAAATCCGGAGTGATAGCGGTGGATTATATCCAGACGGCTAAAAATCTGGCAGACTCTTTTACGAAAGGGCTATCACGGATTGTGATAGAAAATGCATCAAGGGAGATGGGCATGATTCCCACGTAAGTTGCCATGGGGGTAACCCAACCTATGTGATCGGAGATCCCGTGAATTAGGACCTAGGAAAACAATCCAGGGGTCAACTGAGGAGAGTATCCTTACTAAACCCACTCCGTTGGAGATGCAATACTCTCGTAATCTGTAAGGCAGGCTGACTTTTGTCCTAATGTGTTCCAAAGCTTGTGTAAGCAAGATGCTATCCTACAGAGCATTCTTTGGAGGAACACACCTATGTGAGCCCGACTGGTGGTCACAGTATATGAGATTGGGTGACCTCTAGAAGCTCATGAGAAGGTAAGGAGTATGACTAATAAGCTCCACCCGTGGGGTTTAGCCTTCGGCAGCCACATATCAGCTGACAATAGGCGAAACTTCTGCACGCCAAACTGACAATTCAAGGCATAGTTCATTGTTCAGTTGTGAAGAAGTCTAATCCTGTTGCTCTAGGTGGAAGTTCAACTTAACAGGCTCCACTGAAAATTCTGGTATATCAAACATTGTTTGGAACAGTTGACAATCTTATGTGCCTCGAGATCTGGTGGGGGATTGTTGGATTAT
Source organism: Elymus sibiricus (assembly GCA_039707655.1). Taxonomy (NCBI): domain Eukaryota; kingdom Viridiplantae; phylum Streptophyta; class Magnoliopsida; order Poales; family Poaceae; genus Elymus; species Elymus sibiricus. The sequence continues at coordinate 429,280,867 of CM077672.1, forward strand.
AGATGGTCTTAGGCTCATATAAGACAATAATCCCTGGTTAATCTCTAAGGCTCATTTAGGTGCATGGCAAGTGGTGGGAGTTTAGTCCCATACTGCTACAGTAGAGAGAGTAGAGAGAGTGAGACCCCTTTATAAGGGCTGCTCTACCACATGCCATTGGGAGCTTGGGAAGAGGAGCTGTACACACGCGCTCCTCCTCCTCCGCCGCCCGCCTCGCCTCGTCACGACGCGCGCGTGCCGCGGTTTGCGGGAATGAACCGAGCCGAAGCTTATTTTTGCCGGTCAGGAACGGTTAATTAATCTGGGATTAATTAACGAGTCGCTAACAGATGCGCCACTGTCCGAGACGTTGGACCGTGGGCAGTTTGCGTTCCCGGGATACGTCGACTCCCTTCACGGGTGTGCGACCCTTCTCCGGGAACGACGACTCCCTTCCTGGGAGTGCGTCGACTCGGTCGTGGGCCTAAGCCCAGGCCCACGACTCCTTACACGACGTCCTATATAAGAAGGCACTGGCCAGTGGAGTGACCTAACTTAGTTCACTCACTCCCTCCTGCACAACCCTAGCCGTCATCTACTGTTCCTCTCTCTGTGCTGGTTCCGGCGATCCATCCCGACGACCGCGTGCACGGTTGGTCGGGAGAGTGGGTGCCTCCAGAACCCTGTCATTCGAGATCCTGCCCGGGAGAACGGCAAATAAGGTTTTTGGGGAGCGTCTCGACGCGACTGCTCCCGATCCGTCCCCGTCTTCGTCCTCCTCTGCTTCCACTACTTCTCCTGCATCGACCCCATGGCAAACGACGACGCCGCCACCAAGAAGAAGGCCACGGACGACGCCGAGGCTGCTGCTGCCGCCGCCGTGTTGGCTTGGCCAACCGGAGGGTATGATTTGCTCATCCCTCACTTACCCGTTTATGTGCTTATTCATGTGCTAGCCGTATATGTTCTGTTCATAGATGTTTTGGTTCTATGTACTGTACGTGCTCACATGCTTAGGTATCGGTATGAGATGCATACCGTATTTGCCATGTTTACTGTTTACTCGTGGATTAGCCTAATCGGAAAGGTGCTAATATTTCCATCAGAAATGACCCTTTCTGCAAGGCTATGGCTATCAGTTGCTTGACCCCTTCTTGCCCTCACATGGATGAAATCTTGCTTTGGTGGCTCTGGCGGCGGAGGATTTTGATCAACAGCCTTACTAGCATTTCTTGAATCAGCTTCAGCATCTTTTTTGAAACTGCCATTATCATCACTGGATTTATTTGCCTTGAAACGCTTTGCTTCTGCATCAGTCTGCACATTAAGATTCCAGTGAATTACCGATTAGGACAGACGAGAGAAAGAACAATTGATCTCTTGCTCTCTGCAGAAGCTGTGCTATGGGCATTTTAGAATATAACAAATATATTGTAAACTGCCCTCTGGCCTCCCAAGTCAAACAACTATTTAAACTGTCCATAGGCACATAATTAACCAGTCAATATAAGGGGCGCAAAGTCATATAATGGCACCAGTAAAATCAAAAATCACATATGACAATAATGATGGATTGCAGACTATCACCAATATGATTTCTGTAATAAAGTCGTGAACCAAATTCATTCTAACGTGAACGAATCTGAGGTTTGGCATTCACGTCTTCGTCACATTAATTTCGGTTGTACGACGCGGCTAGCTAAGATGGATTTAATCCCGAGTTTCACTTTTGCCAAAGGCTCTAAGTGCCATTCGTGTGTGCAAGCAAAGTAACCTCGTAAGCCTCACAAGCCTGCGAAGGAGATGTTGGAAATATGCCCTAGAGGCAATAATAAATTGGTTATTATTATATTTCCTTGTTAATGATAATTGTTTATTATCCATGCTATAATTGTATTGATTGGAAACTCAAATACATGTGTGGGTACATAGACAACACTGTGTCCCTAGTAAGCCTCTAGTTGACTAGCTTGTTGATCAAAGATGGTTAAGGTTTCCTAGCCATGGACATGAGATGTCATTTGATAACGGGATCACATCATTAGGAGAATGATGTGATGGACAAGACCCAAACTGTAAACGTAGCATTTGATCGTGTCAGTTTATTGCTATTGTTTTCTGCATGTCAAGTATCTGTTCCTTTGACCATGAGATCATGCAACTCACTAACACCGGAGGAATACCTTGTGTGTATCAAACGTCGCAACGTAACTGGGTGACTATAAAGGTGCTCTACAGGTATCTCCGAGGGTGTCTGTTGGGTTGGCATGGATCAAGATTGGGATTTGTTACTCCGTATGACGGAGAGGTATCTCAGGGCCCACTCGGTAATACAACATCACAATGAGCCTTGCAAGCAATGTGACTAAAGTGTTAGCCACGAGATCTTGTATTACGGAACGAGTAAAGAGACTTGCCGGTAACGAGATTGAACTAGGTATAGTGATACCGACGATCGAATCTCGGGCAAGTAACATACCGAAGAACAAAGGGAACAGCATACGGGATTAACTGAATCCTTGACATAGAGGTTCGACCGATAAAGATCTTCGTAGAATATGTAGGAGCCAATATGGGCATCCAGGTCCCGCTATTGGTTATTGGCCGTAGAGGTGTCTCGGTCATGTCTACATAGTTCTCGAACCCGCAGGGTCTACACACTTAACGTTTGGTGACGATTAGTATAATTGAGTTATTATGTTGGTGACCGAAAGTTGTTCGGAGTCCCGGATAAGATCCCGGACATGACGAGGATCTCCGGAATAGTCCGGAGGTAAAGATTGATATATGTGATAATAGTGTTTTGATCTCCGGAAGAGTTCCGAAGTTCACCGGAAGGGGTTCCGGATGTTTACCGAAGTGTTCGGGTGCAGCAACACTTTATATGAGCCAAAGGGATAAAGCCCACAAGGTATTGGAAAAGTGCAAAAGTAGTTTTGCTGCCGCGTAAGCGGTACTACCGCTTGTGTGAAGCGGTACTACCGCCCAAGCGGTACTACCGCTTGTGTGAAGCGGTACTACCGCTTGTGTGCGGCTGTGCACGGTTCGGCAGGGATCCGAGTTGGACTCTTTCCCTGCGGGCCAAACCGACCTTGTGCGGGCAAAACCGACCTAGAGGAGGCTTTTACTCCAAGTTTAGACCCCAAGGCTCAACATATAAATAGAGGGGCAGGGCTAGCACACGGGACACATCAGGATTCCCCAAGCCGTGTGCCGGCAACCCTAGCCCTCTAGTTCCTCCGTCATAATCTCCGTAGCGCTTGGCGAAGCCCTGCAGAGATTGTTCCTCACCACCATCACCACGCCGTCGTGCTGCTGGAACTCAACCACTACTTCACCATCGCTCGCTGGATCGAGGAGGTGAAGGCGTCATCAAGCCGTACGTGTGTTGAACGCGGAGGTGCCGTCCGTTCGGTACTAGATCGGAAGGATCGTGATTGGATCGCGGGACGCTCGGCGATTTGGATCGCGAAGACGTTCGACTACATCAACCGCGTTTATTAACGCTTCCGCTTAGCGATCTACAAGGGTATGTAGATTCACTCTCCCTCTCGTAGATGCTCATCACCATGGATAGATCTTATGTGTGCGTAGGAAAATTTTTGTTTCCCATGCAACGTTCCCCAACAGTGGTATCAGAGCCAGGTTTATGCGTAGATGAGATCTCGAGTAGAACACAAACGAGTTGTGGGCGTGGGTGTATACATATTGCTTGCCGTTACTAGTTGATATTTGATTCGGCGGTACTGTGAGATGAAGCGGCCCGGACCGACATTACGCGTACACTTACGCGAGACAGGTTCCTTCAACTAACATGTAACTTCGTTGCATAAAGATGGCTAGCGGGTGTCTGTCTCTCTCACTTTAGTTGAATCGATTTCAATGAAGAGGGTTCTTTTAGAAGATCAAAAAGCAATCACTACACCACGTTGTGGTTTTGCGTAGGTAAGAACGGTTCTTGCAAACCCATAGCAGCCACGTAAAATTTGCAACAACAATTAGAGGACGTCTAACTTGTTTTTGCAGGGTATGATGTGATATGATATGGCCAATTACATGATGAGATATATGTGATGTATGAGATGATCATGTTTTGTATAGAATATCACGACTTGCATGTCGATGAGTACGGCAACTGGCAGGAGCCATAGAGTTGTCTTTAATTATTGTATGACCTGCGTGTCAATCATTAAGCGCTATGTAATGCTTTACTTTATCGCTAAACGTTAGCAATAGTCGTGGAAGCAACAGTCGGCGCGACAACCTTATGGCGACACGTTGATGGAGATCAAGATGATGGAGATCATGGTGTCATGCCGGTGACGATGGAGATCATGCCGGTGCTTTGGAGATGGAGATCAAAAGCACAAGTTCATGGCCATATCATGTCACTTATGATTTGCATGTGATGTTAATCCTTTTATGCATCTTATTTTGCTTAGGACGACGGTAGCATTATAAGGTGATCCCTCACTTAAATTTCAAGATAAATTGTGTTCTCCCCAAGTGTGCACCGTTGCGAAAGTTCGTCGTTTCGAGACACGCCGTGATGATCGGGTGTGATAGACTCTACGTTCGCATACAACGGGTGTAAGCCATGTTACACGTGCGGAACACTCGGGTTAAACTTGACGAGCCTAGCATGTACAGACATGGCCTCGGAACACAAGAGACCGAAAGGTCGAACATGAGTCATATAGTAGATATGATCAACATGAAGATGTTCACCATTGAAACCACCTCAACTCACGTGATGATCGGACTTGAGTTGGTGGATTTGGATCATGTTACACTCGAATGACCGGAGGGATGTCAATTTGAGTGGGAGTTTTTAAGTAATATGATTAACTAAACTCATTATCTAGAACAATAGTCTAAGTTGTCTTTGCTATATTTATGTTGTAGATCATGGCTCGCGCAGTAGCACCCCTGAATTTTAATACGTTCCTAGAGAAAGCTAAGTTGAAAGATGATGGAAGTAACTTTGTGGACTGGGCCCGTAATCTAAGGATTATCCTTACGGCTTCCCAGAAGGCTTATGTCCTTGATGCACCGCTTGGTGATCCACCCGCTCCAGTTGAGTCTCTAGACGTTGTGAACGCCTGGCAGGCTCGTTCTGATGATTACTCAATAGTTCAATGTGCAATGTTGTATGGCTTAGAACCGGGACTTCAAAGACGTTTTGAACGTCATGGAGCATATGAGATGTTCCAGGAGTTGAAGTTTATCTTTCAGAAGAATGCCCGGATCGAGAGATATGAGATCTCCGATAAGTTCTATGCTTGCAAGATGGAGGAGAACGGATCTATCAGTGATCACGTGCTCAGAATGTCTGGGTACTCCACCCGTCTGGCTGAGTTAGGGATGCCCCTTCCGCCAGAGGCTATCACTGACAGAGTTCTTCAATCATTGCCACCTAGCTACAAGAGCTTCGTGTTGAACTATAACATGCACGGGATGAACAAGTCAGTCGCCGAGCTGTTTGCGATGCTGAAAATCGCTGAGTCTGAAATTCAGAAGGAGCATCAAGTGTTGATGGTCAATAAAACCACTAGTTTCAAGAAAAATGGCAAGGGTAAGAAGGGTAACTCCAAGAAGAGTGGCAAAGCAGTTGCTCCTCTCGTGAAGAAACCCAAGGCTGGACCCAAACCAGAAACTGTGTGTTTTCATTGCAAGGGAACTGGACACTGGAAGCGGAATTGCCCCAAGTATTTGGCTGACAAGAAGGCGGCCAACAACAAACAAGGTATATATGATATACATGTTATTGATGTGTACCTTACCAACTCTCGTTGTAGTGCCTGGGTATTTGATACCGGTGCGGTTGCTCATATTTGCAACTCAAAACAGGAACTGCGGAATAGACGGAGGCTGGCAAAGGACGAAGTGACGATGCGCGTGGGAAATGGTTCCAAGGTTGATGTGATCGCCGTCGGCACGCTCGCTCTTCGATTACCGTCGGGATTAGTGATGAACCTAAATAAGTGTTATTTGGTGCCTGCGTTAAGCATGAACATTATATCTGGATCTTGTTTATTGCGAGACGGTTACTCATTTAAATCAGAGAATAATGGTTGTTCTATTTATATGAGTAATATCTTTTATGGTCATGCACCCAATGTGAGGGGTTTATTCTTGTTGAATCTCGATAGTAATGATACACATGTTCATAACATTGATGCCAAAAGATGTAGAATTGATAATGATAATACCACTTTCTTGTGGCACTGCCGTTTAGGTCATATTGGCGTAAAACGCATGAGGAAGCTCCATGCTGATGGACTTTTGGAGTCACTTGATTTTGAATCACTTGACACATGTGAGCCATGCCTCATGGGCAAGATGACTAAAACTCCGTTCTCTGGAACAATGGAACGGGCAAGTGACTTATTGGAAATCATACATACTGATGTGTGCGGTCCGATGAGCATTGAGGCGCGCGGTGGTTATCGTTACTTTCTCACCTTCACTGATGACTTAAGTAGATATGGGTATATTTACTTAATGAAACACAAGTCTGAAACATTTGAAAAGTTCAAACAATTTCAGAGTGAAGTTGAGAATCATCGTAACAAGAAGATTAAATTCCTACGATCTGATCGAGGAGGAGAATATCTGAGTTATGAGTTTGGCAGTCACTTAAGACAATGTGGAATTGTTTCACAACTGACACCGCCTGGAACACCACAGCGTAATGGTGTGTCCGAACGTCGTAATCGAACTTTATTGGATATGGTGCGATCTATGATGTCTCTTGCTGATTTGCCACTATCGTTTTGGGGTTATGCATTAGAGACAGCTGCATTCACTTTAAATAGGGCACCATCGAAATCCGTTGAGACGACGCCATATGAACTTTGGTTTGGCAAGAAGCCAAAGCTGTCGTTTCTTAAAGTTTGGGGATGTGATGCTTATGTCAAAAAGCTTCAGCCTGAAAAGCTGGAACCCAAAGCGGAGAAATGCGTCTTCATAGGATACCCAAAAGAGACAATTGGGTATACCTTCTACCTCAGATCCGAGGGCAAAGTGTTTGTCGCTAAAAACGGAACATTTCTTGAGAAAGAGTTTCTCTCGAAAGAATTGAGTGGGAGGAAGATAGAACTTGATGAGGTTGTTGAACCTTTACTTCAACCTGAGAGTAGCGCAGCGCAGAAAGTTGTTTCTGTGGAGCCTACATTAGCTGAAGAGGAAGTTAATGATGATGATCATGAAGCTTTGGATCAAGTTGCTATCGAACCTCGTAGGTCGACAAGGACGCGTACTGCTCCTGAGTGGTACGGCAACCCTGTCTTAGAGGTCATGTTGTTAAACAACGATGAACCTACGAGCTATGGAGAAGCGATGATGAGCCCGGATTCCAAGAAGTGGTTAGAGGCCATGAAATCCGAGATGGGATCCATGTATGAAAACAAAGTATGGACTTTGGAAGTATTACCTGAAGGGCGTAAGGCCATTCAGAACAAATGGATCTTTAAGAGGAAGACGGACGCGGACGGTAATGTCACCGTCTATAAAGCTCGACTTGTGGCAAAGGGTTTTTCACAAGTTCAAGGAGTTGACTACGATGAGACCTTCTCACCCGTAGCGATGCTTAAGTCCGTCAGAATCATGTTAGCAATAGCTGCCTTTTTCGATTATGAAATTTGGCAGATGGATGTCAAAACAGCGTTCCTTAACGGTTACCTTAAGGAAGAGTTGTATATGATGCAGCCAGAAGGTTTTGTCGATCCAGAGAATGCTGACAAAGTTTGCAAACTCCAGCGATCCATTTATGGACTGGTGCAAGCATCTCGGAGTTGGAATCTTCGTTTTGATAAGGTGATCAAAGCGTTCGAGTTTATACAAGTTTACGGAGAAACTTGTATTTACAAGAAAGTGAGTGGGAGCTCTATAGCGTTTCTAATATTATATGTGGATGACATATTGCTGATTGGAAACAATATAGAAATGCTGGAAAGCGTAAAGGAATATTTGAACAAGAGTTTTTCAATGAAGGACCTAGGAGAAGCTGCTTTCATATTAGGCATCAAGATCTATAGAGATAGATCGAGACGCTTAATAGGACTTTCACAAAGCACATACCTTGATAAGATTTTGAAGAAGTTCAAAATGGATCAGTCCAAGAAGGGGTTCTTGCCTGTTTTGCAAGGTGTGAAGTTGAGTAAGACTCAATGCCCAGTGACTGCAGAAGATAGAGAAAAGATGAGTGTCATCCCCTATGCTTCAGCCATAGGCTCTATTATGTATGCAATGCTGTGCACAAGACCCGATGTCAGCCTTGCCATAAGTATGGCCGGAAGGTTTCAAAGTGATCCAGGAATGGAACACTGGACGGCGGTCAAGAACATCCTGAAGTACCTGAAAAGGACTAAGGACATGTTTCTCGTTTATGGAGGTGATCAAGAGCTCGTCGTAAAGGGTTACGTCGATGCAAGCTTTGACACTGATCCGGATGACTCTAAGTCGCAAACCGGATACGTATTTATTCTTAATGGGGGTGCGGTTAGCTGGTGCAGTTCCAAGCAAAGCGTGGTAGCAGATTCTACATGCGAAGCGGAGTACATCGCTGCCTCGGAGGCGGCGAAGGAAGGTGTCTGGATGAAGGAGTTCATGACAGATCTTGGAGTAGTGCCTAGTGCACTTAACCCAATGACTCTGTTTTGTGATAATACTGGTGCCATTGCTCTAGCCAAGGAACCAAGATTTCACAAGAGGACCAGACACATAAAGCGACGTTTCAATTCCATCCGCGATTACATCAAGGAGGACGACATAAATATTTGCAAAGTACACACGGATCTAAATGTTGCAGATCCGATGACTAAACCTCTTCCAAAGGCTAAACATGAACAACACCAGAACTGCATGGGTGTTCGATTCATTACAATGTAAATCACATAGTGATGTGAACTAGATTATTGACTCTAGTGCAAGTGGGAGACTGTTGGAAATATGCCCTAGAGGCAATAATAAATTGGTTATTATTATATTTCCTTGTTAATGATAATTGTTTATTATCCATGCTATAATTGTATTGATTGGAAACTCAAATACATGTGTGGGTACATAGACAACACTGTGTCCCTAGTAAGCCTCTAGTTGACTAGCTTGTTGATCAAAGATGGTTAAGGTTTCCTAGCCATGGACATGAGATGTCATTTGATAACGGGATCACATCATTAGGAGAATGATGTGATGGACAAGACCCAAACTGTAAACGTAGCATTTGATCGTGTCAGTTTATTGCTATTGTTTTCTGCATGTCAAGTATCTGTTCCTTTGACCATGAGATCATGCAACTCACTAACACCGGAGGAATACCTTGTGTGTATCAAACGTCGCAACGTAACTGGGTGACTATAAAGGTGCTCTACAGGTATCTCCGAGGGTGTCTGTTGGGTTGGCATGGATCAAGACTGGGATTTGTTACTCCGTATGACGGAGAGGTATCTCAGGGCCCACTCGGTAATACAACATCACAATGAGCCTTGCAAGCAATGTGACTAAAGTGTTAGCCACGAGATCTTGTATTACGGAACGAGTAAAGAGACTTGCCGGTAACGAGATTGAACTAGGTATAGTGATACCGACGATCGAATCTCGGGCAAGTAACATACCGAAGAACAAAGGGAACAGCATACGGGATTAACTGAATCCTTGACATAGAGGTTCGACCGATAAAGATCTTCGTAGAATATGTAGGAGCCAATATGGGCATCCAGGTCCCGCTATTGGTTATTGGCCGTAGAGGTGTCTCGGTCATGTCTACATAGTTCTCGAACCCGCAGGGTCTACACACTTAACGTTTGGTGACGATTAGTATAATTGAGTTATTATGTTGGTGACCGAAAGTTGTTCGGAGTCCCGGATAAGATCCCGGACATGACGAGGATCTCCGGAATAGTCCGGAGGTAAAGATTGATATATGTGATAATAGTGTTTTGATCTCCGGAAGAGTTCCGAAGTTCACCGGAAGGGGTTCCGGATGTTTACCGAAGTGTTCGGGTGCAGCAACACTTTATATGAGCCAAAGGGATAAAGCCCACAAGGTATTGGAAAAGTGCAAAAGTAGTTTTGCTGCCGCGTAAGCGGTACTACCGCTTGTGTGAAGCGGTACTACCGCCCAAGCGGTACTACCGCTTGTGTGAAGTGGTACTACCGCTTGTGTGCGGCTGTGCACGGTTCGGCAGGGATCCGAGTTGGACTCTTTCCCTGCGGGCCAAACCGACCTTGTGCGGGCAAAACCGACCTAGAGGAGGCTTTTACTCCAAGTTTAGACCCCAAGGCTCAACATATAAATAGAGGGGCAGGGCTAGCACACGGGACACATCAGGATTCCCCAAGCCGTGTGCCGGCAACCCTAGCCCTCTAGTTCCTCCGTCATAATCTCCGTAGCGCTTGGCGAAGCCCTGTAGAGATTGTTCCTCACCACCATCACCACGCCGTCGTGCTGCTGGAACTCAACCACTACTTCACCATCGCTCGCTGGATCGAGGAGGTGAAGGCGTCATCAAGCCGTACGTGTGTTGAACGCGGAGGTGCCGTCCGTTCGGTACTAGATCGGAAGGATCGTGATTGGATCGCGGGACGCTCGGCGATTTGGATCGCGAAGACGTTCGACTACATCAACCGCGTTTATTAACGCTTCCGCTTAGCGATCTACAAGGGTATGTAGATTCACTCTCCCTCTCGTAGATGCTCATCACCATGGATAGATCTTATGTGTGCGTAGGAAAATTTTTGTTTCCCATGCAACGTTCCCCAACAGGAGAGACACCTGGCACCACTAGAGCTCATTCATTCAGATCTGTGTGAGATGAATGGTGCGTTGACTAAAGGTGGAAAGAAATATTTTATGACGTTGATTGATGATTCCACTAGATTCTGCTATGTGTATTTGTTAAATACTAAGGATGAGGCACTACACTACTTTAAAATCTATAAGGCAGAAGTTGAGAACCAACTTGAAAAGAAAATAAAACGAGTTCGGTCTGATCGTGGTGGAGAGTACTTTTCTAATGAGTTCGATTTATTCTGTGCGGAACATGGTATTATTCATGACAGGACGCCTTCCTATTCACCCCAGTCAAACGGGGTTGTCGAACGGAAAAACCGTACTCTAACAGATTTGGTTAACGCCATGTTAGATACACCGGGTTTATCCAAGGCATGGTGGGGGGAGGCTGTGTAGGAGATATGCCCTAGAGGCAGTAATAACAGTTATTTTGTATCTCCAAGTTTGTAATGAATGTTTATGTTCCATGCTATAACTGCAATGATTCTCGAGTCTACAATATCCACGAGGCTCGGAGGGAAACTCATGTGCACGTGTGGTATAATAAACGGTAAAACGTATTCCTAGTCATGCCTCTAAGGCTGGCTCAAGTATTGCATGAAGATCCTGTTTTCCTGATCATGGGCATGTCTATGCCGGCAATTTTGAGGGCATAATGTTAGAAGAACACTTGTGTTGAATCGACCCGAATTGATGTTATGCTATGAGATACATTCGTCACAAGTTAATGGTTTATAACACAGAGGAATTTAATGTTTGCATGATTCCTTAGACCATGAGAGTGTCGAGTTCCTTCATTCTTGCTTCGTGAACTTTGGGGAAAATGACCAAGACGCCGTTCACGGGTCATTCCGAATGGGTGGGTGAATTATTGGAAATAATACATAGTGATGTATGTGAGCCGATGAGCACAACTGCACGGGGTGGGTATTTCTACTTCGTGACTTTTACTGATGATTTGAGTCGGTATGGCTATATCTACTTGATGAAGCATAAGTCGGAAACCTTTGAAAAGTTCAAAAAAATTCAGAATGAGGTAGAAAATCATCGTAACAAAAGAATTAAGTTTCTGCGATCAGATCGCGGGGGCGAATATCTTAGTCATGAGTTTAGCCAACATCTGAGTGACCGTGGAATCGTTTCACAGCTTACGCCTCCCGGAACTCCACAGCGAAACGGAGTGTCGGAAAGACGTAACCGAACTCTGTTAGACATGGTAAGGTCGATGATGTCTCTTATAGATATACCGATATCTTTTTGGGGTCACGCACTACTCACTGCCGCTTATACATTAAACAGAGCACCGTCTAAGTCTGTTGAGACGACGCCATTTGAATTATGGTATCGGAAGAAACCCAATGTGTCGCACCTCATGGTTTGGGGTTGTGAAGCTTATATAAAACGTTTACAACCAAGCAAACTCGACCCAGATCAGACAAATGTTACTTTGTAGGTTATCCAAACAACACCATTGGGTATTCCTTCTACCACCAGTCCGAGGGCAAAGTGTTTGTCGCAAGAGTTGGACACTTTCTTGAGAAAGAATTTCTCGCTAAAGAATCAAGTGGGAGGACAGTACAACTTAATGAGATTAGTGAATCTTCGGCGACCGTTGATATGGCTAAGGAACCGGAAGTAATTCCGCAAATTATCCCTACAACCGAGCCGGAAGTTGTCGCATGTGATGCGGAAACTTCAGACAATGTTGTAACTGAACCGCGCAGATCAGGTAGGGCTATCCAGCCACCTGAGTGGTTTCATAACGAAATCTTCATCCTTGAAGACGATGAACCTGCGCACTACAAGGAAGCGATGACGGGGCCCAGCTCAAGGGAATGGCACAAGGCCATGAAATCCGAAATGGAATCCATGTACAAAAACCAAGTTTGGAACTTGGAAGAACTTCCAGAAGGCGTTAAGCCCATTGGTTGTAAATGGATTTTCAAAAGAAAGACAGACACGGATGGTAACATTACTATCCATAAAGCTAGACTTGTCGCGAAAGGGTTCACGCAAGTTCCAGGAGTGGACTACGACGAGACTTTCTCGCCCGTAGCTATGCTTAAGTCTGTTCGGATATTACTAGCAATTGCTGCTTATTTCGATTATGAAATATGGCAGATGGACGTCAAAACGGCTTTCCTAAATGGAAATCTCAAAGAAGATGTATACATGATACAGCCCAAAGGTTTTGTTGTTCATGAGGATGCTGGAAAGGTATGCAAACTTCAGAGGGCCATTTATGGTCTGAAGCAAGCATCAAGGAGCTGGGACATTCGTTTCGATGAAGTGGTCAAACAGTTTGGCTTCATCCGGAATGACGAAGAATCTTTGTGTTTACAAGAAGTTTAGTGGGAGCGCAAAAGCATTTCTAATCTTGTATGTGGATGACATATTGTTGATTGGAAATGACGTGAATTTTCTTAGCGAAATAAAAGACTCATTGAAGAAGAGTTTTTCAATGAAAGACTTAGGCGAAGCAGCATATGTATTGAGCATCAGAATCTATAGAGATAGATCAAAACGCCTGATAGCGCTTAGCCAAAGCACGTACATTGACAAGGTGTTGAAAAGGTTCGACATGGAGAACTCCAAGAAAGGCCTACTCCCCATGTCACCTGGCACAGTGCTTTGCAAGAATTAGTGTCCTCGGACTCTCGATGAGCGAGTACAAATGAATGATGTTCCATATGCTTCGGCAGTTGGTTCTATTATGTATGCCATGCTATGTACAAGACCGGATGTTTCCTATGCGCTAAGTGTTACCAGCCGGTACCAAAGTGATCCAGAATTGGAACACTGGGCCGCAGTCAAAAATATTCTTACGTACCTCAGAAGGACTCACTACAACAGGACTGAGCTTTGGTAACACGGTGTTGTGTTACTATAGGCGCAAAACAGTGTTACTAGGCCACATAGTAACACATTTCAAAATGTGTTCCATTAGACCGTGTTACTAAGTGGTGTCCACTGTCACGTATAGTAACTGTTACCATATATTAAAAATTGTGTTACAATTATGTTATAGTAACATGCATATTATGTGTTACCAAACGCATTTGTAACATATTTTTGTAACTATAGTAACACCCCTAGTAACATATTTTTGTAAAAGTAAAACATTGCCGTAACATGTTTTTGTAACTCCAGTAACACAACTTGTAACATAATATCCAAATATCATAACACTATAATTTATAGTTGTCAACTACCCTAGTAACACATTTTGTAACTATAGTAACACCATCAGTAATACTACTATATTATTATGCAAACGTAATTAATATTTCTTTAAAATTATTAACTACAAAAATAGGTACCATTTTATGGAATATACATTTATTTAATAAAATCACTCCAACTGGTCAATTAGTTAATTATTTTACAATGCTTGGCACCATTAAAATGATAGAGAAATTGAAGCACGACACATACACAAATTAAAAATATGAAGGTATTTATTATGAATATACAAGAGTGTAGGATACATATGCATTACAATAAATAAATACCAATGTTATTGGGTGCAACAACATATCATTCATATCAATTGACTATAGAGAATACATCTATGGAGAATATTACACCATAGCATTTGCATTAATTCGACCAAAGAAAAAGATCTTGTGAATGGCATTACATTTTTCAATCTATCAATGTAAACTATGGTTATTGCGAAGTAAAATCTTCTAATTTTATTTGCTTCTTCATCCAACCGGAGAACTCAGCTGCAACTCAATTATCCTTATTTTGAATCTGTAAAAGAAAAATGGATCTAAAAGTTATGTGATTAAATGTACACGAATATAATTTTGGAATATGGAAGAAAAGACTTCAACTTACAAAAGCTCAAGGTCAGGCAATTAAGTATCCTGAAGAAAAAGCATCACCAATTCTCTTGTAATCAAAAACTTACCTTACTAACTCCTCATTATCCAGAATAGGCTCATCTATGCACACAAGTGCATATTCGGCACATGAGTCAATATCACCAACCTTAGTTTCTAGATCAATACTCCGAATAGTAGCATACGCAACATTCCGCTGGTTTGGATATGTTAAATTCTTTAGAACTACTTTAGAAGCAACCTATATTATGATCAGTATTATTATTCAATGGCAATGATAATAGAATTTGCATGAACAAGATGTCAATGGATACACATGGTCATAGTTCAAGAAGACTGTCATGACCATTCACTTCGTTAGGTATACACATTTAGGCTGCAAGTGGGACTAATAGCAAGATGCCCACACCTGCACGCATGTGTTATGCGGGTTTTCATGGGCAGCCCGCAATCAACCATGTTGGCAGATGTGTGGTAAGAAACCACAAAAAAAAGAGTTCTAACAATTCTACTTAGCTCTTGTACAAATCAATACTAACTTGTTGTATCTGGACATTGTTGAACACGGCAACACAAACAACTGTCAATCAGGTCACTATATGAGCAAGCACATGCAAAGTGGCCCCCAGTGCAAAAATTTCAGAGTGGCAAAGCAAATCAAAGCAAAGCATCAGCATACTATTGACAAATCAGGAGCAGAGCATCTGTGTTGTGTGGTATGTACGTGCTTGTTGTTGTGTTGGGCATGTGTGTGTGTGTGTGTATGTGCTTTCTAGTACCTAACCAAAGTACTCCCAAGATGTTTTCTAACAGTAGACATTCCATGGCAAAGTTATAAAGAATATAAACATTCTATACGAATTATCAATGAGCGTGTCCATATGACTCCATAAACATATACCTGGAACCAGTAGCCATCATTACAGTGGCTTTAAGCAACATGGAACTGATATGCATAAACCCTTGAGTTGTCAACACTAACCGAGCTCCCGGCAAACATTCTGTAAGAGTAGAATGATAAATAACTTGAGATAGAAATAGATGTACAGCCAAAAGCTACAGACTATAAGCACGCAGTAAAACCATATATTCAATAAATTTGGAATTAAATGTAGAACCTATTTTGCACATAATCTAACCAGGATGGATACTTGGTAAAAGGTAATGATATATATCTTACATTTACCTAAATAAAAAGGTAACCAGGATGGGTACTTGGTAAAAGGTAATGCTATCACCCATTGGATTATATCAAACTAGAATATGAGATTGAGATACGAGAAATATAAGAATTAAAGTGGAAATAAACAGACAAACTTCTGCTGTATTTTCATAGTGATAACTGGGATATACTACAGTAAAAAGATCATACGTCTACTAGAACCCTTACCATGAAAAGCACTATGTATTACACATACATTCCCTGTCAGTAAAGTAGATGTCCGTGTTGCTCTTCACAATTTCTACTACCCAATTTGACACTCGGTAGACCTATTTAGCTGAATTAAAAAAATCGCACAGGTATTCAGGTATGTATGTATACGTGACGGGTATCCGGGTACGTACATCTCCACGACGGGCACGAACATGTACTACTATTATTACCAGGAGAATCAATTAGCAGCGGGCATCTACCTCGATGCCGGCCTCGCATCTTACTCAACTTTGCACTAGTACACAAACAAGCAAGCAGCCTGCTGGATGGATTATTGTGGAAGCTAGCTTACATATGGATCGATCCCTCGTGGATGCTAGCAGATGACGAGGTCCGGTGGCTCCTAGCGCGGGAGGCGTGCACGGTCCATGCGCTCGTTCTGCTCAAGCCTCTTCAATTACTCATGGCCGCCCGGAGGAAGGGATGGCTGCCAACGGCCCCGGCTGGATCTGCCCAGGGCTCCGGCGGTTGTGCTCTCCTCATGGCCGCCTCCTCGGGCCTCCTCGAGCCTGGTGGGGAGGAGGGAACGGCCCCGGGGCCCAAGGTTGCGTCGGCGACCTACAGAGAAAGGGGCTAGCGGCGGCGGCATCAAGCCGACAAGCCCTCAGGCTAGCGGCGGCGACTTCTGGCGTGGTGTGCGGCGGCTTCGATGGCTAGGCGTGCGTGTGAAGGGATAAGGAGAGAGAGAGAGAGAGAGAGAGAGAGAGGAGATAAAGGATAGGGCACCCGCAGGGCCACAGCCGTTCGATCTAAACAAATCCAACGATTAGGATGCGTGATCCGTGGGAGGGCTACCCTGAGCAATCAGAAGACAGGGTCATTTTACACCTATTTTTTGTACTTGCTTCACAAAAAATACACATTTTTTTACACTGAGAAAATAGGAAAGGTTTTTTTTTACAAAAAGGTTAGAAACTCTATGTGTCAACATTGTTTTTTGTTATGATGTTTGTCAACATTGTTTGTAACGGCAAGATGCACCTATGTGCCGTATTTGGACACATAATCATAAACTATGCAATGAATATGGCCATCACCTTAGAAATTCATGGATGTTCATACATGATACCTTGTTTTGTAAAGGATTTTTTTTAATGATCATATTGCAAGTTTAGTATTTTTCCTCGCAACTAGTACACATAAAAGGACTCGATGTGAAAGGATTGCATTTATTGAATTTGTATTATTTTCTTTCATTTTTTTTCCAAAACTGGGTCATCAAAGCGGGGAGCTCGGAGGGGATAAGGATGGATGTGCTATATGAGAGATTCATCAATTATGAAAGATAGGTTTCCCATAATCGCAGGATCATCTGATCATATCGTATCCCCCATAAATAGTTATGAAACTACCAACCCTTGCCTAACTATATAAGAGACCGCGTCGAAGCTTCATCAAAGCAGGGACATGCTAGAGGATTTTGGCATGTACTCTAGCTCAAAGTAGATCGATGCAACACTATTTACAGCCCATGTCAAACAACAAAGACATGGGCTAGTGGCTACTGTCGGTGACACATGAAATGGGGTGTCCCAAGCACACTATAATTGAGTGCCCTAGCATGTAAGGATCAAACCATAAGTTTAATTGTGATGTGGTATGGCCAATGTGGATTTACTCTAAGTGTGAAATTACGATCTACTAGTCACTATATAAAAAGCATTAACGCTGAAGACGACTCGCCAGAACTATTTGCGTCCTTGATTCTGCTATCCTGGCCAACTATCACACCTGGTCTACTATCCCACCTGGTTCAACTTCGGCCTCCCTTCACTCCAGTATAGCGCCGACCAGAACTCCCTTTGGTTGATCAGTCCAGGAGCAGCCAAGCGGGATGATCAGGACGCCCCACAGTCACCTCCGGACCTCCCTCCACTCCGGACCAGGATGCTTGCCCGATGCCAGTAAGATCTCTCTCTGCATTTCAGTGCCTCCGCATTCTTCTACCAAAATGGGTTTGTAGGATCCTGGAAATGTGCCCCCGAATCTCATACACATACCGCTCCAAGGGGGGCTATTTTAGGTTTCCTGTAAAAAAATATGCGGGCCGGGCCAAGATGCGGGATCTGCTAGTCATTTTTGGCCCATAAACCTCATATCAGTCCAACTTTTCCAGATCAGGCCAATATGTAGGATCTGTTAGAGTTGTTCTTAGCCCAGTATACAAGAGGTAACCACTAGGTTGCCCCTGAGCTGAGTATAACCGTTACTTTCGTGATTACCTATTTAAAGTGTGCTTCTTCTCAATAAGCTCCCAACTTTCACATCTGATATCAAATGAAACATCACATACAAGAAAATTTTATATCTCACGCGAGAAAAAATAATAATCTTAGATAATTTGGATTTGAATTCATGTGCAAAACTAACGGTGAAATTATTGATACAATGACATGCTCCAATGAATTTTAATTTGTGTGTTGTTTGATTTGGATGTATTTAATTTTAGTGCTATAACATATTAAAATATGGAGAGCGCCCATACAACGCTTGTGGCGCAAGCAACGCCAACGAGCACTCACGCGCTGCGGGCTCTGGGCCGACCCAGCTAAGCTACGTCGCTCGCCATAGCTCGCTCGCTCGGCTGTTTCGACCGGTTCACCATTGTCAGGTCAACTGGTTGATCCTTGACCCATGGCATAGTTGACCGAGACCTTTCGAAAAAGTTTAGACTATGAAAAATTGTTCGCGAGTTTAAAAAAAGTTTGAGCTTTCAAAAAATGTTTACGAATTTAAAAAATGTTCATGAATTTGAAAGAAATGTTTGTCAATTCTAAAAAAAGACCACGAATTTGAAATTTGTACATGGACTCGAAAAATATTCACGAATTTGAAAAATGTTCGTGAATTTTAAAAATGTTAATGAATTCGAAAAAATGTTCGCCGATTCTAAAAAATGTTTGCGAACTCGAAAAATTTACCAAACTCAAAATAACTTCAAGTATTTGGCAAAAGCCCACGAATTCAAAAAAAAATCGTGGCATGAAAAAATATTTTCAAAAATGAAAATGTTCACGGAGTCAAAAAAAGTTTGTAAATTTGAAAAAATAAATCACGGCTTCCAAAAGAATCACGGAATTGTATAAATTTCCCAAATTTAATAAAAAGCATTCACGAATTTAAATAAGTTTGTGAATTTGAAAATTGTTTGGAATTTTTTTAAAAACCCTCGATTTTCAAGAAAAAATGTTCAGCATTTTCAAGGAAAAATTAATGAAATTTGAAATGAGAGAAATAAAAATTAAAAATAAATAGGAAAATGAAACATAAAAACCAAATAGAAAACCGAAAGAAAAACCAAGAAAACACTGATGAGAGAAACCTAGCAGAAAAAGAAGAAAAACTGGGCCAAAGTCACGGAATCGCAGCCTAATTTAACTCCTCGCCGCCCAGCCAACACCTATCTTTTTAATGGGCCTTGGCCCAGCCGTTCATTCTATTTAGGAATATAAGACTAATTATTCGAAATAACCATAACAGGGGTGGTAGCCCGTTGGTGATCGCTTGTTTCCCAACCGAGGTGGTAGCAGGCTCGATTCCTAGTAGGCATCATTTTATTTTCTTCATGCATGTCAAGTGGCCACCATTGTTGGTCATTTATTTTCTTCACGCATTTTGTATAGCAAGATTATTTATGTACGTATAATATGTTGTATGTCACTTTTTTATAGGAAGAATATGCATATATAATATGCTCCCATGCTAATATCTATAATTTTAAGAACAATTTTTGGCAATTATTCGCTATTTTTTATAGGTTAAACGAATGAATTTATGCGTACATATTGGAAGTACCTCTAGTTTGAGTCATATATGTATCTCAATTAAGGTTACGGAAAAAATGTTCAAGACCTATGTACAAGCTTATGTCATAGACAAAGATTGTTGAGAAAATCAATTTAGTGAAAAAATTGAACTTATGTTTGTAAGCACTGTGGCACTATTCCTTTTTATTAAAATATAGTTTACATTATTCCTTTTTTCTCTAAAGTTATGTAGTTTGTAACAGTATGCATCAACACATGATTATTAGTTACTGTATCAATAGTTGTAACACACCAGGAGTAGCAGAAACTTATATGTTACTACTATAGTGTGGCAGTAACACATTTTTGAATCTTATCAACTATGTGTTACTGTCCGTGCTGCAACACACATGATGTGTTACTGCAATTTTGCTCCGTAACACATTTTTCTGTATGTTACATGACTGTGTTACTTAATCTTTGTTTTGTTGTAGTGACTAAGGATTTACTCCTTGTGTACAGAGGTGATGCAGAGCTCATTGTAAGTGGTTACACTGACGCAGGCTTCATGACTGACCCAGATGACTTCAAATCTCAATCAGGCTATGTTTTCATATTGAACAGTGGCGCAGTTGATTGGAAAAGTTCCAAACAAAAGACTGTGGCGGATTCTACGACGGAGGCGGAATATGTTGCAGCTTTAGAAGCTTCCAAGGAGACGGTCTGGATCAAGCAGTTTCTTGAAGACCTTGGTGTGGTTCCAAGTGCGCTGGACCCGGTGGAGATCTATTGTGATAATAGTGGCGCCGTGGCTCAGACTAGGGAGCCATCTTCGCACCATAAGACAAGACATATTGAACGCAAATATAAACTCATTTAACATCATGTCTAAGCGGGTTTAGTGAAAGTACGCAAAGTTCAAACGGATCTGAACGTGTCAGACCCGATGACAAAGCCTCTACCACGAGCAAAGCATGAGCAGCACCGGATAGCCATTGGTGTTAGGGAAGCCATGTAACTGGATTATGACTCTAGTGCAAGTGGGAGTCTGTAGGAGATATGCCCTAGAGGCAGTAATAACAGTTATTTTGTATCTCCAAGTTTGTAATGAATGTTTATGTTCCATACTATAACTGCAATGATTCTCGAGTCTACAATATCCACGAGGCTCGGCGGGAAACTCATGTGCACGTGTGGTATAATAAACGGTAAAATGTATTCCTAGTCATGCCTCTAAGACTGGCCCAAGTATTGCATGATGATCCTGTTTTCCTGATCATGGGCATGTCTATGCCGGCAATTTTGAGGGCACAATGTTAGAAGAACACTTGTGTTGAATCGACCCGAATTGATGTTATGCTATGAGATACATTCGTCACAAGTTAATGGTTTATAACACAGAGGAAGTTAATGTTTGCATGATTCCTTAGACCATGAGAGTGTCGAGTTCTTTCATTCTTGCTTCGTGAACTTTGGGGTTTGTTAAACGTAATCCGTAACTGGGTGGCTATTACAGCGGCTTACGGGTTCACGGAAAAGTATGACAAGGAACGAGATAGCTCGAGATTGGGATTTGCTCCTCCGACGATGGAGAGATATTCTCGGGCCCTCTCAGTGTTACGGTATCCATCATCGTCTGGCCAGACACAATATGATTTGATCACAGGGATGCCGGAACACGGAAACGAGAAAAGAGAACAAAACCGGTAACGAGGTAACTGGCATAGTGGACAAGTTGTTGATCCACGGGGATGCAGATAAATCTCACCTCGGGTGTTTGTAACATATCGCAAAGCAACAGGAATAGCACACGGCAACCGGAGGTTCACTCGAATATTTATTCGTGTGGGTATAAGGGTCAATATGGGTGTCCACGGCTCCGATGTTGATCATTGATCGGAAAGTGTTTCGGGTCATGTCTATACTTCACCGAACCTATAGGGTCACACGCTTAAGGGTCATCTATCTGCTGAATACTAGACAGGGAATCTGAGAGAAAGTCACCGGAAAAGTTTCGGAGACAACGGAAGAGTTCCGGAGAGAGAACACTGGAAGAGTTTCGGTAAAACTGAAAAGTTGTTTCGGAGTATACCATTAAGTCAAATTGGTTTCGGCACACGCCTGGAAATTCTTGGAAGGTGCCAGAATTGTTCTGGGAACTTCTGGGATTTTCCGGGCGAAAAACCGGAAATGTTCCGGATATGCCGGAACCGCTTTGGTTGCTTTTCGCTGATGAAAATCATTGATCTGAAAATGTTTCGGAACGCGTCTAGAATTATTTTAGTGGGTACTAGAATTATTCTAAGACCCACAGAAATATTTTCGGATTTATCGATCGCGGAAAAATGGGTTCATGAATAGTGAAAAAGCACTTTATTGTTACTTTATGGAAAGCCACCTTTTTTGGGCTTTGTCCCAAAATATCTTGGGGATGACATGGATGGATGAGAGCCCCTCATGGGGGGCCCACTTGGTGTGGCCGGCCACAAGGGGAGCTCCTCCATGGAGCTCCTCTAGCCTTCCCATTATGCCCTTTGGAAATTCCATATGATGGGTTTTTTGGGTATTTCAAGTGCCACCCTACCCCTTGGGTTTTCCTATAAATAGAGGTGGAGAGGCACTCTCCACACTGACTCTTTCTCACGTACAAATGCCATGCATGATCTGGCCTTCTCTCTCCCTCCCCGCGAAATAGTTTCGTAGAGCCGAAAGGCTGTCTGGGTTCCGGTGGGAACTAGTTCTGGTCGGCGAAGCCCTGCCGGATAGCTGACACCGTATGTGTGCAACCCCGTAGAGAGGTCGTAGGTTCGATCTTTTGCCCGAGGAGCTATTCGAGGGTCCTCCCAAAGGGCTGTCCGAGTTACCGTTCGAGCTTCGAGGGTCCTCCCGAAGGGCTGTCCGTGACATCGTCCGGGGGACTGTCCGACCGCCTCCCGGAGGGTTGTCCGACGAGGGAGTACATCCTCGCAGTTGGGAGGTTGTAAATCCTAGCTGCGGGGATTTGCACCGACGATCTACATCGACTCTACTTCCGCTGCACTACGAGTCGGTAATGATCAGATCAAACCTTGTATGCAGTCTCCATAGTGATCCTGGGCGTGCTCGTTGTACCGAATTTTTTTTGTTTTCTGTCGTGTTCCTCTACATGCTGTATTGACATCATGTCATGTCCTAAATAAAGTTCCCACGAAGGATAATGAGGCTACTCCCTATGAGCAATGGGAAAAGAAAAGAACCACACTCTCTTGCGCACTTGGGGCTGTTTGTCGAAAGTCAACGTGCCGATAACCAAAAAGCACAAGTTGGGACCAAAGACCGTGGACTGCGTTTTTCTGGGCTATGCCAAGCATAGCGTCGGCTATAGATTTCTAGTGGTGAAATCTGATGTACACGACGTGAAGGTCGGTACGATCATGGAGTCTAAAGATGCTACATTCTTTGAGGATATTTTCCCCATGAGAGATATGCAAAGCACTTCTACACTGGAATCTGATGAGACTCCTGAACCTGCCATTCCGATGAAATATTTTGAACACAACAGTGATGAAAGTTCCACGGAGGATGACGAGGAAGCTCCTGTTAGGAGCAACAGATAGAGGACTGCAAAGTCCTTTGGTCATGATTTCCTTGTGTACCTCGTGGATGATGACACTCCCAGTACCATTTCAGAAGCCTATGCATCACCGGATGCTGACTACTGGAAGGACGCGGTCCGTAGAGAGATGGATTCCATCTTGGCTAATGGGACATGGGAGATCACAGATCGTCCTTATGGTTGCCAACCGTTGGGATGTAAGTGGGTGTTCAAAAGAAAGCTTAGGCCCGATGGTACTGTTGAAAAGTACAAGGCTAGGCTTGTGGCCAAGGGTTATACCCAGAAAGAATAAGAAGATTTCTTCGATACTTACTCACCTGTGGCTAGACTGACAACCATTCGAGTGTTACTCTCGTTGGCTGCCTCGCATGGTCTTCTCGTTCATCAGATGGACGTTAAGACGGCTTTCCTTAATGGAGAGCTAGACGAGGAAATTTACATGCAACAGCCAGATGGCTTTGTAGTGAATGGTCAGGAAAGGAAGGTGTGCAAGCTATTGAAATCTTTGTATGGCCTGAAACAAGCGCCTAAGCAATGGCATGAGAAGTTCAATACTACTCTGACATCTGCTGGCTTTGTTGTTAACAAAGCTGGCAAATGTGTATACTATCTCTATGGTGGGGGCGAAGGAGTGATATTGTGTCTGTATGTCGGTGACATACTGATATTTGGGACCCACCTCAAAGTCATTGAGGAGGTCAAGTCTTTTCTATCTCATAACTTTCAGATGAAGGACCTGGGCGTGGCTGATGCTATCTTGAACATCAAGCTACTAGGAGATAATGAGGGTGGGATTACACTTTTGCAATCCCACTATGTTGAGAAGATTTTGAGCCGTTTTGGATATTCGGACTGCAAACCTTCTGCAACACCATATGATCCTAGCGTGCGGATTCGAAAGTTCGAAGGCACGGCTGTAGATCAATTCAGATATTCTCAAGTGGTTGGTTCACTCATGTACCTAGCATGTGCTACTCGGCCTGATATATCATTTGCTGTGTGCAAACTGAGCCGGTTTGTTTCCAATCCTGGTGTTGTACACTGGCATGCTGTTGATCGAGTCATGCATTATTTGCAAGGTACTATGAACTATGGAATTCACTATTCTGGGTACCCGACGGTACTTGAGGGGTATAGTGATTCCAATTGGATATCTGATGCTGATGAGATGAAAGCCACAAGTGGATATATCTTCACACTTGGTGGTGGTGCTGTTTCCTGGAAGTCTTGCAAGCAGATGATCTTAACGAGATCGACTATGGAAGCATAACTCATAGCATTAGACACATCATGCGTCCAAGCAGAATGGCTTCGAGAGCTTTTGATGGATTTGCCAGTGGTTGACAAGCCAGTCCCGGCTATCCTTATGAACTGTGACAATCAAACCGTGATTGCCAAGGCTAAGAGTTCAAAGGACAACCTGAAATCCACAAAGCACATAAGAAGAAGATTGAAATCTGTCAGAAAATCAAGAAACTCCGGAGTGATAGCGTTGGATTATATCCAGACGGCTATAAATCTGGCAGACCCTTTTACGAAAGGGCTATCACGGATTGTGATAGAAAATGCATCAAGGGAGATGGGCATGATACCCACGTAAGTTGCCATGGGGGTAACCCAACCTATGTGATCGGAGATCCCGTGAATTAGGACCTGGGAAAACAATCCAGGGGTCAACTGAGGAGAGTATCCTTACTAAACCCACTCCGTTGGAGATGCAATACTCTCGTAATCTGTAAGGCAGGCTGACTTTTGTCCTAATGTGTTCCAAAGCTTGTGTAAGCAAGATGCTATCCTACAGAGCATTCTTTGGAGGAACACACCTATGTGAGCCCGACTGCTGGTCACAGTCTATGAGATTGGGTGATCTCTAGAAGCTCATGAGAAGGTAAGGAGTATGACTAATAAGCTCCACCCGTGGGGTTTAGCCTTTGGCAGCCACGTATCAGCTGACAATAGGCGAAACTTCTGCACGCCAAACTGACAATTCAAGGCATAGTTCATTGTTCAGTTGTGAAGAAGTCTAATCCTGTTGCTCTAGGTGGAAGTTCAACTTAACAGTCTCCACTGAAAATTCTGGTATATCAAACATTGTTTGGAACAGTTGACAATCTTATGTGCCTCGAGAAATGGTGGGGGGTTGTTGGATTATAGATGGGCTTAGGCCCATATAAGACAATAATCCCTGGTTAATCTCTAAGGCTCATTTAGGTGCATGGCAAGTGGTGGGAGTTTAGTCCCATACTGCTACAGTAGAGAGAGTAGAGAGAGTGAGACCCCTTTATAAGGGCTGCTCTACCACATGCCATTGGGAGCTTGGGAAGAGGAGTTGTACACACGCGCTCCTCCTCCTCCTCCGCCCGCCTCGCCACGCCTCGCCTCGTCACGACGCGCGCGCGCCGCGGGTTGCGGGAATGAACCGAGCCGAAGCTTATTTTTGCCGGTCAGGAACGGTTAATTAATCTGGGATTAATTAACGATTCGCTAACAGATGCGCCACTGTCCGAGACGTTGGACCGTGGGCAGTTTGCGTTCCCGGGATACGTCGACTCCCTTCACGGGTATGCGACCCTTCTCCGGGAACGACGACTCCCTTCCCGGGAGTGCGTCGACTCGGTCGTGGGCCTAAGCCCAGGCCCACGACTCCTTACCCGACGTCCTATATAAGAAGGCACTGGCCAGTGGAGTGACCTAACTTAGTTCACTCACTCCCTCCTGCACAACCCTAGCCGTCATCTACTGTTCCTCTCTCTGTGCTGGTTCTGGCGATCCCATCCCGACGACCGCGTGCACGGTTGGTCGGGAGAGTAGGTGCCTCCGGAACCCTGTCGTTCGAGATCCTGCCCGGGAGAACGGCAATAAGGTTTTTGGGGAGCGTCTCGACGCGACTGCTCCCGATCCGTCCCCGTCTTCGTCCTCCTCTGCTTCCACTACTTCCCGTGCATCGACCCCATGGCAAACGACGACGCCGCCACCAAGAAGAAGGCCATGGACGACGGCGAGGCTGCTGCTGCCGCCGCCGCGTTGGCTTGGCCAACCGGAGGGTATGATTTGCTCATCCCTCACTTACCCGTTTATGTGCTTATTCATGTGCTAGCCGTATATGTTCTGTTCATAGATGTTTTGGTTCTATGTACTGTACGTGCTCACATGCTTAGGTATCGGTATGAGATGCATACAGTATTTGCCATGTTTACTGTTTACTCGTGGATTAGCCTAATCGGAAAAGTGCTAATATTTCCATCAGAAATGACCCTTTCTACAAGGCTATGGCTATCAGTTGCTTGACCCCTTCTTGCCCTCACATGGATGAAATCTTGCTTTGGTGGCTCTGGCGGCGGAGGATTTTGATCAACAGCCTTACTAGCATTTCTTGAATCAGCTTCAGCATCTTTTCTGAAACTGCTATTATCATCACTGGATTTATTTGCCTTGAAACGCTTTGCTTCTGCATCAGTCTGCACATTAAGATTCCAGTGAATTACCGATTAGGACAGACGAGAGAAAGAACAATTGATCTCTTGCTCTCTGCAGAAGCTGTGCTATGGGCATTTTAGAATATAACAAAAATATTGTAAACTGCCTTCTGGCCTCCCAAGTCAAACAACTATTTAAACTGTCCATAGGCACATAATTAACCAGTCAATATAAGGGGCGCCAAGTCATATAATGGCACAAGTAAAATCAAAATTCACATATGACAATAATGATGGATTGCAGACTATCACCAATATGATTTCTGTAATAAAGTCGTGAACCAAATTCATTCTAACGTGAACGAATCTGAGGTTTGGCATTCACGTCTTTGTCACATTAATTTCGGTTGTATGACGTGGCTAGCTAAGATGGATTTAATCCCGAGTTTCACTTTTGCCAAAGCCTCTAAGTGCCATTCGTGTGTGCAAGCAAAGTAACCTCGTAAGCTTCACAAGCCTGCGAAGGAGAGACACCTGGCACCACTAGAGCTCATACATTCAGATCTATGTGAGATGAATGGTGTGTTGACTAAAGGTGGAAAGAAATATTTTATGACGTTGATTGATGATTCCACTAGATTTTGCTATGTGTATTTGTTAAATACTAAGGATGAGGCACTACACTACTTTAAAATCTATAAGGCAGAAGTTGAGAACCAACTTGAAAAGAAAATAAAACGAGTTCGGTCTGATCGTGGTGGAGAGTACTTTTCTAATGAGTTCGATTTATTCTATGCGGAACATGGTATTATTCATGACAGGACGCCTCCCTATTCACCCCAGTCAAACGGGGTTGTTGAACGGAAAAACCGTACTCTAACAGATTTGGTTAACGCCATGTTAGATACACCGGGTTTATCCAAGGCATGGTGGGGGGAGGCTGTGTAGGAGATATGCCCTAGAGGCAGTAATAACAGTTATTTCGTATCTCCAAGTTTGTAATGAATGTTTATGTTCCATGCTATAACTGCAATGATTCTCGAGTCTACAATATCCACGAGGCTCGGAGGGAAACTCATGTGCACGTGTGGTATAATAAACGGTAAAACGTATTCCTAGTCATGCCTCTAAGGCTGGCTCAAGTATTGCATGATGATCCTGTTTTCCTGATCATGGGCATGTCTATGCCGGCAATTTTGAGGGCACAATGTTAGAAAAACACTTGTGTTGAATCGACCCGAATTGATGTTATGTTATGAGATACATTCGTCACAAGTTAATGGTTTATAACACAGAGGAAGTTAATGTTTGCATGATTCCTTAGACCATGAGAGTGTCGAGTTCCTTCATTCTTGCTTCGTGAACTTTGGGGTTTGTTAAACGTCATCCGTAACTGGGTGGCTATCACGGCGGCTTACGGGTTCACGGAAAAGTATGACAAGGAACGAGATAGCTTGAGATTGGGATTTGCTCCTCCGACGATGGAGAGATATTCTTGGGCCCTCTCGGTGTTACGGTATCCATCATCGTCTGGCCAGACACAATGTGATTTGATCACAGGGATGCCGGAACACGGAAACGAGAAAAGAGAACAAAACTGGTAATGAGGTAACTGGCATAGTGGACAAGTTGTTGATCCACAGGGATGCAGATAAATCTCACCTCGGGTGTTTGTAACATATCGCAAAGCAACAGGAATAGCACACGGCAACCGGAGGTTCACAAGAATATTTATTCATGTGGGTATAAGGGTCAATATGGGTGTCCACGGCTCCGATGTTGATCATTGATCGGGAAGTGTTCCGGGTCATGTCTATACTTCACCGAACCTATAGGGTCATATGCTTAAGGGTCATCTATCTGCTGAATACTAGACATGGAGTCTGAGAGAAAGTCACCGGAAAAGTTTCGGAGACAACGGAAGAGTTCCGGAGAGAGAACACCGGAAGAGTTTCGGTAAAACTGAAAAGTTGTTTCGCAGTATACCATTAAGTCAAATTGGTTTCGGCACACGCCTGGAAATTCTTGGAAGGTGCCAGAATTGTTCTGGGAACTTCTGGGATTTTTCCGGAGGAAAAACCGAAAATGTTCCGGAGCTGCCGGAACCGCTTTGGTTGCTTTTCGATGATGAAAATCATTGATCTTAAAATGTTTCGGAACGCGTCCAGAATTATTTTAGTGGGTACTGCAATTATTCTAAGACCCACAGAAATATTTTCGGATTTATCGGTCGCGGAAAAATGGGTTCATGAATAGTGAAAAAGCACTTTTTGGTTACTTTATGGAAAGCCACCTTTTTGGGCTTTGTCCCAAAATATCTTGGGGATGACATGGATTGATGAGAGCCCCTCATGGGGGGCCCACGTGGTGTGGCCGGCCACAAGGGGAGCACCTCCATGGAGCTCCTCTAGCCTTCCCATTATGCCCTTTGGAAATTCCATATGATGGGTTTTTTGGGTATTTCAAGTGCCACCCTACCCCTTGGGTTTTCCTATAAATAGAGGTGGAGAGGCACTCTCCACACTGACTCTTTCTCACATACAAATGCCATGCATGATCTGGCCTTCTCTCTCCCTCCCCGCGAAATAGTTTCGTAGAGCCAAAAGGCTGTCTGGGTTCCGGTGGGAACTAGTTCTGGACGGCGAAGCCCTGCCGGATAGCTGACACCGTATGTGTGCAACCCCGTAGAGAGGTCGTAGGTTCGATCTTTTGCCCGAGGGGATATTCGAGGGTCCTCCCGAAGGGCTATCCGAGTTACCGTTCGAGCTTCGAGGGTCCTCCCGAAGGGCTGTCTGTGACATCGTCCGGGGGACTGTCCGACTGCCTCCCGAAGGGCTGTCCGACGAGGGAGTACATCCTCGCGGTTGGGAGGTTGTAAATCCTAGCTGCGGGGATCTGCACCGACGATCTACATCGACTCTAATTCCGCTGCGCTACGAGTCGGTAATGATCAGATCAAACCTTGTATGCAGTCTCCATAGTGATCCTGGGCGTGCTCGCTGTACCGAGATTTTTTGTTTTCTGTCGTGTTCCCCTACAGTGGCATCAAGAGCCTTGCTTTGCGTAGATTCAGGTTACGATCTAGAATACATAGAGATGTATGGGTATTGCATAATATAATTTTGTAGTTGATGAGATCTATTGCTGAAAATTGTTTATGCGGGTGGCAGATGAAATCTGTTACCCGATGTTATTGATGCTTCCCTAGAATTTGCGTATTTCTGATCTTGAAATGGCATGGTGGAATTTCACAAAGTTCTGGCAA
Source organism: Elymus sibiricus (assembly GCA_039707655.1). Taxonomy (NCBI): domain Eukaryota; kingdom Viridiplantae; phylum Streptophyta; class Magnoliopsida; order Poales; family Poaceae; genus Elymus; species Elymus sibiricus. The sequence goes on from CM077672.1 coordinate 429,310,946, forward strand.
TCCGCGATCCTGATTGATCAACGAAGTGCTATCAGTTCTTTGGGTTCCACCATAGTTAAAACAAAGATGAAATTTCGCAGACGAAAGGGCAATGCAGATATGATCTGCACGGGGGTCATGCGTATGACGAAGTTCAGTATGGGGCTCGTGATTTTATTATCTCGTGTTTCATACACCCCGCAAAGTTAAACTAGCGACTTGAATAATCATACTTGATGATAAACGTTGGTAGCTGCGGTTTAAGTCAAAACCTTAGAAGCCACGTAAAATAAAATTTTGCATAAACCGATTAGAGGCGTCTAACTTGGTTTTGCAGGATGTGCATGTGATGTGGTATAGCAGTTCTCGTATTAATTGGATTATGTATGAGATGACTATATGATGTAAATTTACTAACATGACCTACGTGTCATGATTCGGCCTGATGGCTGGAGCCATATGATTGTTACTTTAATGACCTGCGTGTTAACCTTAAGTATTGCACTTATTTTATTCGCTATAGAGATAGCAGTATTATCTGGTGCATCGACAAGGTGGTGGCAATCTTCGCGAAGGTGAACACCGATGCAAATGCCAAAGACGAAGAAATACAAGACTTCTTCGTCAGAAAGGGCTATACCATATCATGCTATTATGAATTGCCTGAGATGTTTATCCCTTGTGATGCACCCTTTTTGATTGCACGGCAGTCGCTTTTTATTAGGGTGATCTCTCACTTAAAATATCAAGTAGTTAGTGTTCTCCCAAGTGTAGCACCGTTACGGCACATATCTCTTCGGGGCATCACATGATCTCCATGGGTGCGAACGATTAGAGAAGTGTGAGGCGGGTGAGTTGAGACCTCGCAGCAAGATCACTTGGTTGACTTGACGTTCAGGCAGGACAGTCCTGAGCTCGGAACACATGCATCGAAAGATGAACAAGAATCACATAGAGATGTGATCGGCCAGTTTGCCTACCGATTGAAGTTCACGCCATTTGTGTTCATCTCAAACCGTGGCGTTGAATGGAAATGCGGGTCTTGAATCACTCATAATCAATTTTGAGAGATATTGATTTGAGTGGGAGCGCACTTTAGAATAAAATTGTTTATTCACTAGTGCAAATTAATTATGGACAAAGTCTAAGTGAAACTTGTGTTTACCGTTGTAGATCAAATGGCTCGCAACACCACGTTCAACTTGGGCCCGATGTTAGAGAAAGAGAAGTTAGCTGCGACTGGAAACAACTATGCGGACTGGGTCCGTAACCTGAGGATTGTCCTCAGGAGCACTAAGAGAATGTATGTGCTTGAAAATCCTCTTCCAGCTAAACCGGCGGAAACTGCCCCGGAAGATGAACAAAATGTCTGGGCCACTAAGGATGATGATTACAACTTAGTGTGGTGCCTCATGCTAGCTTGCATGAGTCCAGAGCTTCAAAAACGTTTTGAATTCCATAACGCCCGTGATATGATCCGGGAATTGGATGCTCTGTACATGGAAACCGCACGATCTGAACGTTTTGATATTATGAAGACCATGATGGATTAATTGCAAGATGGCCGAGGGCAGTTCAGTTGGCGAACACGTGGTCAAAATGATTGGCTACGCTGAAAGGCTTAAAACCCTGGAATTTCCAATTCCACCAGCCCATATGATGGACATGTTGCTTTCTTCACTCCCCCCGTCTTACGACGGTTTTATCACGAACTACAACATGAGTGGGATGGAGAAGACACCAAATGAGATGCTCGCCATGCTGAAAACTGCGGAAGGAGGACTGCGAAAAAATCACAAGCAAGTGTTGCTTGTGAATAAAACCGCCAGTTTCAAAAAGAAAGGCAAGTCCAAGAAGGGCAAGGGCGCCGGTAAGACCGGCTCCCAAAGCAACTCTAAGGGCGGAGCCAAGAATGAAACTGAGTGCTTCTACTGCAAGGGCACAGGACACTGGAAGAGAAACTGCAAGAAGTATCTGGAAGATAAGAAGTCCGGGAAAACCGGAAAAGGTATAACTGTTATATGGGTTAATGTCATTGATGTTTTGCTTGCTAGCGAAAATTATAAGTCTTGGGTATTTGATACCGGATATGTTGCTCACATTTGCAACTCGATACAGGGGCTTCTAAAGGTGCGCAAGCTGGCAAAGAATGAAGTCATGATGCGCGTCGGGAACGGCGCTGGGATCGCCGCTCAAGCCGTCGGCATTATGCCTCTACGTCTTCCTTCGGGATTTACCTTAGAACTAAGTAACTGTTATTTTGTTCAGGCATTGTGTAGAAACATTATCTCTGGATCATGTTTAGTACACGATGGGTACTCCTACAAGTCTGAGAACAATGGTTGTTCGCTTTATTGTAAGGATATGTTTTATGGATTTGCACCCATTGTTGGGGGCCTTTTCATACTAAATCTTGAATGTGGAAATGATGTCTTTAACGTGAATGCTAAACGCCTTAAGAAGGCTGATACCACCACCACTTACTTGTGGCACTGTCGGCTTGGCCACATCGGAAAGAAACGTATGCAAAGACTCCATAAAGATGGAGTTCTACCGTCCTTTGATTTTGAATCATTTGACATATGTGAAGCTTGTCTAATGGGGAAAATGATCAAGACGCCGTTCACGGGTCATCCCGAATGGGCGGGTGAATTATTGGAAATAATACATAGTGATGTATGTGAGCCGATGAGCACAACTGCACGGGGTGGGTATTTCTACTTCGTGACTTTTACTGATGATTTGAGTCGGTATGGCTATATCTACTTGATGAAGCATAAGTCGGAAACCTTTGAAAAGTTCAAAGAATTTCAGAATGAGGTAGAAAATCATCGTAACAAAAGAATTAAGTTTCTGCGATCAGATCGCGGGGGCGAATATCTTAGTCATGAGTTTAGCCAACATCTGAGTGACCGTGGAATCGTTTCACAGCTTACGCCTCCCGGAACTCCACAGCGAAACGGAGTGTCGGAAAGACGTAACCGAACTCTGTCAGACATGGTAAGGTCGATGATGTCTCTTACAGATATACCGATATCTTTTTGGGGTCACGCACTACTCACTGTCGCTTGTACATTAAACAGAGCACCGTCTAAGTCTGTTGAGACGACGCCATTTGAATTATGGTATCGGAAGAAACCCAATGTGTCGCACCTCAAGGTTTGGGGTTGTGAAGCTTATGTAAAACATTTACAACCAAGCAAACTCGACCCCAGATCAGACAAATGTTACTTTGTAGGTTATCCAAACAACACCATTGGGTATTCCTTCTACCACCAGTCCGAGGGCAAAGTGTTTGTCGCAAGAGTTGGACACTTTCTTGAGAAAGAATTTCTCGCTAAAGAATCAACTGGGAGGACAGTACAACTTAATGAGATTAGTGAATCTTCGACGACAGTTGATATGGCTAAGGAACCGGAAGTAATTCCGCAAATTATCCCTACAACCGAGCCGGAAGTTGTCGCATGTGATGCGGAAACTTCAGACAATGTTGTAACTGAACCGCGCAGATCAGGTAGGGCTATCTAGCCACCTGAGTGGTTTCATAACGAAATCTTCATCCTTGAAGACGATGAACCTGCGCACTACAAGGAAGCGATGGCGGGGCCCAGCTCAAGGGAATGGCACAAGGCCATGAAATCCGAAATGGAATCCATGTACGAAAACCAAGTTTGGAACTTGGAAGAACTTCCAGAAGGCGTTAAGCCCATTGGTTGTAAATGGATTTTCAAAAGAAAGACAGACACGGATGGTAACATTACTATCCATAAAGCTAGACTTGTCGCGAAAGGGTTCACGCAAGTTCCAGGAGTGGACTACGACGAGACTTTCTCGCCCGTAGCTATGCTTAAGTCTGTTCGGATATTACTAGCAATTGCTGCTTATTTCGATTATGAAATATGGCAGATGGACGTCAAAACGGCTTTCCTAAATGGAAATCTCAAAGAAGATGTATACATGATACAGCCCGAAGGTTTTGTTGTTCATGAGGATGCTGGAAAGGTATGCAAACTTCAGAGGGCCATTTATGGTCTGAAGCAAGCATCAAGGAGCTGGGACATTCGTTTCGATGAAGTGGTCAAACAGTTTGGCTTCATCAGGAATGACGAAGAATCTTTGTGTTTACAAGAAGTTTAGTGGGAGCGCAAAAGCATTTCTAATCTTGTATGTGGATGACATATTGTTGATTGGAAATGACGTGAATTTTCTTAGCGAAATAAAAGACTCATTGAAGAAGAGTTTTTCAATGAAAGACTTAGGCGAAGCAGCATATGTATTGAGCATCAGAATCTATAGAGATAGATCAAAACGCCTGATAGCGTTTAGCCAAAGCACGTACATTGACAAGGTGTTGAAAAGGTTCGACATGGAGAACTCCAAGAAAGGCCTACTCCCCATGTCACCTGGCACAGTGCTTTGCAAGAATTAGTGTCCTCGGACTCTCGATGAGCGAGTACAAATGAATGATGTTCCATATGCTTCGGCAGTTGGTTCTATTATGTATGCCATGCTATGTACAAGACCGGATGTTTCCTATGCGCTAAGTGTTAGCAGCCGGTACCAAAGTGATCCAGGATTGGAACACTGGGCCGCAGTCAAAAATATTCTTAAGTACCTCAGAAGGACTAAGGATTTACTCCTTGTGTACAGAGGTGATGCAGAGCTCATTGTAAGTGGTTACACTGATGCAGGCTTCATGACTGACCCAGATGACTTCAAATCTCAATCAGGCTATGTTTTCATATTGAACAGTGGCGCAGATAATTGGAAAAGTTCCAAACAAAAGACTGTGGCGGATTCTACGACGGAGGTGGAATATGTTGCAGCTTCAGAAGCTTCCAAGGAGGCGGTCTGGATCAAGCAGTTTCTTTAAGACCTTGGTGTGGTTCCAAGTGCGCTGGACCCGGTAGAGATCTATTGTGATAATAGTGGCGCCGTGTCTCAGGCTAGGGAGCCATCTTCGCACCATAAGACAAGACATATTGAACGCAAATATAAACTCATTTGACATCATGTCGAAGCGGGTTTAGTGAAAGTACGCAAAGTTCAAACGGATCTGAACGTGTCAGACCCGATGACAAAGCCTCTACCACGAGCAAAGCATGAGCAGCACCGGATAGCCATTGGTGTTAGGGAAGCCATGTAACTGGATTATGACTCTAGTGCAAGTGGGAGTCTGTAGGAGATATGCCCTAGAGGCAGTAATAACAGTTATTTTGTATCTCCAAGTTTGTAATGAATGTTTATGTTCCATACTATAACTGCAATGATTCTCGAGTCTACAATATCCACGAGGCTCGAAGGGAAACTCATGTGCACGTGTGGTATAATAAACGGTAAAATGTATTCCTAGTCATGCCTCTAAGACTGGCTCAAGTATTGCATGATGATCCTGTTTTCCTGATCATGGGCATGTCTATGCCGGCAATTTTGAGGGCACAATGTTAGAAGAACACTTGTGTTGAATCGACCCGAATTGATGTTATGCTATGAGATACATTCGTCACAAGTTAATGGTTTATAACACAGAGGAAGTTAATGTTTGCATGATTCCTTAGACCATGAGAGTGTCGAGTTCCTTCATTCTTGCTTCGTGAACTTTGGGGTTTGTTAAACGTAATCCGTAACTGGGTGGCTATTACGGCGGCTTACAGGTTCACGGAAAAGTATGACAAGGAACGAGATAGCTCGAGATTGGGATTTGCTCCTCCGACGATGGAGAGATATTCTCAGGCCCTCTCAGTGTTACGGTATCCATCATCGTCTGGCCAGACACAATGTGATTTGATCACAGGGATGCCGGAACACGGAAACGAGAAAAGAGAACAAAACCGGTAACGAGGTAACTGGCATAGTGGACAAGATGTTGATCCACGGGGATGCAGATAAATCTCACCTCGGGTGTTTGTAACATATCGCAAAGCAACAGGAATAGCACACGGCAACCGGAGGTTCACTCGAATATTTATTCGTGTGGGTATAAGGGTCAATATGGGTGTCCACGGCTCCGATGTTGATCATTGATCGGAAAGTGTTCCGGGTCATGTCTATACTTCACCGAACCTATAGGGTCACACGCTTAAGGGTCATCTATCTGCTGAATACTAGACAGGGAATCTGAGAGAAAGTCACCGGAAAAGTTTCGGAGACAACAGAAGAGTTCCGGAGAGAGAACACTGGAAGAGTTTCGGTAAAACTGAAAAGTTGTTTCGGAGTATACCATTAAGTCAAATTGGTTTCGGCACACGCCTGGAAATTCTTGGAAGGTGCCAGAATTGTTCTGGGAACTTCTAGGATTTTTCCGGGGGAAAAACCGGAAATGTTCCGGAGCTGCCGGAACCGCTTTGGTTGTTTTTCGCTGATGAAAATCATTGATCTGAAAATGTTTCGGAACGCGTCCAGAATTATTTTAGTGGGTACTGGAATTATTCTAAGACCCACAGAAATATTTTCAGATTTATCGGTCAAGGAAAAATGGGTTCATGAATAGTGAAAAAGCACTTTATTGTTACTTTATGGAAAGCCACCTTTTTTGGGCTTTGTCCCAAAATATCTTGGGGATGACATGGATGGATGAGAGCCCCTCATGGGGGCCCACTTGGTGTGGCCGGCCACAAGGGGAGCTCCTCCATGTAGCTCCTCTAGCCTTCCCATTATGCCCTTTGGAAATTCCATATGATGGGTTTTTTGGGTATTTCAAGTGCCACCCTACCCCTTGGGTTTTCCTATAAATAGAGGTGGAGAGGCACTCTCCACACTGACTCTTTCTCACATACAAATGCCATGCATGATCTGGCCTTCTCTCTCCCTCCCCGCGAAATAGTTTCGTAGAGCCGAAAGGCTGTCTGGGTTCCGGTGGGAACTAGTTCTGGACGGCGAAGCCCTGCCGGATAGCTGACACCGTATGTGTGCAACCCCGTAGAGAGGTCGTAGGTTCGATCTTTTGCCCGAGGGGCTATTCGAGGGTCCTCCCGAAGGGCTGTCCGAGTTACCGTTCGAGCTTCGAGGGTCCTCCCAAAGGGCTGTCCGTGACATCGTCCGGGGGACTGTCCGACCGCCTCCCGAAGGGTTGTCCGACGAGGGAGTACATCCTCGTAGTTGGGAGGTTGTAAATCCTAACTGCGGGGATCTGCACCGACGATCTACATCAACTCTACTTCCGCTGCACTACGAGTCGGTAATGATCAGATCAAACCTTGTATGCAGTCTCCATAGTGATCCTGGGCGTGCTCGCTGTACCGATTTTTTTTGTTTTCTGTCGTGTTCCCCTACAGGCTGTATTGACATCATGTCATGTCCTTAATAAAGTTCCCACAAAGGATAATGAGGCTACTCCCTATGAGCAATGGGTAAAGAAAAGAACCACACTCTCTTACTTGCGCACTTGGGGTTGTTTGGCAAAAGTCAACGTGCCGATAACCAAAAAGCACAAGTTGGGACCAAAGACTGTGGACTGCGTTTTTCTGGGCTATGCCAAGCATAGCGTCGGCTATAGATTTCTAGTGGTGAAATCTGATGTACACGACGTGAAGGTCGGTACGATCATGGAGTCTAAAGATGCTACATTCTTTGAGGATATTTTCCCCATGAGAGATATGCAAAGCACTTCTAGACTGGAATCTGATGAGACTCCTGAACCTGTCATTCCGATGAAATATTATGAACACAAAAGTGATGAAAGTTCCACGGAGGATGACGAGGAAGCTCCTGTTAGGAGCAACAGATAGAGGACTGCAAAGTCCTTTGGTCATGATTTCCTTGTGTACCTCGTGGATGATGACACTCCCAGTACCATTTCAGAAGCCTATGCATCACCGGATGCTGACTACTGGAAGGACGCGGTCCGTAGAGAGATGGATTCCATCTTGGCTAATGGGACATGGGAGATCACAGATCGTCCTTATGGTTGCCAACCATTGGGATGTAAGTGGGTGTTCAAAAGAAAGCTTAGGCCCGATGGTACTGTTGAAAAGTACAAGGCTAGGCTTGTGGCCAAGGGTTATACCTAGAAAGAAGAAGAAGATTTCTTCGATACTTACTCACCTGTGGCTAGACTGACAACCATTCGAGTGTTACTCTCGTTGGCTGCCTCGCATGGTCTTCTCATTCATCAGATGGACGTTAAGACGGCTTTCCTTAATGGAGAGCTAGACGAGGAAATTTACATGCAACAGCCAGATGGCTTTGTAGTGAATGGTCAGGAAAGGAAGGTGTGCAAGCTATTGAAATCTTTGTATGGCCTGAAACAAGCGCCTAAGCAATGGCATGAGAAGTTCAATACTACTCTGACATCTGTTGGCTTTGTTGTTAACAAAGCTGACAAATGTGTATACTATCGCTATGGTGGGGGCGAAGGAGTGATACTGTGTCTGTATGTCGGTGACATACTGATATTTGGGACCCACCTCAAAGTCATTGAGGAGGTCAAGTCTTTTCTATCTCATAACTTTCAGATGAAGGACCTGGGCGTGGCTGATGCTATCTTGAACATCAAGCTACTAAGAGATAATGAGGGTGGGATTACACTTTTGCAATCCCACTATGTTGAGAAGATTTTGAGCCGTTTTGGATATTCGGACTGCAAACCTTCTGCAACACCATATGATCCTAGCGTGCGGATTCAAAAGTTCGAAGGCACGGCTGTAGATCAATTGAGATATTCTCAAGTGGTTGGTTCACTCATGTACCTAGCATGTGCTACTCGGCCTGATATATCATTTGCTATGTGCAAACTGAGCCGGTTTGTTTCCAATCCGGGTGTTGTACACTGGCATGCTGTTGATCGAGTCATGCGTTATTTGCAAGGTACTGTGAACTATGGAATTCACTATTCTGGGTACCCGACGGTACTTGAGGGGTATAGTGATTCCAATTGGATATCTGATGCTGATGAGATGAAAGCCTCAAGTGGATATGTCTTCACACTTGGTGGTGGTGCTGTTTCCTGGAAGTCTTGCAAGCAGATGATCTTAACGAGATCGACTATGGAAGCAGAACTCATAGCATTAGACACATCATGTGTCCAAGCAGAATGGCTTCGAGAGCTTTTGATGGATTTGCCAGTGGTTGATAAGCCAGTCCCGGCTATCCTTATGAACTGTGACAATCAAACCGTGATTGCCAAGGCTAAGAGTTCAAAGGACAACCTGAAATCCACAAAGCACATAAGAAGAAGATTGAAATCTGTCAAAAAATCAAGAAACTCCGGAGTGATAGCATTGGATTATATCCAGACGGCTAAAAATCTGGCAGACCCTTTTACGAAAGGGCTATCACGGATTGTGATAGAAAATGCATCAAGGGAGATGGGCATGATACCCACGTAAGTTGCCATGGGGGTAACCCAACCTATGTGATCGGAGATCCCGTGAATTAGGACCTGGGAAAACAATCCAGGGGTCAACTGAGGAGAGTATCCTTACTAAACCCACTCCGTTGGAGATGCAATACTCTCGTAATCTGTAAGGCAGGCTGACTTTTGTCCTAATGTGTTCCAAAGCTTGTGTAAGCAAGATGCTATCCTACAGAGCATTCTTTGGAGGAACACACCTATGTGAGCCCGACTGCTGGTCACAGTCTATGAGATTGGGTGATCTCTAGAAGCTCATGAGAAGGTAAGGAGTATGACTAATAAGCTCCACCCGTGGGGTTTAGCCTTCGGCAGCCACGTATCAGCTGACAATAGGCGAAACTTCTGCACGCCAAACTGACAATTCAAGGCATAGTTCATTGTTCAGTTGTGAAGAAGTCTAATCCTGTTGCTCTAGGTGGAAGTTCAACTTAACAGTCTCCACTGAAAATTCTGGTATATCAAACATTGTTTGGAACAGTTGACAATCTTATGTGCCTCGAGATCTGGTGGGGGATTGTTGGATTATAGATGGGCTTAGGCCCATATAAGACAATAATCCCTGGTTAATCTCTTAGGCCCATTTAGGTGCATGGCAAGTGGTGGGAGTTTAGTCCCATACTGCTACAGTAGAGAGAGTAGAGAGAGTGAGACCCCTTTATAAGGGCTGCTCTACCACATGCCATTGGGAGCTTGGGAAGAGGAGTTGTACACACGCGCTCCTCCTCCTCCGCCGCCCGCCTCGCCACGCCTCGCCTCGTCACGACGCGCGCGCGCCGCGGGTTGCGGGAATGAACCGAGCCGAAGCTTATTTTTGCCGGTCAGGAACGGTTAATTAATCTGGGATTAATTAACGAGTCGCTAACAGATGCGCCACTGTCCGAGACGTTGGACCGTTGGCAGTTTGCGTTCCCGGGATACGTCGACTCCCTTCACGGGTGTGCGACCCTTCTCCGGGAATGACGACTCCCTTCCCGGGAGTGCGTCGACTCGGTCATGGGCCTAAGCCCAGGCCCACGACTCCTTACCCGACGGCCTATATAAGAAGGCACTGGCCAGTGGAGTGACCTAACTTAGTTCACTCACTCCCTCCTGCACAACCCTAGCCGTCATCTACTGTTCCTCTCTCTGTGCTGGTTCCGGTGATCCCATCCCGACGACCGCGTGCACGGTTGGTTGGGAGAGTAGGTGCCTCCGGAACCCTGTCGTTCGAGATCCTGCCCGGGAGAACGGCAATAAGGTTTTTGGGGAGCGTCTCGACGCGACTGCTCCCGATCCGTCCCCGTCTTCGTCCTCCTCTGCTTCCACTACTTCCCCTGCATCGACCCCATGGCGAACGACGACGCCGCCGCCAAGAAGAAGGCCACGGACGACGCCGAGGCTGCTGTTGCCGCCGCCGCGTTGGCTTGGCCAACCGGAGGGTATGATTTGCTCATCCCTCACTTACTCGTTTATGTGCTTATTCATGTGCTAGCCGTATATGTTTTGGTTCTATGTACTGTACGTGCTCACATGCTTAGGTATCGGTATGAGATGCATACAGTATTTGCCATGTTTACTGTTTACTCGTGGATTAGCCTAATCGGAAAAGTGCTAATATTTCCATCAGAAATGACCCTTTCTGCAAGGCTATGGCTGTCAGTTGCTTGACCCCTTCTTGCCCTCACATGGTTGAAATCTTGCTTTGGTGGCTCTGGCGGCGGAGGATTTTGATCAACAGCCTTACTAGCATTTCTTGAATCAGCTTCAGCATCTTTTCTGAAACTGCCATTATCATCACTGGATTTATTTGCCTTGAAACGCTTTGCTTCTGCATCAGTCTGCACATTAAGATTCCAGTGAATTACCGATTAGGACAGACGAGAGAAAGAACAATTGATCTCTTGCTCTCTGCAGAAGCTGTGCTATGGGCATTTTAGAATATAACAAAAATATTGTAAACTGCCTTCTGGCCTCCCAAGTCAAACAACTATTTAAACTGTCCATAGGCACATAATTAACCAGTCAATATAAGGGGCGCAAAGTCATATAATGGCACCGGTAAAATCAAAAATCACATATGACAATAATGATGGATTGCAGACTATCACCAATATGATGTCTGCTAAAATATCACAGTAGGTTACTGCAAGTAGAAGATGCAAAACACTCTGGACCACAGGACCAGTAGGTTGTTGACTCAGTACTTCAGTAGTTAGTGCTGGAGATAGTTTGGCCGGCTCCAAGAGGTTTGACGGGGCGTCTCGTCGGAGAATGTTGCGGACCTGGGTGATCCGCTTCATCCGGGTCTCGAAGGTCTTGTCAGACAGTCAGAGCGGGGAGGTTCTCGTTGGGTCGGTTCCGCCAAAGTACAACCACATTCCCCTGACGCGGGCCTGAAGTGGCTAGATCCTCCGGCTGACCCAGGCGGCAACTATATCATTGCTGGTCAGGTCTGACTCTGAGAGAGGGACCACCTGCACCATCAGGATATTAGCCTGGGTCTGCTCCACCCGCGTGAGCTTGAGCAACCACCCGGTGTGCCAATCCGCGGCCTCGGGCATGTACGGAGGCAATCTAAAGCCCAAGCCAAAGGCAAAGATGTTGATGCTCCAACAACATCAACATCGACTCCGAGGGCGTAACTTGAACTAGAAAATTGCTACATGCTATGACCCCAATAGTAAGGCCTTCATCTTTGGGGGAAAGCCTTTCAGATGACTGTGGAAGATGTCGAGCATATCCTAGGTGTGCCCGCATTGGGCCAAGAGTTTTTTCCATGCGAATCAATTCAAGCATCTGCATTATACGAAGAGCTGAAAGGTCCTAGCGAAAATAAAATCACTTTGAAAGGGCTTGCTGAAAAAATCAAAATAAACAAGGGGTCAACTTTCATCCGCGCCTATGTAATGTACACAATAGGTGTGCTTACGTGTCCAACAGCACAGAGGCACGTCAACACAAAGTACCTAAGGACTAGTAGCAGACATATCTAGAATAACGATGGTGAATTTTGCACTCCTCACTCTTACTCATCAGATGGCCAGCATCACCAAGTTTAAAGATGGAAGCTCGAATTTGGAGGGGAACCTCCCATTGCTACAGGTTGGAAAAGCTATAACTATCTGAGTGGGAGGTTCATATAGATTCATATAGTTATAGCCTTTTCTAACCTGTAGGCTGTAGCAATGGGAGGTTCCCCTCCAAATTCGAGTTTCCGTCTTTAAACTTGGTGATGTTGGCCATCATATGGTTAAGAGTAGTGAGTACAAAATTCACCATCCTTATTCTACATATGTCTGCTACCAGTCCTAGGTACTTCGTGTTGACGTGCCTCTGTGTTGCTAGACACATAAGCACACCTATTGTATACATTACATAGGCACAGATGAAAGTTGACCCCTTGCTGTTTTTTATTTTTGTAGCAAGCCCTTTCAAAGTGATTTTATTTTCGCTAGGGTCTTCCAGCTCTTCGTACAATGCAGATGCTTAGACCTGGTTCGTATGGAAAACACTCTTGGCCCAATGTGGGCACACCCATGATATGCTCGACATCTTCCACAGTCATCTGAAAGGCCTTTGTCCCAAAGATGAAGGTCTTACTGTTGGGGTCATAGCATATAGCAATTTTCTGGTTCAAGTTATGCCTAATGTTCATTTTTCTTCACACGGTAATGGAGCGACCACTTATCTGTGATCACGGACCTGGGATGGTTCCGGTGCATCACCTCCAAAAAAGAATGGAGCAACCACTTATATGATGCCACGGTCTCGTCCAATACAATGCCGACCCCAAAGACAACTGTGCTGCGATGGTGGTTCAATCCAATGAATGTGACAAATGGCAAGTTATATTTGTTCACATGGTACGTGCTGTCAAACACAACAACCTCACCAAAGGCATCATAGTCCAACCGGGACTGCACGTCTGACCAAAAAAGGTTTTGCAGATGGCCTTCGCTGTTGTGTCGTACCTGTAAAAAAATTCAGAATCTCTCTCTTCCTGCGCTGCCGTATAGTTCAGCATGTATTGGGCATGGAAATCTTTGATCCTTTGCTTCTTGTACTTGGCAACAAAATTATATAGGTCCCGAGACACACAGCCGAATTTGTCATAACCACCGTGCTGCTTCTCCATTACCTCCATTATCTGATGTGCGCGTAGACCACCAATATCATACTCAATGGCATCATCCTTTTGAGCATCATTAAGTCCACGATTAGACCATAAGAAAGGTGTCTGGTCAGGCTTAGTGAATTCATGGTTATGCTGGTCCACAAATTCCTTGACAAACCATTTACGAGTTTCCGTATTGAGCTCGATCTGCAGTCGAGCGTCACATCCACAACGAGCGAGTGCCCTTGGTTTTCTTTTCCGGTTGGACCTTTCAAAGTTTTTCATGGACCTATATCTTTCTTTGATGCACATGTACAACCTTTGGATTCTTATGCCTCCCTTGTTTTCACATTGGCCTTCCTGACACTGAACCCTTCCGCTTTAGCATATTTATTACAGAACTCGAAAACTTTGTTCCTCGCTTGTGAATGTTTGACTAACCATCCTGTAATATTCTTCAATTTCCTCTATGCTGACGTGGTGAGCATCAATGTTGTGCAACTGCCATCCACAAAGAAACTGAATAATGTTATTTAAGCATCTCCAGTGCCAAACTACATCATCAAAAATGTAAATCAAAGCACTTCTGCCACATGACAACCAACACCTAAATGTGAACCCTAATTGCATGCATTCTAAATATGTGTGGATTGACTTTCCCTGTACTTGTAAGCAAACAATATAAATTATGTGATTCCACCAAGCAAATGTGGCTACCAAGTTTTCATGGAGAGTCGTTGGTTCTAAATACTCAATGCAATTTCTAAAATTATTTAAGATTCTGTATGAACAAAAAATCTGATGCCACATCATTATTATAGAAGATATAACAGTATCGATGATAAAGGTCAAAGAATAGACTGAAGGCAAGAGCATGTCCAATTTTACTAATACTTGGGCCAAGTACATGAATGGTGACAGGCTAACAACTCTGTGAGGCTCATCTCGTTGTAGGAAAATAGCAATGCCATCAATTATAAATTGTAATTATGGGGACAATGACAGAACATATGATTCAAGCATTACCTTCTGCCGGCGGACCAGCAGTGGTTGAGACGGACGGACGGGCGGTGCCAACGGCGACTGCAGGATTAGCGAGCGGTGGTGCAGCGGCAAGCGGTGGCGAGAGGTTCTGGTAGAGGCGGACGGAACGGACAGACCGGAAGGTTCCGGAGGCGGACGGCTCGGGCGGCAAGAGGTACGGTAGAGGCGGACGGAGCGAACGGGCAGGAAGGATCCGGTCATCCGGAGGCGGCGACAGCAGGATTAGCGGCGCGGTGGTGCAGCGGCTGGCGGCTGGCGGCGGCGAGAGGCACGGGTCGGCTGCGGCGGCAAGTAGGGCTTGGGTGACAAGGGAATGCACATGTAGGGGCACTTTTCGTTGATTAAACTATTTACCGGACTAAACTACCCTTGGGCTAAAATAAAAAAAAAATGCCTATATTACTCTTCAAATCAATGGTGGATCTGTACAAATACTAGCCCCTCCTATGACTAGTAATTTGCACCTTAAAACGACTCCAAACTAACACCGTTGACCGTCGAAAACACTGACAGCACACCTTCTTTGCGGGTTGATCGCCGCCAAACAAGGAGGCGTCGAGAACTGAACCGTGTAATCTACTCCCTCCGTCCCATAATATAAGAGCGATATTGACACTACAGACGGAGGGAGTAACATTCATATCATGAGTTCTCAAAAAAAAAAACATTCATATCATGACAAACATAGGAAATAATAGCGCAGGTGAAACAAATCCATTACAACACTCGGGTAATGAAAAGCATGAAGAATAGCACTTGCTTCGCAAAAGAGGGACGGAACATATCATTTATGGAATAATTCTCTCTGACATGAGCATTACCAGTACTAGGAAATGGGCCGTGAAAGCACTTCTTGCCTGCTCATCATGCCATATTGCCATTGGCGACTAGGAATCCATACTATCAGCAACTTGCTCATCACCATCCGTGGTCCGTGCCATCATCTTCAGATGTCGAAATTTCACCACAATCGTCTTCTGCAGGGTACATCTCCAGGTTCAGCTGACGTTCTGTCCTTGAAGGACCATTAGTGTCGTCTTCAGCCAGCATCTCATCACAAAGGCTTCCGCTTTGTTCTGCAAGACACAACTCCAGGTTCTCAAACACTTCTTTGCATTGTACTACCTCCTAGTTGTCAATTGGGTCATCGTTATGGACAAAACCAGTTCCTTGGTTTTGTCCTGAATAAGACACCGTTGATCGTACTAGCATCTTGGTTTTTCTGAACTTCAGGATGCAGAAGAACCTACATAGGAAGCTGAAGCAGGCCAGAAGCGAGCAACAGATACATCACAGCTTCAGCAGCACCGCAAATGATGAATGGCTTCGAGCTGTTCAAGCATGAAGCCTGCGTGTTTTTGTTTTTTATAAGCTCTTTGTCCTCCGGCATTTGAACCCTGGGTGTTTGGCAATCACATACTCACATTTGTTGAGCTGGTCAAATTTGCGGAATTTTTTAGGCGCCGGCCTGAATCAATACCGGTGAAAAAGAATCAAAAGTACAAGCAAAGAAGATAAAAGAAAGACCCAAGGGGGACAAGGGGAAGCTAAAAGCTAAAAGCTAAAACCAATTATACAAGCCACGGAAAAAAAGACATGGGTTCATCTTTGTAGTGTAAAATCTTGAGTGAAGAATCCAATCTCAGGCAAACCCGAAGACACCAAACATAGGGCGTATGAGTACTAGTACACACAGAGCAATCCGAGAAACCAACTGCTACCCAGGAACAGGCACAAACCCACATAACTCAGAAAGAGAAACATGCCATAAGGCCAAAAAATAGATAAAATCAGAAGGAGATAAGGTCTAAGCTTTCACAGCCTGAAACAGACCCGAAAAAAATCGCTTCCTTTCATCTTACAAATGATTACCAGCTGCAGAAATCCATGGAATACATGAAGGTTGCGAATACACGAGGAACAGTCCTGAATCCGAAGGTCAAAACAAAAAAGCGCCGCGCTCGGCGGTTCTCTCTAAATACATGTCCGACATCTCTACCGGCAATTACAGCTCCAAAAACTATGGATAAAAACCGCATTTGGAACGAGATGGTTGCGCAAAAAAAATGATCTGCGATATGAAAGTGGGGGTTGATTGGCTGAGGATTCATGGCACTCTTTGTTGGGCGCCACCCTGAATTTGTTCTGCTCATGTCACTCTTTCGTAGGTGCCACCAATCTGCATGTGAAGCCATTCTGAAGCCGGCGAGCCCTGGGCGTACTCCCTTGGTGTTTGCGGGTCAAATGTTAACCCTGGAGCTGTGTTGTACGTCGGCGCAGCGAACTGCAAGCAAGAAGACAAGAAGGTAAAGTAAACCTTCCGGAGCCAAGATATACTTTGCTGTCGACAAACGTGCCTGCATAGCATTGGAATATACTGGAAAGGGACAAACTGCAACGTAATACAATGTCAACACAGTTTGAGAAATCAAACATTGAAGCTAAGAAATATTTCTTTGTCCCAATCTACTTGACCATTGGGTTTACAATTGGACTTACATCCTTAGTTGGAAATGTTTCAACTCCATTGTGAGCATGGGCATTAACCGCCTCGAGCTTCATGGACAGGAACTACAGATGACAGCAATTATCGAGCTATTATTAACTGAACTATAGAGGGTAACACAATTGCATAGAAGCGACAACAGTGACACAGCATACCTCAATTTGACGTTCCAAAGCTTGGACATAATTTATTATCTCATCCAGGACTGATGCTTTGCCAATAACCTAACCAAGGAAGCATAAGCTTTCCAAAGAAAATCATTTACAGACACAAAACTAGGGAGGACTTAGAGCTTGAAGATGATACAAAGAAAAATATATATATGGACATTTGTGGGACAGAATGTAAACATAAAAAATATTGAATTCTTGTTGAGATTAAAATGCACCTTATTACATCCAGGGACAAGATCTTGGAGAATTTTCATCCGCTCGGTTATTTTCTCACGTCGTGCCTGTCAAATAAATAGAACTTTCAGTGACCAGACTTGTAGCTCCTTTAATGGGCAGTGTGAATGTGTATCTATGGGGTGTATAAGAATACTAAAAACTGAAAACAATACATTCAGAATAGTCAAAATTGAAAACAGTGCATTGAACTGACCCTTTCTGCAAGGCTATGGCTGTCAGTTGCTTGACCCCTTCTGGCCCTCACATGGATGAAATCTTGCTTTGGTGGCGGAGGATTTTGGTCAACAGCCTTACTAGCATTTCTTGAATCAGCTTCAGCATCTTTTCTGAAACTGCCATTTTCATCACTGGATTTATTTGCCTTGAAACGCTTTGCTTCTGCATCAGTCTGCACATTAAGATTCCAGTGAATTAGCAAATAGCGATTATGACAGACGAAAGAATGAAACGATTAGTCTCTTGCTCTCTGCATAAGCTGTGCATACCAAACTATGGGCATTTTTTCTGTAGAATATAACAAAAATTATTCTAAACTGCCTTCTGGCCTCACAAGTCAACCAACTATTTAAACTGTCAATCGACACATAACCACTCAACATGGGGGGGGGGGATCATATAATGGCACCAGTATAATTAGAGATCACATGTGACAATAACGATGGCTTGCAGACTATCACCAATTGATGCCTGCTAAAATATCACAGTAGGTTACTAAATGCAAGTAGAAGATGCAAAACACTCTGGACCAATAGGTTGTTGGCTCGGTACATTAGTAGTTAGTGCTGGAGATAGTTGATTGGATATAATTGTTTGTCCAGCAACCACCTTTAACCAGCAAGTACAGACCAGAAAGTATTGCACTAAAACCGGAGGTACCTAAGACAGAGAACTCTAAAACAAATAGTCAAACCAGCTGTCACCAAAAAACTTGGTCATGGTATATATATTCAACATGCATACTGTTAATGTAGACAAAAAATAACAGTGGGGACTGGGGAAAGGTTAAAAAAATAGTGGATGGCTTTATTTTCTAAGTTACTAACACAGCACGCAGATAACTGGGATACCAATATGACTATATTACAGATTTACAGTGCCAGCAAGATTTCAGCAGTAGAATAGAGCTGACTGTAGGCTGTAGCTACATAAAGAGCATGTAGGACAGTAGAAGTTTATTGGCAAATTCACATGTACTAATGGTTCAGTAACTTGTTCCCCTTGCGACTAGGGATTATAAAGATTGGCAGAGTTTGTGCAAAGATAAACTAGTCTTGTTAACTTGAATACTGAGCAGAGCAATCATACGCTGTCAACATCAGTGAGCCAAGCCTGACAGGCATTAGCAGTTTAGCACTGCTATGGACCAATCTAGAGTACGTACACACATCACTATTCAGTACCAAGTTATGACACCTACTTATTATATACATCCTTTCAGTTGATAGAAGTTGAGTTGTGAAAGCCACTACAGGATGTCTTTGTCAAAACTCAAAAGTACTCCATCCGTTTCTTTTTACACCACATGTAAGATTTGTCTTAAGTTAAACTTCGTAAAGTTTCACCCGCAAAAAAAAATCCGTAGAGTTTAACCAAATTTATATTTAAAACTATCAACATCTACAATACTAAAGATCTACAATATGAAAATTAATCCCATGATGCATCTAATGATACTGAATTGATATTGTGAATGTTGATATTTTTTCCTGTAATTTTGGTCAAACTTTGCAAAGTTTGGCTTCAGACAAAACTTATATGCGGAGTAAAAAAAAAACAGAGGGAGTAGAATCCAGGCCTAACACTGTGGATATAATAAAACTGTGGCTAGCTAAAAATAGGAAAACTACTACTGTAATCAACTGTGTGTTAATATTACAGTAATGATGAAAGGTAGCTACAGAGTAATGGTGGCTTTCATACATCTGGGAGTGAGTCTTATCTGTACTCAAACTTAAACACCACTTATGGTACCTACTAACAGGCATTTGGTAATTAGGGGAATCGATAATCTTAACCTTCCAGTACTTCTAGGGAATGTTCTGGAATTTTTTGTACGGCCCTATATAAACTAAATTATGAACCAGCACCTAAGTCTAGTTACATACAGGCATCGTCACACGGCAAATGCTAGCTGCAGCCAACAGACCGTATATCGAACTAAACTTAAGTACCAAACCAATCCAAGCTAACCAAAACGGTCCTACGCGCAGATGCTACTGACTTAGAAGAACCACAACTACGCCGAATCGAACACATGAACAGATCACCGACACCGCCAAGCTGACTAGTGTCTGAAGCGGCCACTCTCAGAGCTCAGTTGCAGTAAGTAGTAGAGTAACAATTCGTGAGCCTCCGAATTCCCCTCCCATTAGCCCAAACTCCGTCGCCGACACACGGATCACGACGAATGCCGAGGAAAAACCTACCAAATCCTGGCCGCCGCCGCTGCCGCCGCCGGAAGTGGAGACGGGCCTGGCCGAGGCCGAGTCGTCCTCGGACGCAGGAGGCTCCCGCTGCCTCCTCCGCGGGCGGCTGCCGCTGCTCTGGCCCGTGACGGCGGAGGACGCCTCCCCCGCTCGCCCGCCGCCGGCCGCGCCGGCGCGATGCGGCGGGCGCCAGGGCTCGGCCTTGAGCTGCGGGGCGGGCTCCATTGCGGCGAGCGGCGAAGCGCCCCTTCGCGCGGCGGAGCTCTAGGGTTTGTCGAGGGGCGCGTCCGCGGGGGCGACCAGATCGGGTGGGGAGGCCGAGGCTGGGGAGCTCGCCGGGCCACTGACCCACTGTACACTTGCGCAGGGGAGAGGGGAGGGGGTCAGAGACGACTGGAAGAGAAAGAAATTAATAAATACTCGGGATTTGGCCACGCGGTGATTGGCGGGCGTGCGTGGGTCTGGATCTACTCTACTCCACGCGATCGAATCTGCCCCATCAGTGTGGGGCACTGGGACTGGACGTCCAGCCCAGCCCGTCCCGGCCCTGCCCGGCCCGTCTTGGAGCATGTTGTTGCGCCACAAGCTGTCTTCAGCCTGGCGAACCGACGCGGGTCGACGTCACGTGTCCGGTGTGCCCGTGGAAGGCGGTCTAGGAGGTAGGGACTGGAGGCCTCCGTACCGGGTAGGCATCTTTCTTTCAAATAAAGGTTGCCTGTCTCACTTTCCTTTTTGTCTCACTTTCCTTTTTCTTTCTTGCGAAAAAACATCAGATCTATGCTACGTATAAAAGTTCACCGGAAGAAGTAAAAAGCATCTCAAACATAACAAAAATTACATCAAGATTTCAACATCACCGAACGAACACTACTGTTTGCCAGAACGAGACGCCGATGCTCCCTTATCGTAGCCGGTTTGACCTTGTTGATGACACTTTTCTCTTGTGCCCTTTTCTCGTCTTATAAAGATGGTTGTCATCAAGTGCACAACCCCTTCTCCTAATACAGTTTTCCCTGAGTTTCAAAGAATTATAGGAGATCAGACCTAGTTTTGCTACTCTATCGGTTAATCATGTTAGGAGGGATTCTAATGTATCATCCTCGACCAAGTGAAGGTTGTAGTAGTTGGCGACGCGGAAGGGGTTGTGGAAGAAAGCCGCGAAGAAGATGGATGCGAGATCATCCTAACTTTGTGGGACACACGGATGATTATGTGGTATCTATGCACAACATTGAGCAATCTTGTCGGCGAGGGGTGATGAAAGTTCCTCGAGGTGGTTATCATCGAGAAAGCTGTCATCACACTATTGTTAAGCAGAGGCTCTAAATAGTCGAGTTTGAACGGTGACGGATGACTATGTTTTAAGCTTCATCCTGCTCACGAGAGAGGACAAATGCCTGGCAAAAAGGGGAAGTTCATGACGTAACTAGCGGACATTGAACAAACCCTAAATTTTTGAATCTTATCGACATATCCGTTTTTTTAAAATTTCAAAGTACTTCCAGATTTCGATATATTGAAACTCATTGAGCTTCATAGAAATTTGATCTAAAATCTTGTTTAAAATTAGGTTGAACCAAACCCCAGATCTGTAGATTACAAAATTTTCTGAACCCATCGGAACTACGAAAATTGGGAAATTTCACCAAAATTCCGCTGAAATTTTGAACCCATCCATCAAACATCACATACCGTGCAAAAAGGGTCAAAGTTTGATAGGGCCTCATAAATTAAAGGTTAGACTGGTGTGTATATTTCACTGTAAAAAATGATGGTGTGTATATTTCACTGTAAAAAATGATAGCTGGCCATAAAAACTTTTTTTTTAGAATCAGTTCTATTTTATTGCTCATCCCATGCTAGGGATCTCGTCCGAAACAACTTGCAGAATACATTCAGGAGGCTCATTGAACCAAAACCTGTTTAATTCCAATGCAACTCCCTCTCTAGCTAAGATATGGGCACCCCTATTACCTGACCTACGAACCCATGAAGCTTTAAAATCCGCAACTGAAAGCAGCATCCTCTTCGTATCTTCGATGATTGGTCCCACTGCCGACAGATTCTTCAACTTACCATTCAGCATTGCTGCAATGCCTTTGTTGTCCGTCTCCACATGAACTCTAGTGGCGCCAACCTGTACTGCCAATTGCACGGCCTTGCGACAGGCCAGAGCTTCAGCGACTTCCGGGTCAGCGACCCCAGGGAACACGCACGCAAACACCCCCCCTGAAAGCTCCATCGTGATCACGAAGAACCACCCCTCCTCCACCTCTGTCTTTGTGTTTGGACACCGCTCCGTCAGCATTAGCTTTCAGCCAACCATGCTCAGGTGTGACCCATTTATCGACCTGTGTCGGTTGATGGGATTTCTCCACTGAGGCATGCACGTTTGCCCACTCTGTAGCATGTGCATAAACTGATTCAGCAACCTGTCGAGGATCTGCTATCCTCTTCCCCTCTCTAGTCTCATTTCTCGCTAGCCACAGGGCGTAGACAGACTGAATCATCATCTCCTTCTCCTGTTCAGAGGCTTGAGCCAGCCATTGCAACAGCCACTCTGCGAGCTCGCTCTGGGGGCCAAAGGTCATCGGTGGGATTGCCACCGAAACCCCCTTTTCCGAGCAGAGCACTTTCCAGAACATGACCGCATGTGGGCATGTCCAGAACCGGTGCATCACTGTTTCTTCACGTCCACAGGCACAGCAAAACACTCCCGGCTTGATCTTGCGACGATGTAGCTCCGCCCCAACGGCGAGTCTATTCCGAATGATCCGCCAGAAGTGTATCTTTGCCTTCCCCGGTGCATTTGTGTTCCATAGGGAGAGCCAGCTCTTGTGCGTTTCCGATGAAGACGAAGACCCCGGCTGTCCGGTTCTTGTCCTATTCAATGCCATGCGTAAATGATATGCAGAACGTACAGAGAACTCCCCATTTTTTGTATGATTCCATGCAAGGTAATCACTGCACCCCGGCCCACCAAATGCAATTTTCTTTATATCACATGCATCTCCAGCACTGAACATGCTATCTATTCTCTCTTGATCCCATGTTGTTCCTTGTTCATTCATCAGATCGCTCACCCTTGTGATCCCCTGGATGTATGTTTGCCCTAGAGGTCTCAAGCTGCCCGCCCTAGGGATCCAGTTTGAGTGGTGGATACTTACTGAAGAACCATCCCCGATACGCCAGATGACTCCCTCTCTTAGCAGCTCCCTCCCATGAATTATGCTCCGAAGGTATAAGAAGCCCCAACCGGACAAGTAGCATTCATGATGGAGCAATCACTAAAGTACCTGGCTTTAAGGACCCTTGCACACAGAGACCCGGGATATTGCAATATCCTCCAGGCTTGCTTTGCTAGTAACGCTTGGTTAAAAGCTTCAAAGTTCCTGAATCCCATACCTCCCTCTCTCTTACCCGTGCACATCTTTTCCCATGAGATCCAATGCACCTTTCTTTCCCCTTGAGTTGCACCCCACCAGAATTTCGAAGAGATCGAAGTCAGGTTCCGGCACATTTTCTTTGTGAGTTGAAAATAGCTCATGGTAAAGGTTGGTGTAGCTTGGAGTCCCGATTTGACAAGAACCTCACGGGCAGCTTTAGATAATCCTTGCCCTTTCCAACCTGATACTTTCCCAGAAGAGCTCTCTCTTACATATTTAAACACTCCTTCTTTTGATCTGCCCACCACTGTTGGGAGACCAAGATACCTCTCACTGAGTGCTTCAGATTCGATTCCAATAGTTTGCTTCAGAATACCTTTGTCCTGTTCCTTGCACCCTTTCCCAAAAAATAGTGATGATTTTTGGAGATTCACCTTCTGACCGGAAGCAGCCTCATATGTTTGCAGAATCTCCTTGAGGACCTGAAGGTTACCTTGTGATCCCTCCAAAAAGACCACGATGTCATCTGCAAACAAAAGGTGTGTGACATGGGGTCCAGTGCTCCCGAAGTTAACACCTTTTAAATTATTCTCTTGTTGTGCATGCTTAAGAAGTGCCGAAAAACCTTCTACACAAAAAAGGAACAAGTAAGGGGACAAAGGATCCCACTGTCGAAGTCCTCTGGACGGTGTGAAGCTGCTAGAGAGGCCCCCATTAAGTTTCACCGCGAAGCGAGCACTCGTAACACATCTCATTACCATTGCTATCCATGAATGCTGAAAACCAAACTTCTCCAAAGTCTTCTCCAAAAATAGCCACTCCACCCGGTCATATGCTTTCATCATGTCTAGCTTTACCGCACAAAGTGGTTTCTTCCTCTTTCGACGTCTGATGGCATGAACACATTCATAGGCTACCAGGACATTGTCTGTGATTAGCCTCCCCGGGACAAACGCCATAAAAACTTTTAGTAAAATACCGTCTACCGCGTCGTAGTCTTATTTTTTCTATACAATTAAGCGCGTCACATGTTACATGTCTGCCGTCCATTCTAGATGTGTCTGATTTGACCGATTTTGCACAGCCATCCATATGCGCCAACATCACAAGCTTCGTTGACCCCTATCACACAAACTTCTAATTTATTAAATTTATTAATAGGTATATATAAGCTTGTGGTAATCTGACTGTATTTTTTTTTGCATGGTAATACGTGTCTCATTTATAGAATAAATAATCTGACTGTATTTGCAGGAGTAGAAAAGAAGATAGATAGTTAAATCATCGACGGTACGGAGAAGGCACGGGGCTGAGTCCGACGAGGCAGCTAAGCTAATCAATCTCCATCTCGCTTAACCCTGAAGAAACCCCGGAAAAGTTGAACGACCCCCCAACAGGAAGGGGTCTCCACGCGGTGGGCGGAAACATTTCGAGGACCGTTCCGCAAAATGTCCACCTACCAAATTTGATTTTCCTTTTTCTTTTACCACCCCACCACCACCCCCATTGCCCCTTGCCCCCCGTTCCACTCCACCAAAGCGAAACCGACCTTTCCTCCTTCCCACCTCCCCTCCCCCCCAGCAGCCTCGCCGAGATCCAATCCGGCAGCCCCCCTCCCCCACCGGCGGCGAGCGCGAGCGGAGAGAGAGAGAGAGAGAGAGAGAGCGAGGGCGGAGAGGCGGGGAAGCAGGCGAGCGGGAGGAGCCATGGGGCAGCAGTCGCTGATCTACGCGTTCGTCGCCCGCGGCACCGTGGTGCTGGCCGAGTACACCGAGTTCACGGGGAACTTCACCACCATCGCCTCCCAGTGCCTCGTCAAGCTCCCGGCCAGCAACAACAAGTTCACCTACAACTGCGACGGCCACACCTTCAACTACCTCGTCGAGGACGGATTCAGTGAGTAGCCGCCTCCTCTCTGCCCGTCCGATCCTTGCTTCCCTCCTCTTGGTTCGTTGCGGATGTGATCTGATTCGTGTGGATCTGGTGCGGTGCGCGCTCGATTTGGGCCCGCTGGGCGTAGATCTCGCGGATTTGCTGGATTTGCGGCCGGTTCGTTTCGATTACTGCTGGCGATCGACTTGTTGCTACGCGAACTTCGTGCGGGAAGTTGCTCTCGTAGTTTCGTTCTAGGCTTCTAGTTGGGGTTATTGGCCAAATCGAGTTTGGTTATACTTACTGTGCGTGGTCAATATTGTGGTACGCGGTCAATACTGTGGTTGCTCCTCTTAGCCTACACCTATGGGGCAGTGGTTGTGAGAGTTGCAATGGCCGACATCAGCAGTAAAATAATCCAGTACATAGTGCCGGCTCTGGATATCAGTGCTATTTATAGTAGAGGATAGCATGTTAGTTGCTGGCTTGCTAGTCATGTGTATCAAATGCCAGCACATATTTATGCTAATTTGGCGGTTCATTTGTTGCTTCCATGCCGTGATATCTATTTATAGTAGAAGGGTAGATGGTTCATTGCTGGCTTGCTAGACCTGTGTAGCAAATGCCAGCGTGTATTCATGCACGGTATAGTTTTCCGGAGTATTAAAAAGTAGAATGGATGTATCAACATTTCCATGTTTTCTAATGGTTGTGATTTCCATTTACTATGCTATTGTCATACCCTTGATCTGTTTGAAGACTAAGTAGATAGGGCATTTCTTGGAAGATGTTTTCACCAGTGATATATTAAATCAACCAACATTAGTGATTGCTATGTTTCAGCCTTTTATGACAACTGGTGCATCTAAGTTTGTATAAGCATTTCATGGATAATATTTCTACAACCGCAAAAGTATTCGAGCATTGATTTCAAGCACCCTAAGAATGAATATTCCCTTGCACGGTGTTTATGCAAAATCAAATCATATTGATGCTCCTCTTTGATTGGACTGTAGATTAGATGTATTTGTTAGTCAGGTGTAGCCTTTGGCACTTTGCAACAATACTCGTTTTTGCTTTTGTCGCACATGCCCAGTGGAAGCATTAAAAACTGTACGAGATTTGGATTCATGTTGAAACTATAATGCTCTCTCGGTTAATATTTAATAGTCACGTTTGGCTTCTACTCCCTCCGTCCCATAATATAAGATGTTATTACATCCAATATACTCACATATTGGATGTGATAACATCTTATATTATGGGACGAAGGGAGTACCTATGAATGTTCAACCGTAACATTTTACTGAACACAGAAGCATTTTTTTTAAGTATATAATATCAGTAGAGTACATCTCATTACCGATCTAGCAATACCATTCGTATATTAGATGATTGTGTTCAAATTTAACATTGGTCAAACCTTCATTAGTTAAAGTCAAAAATCACAACTGATTGTGAACTAATTTTGTTATATTGCTGTGTCTTCTTTTTTCTAGTGCTACCATGTGAATTTTAATGCACAACTCCTTCAAACCCCCTTTTCCAGTGACACATGGCTTATAGCAGTGACAATAGTGATTGGAAAATTGATCATGGAACTAATGTTCAAATGTACTTAAGCAACTGATTTTTTGCAGACATGGCACTTCTCTCTCTAAAAACAAAAATAATGCTTGTCTCTCTCCTTGCTTGAATTATAACTCCAGAACATTGCATTACATTAGTTTGCGTTCCTAACCTATATAAGTCAAAAAACTACGATGCTGACATCATGCTTTCTTCTGCAGCATACTGTGTGGTTGCTGTTGAATCAGTGGGGCAACAGATGCCAATTGCTTTCTTGGTTCGGGTTAAGGACGATTTCAGCAAAAGATATGCTGGCGGGAAGGCTGCTACTGCTGCACCAAGCAGCCTCAACAGAGAGTTTGGGTATGTGTGTTTTTGCCAGTGTTAGGCTATTTAAAATATATAGCCTTCCATTTTTGCTAATTTTGTGTGTGAATATTTGCTGTATGTAGATCAAAACTCAAAGAGCACATGCAGTACTGTGTAGACCATCCTGAAGAGATAAACAAGCTCGCTAAAGTGCAAGCACAAGTTTCAGAAGTCAAGAACGTGATGATGGAAAACATTGAGAAGGTACATCTTTGTACTTTGCAGATATACCGAAGGTATAAATTTGGAGAAAGTTTCTGATCCTTATTCTACTTTTAAAATCCAGGTTCTTGATCGTGGAGAGAAGATTGAGCTGCTTGTTGACAAGACAGAGAATCTCCGCTCACAGGTTTATATAATTGACACATTCTTTTATCCCGCCCTGTGCTGGACACTGTACTTCAATTGGGTTTGGTTCCAAGCTGTTACTATATATTATTAGTACCAGGATAATTAGGCTTGGTTCCAAGCAGTTATTGTATATTAGCAAGAGTACAGAAAGGTCACAATTGAATCAGTTAAGCTGGATCCAGCTATATACTAAAATGTAGTTATGTCAAGTGGTCAAACCAACTACTGGCACACTTAATAGTTATTGTGTTAGGTGCTCTTGATATGCTCAAACTACTCAGGCGTCAATCATGATGTTAGTGATGGGCTGATGGCTGTATTTCCTGAAATCAGTTTGGCTGTATATGTGTAACTGGGTAATACTTCATCTAAAAAAAGCTGGCCAATACTAATTATGGATCACTAGAGACCTCCCTAGGTTATATCAATTGCCAAAATTGTTTTCTCCCATAGCTGATAAGGACTTACGGTGATTGAATATGCTATCTTCCTGTAATGCCTACAGTACTTACGTTGGTGAGAAGAACTACATATTTGTTCAGGTAGCCTGGAATTGATAGGATTTTTACTAATGGAGCATTAATTATTTCTACTGTTGTGATAAATAAACCGTTTCAGTCATTTCCTGCTATCGCTCCCATGGTAATGCCTGATTATATCTCTCGAAGTTGACGTGTTGTGATGAGAAGACACAAAAAACTAAAATGTTATTCTTAAGTTTGGCCATCAGAATTCGAATTTTGAAGTTGATGTCCTCCTGGCTGATAAACGCGGCAGATCTTAACACCCTGGCCTGATTCTGGCAAGCCAAAAAACATTCTTAATGTTGTGTTTTGGGTGTTGCAAAAGGATACACAACATATGTTTCTAGTTATGCGTCAGTCGGATGTCTGAAACAGCAATTGTTATCTATGATTTTTAACGGCGTCCATATATTTCAGGCCCAGGATTTCAGGCAGCAAGGAACACAGGTGAGGAGAAAGATGTGGCTACAAAACATGAAGATCAAGCTGATCGTCCTGGGCATCATCGTCGCGCTCATCCTCATCATAATCCTGTCGGTGTGCCACGGATTCAACTGCGGCAAGAAGTGAGGACGACTTGAGGTCATGAGACACATTCAACTGCCCCTATATTACTCTGCTGATTCGAGCAAAACCCATATATGGTGCTTAGTGTT
Organism: Elymus sibiricus; assembly: GCA_039707655.1. Lineage (NCBI taxonomy): Eukaryota > Viridiplantae > Streptophyta > Magnoliopsida > Poales > Poaceae > Elymus > Elymus sibiricus. The sequence goes on from CM077672.1 coordinate 429,339,483, forward strand.
CTTTCTTGTCTAGTGTGCGCTGGCCCGGGCCGTGGTGCCTGTGGGTGGGTCTGTGTTTTCGTTGTCGTCGTGTTGGGATGTTTGCTTACCGCCTGATGGGTGGTGGCTGGGTCAGCGGGTCGTGTATTTTTGGACGCTATGTATGTATAGCTTGGATCGTGACCCCTTTGTTCTATTTTTATATGATGATGATGAGTAGTAGATTTACTTAATTGGAGTCAGAATTGTGTGGTTGTGTGTTCGGTGCTTTGGTTCTATTGCTGGGGGATAGAGCTTGTGCGATCACGACAGGCCTGGCTTTCACGCGTTTGCTCTCGTATGTTGTGTCATTTTCGTCCATGTCGTAGCTAAAACCTTGTTGCGTTCTGCTGCATCCACCCGGTTTATATGCATGTTCTTTTGCGTAGCTCGCGTTTATATACCTTGCCGTTTGCTTTTTTAAAAAAAAAAAAAAAAATTAGGATCCTTGGCTCTTGGCCGTTTGCCAGTACGATAGCAAAAGTATTCGGCTTCGTGGTGGACGTCCCGCAAAGCTCAACCTCGTGAAAAATCCATGTGCGTGCAACAGAGGGACATTTGGTCAACAGCCGACGTCCAAGGGATGGATATGTGTACGCTGTTCCGGCGTGGGACGACGCGTGCGGTGATATCACCCACCGCCTGCTGCGATTTCCAGTTGCCTACAGTACGACACGTTTGGTTGCTGCTGCTACGCAAGCACGTCTAGTGCCGGCCATTGCTCGGCGAGCCTGCCCCGCTTCGCGGAACATCCAGAGCTTGAACCAGAGCTTTCATTGGCTGGCTGCATCTGCTTACCTGCCTTTCTGCACCTCAGCTCAGGCAGGCAATGCAGTTACAGCAGCGGGGTGATCACTGCAGCTGCACGGACTATGATGAGTCTGACGGCATCTTCAACTCCCTCCATTAAATCGGACAACGTCCGCACGCGGATAGTGAAGCAGCCATCCAACCCTATCACGAGCGCGGGTTTACAGTCAAATTGCTATCGATCGATGATTTAAACTGAGGCTGAATGACACACATTTGATTTACCTTCTTTAAAAAAGAGGCAGAACAATGCCTACAAACCCGCACTTGTGGACAACCACGCGTCGCAGAACAATGCATCCTCCCTCACCGAGTATCCCATCATCGTGCTTGCTTCATGTTCAACAAGGAGAAGGTCAACAAAATTCTCAATGCCGGCATTTGACCGAACACTTGTCGGCGTGGTGTCCGACTAGGGGTGGACGATACCTAAGCCGTAGACGGATGCGAGGGTGCACTGATGGCAAAAATATAAGGCAGCTGGGTGGAGCAACGGGTGGTCCGGCAAGAACTAGCCGGCGGCCGGAGTGCTGTAGAGATGGTGGCAGTCTTGGTGGGTGTGGATAGAAGGGAGAGACGGAGCGGGGAAAAGGGGTTTTGGGTGGGCCGGGTGACATAGCGGGCGTCCGGACTCTACCAAACCCTCATAGGTTTGTTTCTGGTTTGATGAAATTTGGACTTGCGAAACGGTTTCGCGGAGGTTTGATGCACGACGTTAGATGACACAAACGTTGAACATCTCCTAAGCGGCTATCTTACTGCATGTCGTAGCGGACGTAGTGACGCGCCCTGGGCATTGCAGAGCTCGCGTATAGTAATACCAGCTGCGCCCGTCCGTCGTGCCAATCCACGCGCACCGCCGAGCATGCTGCTCCGGCCCCTTCTAGGCGGGGGAGACTAGTAGAGGATCAGCCCTTTAGGTGAGATCGTAGGATCAACCCAAAAAATTTCATATTTAGACAATCCAAAAAATTCTGAAAATAATTTACAACATACCTGCGGGTTATGTCTATAACTCCAAAAAAAAAACCAGCTCAAAACTCGATCTACAATTAGAGATTCAAAAAAGACAAATTCGACTATAAATAGTGTCAGCTTTGGGTGAACACTTTTTGACGCTATTCACAGCTGATTTTGTCTTTTTTGGTCCTCTAAGTGTAGTTCGAATTAGGAGCTGAAACTTTTTGAGCTTGTACATCAAAGATGGATGAGTGTCTCCAATTTTTTTCAAAATTTTTGAACATGTTTTGTATCTTCAAAAAGATTGATCTCACCTAAAGGCAGATTCTATACAAGTCTTCCCCTCTTCTAGGCCGGCCGTAGCCGGTGCGACGCATTTGCTGCCGCATTTACGTGCCCCTCCCCGCGCTCTATTGCTGCTGCATCTGCAACACGCGAATTTAAGACTGCTCCTATCTCAGACCAGCAGCCCATGGTGATGCCCCTGGCGTGTTGCGGACAAATTCACTGTTTTGACCCTTTTTGGAAAGTTCAGCCGGATCTGACCCCGGTCTGAACTTTTTTTCGGATCTGACCCTTTTGCTACCGCCACGCCCGTAGGCGGTAGGTATACACAGGCTACCGCCAGGTTCCTTGGCGGTAGGTCCCCGTTAGGCTGACGGCGCCGTCTGTCGTGCTGGCGTGTATAAGTGACCTACCGCCACAACCTATGGCGGTAGCCTCTAAAAACCTACCGCCAGAGGCCCTGGCGGTAGGGTCTCTAGTCCAGATAAACCATTGAGAGTGTGGCTTGTGGGCCCCACCAGCCACCCATTCGTCCCCAACTCCTCCTCCACCCCGAGCTGAGCTCCTCTCCCCTCTCTCTCCCCCATTCTTGCCTCCATGAAATCCATCTCCATTGGTTGAGTTTTCTCCGGTTGATCGAGTCCAAATTCATCACTCAAGGTACCTCCCTCACTCTCTTCTTTTTGGTTGGTTGGAATCATCTCATTTGGTGGCATTGTTTACTTTTATAGAAACCCTAGTTCATGTCATTTGTGTTTGAAATCAATGGATTTGATAGATGATAGGGTTGTTTGTATGCTTTAGTATGACTAATTATCATGTTTGTAACACCGATCTATAGTTATTGTTAGGTTTAGGGTTAGGTTTAGGGTCAAGGTTAGGGTTAGGGTTAGGCATTGTCATTATTTAGTAGTTAGGGTTAATTAATGATATTGTGATATTATTGTTATTGTTTCAATATAGTCATGGTTCATATTATTGTTATTGTGATATTATTGTTAGTGTTCATATTAGGTTGCCATCCTATCCTCTTGACAATTTTTTCAATGCATTTAGATGGATAGGCTCGTTAATGTACACTATTTGGATAAGGGGACATTTATGAAAGGCAATGCCGATGAAGGGAAAGAATCCATGGTTTTTGACTCAAGCCCAACTTATGAGGAGGTGGTTGTCAAAGTTAGGAGTGTGTTGAATTGGATTGATCCAAATATTGATGTTAAACTCATTGGAAGGTATGATGTTGGAGTGGGGGTGAAGTCTCGATTGAAGAGTTTGCCTATCACCTCGGAATTGCATTGGAAGGTTTACAAGGATAAAGTATTTGAATCGCAAGACAAATCCCTTGAATTGTTTGCCACCAAGACAAGGATAAAGGTTGAGGCTCCTTTGTTGCAAATTGACTTGAACCGTGATGCAAGGGTGGAGGTGTATGTCCCCAATTCTTCTAGTCAACCACCAAATGAAGCTGATATTGATGATGGAGCCATGGTAATTCATGAGGAAGAGGTTCATGAGGAAGAGGTTCATGTTGATGCTGAAGCACGCCATGTTGATGCTGAAGACGGCCATGTTGATGTTTATGAGGAAGCCGAAGAGATTCATTATACTCCCATTGGAGACCTGGATGTGTTTGTGCATCAGCAAGACATGGATCGTGACCTCCCGTACCGCTGTATGTATGGGTATGACTCGGATGACGAGGGTCCGACGGAGGAATTGGACGAGGATGGATTCACTGCACAAGAGAATGCAATTTTCAAGAGGGTTACGGGGAAGGAAAGAGGCCCCCCATTGTTTCGTGATATCACTCTTGCCGACAAGGCTGTTGTTGATGGTGGCATGAGATTGGGTTTGCTTGAACCAACACCGTGCCCGAAGATCGGTGATCCTAAACCCAAGGATGAGGACGAGAATGCTCATTTGAAGAAAGGCATCAAGTTCAGTTGCTTGCAAGAGTTTAAGATATGGTTGAGTGACTATGCTATTAGGAACCATAGGCCGTTTGTTGTTTGTCATTCCAACCAAAATCTGCGTTACATCATCAAATGTGACCAAGAAGGTTGTCGTTGGAAGGTTCGTGGAAGAAAAATTCAACAAACCGGGCAATGGGTGCTGAAGAGTTGTGTGGCCACTCACACGTGCGTACCGCCGGACAAAGCTGACCGAAGCAAGGGACACCGTCAACTCACGTCAGAATTTTTAGGATACAAATTGTTGCCTCATGTAGCCCATGATCCAACCGTGAAGGTGAAGTTTCTCATGAGTATGGTTGACGAACAATTCGGATACCCGGTCAACTATGGGAAGGTATGGAAGGCGAAGGCAAATGCAATCAGGATGTTGCATGGTGATTATGAGGCCGCATACAATATTCTCCCAAGGATGTTGGGAGCAATCGCACATAGGAACCCTGGGATGTGTCATGCGGTGGAGGAAAATGACGGAGTGTTTCACCGTGCGTTCTGGAGTTTTGGGCAATGCATCGAGGCATTCAAGCATTGTCGTCCGGTATTGTCTATCGATGGCACATTCTTGACTGGGAAGTACAAGGGCACTCTAATGGTGGCAATGGCTCACTCGTCCAATGATAACGTGTTGCCGGTTGCATTTGCTTTGGTTCCTTCCGAGCATGACGACAACTGGGAGTGGTTCATGAGGCATGTGAGAAGCAAGGTGATTGGCAACAGGCCGGTATGCATCATATCGGACCGGCATCATGGGATTCTCCAGGCGATAGCCGTGTCCATTCCCGGCCTCCCAAAGCTTCAGCACCGATGGTGCATGAGGCATTTCGTGGCAAACTTTTACCGGGCATGCAAGAGCAAAGAGTGGTGCAAATACCTTACTCATGTGTGCACGGCATTCTCCTTTGATTCATTCGCAAGCCGCTATGATAATCTTTTGAAGTCATTGAAAAAGAACCAAAAGGGAAGAGCATTCCTGACTAGGCATTATGAGGAAAAATATAAGTGGTCACGCGTTTTTGATGACGGAGGTTGGAGATACGGAGACATGACAAGCAACATGGTGGAATGCTTCAACAATGTGCTTAAGGGTGTTCGTTCTTTGCCCGTGACTGCAATATTGAAGTACACCTTCTTGAAGTTGAATGAGTATTTCCTTAATCATTCCATATCAACGGCAGGTTGGATAGGGGACAAAATGGACTATCCAGATAAGGTTAACGATTGGCTGAAATTTCAAGCAGGCAAGTCTTCCCATCAACAAATCATCAGATTCAATGACAAAGATGGGATCTACCAAGTTGACGAGCCAGGTGGCACAACACGAGATGGTGTCACCTACGGCGGGGTTGCTTATGAGGTGCACCTCAAGGACCGGTGGTGTCAATGTGAGAGGCCTCACAGGTACCACTGGCCGTGCTCGCACGTCATGACGGCTGCGAGGGCAAGGAACTTACCGGTTTCAGATGGGATTACCATACGGCTGCATCAGTTCACGTTGGAAGCCACGAGGTTGACATGGGCACCTCGGTTCCATCCTTTCCTTGACCCTTCACAGTGGCCGGAGTACGATGGCCCACATATTGTGCCTGATCCTGCACTCATGGTATCTACAAAAGGGAGAAGAAGAAAGAAGAGGTTTAGGAGTGACATGGATGATATAGCTGGATATACTGGTATGAAACAATTTGGCAGCGGTCATTTCATGAGCCTCCCGACACCAACAATTGTGGTCAATGTGACAACCCAGGACACAATAACAGGACATGCAACACTAGGGGTGGTCGCGGAGGACGGACTACCGTTACAGGTAGTAGTGCAAGAGGAGCCACTAGGGGTGGTCGCGGAGGACGGACTACTGTTACAGGTAGTAGTGCAAGAGGAGCCACTAGGGGTGGTCGCGGAGGACGGACTACCGTTACAGGTAGTAGTGGTCGTGCTTACGGTGTTACTAAGAGACGAAAGATTGATAGAGGGCGGCCAATTGATGTGCTTCTCAACCCGGATGGTTGATAGAGTATAGATGGTAAATTTGTTATGTCATGTTATAAAATCTTGCACTTGTTGTCATGTTACGTCTGTTCACATTAATAACATATTGATATATGTCACTAACACTATTGAAATGTATGTAGGCATGGCTTCATCCGGTTCCATCCTGAGGCCGTCGTGCGCTGACCGAGATGACATGCCGAACAAGTGGAAGGAGTCAACTTTGGACAAGACAAAGGACAAAGATTTGATAACGCCACCATGCTGGTGTGGAGACGTTTGCAAGGTGAAAGTTTCTATTGACCGGAAGAAGTCATGGGCGGAAGGGAGGAGGTTTTTTGTGTGTCCCAACTATGCACACGATCGTAGACGTCCGACTAACGCCTATGACGTTCCTCCGGTATGTTAAATATGTTCCGGTGAATGTGTTTTCATGACGAGCGTTTCAATTGTATTACTAACAAACAAACACGTCTTCCATGCAGTCACCCCCTCCTCTTTGCAAGTATTTCACGTGGATAGATGATGAAGTGCCAGAAGATGTCCAGAAGGACCAAAATGCAGACTGGGCTCGGAGGCGGCGGCTGTTTGAAGAATCTTTGCAGCGTGCCAAGTACGAGGAACGTCTTGCTAAGGAGAAGAAGGAGCGGAAGAAGCGCGAGGCGGAGAGGGTACGCAAAGAGAAGGAGGCTCGTGACGAGGAGAGGGCACGGAAGCTTGCGAGGGCTCGCGAAGCTTACGAGGAGGATATGGCTCGTTACAACAAGGGAAAGGGACCCATGTTTCCTTAGGGATCTTTAGATCAATCAATCTCGTACTATTCGTTAAACTATGATACTATTCGGTTCTAGATTGTCTGTCAAATTATGTTATGACTATGTTCTACTACGAGTGAGACCATTGTTAAGACCTAAACTATGGTACTATCATGTTGTATTGTCATGTTAAACGGTGATGCTTTACTCACCGAGGATAAAGAAAAAAATGGAAAAGGGATCCTACCGCCATGACCCATGGCGGTACTCTGTACGTTCCTACCGCCATGACCCCAGGCGGTAGGATGTTTTCGTTCTGGAACTTTATTTCCCCCTGTTTTTTCGATAGGGTTTCACATCCTACCGCCAGGGGAAATGGCGGTAGGGTTTCACACCCTACGTACTCGATACTGGAACGGTATCTCCCCCTGTTTTTTCGGTAGGGTTTCACATCCTACCGCCAGGGGCAATGGCGGTAGGGTTTCCCACTGGCTCTATAACTTATCTTATCCTGGCCCTTACCGCCAGGATCTCTGGCGGTAGGTTATGATACCCTACCGCCAGACTCTCTGGCGGTAAGGCCGGGGCAATGCAACGGCGACCGTCAGTTGCGGCGCTGACGTGGCAAATCGCTTACCGCCAAGGGACCTGGCGGTAGCCCGTGTATACCTACCGCCTAGGGGTGTGGCGGTAGGAAAAAGGGTCAGATCCGAAAAAAAGTTCAGACCGGGGTCAGATCCGGCTGAACTTTCCAAAAAGGGTCAAAACAGTGAATTTGTCCGCGTGTTGCCGCTCCTATCCTCGCTCGCTGCTCGCCTAGTCGCCTTGCTGCCAACTCATAAATGGCGCCTGTCAGGTGCCGTACCTGGAACACCCGATGGAGGGCACGCTAGCCGCGCTACGTGACGCCGCTTCAGAGCTCGGCCTGGCCTTGACCGGCCGCTGGCTGCAGGCCCGCTCCACCGCCATGAATGACCTTGGCCGGCCAGCGGTCGCCCCACGGAGCACATTTCCACTCCCAGCTCTCGCAAGTGCACAGTGGACATCGCCCGGACCGACGTGGCTCCGATCTCGAGGTCGGATTCGCATCAATGCCGGTCGATCGCCGGGCGTACGCACGCGGGCGGGTGCGGGTTAATGCATCCATCGAGCTCTGCCGCCTAGCATCTGCGTCCGTCCTGGACTACAGATTAAAGATGGATCTCGCTAGAAAGTACGTACACGCATGATGCCTTCGACTAGGGGCGTACGTACCTACGTATAGCAGTGTTCGTCTTCATTCAGTCGGTGTGAATGTAAATAAATCCCAGCCCCTGTTGCAATATCGGTCATATTTACCGGCGCGCATAAATCCTTCACTCCGGCAGGCCCGTATGAACCGTCTAGTGCATGCTTTTTAACGTGGAAGTGGAACTGTGGAGGTAGCGACGTAGTAGATCAACGAGTACGTACGTAGCTCAGAGCCAGCAGTGTGAGCGTTCTTTCTTTTGGAACAGAAAACGTGAAAGCTACCCCGCAAAAAAAAAAGAGTCACGTGAATGCTGAGATCAACACGAGTACAATGAAGCGAACTCCTCGGTTCATAAAGTCCACATACTGTACATTGAGGGCAGCTTTTATTATGGTGAATTGTTAGGATGAGCAAGAACAGTTCAATTCCTTCCTTTGGTTTATATATATATACTCTTCAGTTAAAGCGACTATGTTGATCCACACATATCCGGAGTTTGCAATTTATGAGGTATACCTTTGTCTTTCCAGATGTTAATATCGCCACGCAGACAAAAGAAACGCGCACACACGAAACGAACTGGATTTTGCAGCACCGTGCGAGCACACCGACTTAGAGTTGAGAACACCACGAGAATCACACATACGTACGGTACTACATACCATTAGTTAGCTAGCTAGTCGGATACACAGGTAGTTCACACCACCAAACACGACCACACAACCCTCACAAACCCTGACTGACCACACACACACTCCCAGTTGTACTCCTACAGCCCGTACACGCACCTGCATAATCAGTACTACTGCGCATATACCTTGCGCCATACCATGACAACACCCTAGGTCCAAGGAAATATATGGTCAAAGCTAGCGCAATCCACCATGCCACGGCGCTCCATCTGGTCACGTACATGTATGCACGGCTCAGAGCGCCCAAGCTAGCTCGACCACGGCGGCGTACTCAAGGCGTGACGCCGCCGGCGCCTCCGCCGCCGTACCCGCCTCCGAGCCCGCCGAACGGGGCGCTGCCACCGGCGAAGCCCCCGAAAGGTATGCCGCCGGCTCCCCCGACGCCGCCGACCGGGCCGACGCTCCCGACGCCGCCCCCGACGCCGCCGAGCGGGCCCGTGACGCCGGTGAAGACACCGGCTCCGTTGTTGCCGAAGCCACCGCCGTAGCCGCCGCCGACGGCGGGGAAGCCCGGAAGGTCCCCCATGCCTCCCACGCCCACGAACAGGTTCTTCGCGTCCGCCGCGCCCGCTCCTCCTGCACCGGCGCCCTTCTCCGCGGCAGCCGGAAGCGAGGCCGCCGCTGCGACGCCAGCTGCAGCAGGCACGGTCCTGGCCGCCGCGACTGCGTGAGCCGCCAGCGCGAGGCAGAGCAGGAAGGAGGCGACGGTGGCAGAGCGCTTCTTGGCCATGGCGCGTGGTGCTCTAGCTAGCCAACTAGAAATATCAGTTCTACTCGCTCTCTCTTGTGTTCTGCGCGTGAGATTGTTGCTACTGGTGCACTTGGTGTGCTGAAGCTTGCGGTTTAAATAGGCCGAGAAGGAGGAGGAGCGGGGTACGTACGGTGGGACGGAGAGTCGACCGGGGCATGGGGCGAGCGGCGTGGGGTGCAGTCAATGTTCAGGAATCTTGGGTGTATATACATCCAGTTTTTGAAAGAAAAAAATAATTTTTAAAAAGTTAAAATAGTTCAGAAGTTTTTGAATAAACTTGACTTTTTTTGCACTAGTATATAAAATGTTTTTTCGCCCTTAAGTCAACGGGTGTGTTTCTTTTGTGGAATATTTTTTACGAGTACAATGGAAGATCAAGTTTATTTCAAAAATATTTTCAGAAGTTTTTGACTTTTTCTTTAATTACTAGTATATTTTTTCAAAACTGGGTGTATATACACCCAGGAACTAAACGTTCCGCACGGCAAATTGCTCTACAGGCTGGGCTTGTAAATTCTTTTTTTGGTGCCACTATTTGGATCTGCTTAAAATAATCTTCATTGTTGGATCCGCTGACAAAGTTTATAGTGAAAATCACAGGAAACCAAGTTAATATAAATTATTATTTTATATTTACGATGAAAGGTAATACAAATTACTCAATTCAATTGGGAATACTTTGAACATTAACCAGTCCTCTATCACAAATAACGTTACTATTTAATTTACATATATTTTCTGGGGGCAAGGCTCTTTGACCCAGCTCTGCACCTAACTAGTTGGATCATAGCTTGAACTATTCAGCCTATGTTTGAGGATATACATGTGATTTTACCTCATGTTAGAGGATATACATGTGATACATGTGATTTCCACTGATACAACACCAGTATGGGTCTAATAATCTCATGTTAGAGGATATACATGTGATTTTACCTAAAATAAACTATAATATATATTGTCTTACCTTGCAATATGTTTAGCAATATGCCATGCATGGCGTAAGGGTGATGTGCATATGTACTAATGTGCATCTCCAATACACTAAAATCTGACGCTTCTGAGAACTTGTACATAAGTTAGAAATAGCAGACGATCAAACTTGATACGAATTTAATAAGCAAATCATGGCTCAAAGATACCTAGAAGCAGGACAATGGATGAACTACATTCACATGAGTTGGATTTATGTTTGCACCAAACAATAGATGTCCATGAATAATGATGATGACCAACCATCCTCCAAATACAATGCATTTCGAACTTGCTAGGAGGTGGTCGGTGAGGCGCATGTGCATGTCCATATTAGCAACCATATGTGGTAGATATCTATAGTCTGGTCAAAATAGGTTGAACCATCGGGCTCCCATGATCCTTAGCCCCAGATAGTTTAATACTCTGGTGAACAAAGATCGACCATCGATAACTATTAGATTGTCGGTGAGCCGCACCGGATTAGGAGGTATTGGTAATTACACTCAAAGTTCATCGTATACTTCCAGTTATGGATCAACTATTACAACGAGGCTACGAATTGGGGGCTAGTAGAAATGAAAATCCGGGCTTCTATATTCTGTTCTTGGACTTGCGCCGCAAAGTCGAACTTTTGAAAAGGCTCAGGGCGCAATCTGTTTGGTGCAACTATTTTCATTGTTGGATCCAGTGACAGAGCTTTGAGTGAATCAGTGGAAACCAAGGCATTATAAATTAGGAAATTTAATCAAGAATATTTTGAACCTTAATCACTCGGCTATCCAAATAACATTACTGTTGAAGCTACACTAATTTTTAGGGGTCAGTGCTCACTTGACACAAAAAAATCTCTGCACATAGCTAGTCGCATAAGAGCTTGAACCATTCAAATACCATTTCAGCAACAATTAGAACATAAATTTCATGCATTCAGGTTAAATACATCTGGCATTTGAGAAGCGAATCAACAAGATTGCTCTTGCTGACAATCCTAAGGCTAGCTTTAGATTTGCGGACAATGTGTGGACGATAATGCCAGACGGCATACTCCTGCATCCATATCTTCAAATCGACCATCTTTTGAATACAAGGCCTGAATCACACGTGGATTGTTCTTCTCTTCACCGACTATCCGAGGAACAGGAGGCATCTGTGGTTGCGCCGCCTCGATGTCGTCCTCGCCGACCACTGCCTGCAAGGGTTAGATCGATCCCTGAACTCGTGATAGCCAGGGTCCTGTCCATACACCTTTCAGTAGCTGATCCTTTCCAAGGCGATGAGCTGCATCTCAGGAGGTGTCCATTGTCATCGTAGTCATTTGCATTCGCCTCCTCATACATTTTGTCCTCACTAGTCCATCTATTGTATGTGCCAAGGTCAAGCTCATTTGACGCCTTTGCGGACTCCTCCGCTCATATCGCCGTTGATATTTCAATCACAAAGAGCTCTGGCGCAAGGTGCACCGAAGGTTCCTCCAGGTCCTCCACGTCTTCGGCTTCAGAATCTCCTTCTTCGCTGCCACATGTTGGTACCTCGTTTAGATTGAACTGCCCAGGGCTATGGCCTTCATCACCTTCTAGGCCTTCATTCTCTTCGGTGTCTGCTTCTCTGACTAGCCGCGCTGGGATATGCTCTTCCAGACCGTCTTGCTGAGTCAGGGCGGTGCTCTCGTTGAAGGGCTGACTATCGGTAAATTCTTCCATGATCTCAGGACTATGAACACTATGGCTACCAGCTCTAAACTTGTGGCCAGGACACACCATCCGAGGGATGTTGTTCAGATCTATATCGTTCATGCCTTCACAGGGCTCCATGGCTGCAAATATAACCAGACTCTTGATCGATGATTGGTCGACCATCTGCTGGTAAAGGTCCCAGACTAGTATCTCTTTGATGATGATCATCTTGCAACATGACTTTAGACCGGTGCCAGCATCGTACCTCCCTTCCAACCTAACCACACAATTTGGTGCTGCCCTAAGCTCTTCTCTGACCCTATCATGTAGCTCAAACAACACTCTGTTCTCCATGTCCACAAACTCCGCACCGTACCACTGTTGCCGGATGTGGTCACGACTTGCCGACTGTAATGCAGGTGAACGACATTATGATAAGTCATCTATGAAGCCTACAGAAAATAGAGAGCCATAAAATCCATCAACAACGTTTAGCCAATGCTATTCACAACTCAACACCCGGCTACCCAGCCGTTCCTCAGGCGGCCTGACAGATTTAGTGACAACGATAGGATACCGGTTGTGACTAACACGCTCGCACGTGCATTGTTAGTGGCAACAACGATGTGGCGACTATGGTATGGTCGTGTCTGGCGGGAGCCATGTCGACGGGCAGAGCGACGACCGTTGAACATTGACAGTCAAAGACGACAAACAATTTACCCTCTGTACGTGTAAATGACGTGACTATCCGCTAGTCGTTTCTGCAAGTGGTCAGATGATGCGTTAGTCGTTTCTGCAAGTGGTCAGATGAGCAAATAAGTTTTCTGCAGGGTCATGGATGCGCTTATAAGTCCCAAGAAAGTCCATTTAGGCGAATAAATACAGTGCACGCTAGGAAGCGGCACGGGACATGCGCCGCTTCAGAGCACGGCCTGGCCTTGACCGGATAGGCTCCCTCGCTCGCTCGCTCGCCATGAATTGAATGACATTGGCCGGCCAGCGGTTTCCTGGCCGAGCACATTTCCACTACCAGCTCTCGCAAGCGCACAGCGGACAGTGCCCGGATCGCCGTGACGCCGATCTCGAGGTCGGATTCGCATTACTGGTGCCGATCGTCGGGCGATCGGATGCGCTACGTGGGTTAATGCATCCCGCGGCCTAGCATCTGCCTGCTTCCTGGACTACAAACAAATTAAAGACGGATCTGGCCCGAAAGTACATGCATGCCTTTCGACTCAGTGGCGGAGCCAGGAATGAAAGGAGAGTGTGCACACCTAAAAAAAAATTCTATCTAATCCAAGTGTCACACAATAGTTGGCAACAATATAATACATATAGCTCAATCAAGTCAGACAACATTACAGTTCCCATATGTACCAAATTTGCAACGTTGCAAATACAAAGTCTTACATGGATACAAACTACTACACTAAGTAACTCTACGACGTTCCTTTGCCATGAAAGCTTCAACTATGTCGTCCTCGCTTACTTTCAAGAACACATCTCGTTCAATGAATGTCACTAAGCAATCGTTCAGGAGATCATCACTCATACTATTTCTCAACTTATTTTTCACTAGATTCATTGCCGAGAATACTCTTTCAACACTCGCCGTGGCGACCGGTAAGATCAATACCAATTTGATAAGCATGTAGACCAAATCATAGAGAACATGTTTGTTTGTACCAACAAGCATAACAGAGAGTTCACCAATAATACACACAGATCTGAACCTAGCATCTTGTCTCATATTATCAATAAAAGTAGCAAGTTGGAATTCAAGCCTTACCAAATCCATGCTTGATATGTCTTGAGGGTAGAATTCAGCAAGTTTCATTACCTTGAGTGCATCATAAGAAGCAAATGAATTGGCGGGGTTCAAAGCAGACATGCAAATCAGCAACTCCATATTAACCTCGTCAAACCTATTGTCAAGCTCTTGAATGATTTGATCAAGGATACCAAGATATACTTCTCTTCTATAACGATCATCATTTGTTTGCACTTCATAATACCGAGGTGATCTTCCATGAGGCACATAACTATCCTCCGGCGTAGGAACTTGAATCCCATGTTTGTTGCAAAACAATGTTACCTTTGCAAGAAATTCGTCCCAACCATGAGACCTCATATGCCGCATTTTATTCTTTGCCAAACTAACAAGTGCCATTGCATTGACAATATCTTGATCTCTCTTTTGCAATGACTGAGACAACTCATTAGTGTGGCCAAGAATAACAAGCATCACATGAAGATTGAAAACAAAGTCATATGACTCCAAGGCAAAAGTCACTGCACGTATTCTTGTCCACTCACCCCTTTGTGAAGGATCTTTTCCAATAGCATCAAGTACTTCTAGTATTGTGGGATACATGGTAACAATGTGCAAAATGGTTCGAAAATGAGAACCCCACCGAGTATCACCGGGTCTAGGTAATCCCATCTCTTGATTTAACCCACTTCCACTTTCAATTTCACCCATTTCAAGTGCTTCCAAAACCTTTTGAGCTCTAACATCTCGAAGCATGTCATGACGCTTGCAAAAAACTCCAACAATATTGAGCAAGTAAGAAACATGATCAAAAAACCATTTACATGGTTCATTTCCCTTTGCCACGGCAATAAGAACCAATTGAAGTTGATGTGCAGAGCAATGAATGTAATAAGCAGAGGGTGACTCATTCATGATCAAAGTTTTCAACCCTTTTATCTCCCCTTTCATATTGCTAGCCCCGTCATATCCTTGCCCACGGATTTGAGTAAGAGTCAAATGATGATCAATAAGCAAAGATTCAATTGCAGCTTTAAGTGACAAGGAAGTTGTGTTGGCAACATGAACAACACCAAAAAATCTCTCACACCCCTTTCCAACTTTATCAACATAACGTATGCAAATAGCAAGTTGCTCTTTGTGAGATGCATCACTAGACTCATCAGCCAGGATTGCATAGTGCTCATCACCAAGATCTTCAATAATTTGTTTTGTAGTTAGTACAACACAACATTCAATAATCTGTTTTTGTATCGTTGGACTAGTCAATATGCAGTTTTCAGGAGCATTGTGCAAAACAATCTTATCAACTTCTTCATCATTTTCTGCAAGCCATTTTAGGAGTTCAAGAAAGTTCCCCCTATTGCTAGATTCTTTACTCTCATCATGTCCACGAAATGCCAATCCTTGGTTCAAAAGAAACCTCAAGCATCTAAGTGAATAGGTTAGCCTAGCCTTGTAAAGACGCATATCCTCTTTAGACACCCTCACAATGATATTATCAATTGCCGTTTGAGGTGTCACAAATGAATTATACTTCTCTTGAGCTTGGTTGTGAATGCTACCAATACCACCTACATGCTTGTCCAATGCATCAGGTTTGTTCCAATTTCTCCAACCATTTTTAACAAAGGCATCACCCCCAGGCCCCCCATTAGTTTTCTCTTTGAACAAATAACACACAAAGCAATACACTGCTTCCTTTGAGACACTATATTCTAGCCAACTGTGCTTTTCAAACCAAACAAAGCTAAAGTGTCGGTTTTTACCAAAGATTTTCCTGACTTCAAAAGCATGTGCATATGGACGACATGCTGTTTTTGCAATATATCTTCTCCGAACACTATCTTGATCATTAAAATCATACTCTGAAATAGGAGTTCTTTTCGCTGGATCACCTGAAAAGACATGTGCACTTGGCTGTTGGGGTGATGGAAGACTTGGCGTTGCCTCTTCGATTTCAGTATCGGAATGGATAGGAGATGGGGAATTAGGACACCCCGCATTTCCAATATCTTCAGTGTGATGTTCAGTAGCAATCTTCCTCACTTTCTCTTCATGTTTTTGAAAAAGATCCAGAATGGCACTTTTCCTCTTCATGTTCTGCTCTGCAATTATATCTTCACGGAGGCTGCAACGAGAAATCCTACAGCACAGAGTAACACAATTAAGATGGCACCATGATACATTGATACTGGTACATGGTTTTTTTGTTGCGGAAAAGACCTGGAAACGGCCACGGCACAGAGTTACTATGTATTAGTAATTAGTATCCGGTGCTTTTGGGAAATCTGCTGCAAGCCATTATGCAATACTATGAATTTGGGAAATCTGCTGCGTGCTTACCACTTTACCAGTTACCAGAGAAGGGACCAGTGGCGGCACGACGCGGCACGGAGCGAGGAGGGGAGGGTCGCGCCGTCGCTGGGGGAGAGGAGGGGCAGCCGCTGCCGGAGGAAAGGAGGGGCGGGGCGAGCTCGGCGGTGAGAGGAGGGGAGGGGCGAGCGCGGCTGCCGGCGAGCAGTGGCGGGGAGCTGCGGGCGCGGCGGCCGCGAGATGAGGGGAGGGGCGAGCCCGGCGGCCGCGGGAGGAGGGGAGGGGCAGGCGGGCAGCCGCTGCCGGAGGAGAGGAGGGGAGGGGCGAGCGCGGCGGCCGGCGAGCAGTGGCGGGGAGCTGCGGGTGCGGCGGCCGCGAGATGAGGGGAGGGGCGAGGCCGGCGGCCGCGGGAGGAGGGGAGGGGAGAGCCCGGCGGCCGGCGAGAGGAGGGGAGCTGGGGAGCGCGGCGGCTGGCCTGACGAGGGGAGGGGCAAGCGCGGCGGCGGCGAGAGGAGGGGACGGGCGAGCGCGGCGGCCGCGGGAGGAGTGGAGGACTGGAGGGGCGAGCGTCGGGCGAGTTTGGGTCCAATTACTAATACATAGTAAAAAAAATTCCCAAATTCTGGGTGGGCCACGGCCCACCGTGCCTACCCGCTGGATCCGCCAGTGTTTCGACTAGGGGGGTACTCCTACTCCTACGTACGGCTGGGTTGGCTTCGTCTTCGTCTAGTCACCGTGCCGCGCAATGCGCCGTACGAGGCCTTTATGGCAAGCGCAAATGAAGACGACGCAGTGGAGAGCAGATCAGGGGTGTGTCAATTGATTCACCTACTCCTGTTGCGATATCGATCATATTTACTAGCGCACATAAATCCTTTACTCTGGCAGGCCCGTAGTAGATCAACACGAGTACGTACGAAGCTCGGAGCCAGCTGCGTGAATTTCCCTTTTTTTCTGTGAGGTTTTTCTTTAGGGTTGAATGTTTTTTTTTTCTGAAGATAAAACGTCAATGCCAGGCTCGTATGAATGCTTTTTTTTTTCGGAACAGTAAATGTGAATGCTAACCCGCAAAGAAAATATATTAATGCTGAGATGTGAGATCAACACGAGTACATTGAAGCCAACTCTATCTCATTTCATAAAGTCCACATACAGGAGGGCACTTTTTATTAGGGTGACTAATTTTAAACTTTGTATTGCTAGAATGAACATGTTGGCTTTTTTTTTATATACTAGCAAACATGACTATGCGTTGCAACGAGAGAAAAAAACACCACAATCTCTACTCTCTAGCCCAGCAAGCATGGCTCAAAACCATCCAACATGGCACTCCAACATGACTGTGCGTTGCGATGATGACCACAATGTCCATATGATCCAAATGCGTTTGAACGTGACAAATCTCAAGGCGATGAGCCGAGCCACCACACGACATAGCTGTTACCAGGATCGAATCCGTCGGGGCGAGGCCACCACCTTGATGTGGGACCTAGAGCCAGCCCGCGGACCGGGGCTTATCGCAGGACATCGCGACAGAGGGCGTGCACCGCTACGGTCGGATCAGGCTCGAAAACATGATGGCTCCGTCACTCCGGCAGCAGAGCAGGGATCCTATCGGTTGGCGGCACACCGCCCACGGGGATGGGAAGGACATCACGCAGCGCAGGAGGCGTCCCTCGATGTGTGTGTGCGTGTCAAGCGCGTATAGTAATAAAAATCATATGTGGTAATGAACAAAAAAAAATTCTTTCCATGTTCCTAATTTATTAAATTGACTTGGCATGCATGCATACTGCCATCATGTATGACACATGGTCATCCGACATTAACCTTCACTTAGCTTCCTGATGGCTCATGTATAAATTTGTTCGTTTTCCACGTGGCCGAGATAAGCCAGAAAAGGAACGACATGTACATTTTCGCGATGTCCACCTAGCTCAGCTGGTTATGTGGAGCTCTACATGATGAAAAGAGTGTGAGTTTGAATTCTCACCTGTCGTTTTTTTATCAGTTTTGCTAAGTCTCAGTCGACTGAGACTAGTCGATGCAATATCCGTGAGATTCTACATTAAGATCCATGCAAAATTTTCTTTTCAGTTTTTTCTTTTTTTCTTTTGCATGTTATGTCACTTGACTGAGACTTGGTTAAATCTCAGTCGACTGAGACCTAGCCACACCCTTTTTTTATAGTCACGTAAACATGTATTGCGGGTTGATTGCCCGAAATCAAGGGTGTTTACTGCAAAATTTAATGACGAACGGGCGGACTTTATCAGTAGGTATAGATATTTTCTTTCTTCAGTTAACCCGAGTGTCTTCCCAGATGTTAACACAGAGAAAAGATGCACACACCGACTTAGGTACACGCAGCTACGCAGGCAAAGCTAGCGCGATCCACCATAGACCACTGCGGCCGACGGTCACGTACATGTATGCATGGCCCAGAGTGCCCCAGCTAGCCCGGCCACCACGGCGTACTCAAGGCGTGACGCCGCCGGCGCCTCCTATCCAGGCGAACGGGGCACCACCACGAGCGAAGGCCCCGAAGGGGATACCGCCGGCACCCCCGACACGAACCAGCGGAACCACGCTCCCCACGCCACCCCCGACGCCACCGAGCGGGCCCGTGACACCGGTGAAGACGTCGGCTCCGTTGTTGCCGAAGCCCCCCGCCGTAGCCAACGCCGACGGCCGGGAGGCCCAGCAGGTTCCCCATGCCTCCCACGCCCACGACCAGGTTCTTCTCGTCGGCTGCACCCGCTCCTCCTGCACCGGCGCCACTCTCTGCGGCAGCAGCGGCCGGAAGCGAGGCCTCCGCCACGACGCCAGCTGCAGCAGACACGGTCCTGGCAGCTGCCACGTCATGTGCAGCCAGCGCGAGGCAGAGCAGGACAAGGGAGGCTGCAGTGCGAGAGCACTTCCTGGCCATGGCTCCGCTCTCTATAGCTAGCCAACTACAAATATCAGTTCTACTCGCTCTCTCTTGTGTTGTGCGCGTGAGATCGTTGCTGCTGGTGCACTGGCGGTGTGGTGTAGCTTGCTGTTTAAATAGGCCCAGGAGGAGTGGAGGAGTACGAGGGAGAGACCGGGGTCGAAATCACTAATTGATAATTGAGGAAGTACTTTACAAGATCACTCCCACCTACTAAGATTGCGACAAATGGCGCATTGAATTTGCCATTTGTCGCAACCTGATAATTTTTCATTTTTTCTAGATCCATTTATTAAAAACGTTTTATCTCTTAAACCGTGCGTCCAAATCTCGAACCGTTTTCACCATTGGATTCCTCGCGTCGAGATCTTCAAAACTAAATCCCATATTGATAGGTTTTAACGAACTTTTTTTTCACGAAAAAAACGAACGAAAAAACCGAACCGGAAGCACATTTTTTTACTTTCCGAAAGAGGCACGGTCGTGCCTCTCGTGAAAGTAAAAACGTGCCTCTCGCAGAAGCAAAACCGTGCCTCTCGCGGAAGGAAAAAAAAACAGAAAACGCGTTTTTTTCGTTTTCCGAGAGGCACGGCCGTGCCTCTCGCGAAAGCAAAACCGTGCCTCTCGCGGAAGGAAAAAAACAGAAAACATGTTTTTTTCGTTTCTGAGAGGTACGGCCGTGCCTCTCGCAGAAGCAAAACCGTGTCTCTCGCGGAAGGAAAAAAATAAATAGAAAACACGTTTTTGTTTTTCGTTTCTGAGAGGCACGCCCGTGCCTCTCGCGAAAGTAAAACCGTGCTTCTCGCGGAAGCAAAACCGTGGCTCCCGCGGAGGGAAAAAACAGAAAATGCGTTTTTTTTTCATTTTCGAGAGTTACGGCCGTGCCTCTCGCGAAAGCAAAACCGTGCCTCTCGCGGGAGAAAATAACAGAAAACTCGTTTTTTTTTTCGTTTCCGAGAGGCACGGCCGTGCCTCTCGCGGAAGCGAAAAAAACGCGTTTTCTCGTGAATTTTTTTTTGTCCAAAAGTTAAGGAAGACCGGTGGAAAACTAAAAAGCCGAAATAAACCGTTTGAAAAGCCGAAAACGCGTGCGGAAAAATAAAAAAACAAAATCCGAAGGGAGTGCCCAGAGCGCGACACGTGGCGGCGGCTGAGAGAGCGCCAAGTGGCGCGCTCCCAGCCCATCCCCAAGTGATCGTTAGGAGGCTCCCAAAGGAAGCCCAAGGTGTATAGCAAACCCCTTGGTTTTCTTCTCTCCCTAAACTCTATCGCTGGATCCAACAATGAAGATTGATAGTGAGACCAAAACGACTGCGCTTTCGCCAAGGAATCATCCACTACCAGTTGATATTTCTGTTATCTTTTCCCTTTCTGTATTTGAATTTCACTTTTATTACAAATAATGTTTATTTAAATTTAAAAAATCTTAAAATATTCTCCAAAATGTTTCATGAGCTTTTTAAGTATTTTTAAATTTACTCCTTTATTTTGGAAAAAATTCATGAAACTAAAAGAGGTGTTCATTAAATATTTAAAAATTGTTCACATCTTTTAAAAAGTTTCCAGGAATTTTAAAATTATTTCATGTATTTAGATTCAAGTTCTTATTTAAAAATAAATGCTTGTAAATTTAAGAAGTGTTAGCATATTTTATAAAAATATTTGTGTAATTTTCAAAAGTGTTCAGGTAATTCAAAAAAAAAGTTCACCTAATTTCTTATTTTTTTGAAATCTTCATGTTATTTTCAAAAGTGTGCAACATATAAAGCATTCATGTAATTTTTAAACAGTGTTCATGTTTTAAAAAAAATGTTTGTGTACTTTTATAAAAAATTTCACACATTAAAAAAATCAGGTGTTGTAAAAAATATTTATATTTCTTATAAAAAGAATAAAATGATAAATAATAGGAATAGGAAGCAAAATAAGAACATAAAACATAAAAATGAAAAAAAAAACGGAAAGGGTAAACATGTAAAAACAAAAATACAAAAAGAAAGAGAAACTACAAAGAAAAAAAATGCCGGAAACAAACCGTGAAAACCAGCAGAGAAAAACAGGAAAAGAAAAAATGTAGCACAAACCAGCCATGCGAGTAAACCAGACAATAGAATCTTCTTGTAAATTAACCAATTAGGTAAAAATAAGAGGAAACCACCTGCCCCACTGCTCCTGCTGGGCCGGCCCACTACATGCTCATGTGAGTGGTCATGTACTATTACCGACAATGAGTGAATCATAATATTTCAAAATGTGATGAATTAATTTTTTTGTGCCATGATAGATAATATAAATTTGGCAATCTAGTCCTCAATAGTCTGGACCTTAATTAGTTTTCTGTCACAAATAACGTTACTATTGAAGATACATAATTTTTAGGAACCAATAGTCACCTTGACCCACCCACAAACTAGCTACTTGGGTCAGAGCTTGAACCATTCAACTTTGGTTACAGGGAATTAAAAGGAAGATAAATTTGTCTACGTTCAGGTATAAGTACATGTAGCATTTGGGATAAAAAAAAGAACCAATAGCATTTGATAAACCAACCCAAAACATCACCCACCACGAAATTCTAGCGAGTGAAAACGAGTTCCCAACCTACAACTGCACTCCTATTTGCAACTTGGTGGACATCATTGCCATGTTGCGCTTCTTTGAACTGTTGCTCGATGGAGATGTGAAGGACATGCCTTTTTGGGTGCTCCGAAAGAAAACGATTCCCATGTTTGTGCGAATTTTCACGGTAACATAGATGTGGATTTGGAAGATAATATGAAAATCCTAATTAATATGGAGCAAACATCTACCTCATGAACACAACAAAGAACTCTTACACCTCAGGTGGTCTAAAATTTGCACTGAATTAAGTGATATGTGAGCTATAAACTAATACAACATTGATATGGGCCTCTTATCCTCATGTTAGACAATGTACATGCGAATTTACCTAAACTAAAACTATAATATCAATTGTCGTACCTAGCAATTTGTAGCAATATGTTGTATATGGAGTAAGGGTGATGTGCATATGTAGTAATGTGCACATCCCGTACACTATAATATGACACTATAAAAGATGATGCTTGGAATGGGTACATAAGCTCTAAGAAATTCTCAATCAAAACAGATATGAATTAAACAAGTAAATCATGGCTCAAAGCTACCTAGAGACAAGACAATGAATGAACCACATTCATGCGAGCTAGATTTATGTTCACACCAAACAATTGCTTTCCATGAATACCAATGATGACCAACCACCCATCAAATGTATTTCGAAGTAGCTAAGGAGGTGGTTGATGAGGCATGTGAATGTCCACATTGGCAACCATACGTGGTAGATATGTATAGGTTGGTCATGTGAATAGGATGAACCATCGAGCTTTCAATATTCTTAGCCCCGGTCAGTTTGATCCTCTACTGAACGAGGATTGATCGTCAATCACTTTTAGAGACAAGGGCCAAGTTGAGCAAGGCTTTCCACTGGCCTTGATCTCACAGTGGCTGATATTGGTGATCGATGTCTCAAATGATAAATGTTTTTTTTACCTTAGTTCGTAAAATTCTTCTTCCTATTTGTTGAAATCGAAGTTCGTTATTAAGGCTCAAGGTTTCGGAGTTTTCATAGTTCTCCACAATTCAATGGCGTATTTAGCCTATGTTGCTCAACTTGCCCTCATTTTTTTCTTGTATGCATATGGAATGTATACCTATTTTTTGGGCCAATCACTTGGGTCATGAAAGCCTATACGAGAAATGTGAAAGAACTCTACTACAGAACTAGGGCGACCCAAGAAAATGCCTCAGCTTCTTACTCACGCCATTGTCCGACATGATAGATGGAAGACCAGATTACAAAATCCAAAAGCTTTCATCTCAACTCATATTTAGCCACGAGCAACCTACATTTACTATCTCATTTTCCCGGCAATTTGAAAAATGCATCACAAAAACCGTACAATGTCATTTTCACCTAAATGCCATAAATATTATACTAATATATAGAGTTCCTCCTTTTAATCCTAAAATACTTGGCAAATTTTTATCCTGACTAGTCAAACACATTTTTTTGGAAGGCTTAGTCGAATTTCATAATGTTTGATCAGTATGCAATGGTTTTCTTCCCAAACATATGTCAGTTCGATTGCATTTCGATGGCATCACAACTAGTTTGCCTTTTTTGGGTGACATTATAGCTATTTTTTTTGAAACGAGGGACCTAATAGCTACTTAATGTGTGTGTGGAAGAAATATGGCACACACGAAAATGAGTATTTAGTACTAGCAACAAATCAATCATGAAGAAATATGGCATCCTTGACTCCTCGCCAATGATTTGGCGTCATGAAGACTCAGTTAGAGATTGATGGCTCAAGGCGGTTAATGGTGGAGGTGGCTGCAGGAAGGCCATCGCCTCCTTGATGATGCTTGTCTCGTGGGAAATTTGGAAGGAGCGCAACGCAAGAATTTTTCAAAATGTCTCCGCCCCAACCTCCATTGTTATCGCAAAAATCAAAGAGGAGGCCCATCTTTGGACCTTGGCGGGAGCCAAGCAGCTTAGTATTGTTATGTCGCGAGAGTAGACCTTTTTCTTTTTGCCGCCTCGCGGCTTATGTCTAAACCTTCTTCTTAATTAATGAAAATAGCAAGTCTTTTGCGTTGTTTCAAAAAACAAAAAAAACAAATCAATCATCCACCGGCTAAAGAACATCGTGTACGTCACATGCAAATTAATGCTCGCGTTGCCCTCGCAGTGGAAAATTGCCAGCCTTGCTTCATGGAAATAGACCGAGGTGGGGGTGTCAATCAAAGGTGAATGATACGTACATATAACATCGATTGAGTCGCGCTTGTCTGATCATGCTACACTTTTTTTCTTTACTGGAAAGAGATGTAAAAGGTTGGAAATAGAACATTAAGAAACCGTAAAACTGAGCTAGCTATGCATCATCAGAACGATCTGGGTCCTAAGCCGTACGATCCGACATACAAACACATTAGATATAATTCTATAACCTTGCAACATTCCCTTGGGCCTTGTTCGGTGACTAATGGTGCAGAAGGTGGCCAGCCGTTGCCTTCCCTACTTCCGTCACCGTCCACTTGTAATGGACGACCTTTTAGGTACCTATAGTTCTACTTATAATTCATTTTCTTCCTTGGTGCAGCACCTACGATGGTAAGGCTACAACGGATGATGACGTGTGCCACCATTTATTCAAATGTCTTAGAAAATGTTATGTTTAAACAAATGTTTTTGCACAATGACATTCCAAAGCTGATCTAGATGGCATTTGTCATCCATGTCAATTTTGCGACTTATACCTAAAGCTTCAACAATGCCTTACCATCCATGTCGATCTGGGTTCTTTTTTTCTTACTATATCCATATATTCTTATATTTTTGTATCTATTTGTATTATTCTTCTAATAAAATGTACAAGCACGGCAACGCGTGCCTTTATGTTCTAGTTGATCTTATAGCCCAAGGACCTGCAAGACACGAACAGGAAACTGAATCCTAGTTAAGAGTTTAAGAGGCCTCTCTCACATAGCGTGCATTGTATATAACTAGCACATATGCCCGTGCGTTGCAACAGGAGAGTTATTTTCTTTTTGCGAGAAGCAACATGAGAGATAATTGATGTGTCCACCAAAAAGGTCTCCGCAGCGGTGGGCGACAAAGTGAGGAGCTGCGGTCTTCTCGCGGGTCATGTTTGGCCCGCGAGATCTTGATAGTGGTGGGGTTGGTCAGCATGGCAGCGACCACCCAACTTGTGCATCTTTTACCTTCGGGTCCGCCTTGGTCTCGGAGTTGTGGCCGCCTCCTCATTTGGTCGCTGCGCGGCGACCTTCGGGTGCACGGTTGCTTCGACCACTCTCTGCTATTAAGGCATAACCGGATGTATTACTAATTACAGCGCATAAATCTCGGTTCATTAGCATAATCAGCACAGAACCAAGCATAATTGCCGGTTATTTTGGCACTCACGTGCCCACATTTTTTAATTACAATCAAACCAACATATTCTCTTTTATTGGCATGTGCCCACAATTTTTTCAATTATAGACAAGAAACATATTTTGTTTTATTGGCACGTGCAAGCTACCACCGGCAATAATTTTTGGAGTCCCTCGTTCTGCTCATGATTCTCGAGATAACTTCCTTATTTTCAAACCTCTAATTTTTAGACAACCTAGGGACATAATAAACTGGTGTGATTTAGTATAATGCTCCAAGGTGAGACTATTCCTATCATAATTGCAAGCTAGGTGAGTTGGTTTTTGTCCATCGGCACACTAGGGAAGGTCCATAGTTCAATCCCCTCATAGCCTAATTTTTTTCCTGTTCGTCCGTCCGACAGAAAAAGAAATGTGGGGTAGGCGTAGTTCGGCCCACCCGGGGGAGAAACGAAAAAAAATCAGGAACTATGTGTGGAACGGATGGAACAAAATCTATACGTATATTTTTGCCTTTTCTTGGGCCAGCTGCGTGGGAGCTACTATATGACGCTAGTTGCATCAAATAGCATGTGGGACGCACATCAGTTCGTGTCTGGGCCAGCCCACTGGTAGGCACCGAAACGACTTGTGTTTGCCACATTCTGTTGTTTTTGCTGAATAAAGTTTGTTTCACCCCTAAAAAATGTAAGGCGTGAGAAAAAAAATAATAAAAAAACAACGACGAGTTGAATGATCAAAGTCACTACCTCTAAGACCCAACTACGCGTTGCTAGCCACTGGAACAAATGCGTACTACTAACCAATGGCCAGCGAGAATATTTAAGAACATACTGCCGCGTCAGATTTGAAATATTTTCTATTTTTTAAATTTTCAATAATAATAATAATTATTAATTAAGGAATATTCTTAGAAACGTGAACAATTTTTGAAATTACGAACATTTTTGGAAAATTTCGTATATATTTTGAAAAACATGAACAAAATATGATACTGTATCATTTTTTGAAATTCGCAAACATTTTTAGAAAACCTGAAACTTTTATAAAAACACGAACATTTTTTGAATTTGTGAATATTTTCTGAAAACGGGAACATGTTTTGAACATTCAGAACAATTTTGGACAAATGTGTTTTTTTTTCAAACAAGAACATTATTTTGAATTTGTGAACATTTCACTAAACTAAGAATATTTTCTGAATTTGGAACATTTTTAAATATGTTTTTTAAATCTCCAACAATTCTGGAAAACAAAAACAATTCAAAAAAAATGATTTTTTTGAATTTCAAACAAATTACGGAATGAGAACAAAAACATTGAAGTTCCAAACATTTTTCGGAACTTCAACACAATTTTGGAATTCTGAACATTTTTTAAATTTCTGAAAAAAATAAAATTCTTAACATTTTTCAAAATTTTTGAATTTACGAAAAAAAGGAAAAAATAAGAATAAAAATGGAAGGGAAAAAGAAGAGAAAGAATGAAGATTTTTTTTCAAATTTGGAACAGTTTTTAAAATCTTGAACAATTTTGGAAAACACAAAGATTATTTTTAAAAAGAAATATTTTTTGAAGTATGAACAAATTTCATACGAGAACAAAAAATTGAAGTTCCGAACATTTTAAAAAAATGGAACATAATTTTGGAATTCTGAACATTTTTCAAAAAATTAAACAAAAATTGAAATTCTGTACATTTTTGAAACACTGAATTTACGAAAAAAGGAAAACAGACATGGAAGGAAAAAAAAGAAACAGGAGAGAAAAAGAGAAAGGAACAGAAAAAAAATAGAAACAGAAGACAGGAAAAAACCAAAATGGGCCGGCCCAGTCTTGGGTGCCCTGCGCAAATCTCTAACTATTTGCTGCACCGTGTGCTAAATAGGGTTTCCCCAGCTGCGTGGTCCAAAAAAAATGGGCTGGCTTTGCTGGGCCACAGCGCACGCGGCCCATGTACGAAATTCTGGAGAAACCGTTTTTTTTTTCTTTTTTAGCAGATGGACGCACAAAAATTTAGTATAACCTCGGATAGATTTTTTTTTCCCGACCGTGAACGGATGAAAAAAATCGGAGCAACACACCTTAATTTATTAGTAGGTATAGGTATAGATTTGGGGAATACTACTATCAGAAATACTTAGGTTAATTGACCAATTATCAGGCTGTCCACCGATCTCCGCCGGACGGGGCGCTGGCCCCCTCTCCCTCCGGCTGCTGCTCCGGCGGTAGGAGGGAAGGGAGACCCCGTTCCTCCGCTTTGTAGTTAGGGTTTGAATTTGTAGGTCGTGGTGCGCCGTTGGGGTGATGGGAGCGGCGCCCGGACGAATAAATCTGCCTCGGCTCCACTCCCACACCGGCGGTGCCCTTCATGGCGGCGTCTCGGAGTTGATGGCATCGTGTGGCTGCCGATCCTTCAGATCGGCGGCGTTAGGGTTCATGGATGGTGTTGGCGAGGCGGCGGCGGCGACTCCATCAGGTGTGTCTCTCCTTCTGCTCTGTCCCCGTTGCTGTGGCGTTGTCTCCCACGTCATGGTGGAGCAGGGAGGTTTTGTCGTTCAGGAGTACGCGTAGACGGTTGTCTACGCAAGTGACGGCTGGAAGATGGAGCATCTTGTGCTGGGTTTGTGGTTGGAGGCTGACAGTTCTGGTTTCCTCCTCCGACGTCGTCGTCATGCGGGGGTGTTAGTTCTGAAGTTCGATGGCGTGTCCGGGGACATGTTGCCCCGGTCTGATTCTTTCAACGGCAATGGTTTTGCTTCTGGCAAACTACTTTGGAGGTCCGTAAAGTTGCAGATCAGCGATGGAGCCGCGTCGAGCTTGGGTGAAGAGGAGATCTGTCTTCTTCCTCTTTGGTGGCTGCTTCGGTGGTGTCGAAGGAAGGGACAGACGCTGGTATTTTGCATAGGATTTTCTTATCTTTTCAGTAACATAAGGTCGGTACTTACGTGCCTTGTAACTTGATCTTTATTCTATAAATGAGACACGTATTACCATGCAATTTTTTTTTATCAGGCTATCAACTGGCATGATCTGATATGTGCATGTTTCCAATTGAAGAGGCGTCAATAATTTATACCTTTTATTTTGTGCATAGTATATTTTAATTACGCTGATATAGTGATTCTACGTGTCTCATGTTCGTGTTGTTGCTACCCAGGATGTGGTGGTTGTCGTGGGAACGAGTCTGACAGTAGAAGGTAGGGGTACGTAAGGAGAGGGCAGAGTCCTAGCTACGGCGAGGGTGTACACACAGATGTATGAGTTCAGGCCCCTCTCGTGGAGGTAATAGCCCTACGTCTTAGGTGCTCGGGAGCTCTTTGTCGAGTGTAATTGGAGTATCGCTACAGGGGGTGCGAACCAACCCTTATGCCAGAGGGGAGGGGTGGCTTATATAGAGTGCGCTGCCCCTCATAAGTGACCGGCGTTTAAGGGTCAGATCGTGGTTATAAAGACGTACGTTACTGGTAACGTACAACATAAATGCTATTAATGGTCTTGATGAATGCCTGCCCGTTAGCCTCTCTGGGGTGACTTCTGGGCTTCTGTGGTCGACTGTCTTCTGGTCCTTCCGAGTGAAAGGTAAGTGTCGAGTGAAAGGTACCTCCGAGTGTACATTGTCGAGTGACTTGTATGACTTGGTGATCTCAGTCGGAGACTTCCTTGTAGCTCTTAAGCTTTCTAGGGTAGTGTCTTTAGGTAGGGCATGTAGGTCAGGCCTATGACCCTACCCTAGGTACATATCCCCATCATTAGCCCCCGAATGGATCGGGGTTCGAGTGTAAAAAGTGTCAATGCAGGTTCTGACAAGACACAAAAATTCCGAGTGCATTTTGAGGCTTCTTAGAAATCTGCGTCGATTGGAACCTTTATCGTTCGCCCTGATCGATTCTGTCTTGAAGTATATCCGAGTGAAACTGAGCTCGAAATCAGGTCCGAGTGAAACTGAGCTCGAAATCAGGTTCGAGTTGTCTGCAGAGTCTTCTGATGTGACGGTTCGCTCCGTCGGGTCCTGATTTTACGGGATTCGAAAATTGGATAAACGCGCGCCGAGCGGGGATGACGCAACCGCAAAGGCAAGTGAGGGCCTGACGCCTCGATTACCGCGCCACCAAAATCGCCACGTACCGCGCCTTCTCTGGATTCGGGATACCCAGAGATCTGACGGGCCCGCAGGCCAGTGACCCACATGGGCGTATATAAGGGGCGACGACGCCGGTGCTTGGTACAGTATTCTTCCCCCAAATCTGCTCTTCTCCTCCTCTTCCTCTGCTCAGCTCCGCTCCGACGACCGCCGCTGCCATGACGAAGGGCAAGACGGAGAAGCTCGAGCGCGCCAAGAAGGGAGGAGCCAAGGCAAAGAAGCCGTCGGGCGCCCGGTCGACGGTGCCGCCGGGGTGGATCCAGGGGGATTTCCTCCAATCGACGGTCACGGCGGAGGATGTGCAAAATCTCGTCGTTGACGGGTTGATAGCTGCGGAGTCCTGGAGATTGCCGAAGGGGGAGACCGAACCAGAGCCACGCGACGGCGAGCGAGTTCTGCTTCTCACTCACATCGAACGAGGTTTCTCCATGCCACCCCACCCGTTCATCCGCAGTTTCCTGAACTATTTCGGGGCGCAGCTCCACCATTTTCCTCCGAATGCGATTGCCTATCTTTCCTGTTTCATAACCCTGTGCGAATGCTTCTTGGGCTGTCCTCCGCATTGGGGTTTGTTTAAACACATATTCTCTGTTAGATCTCAATCCGTCAAGAAAGCCAATCCCAGTGATAGCAAAACCAATGTAATCCAACTGTGTGGTGGCTTAGGGATCCAAAAGAGAGGTAGGAGTGCATTTCCCTCTATGACCTTTCCTGATTCTGTCCGGGGTTGGCAGTCGACATGGTTCTATTGCAAGGATGTTGCATCACCAAATATGTCGACTGGACTTCCTCCTTTCACCTTGGATCGACCTACCACTCCCAAACCACTGTATGTGACAAAGGTAGAGAAAATCCAGGTAGGGATCCTAGTGAACGCTGTATCTGATCTCATCCGCGGCGGAGTGACTGGCTTGGATCTCCTTGAAACGTTTCTCAGTCGACGGATCCAGCCTCTCCAGGCCCGGGATCACACCATGTGGCATTACTCGGGCCCTGAGGATACCACTCAGACCCATCCTGAAGAAGTTTCCGACGAGACCATCTCCCAGTGGCTCAGGAGCATCACCGGAGCCTGCGACAATCCCGAGGGAGCGAAGCGAATTCCGCCCTTTTCTGCTTTGAACCCTCCAAAGAATCTTGTGAGTTATACCTCCGTCGATTATTTTAATATCTGTCGAGTAACTGGATCTTCAGTCGACTGACTTTGAAGCTTGTATCTTGCAGAAATTTACAAACATGTACTCGCCCGTGCCAAACGGAGAACAGTCTGACGAAGAAGAAGGGAGCGTAGATGACAGCGCAGACGGCGATTATGCCAACGACAGCGAGAGCAGCGATGACGACCTGGAGGAAGGCGAGGTGGAAGCTCAGGTCCCTCTGTGCCCTGGGCGTCGCACCAAGCAGCAGGAAGACCCAGAGGTTGCCCCGAGCAAAACTGTGGCGTCGAGCACAAGGAACCCAAAACGCGACCGCACCGCAACACCGGGGTCGACTGAAAAAGCTGCGAAACAACTCAAGCCGGACGCGCCAAAACCTCGGAAGGCCCTGCCTCGCATCAAGATTGCTGTGCCTGTTGCCTCAACGTAAGTGTTTATTTCCCGCAATTGTGATTGTGGCACTTCATGTCTCTGCTGACCGAGTGGAGTTTATCCGCCAGAGCTGCTACCTCTGTGACGTCGCCCCAGCGAAATGATGGGGACCATATGGAAGTGGACACTCCTGATGCGGCCACCTCCCAACGAGGTATAACAAACCCACACTCTACTCTGTTTTTCGAAGAATAATCGTCGAGTGACTTGACTAAAATTGCCGATTGATAGCTGATGAAGTCATCGAACTGGAAGATGACGAGGAGCTGCAGCGAGGAACGCAAGATGAAGCTGTGCCTCTGGAGGCTCCACACGTACGCACTCGGAGAACATCGTCAGGACAGACGCCCCATGGGCCGACTGCTGCGACGCCTCCAGCCCTTGTGGCCCCGCTGTCGAGTGCTCCGCCAGCCACTTCAATTCTGGTGGCTTCAGCACCTATTGGACAACCTGAAGCACCACCTGCTGCCTCAGTTACAACACCAACTCATTCGACGCCCGCATACCCTTTGTATCACGTCCCGGAGGACCAAATTGGAGCTGCCAAGGAAGCTATGATTCAGGCTGGGCAGATGATGCTGCGAACAAAGTGTTGGGGAACGTTGCATGGGAAACAAAAATTTTCCTATGCACACACAAGATCTATCCATGGTGATGAGCATCTACGAGAGGGAGAGTAAATCTACATACCCTTGTAGATCGCTAAGCGGAAGCGTTTAAGAAACGCGGTTGATATAGTCGAACGTCTCCGCGATCCAAATCGCAAGTCGTCCCTCGATCCGATCACGAACTAGCGCCGAACGGACGGCACCTCCGCGTTCAACACACGTACGGTTTGATGACGCCTTCACCTCCTCGATCCAGCGAGCGATGGTGAAGTAGTGGTTGAGTTCCAGCAGCACGACGGCGTGGTGATGGTGGTGAGGAACAATCTCTGCAGGGCTTCGCCAAGCGCTACGGAGATTATGACGGAGGAACTAGAGGGTTAGGGTTGCCGCACACGGCTTGGGGAAATCTTGATGTGTTCCGGGTGCTAGCCCTGCCCCTCTATTTATATGTTGAGCCCTGGGGTCGAAACTTGGAGAAAGAGCCTCCTCAAAGTCGGTTTGGAACAAAAGGAAGAGTCCTTCTCGGATTCCAGTACCAAACGCCACGGTTCCCGGCGTCTGGCCCAGATGCCATGGGCCTCGGCGTCTGGCCCAGGGCCAGACGCCAGGGTTCCTGGCGTCTGGACCCTGCCCTCTGCAAAACTGCCTTTTGCTAACGCCCCGTGGGTCTCACCTCTTGGCCCAAACATATCGTCCAATATATCGATCTTTACCTCTCGGACATTCCGAGACTCCTCGTCATGTCCGTGATCTCATCCGGGACTCCGAACAACTTTCGGTCACCAACATAACAACTCAACTATACTTATATCGTCACCAAACGTTAAGTGTGTAGACCCTGCGGGTTCGAGAACTATGTAGACATGACCGAGACACCTCTACGGTCAATAACCAATAGCGGGACCTGGATGCCCATATTGGCTCCTACATATTCTACGAAGATCTTTATCGGTCGAACCTCTATGTCAAGGATTCAGTTAATCCCGTATGCTGTTCCCTTTGTTCTTCGGTATGTTACTTGCCCGAGATTCGATCGTCGGTATCTCTATACCTAGTTCAATCTCGTTACCGGCAAGTCTCTTTACTCGTTCCGTAATACAAGATCTCGTGGCTAACACTTTAGTCACATTGCTTGCAAGGCTCATTGTGATGTTGTATTACCGAGTGGGCCCTGAGATACCTCTCCGTCACACAGAGTAACAAATCCCAGTCTTGATCCATGCCAACCCAACAGACACCCTCGGAGATACCTGTAGAGCACCTTTATAGTCACCCAGTTACGTTGCGACGTTTGATACACACAAGGTACTCCTCCGATGTCAGGGAGTTGCATGATCTCATGGTCATAGGAACAGATACTTGACATGCAGAAAACAATAGCAATAAACTGACACGATCAAATGCTACGTTCTTAGTTTGGGTCTTGTCCATCACATCATTCTCCTAATGATGTGATCCCGTTATCAAATGACATCTCATGTCAATGGCTAGGAAACCTTAACCATCTTTGATCAACGAGCTAGTCAACTAGAGGCTTACTAGGGACACAGTGTTGTTTATGTACCCACACATGTATTTGAGTTTCCAATCAATACAATTATAGCATGGATAATAAACGATTATCATGAACAAGGAAATATAATAATAACCAATTTATTATTGCCTCTAGGGCATATTTCCAACAGTCTCCCACTTGCACTAGAGTCAATAATCTAGTTCACATCACTATGTGATTTACATTGTAATGAATCGAACACCCATGCAGTTCTGGTGTTGTTCATGTTTAGCCCTTGGAAGAGGTTTAGTCATCGGATCTGCAACATTTAGATCCGTGTGTACTTTGCAAATATTTATGTCGTCCTCCTTGATGTAATCGCGGATGGAATTGAAACGTCGCTTTATGTGTCTGGTCCTCTTGTGAAATCTTGGTTCCTTGGCTAGAGCAATGGCACCAGTATTATCACAAAACAGAGTCATTGGGTTAAGCGCACTAGGCACTACTCCAAGATCTGTCATGAACTCCTTCATCCAGACACCTTCCTTCGCCGCCTCCGAGGCAGCGATGTACTCCGCTTCGCATGTAGAATCTGCTACCACGCTTTGCTTGGAACTACACCAGCTAACCGCACCCCCATTAAGAATAAACACGTATCCGGTTTGAGACTTAGAGTCATCCAGATCAGTGTCAAAGCTTGCATCGACGTAACCCTTTACGACGAGCTCTTGATCACCTCCATAAACGAGAAACATATCCTTAGTCCTTTTCAGGTACTTCAGGATATTCTTGACCGCCGTCCAGTGTTCCATTCCTGGATCACTTTGAAACCTTCCGACCATACTTATGGCAAGGCTGACATCGGGTCTTGTGCACAGCATTGCATACATGATAGAGCCTATGGCCGAAGCATAGGGGATGACACTCATCTTTTCTCTATCTTCTGCAGTCACTGGGCATTGAGTCTTACTCAACTTCACACCTTGCAATACAGGCAAGAACCCCTTCTTGGACTGATCCATTTTGAACTTCTTCAAAACTTTGTCAAGGTATGTGCTTTGTGAAAGTCCTATCAAGCGTCTCGATCTATCTCTATAGATCTTGATGCCTAATATGAAAGCAGCTTCTCCTAGGTCCTTCATTGAAAAACTCTTGTTCAAATATTCCTTTACGCTTTCCAGCATTTCTATATTGTTTCCAATCAGTAATATGTCATCCACATATAATATTAGAAACGCTATAGAGCTCCCACTCACTTTCTTGTAAATACAAGCTTCTCCGTAAACTTGTATAAACTCGAACGCTTTGATCACCTCATCAAAACGAAGATTCCAACTCCGAGATGCTTGCACCAGTCCATAAATGGATCGCTGGAGTTTGCAAACTTTGTCAGCATTCTCTGGATCGACAAAACCTTCTGGTTGCATCATATACAACTCTTCCTTAAGGTAACCGTTAAGGAACGCTGTTTTGACATCCATCTGCCAAATTTCATAATCGAAAAAGGCAGCTATTGCTAACATGATTCTGACGGACTTAAGCATCGCTACGGGTGAGAAGGTCTCATCGTAGTCAACTCCTTGAACTTGTGAAAAACCCTTTGCCACAAGTCGAGCTTTATAGACGGTGACATTACCGTCCGCGTCCGTCTTCCTCTTAAAGATCCATTTGTTCTGAATGGCCTTACGCCCTTCAGGTAATACTTCCAAAGTCCATACTTTGTTTTCATACATGGATCCCATCTCGGATTTCATGGCCTCTAACCACTTCTCGGAATCCGGGCCCATCATCGCTTCTCCATAGCTCGTAGGTTCATCGTTGTCTAACAACATGACCTCTAAGACAGGGTTGCCGTACCACTCAGGAGCAGTACGCGTCCTTGTCGACCTACGAGGTTCGATAGTAACTTGATCCAAAGCTTCATGATCATCATCATTAACTTCCTCTTCAGCTAATGTAGGCTCCACAGAAACAACTTTCTGCACTGCGCTACTCTCAGGTTGAAGTAAAGGTTCAACAACCTCATCAAGTTCTATCTTCCTCCCACTCAATTCTTTCGAGAGAAACTCTTTCTCAAGAAATGTTCCGTTTTTAGCGACAAACACTTTGCCTTCGGATCTGAGGTAGAAGGTATACCCAACTGTCTCTTTTGGGTATCCTATGAAGACGCATTTCTCCGCTTTGGGTTCCAGCTTTTCAGGCTGAAGCTTTTTGACATAAGCATCACATCCCCAAACTTTAAGAAACGACAGTTTTGGCTTCTTGCCAAACCAAAGTTCATATGGCGTCGTCTCAACGGATTTCGATGGTGCCCTATTTAAAGTGAATGCAGCTGTCTCTAATGCATAACCCCAAAACGATAGTGGCAAATCGGCAAGAGACATCATAGATCGCACCATATCCAATAAAGTTCGATTACGACGTTCGGACACACCATTACGCTGTGGTGTTCCAGGCGGTGTCAGTTGTGAAACAATTCCACATTGTCTTAAGTGACTGCCAAACTCATAACTCAGATATTCTCCTCCTCGATCAGATCGTAGGAAGTTAATCTTCTTGTTACGATGATTCTCAACTTCACTCTGAAATTGTATGAACTTTTCAAATGTTTCAGACTTATGTTTCATTAAGTAAATATACCCATATCTACTTAAGTCATCAGTGAAGGTGAGAAAGTAACGATAACCACCGCGCGCCTCAATACTCATCGGACCACACACATCAGTATGTATGATTTCCAATAAGTCACTTGCCCGTTCCATTGTTCCAGAGAACGACGTTTTAGTCATCTTGCCCATGAGGCATGGCTCACATGTGTCAAGTGATTCAAAATCAAGTGACTCCAAAAGTCCATCAGCATGGAGCTTCTTCATGCGTTTTACACCAATATGACCTAAACGGCAGTGCCACAAGAAAGTGGTATTATCATTATCAATTCTACATCTTTTGGCATCAATGTTATGAACATGTGTATCATTACTATCGAGATTCAATAAGAATAAACCCCTCACATCGGGTGCATGACCATAAAAGATATTACTCATATAAATAGAACAACCATTATTCTCTGATTTAAACGAGTAACCGTCTCGCAATAAACAAGATCCAGATATAATGTTCATGCTTAACGCAGGCACCAAATAACATTTATTCAGGTTCATCACTAATCCCGATGGTAATCGAAGAGCGAGCGTGCCGACGGCGATCACATCAACCTTGGAACCATTTCCCACGCGCATCGTCACTTCGTCCTTTGCCAGCCTCCGTCTATTCCGCAGTTCCTGTTTAGAGTTGCAAATATGAGCAACCGCACCGGTATCAAATACCCAGGCACTACAACGAGGGTTGGTAAGGTACACATCAATAACATGTATATCATATATACCTTGTTTGTTGTTGGCCGCCTTCTTGTCAGCCAAATACTTGGGGCAGTTCCGCTTCCAGTGTCCAGTTCCCTTGCAATGAAAACACACAGTTTCTGGTTTGGGTCCAGCCTTGGGTTTCTTCACGAGAGGAGCAACTGTTTTGCCTCTCTTCTTGGAGTTACCCTTCTTACCCTTGCCATTTTTCTTGAAACTAGTGGTTTTATTGACCATCAACACTTGATGCTCCTTCTGAATTTCAGACTCAGCGGCTTTCAGCATCGCAAACAGCTCGGCGACTGACTTGTTCATCCCGTGCATGTTATAGTTCAACACGAAGCTCTTGTAGCTAGGTGGCAATGATTGAAGAACTCTGTCAGTGATAGCCTCTGGCGGAAGGGGCATCCCCAATTCAGCCAGACGGGTGGAGTACCCAGACATTCTGAGCACGTGATCACTGATAGACCCGTTCTCCTCCATCTTGCAAGCATAGAACTTATCGGAGATCTCATATCTCTCGATCCGGGCATTCTTCTGAAAGATAAACTTCAACTCCTGGAACATCTCATATGCTCCATGACGTTCAAAACGTCTTTGAAGTCCCGGTTCTAAGCCATACAACATTGCACATTGAACTATTGAGTAATCATCAGAACGAGCCTGCCAGGCGTTCACAACGTCTAGAGACTCAACTGGAGCGGGTGGATCACCAAGCGGTGCATCAAGGACATAAGCTTTCTGGGAAGCTGTAAGGATAATCCTTAGATTACGGGCCCAGTCCACAAAGTTACTTCCATCATCTTTCAACTTAGCTTTCTCTAGGAACGCATTAAAATTCAGGGGTGCTACTGCGCGAGCCATGATCTACAACATAAATATAGCAAAGACAACTTAGACTATTGTTCTAGATAATGAGTTTAGTTAATCATATTACTTAAAAACTCCCACTCAAATTGACATCCCTCCGGTCATTCGAGTGTAACATGATCCAAATCCACCAACTCAAGTCCGATCATCACGTGAGTTGAGGTGGTTTCAATGGTGACCATCTTCATGTTGATCATATCTACTATATGACTCATGTTCGACCTTTCGGTCTCTTGTGTTCCGAGGCCATGTCTGTACATGCTAGGCTCGTCAAGTTTAACCCAAGTGTTCCGCGTGTGCAACATGGCTTGCACCCGTTGTATGTGAACGTGGAGTCTATCACACCCGATCATCACGGCGTGTCTCGAAACGACGAACTTTCGCAACGGTGCACACTCGGGGAGAACACAATTTATCTTGAAATTTAAGTGAGGGATCACCTTATAATGCTACCGTCGTCCTAAGCAAAATAAGATGCATAAAAGGATTAACATCACATGCAAATCATAAGTGACATGATATGGCCATGAACTTGTGCTTTTGATCTCCATCTCCAAAGCACCGGCATGATCTCCATCGTCACCGGCATGACACCATGATCTCCATCATCTTGATCTCTATCAACGTGTCGCCATGAGGTTGTCGCGCCGACTGTTGCTTCCATGACTATTGCTAACGTTTAGCGATAAAGTAAAGCATTACATAGCGCTTAATGATTGACACGCAGGTCATACAATAATTAAAGACAACTCTATGGCTCCTGCCAGTTGCCGTACTCATCGACATGCAAGTCGTGATATTCTATACAACACATGATCATCTCATACATCACATATATCTCATCATGTAATTGGCCATATCACATCACAACATACCCTGCAAAAACAAGTTAGACGTCCTCTAATTGTTGTTGCAAATTTTACGTGGCTGCTACGGGTTTGCAAGAACCGTTCTTACCTACGCAAAACCACAACGTGGTGTAGTGATTGCTTTTTGATCTTCTAAAAGAACCCTCTTCATTGAAATCGATTCAACTAAAGTGAGAGAGACAGACACCCGCTAGCCATCTTTATGCAACGAAGTTACATGTCAGTTGAAGGAACCTGTCTCGCGTAAGTGTACGCGTAATGTCGGTCCGGGCCGCTTCATCTCACAGTACCGCCGAATCAAATATCAACTAGTAACGGCAAGCAATATGTATACACCCACGCCCACAACTCGTTTGTGTTCTACTCGAGATCTCATCTACGCATATACCTAGCTCTGATACCACTGTTGGGGAACGTTGAATGGGAAACAAAAATTTTCCTACGCACACACAAGATCTATCCATGGTGATGAGCATCTACGAGAGGGAGAGTAAATCTACATACCCTTGTAGATCGCTAAGCGGAAGCGTTTAAGAAACGCGGTTGATTTAGTCGAACGTCTCCGCGATCCAAATCGCAAGTCGTCCCTCGATCCGATCACGAACAGGCGCCGAACGGACGGCACCTCCGCGTTCAACACACGTACGGCTTGATGACGCCTTCACCTCCTCGATCCAGCGAGCGATGGTGAAGTAGTGGTTGAGTTCCAGCAGCACGACGGCGTGGTGATGGTGGTGAGGAACAATCTCTGCAGGGCTTCGCCAAGCGCTACGGAGATTATGACGGAGGAACTAGAGGGTTAGGGTTGCCGCACACGGCTTGGGGAAATCTTGATGTGTTCCGGGTGCTAGCCCTGCCCCTCTATTTATATGTTGAGCCCTGGGGTCGAAACTTGGAGAAAGAGCCTCCTCAAAGTCGGTTTGGAACAAAAGGAAGAGTCCTTCTCGGATTCCAGTACCAAACGCCACGGTTCCCGGCGTCTGGCCCAGACGCCATGGGCCTCGGCGTCTGGCCCAGGGCCAGACGCCAGGGTTCCTGGCGTCTGGACCCTGCCCTCTGCAAAACTGCCTTTTGCTAACGCCCCGTGGGTCTCACCTCTTGGCCCAAACATATCGTCCAATATATCGATCTTTACCTCTCGGACATTCCGAGACTCCTCGTCATGTCCGTGATCTCATCCGGGACTCCGAACAACTTTCGGTCACCAACATAACAACTCAACTATACTTATATCGTCACCAAACGTTAAGTGTGTAGACCCTGCGGGTTCGAGAACTATGTAGACATGACCGAGACACCTCTACGGTCAATAACCAATAGCGGGACCTGGATGCCCATATTGGCTCCTACATATTCTACGAAGATCTTTATCGGTCGAACCTCTATGTCAAGGATTCAGTTAATCCCGTATGCTGTTCCCTTTGTTCTTCGGTATGTTACTTGCCCGAGATTCGATCGTCGGTATCTCTATACCTAGTTCAATCTCGTTACCGGCAAGTCTCTTTACTCGTTCCGTAATACAAGATCTCGTGGCTAACACTTTAGTCACATTGCTTGCAAGGCTCATTGTGATGTTGTATTACCGAGTGGGCCCTGAGATACCTCTCCGTCACACAGAGTAACAAATCCCAGTCTTGATCCATGCCAACCCAACAGACACCCTCGGAGATACCTGTAGAGCACCTTTATAGTCACCCAGTTACGTTGCGACGTTTGATACACACAAGGTACTCCTCCGATGTCAGGGAGTTGCATGATCTCATGGTCATAGGAACAGATACTTGACATGCAGAAAACAATAGCAATAAACTGACACGATCAAATGCTACGTTCTTAGTTTGGGTCTTGTCCATCACATCATTCTCCTAATGATGTGATCCCGTTATCAAATGACATCTCATGTCAATGGCTAGGAAACCTTAACCATCTTTGATCAACGAGCTAGTCAACTAGAGGCTTACTAGGGACACAGTGTTGTTTATGTACCCACACATGTATTTGAGTTTCCAATCAATACAATTATAGCATGGATAATAAACGATTATCATGAACAAGGAAATATAATAATAACCAATTTATTATTGCCTCTAGGGCATATTTCCAACACAAAGGAGGCGTATGAAGCCAGCAAGTTAGCCTATGATGCCAGCTCAGCACTTCAAGCCAACGTCCGAGTAAGTGCTATTGTAAGTTCATTTCTGATTGAATTCCTGTCCATCTTGATTTTACACCCACTGGGTGTTTTCTTCGCAAGTAGATTAGGTAGTCTCTGGTCCAGTTGTTTTCCATTCGACAGTACAGTGGGGGCACGCTGAGTGCACCCACTGGGTGTAGTCCCCGAGACCGCCGTCGAGTGCGTGCATCGGCGGGGGTCTGATAGAAACAATGTTCGCTTGCTTGCTTCTTTTATATTCTGACAGGCCAGACCTGGTCGAGTGTTTTTGTATCCAGTGGGGGCACGCTGAGTGCACCCAGTGGGTGTAGTCCCCGAGACTACTGTCGATCGTTGACGATGGGCAGTAGTCTTAAGAACCATTCTGCAGGTTTCATGGACATCATTTCCATCAACCATGATATGACGCTGTATAGGGTTGTGGGGTGGAGCGGCGGGCCGCCTTTCAGTCGACTGCACTTGTACTTTTCCACTCGGAAGTAGAGAAATATCCATGTCGACTGAGCCCCTTCTTTGCTGATTTCAGAAAGCCTGTGGGCTCGGGACCAAGTACGTCGAGCTGGAGAAGGAAAAGAATCGACTTCTGCTGGATCTGGAGCTGACGAACAACAACCTGGACCGTGCACAGACCGAACTGAAGACTTTTGGAGGTAATCTTTGTCGATCAATTGCATTATCACTTTCATCTTCCATCCTTTGAACCGAGTGAATCCACTCGAACAGACGTACGTGACGAGAACCGTCGTCTCCGAGCGCGACTCAACAATGTTATTTCTTTAGATACCATGAAGAAGGCGCTCGAGGACAAGGATAAATCACTTGCTGATGCTCAGAAGGAAGCGAAGGAGAAAACTGAAGCTGCTGAGAAGAAACTTGCTGCAGCCAGTAAACTGGAAGAAGAGAACGCCAAACTCAAGCAGGAACGATCCGACTGGATCAAGAAACTTGAAGTGCAGACCAAGGGAAAGAGTGCTCTGGAAAAACACTTAGGAGACTTTGCGAAGAAAACGTTCAACATGCTTGAAGGTGACTTTCTTCTGTCGAATGAATTTCTTTGATTTCCTCAGAACGGCATTGTGATCACCTTTTCTCTTTCTCTTCACGCAGAATTCTGTCAAGACTTTGAGAAGGAAACCGAAGAAATCGAGCCCAATCTGGACCCCACGGAGTCACTCGTCAGAGACGCCGTGGACATGGATATGTTTCGACTCAAAGCTCGTCTTAAGAGTGTCCAAGGATATGTCACTCGGCTGAAGGCTGCATTCGAGAAGGTCGACAAGGAGTTGTGGCCTGAAGATTCTCTCCAGACTGACCTCGAGTCTATGATGACTCGCCTCAACGAAATTCCCAGTCGAGTGCAGGCGTGGAAGAAATCCGCTGCTCGTTGTGGTGCTGATGTGGCACTTTCACTCGTCAGGGTTCATTGCAAGGAGGCCAGGGAGGACAAACTGAAGGCTCTCCGAGTGATCAACACAAAGAAACTGCAGTTTGAAGATTTCATGGAGACTTTCATCGAAGCAGCCACTCAGATCGCCGACGAAATTGACCTGGATACTTTCGTCGAGCCTTCAAGCCCTACCGGAGTTTGAAGAAGTATGTTGCTTTCAGTTAAAACTTTATTTGCCTCGGTATGCCGAGTGATGGTGTAACCGATTAAAACTTCTTTCAGGCCTTAAGCCTGAGAATTTCCCTTTGCGCGAACAAGTTTTTGCTGTGCTAGAGATTCTAGTCTTACTCGCATTTTGCTTTCCGACATTTTGCTTGGTTGAATTTAGGACTTAGGCGAAGACTGGTTCGCAGCTAAGTTCCGAGTGTTAGGAATACCTTACACTCGGCAGGATTTTTTAACTTAGGTGATAACTGGTTCACAGCTAAGCCCCCGAGTAAGAGGATTGCTCTTCACTCGGAGAAGTTTTCTGAACTTAGGCGAAGACTGGTTCGCGGCTAAGTCTCCGAGTGTATTGAATGTTATACACTCGGAAGGGTTTTTCACTTAGGCGAAACGGATTCGCATCTAAGCCCCCGAGAGAGAGGGTTGCTCTTCACTCGGAGAAGTTTTTGAACTTAGGCGAAGACTGGTTCGCGGCTAAGTCTCCGAGTGTATTGAATGTTATACACTCGGAAGGGTTTTTCACTTAGGCGAAACGGATTCGCAGCTAAGCCCCCGAGAGAGAGGGTTGCTCTTCACTCGGAGAAGTTTTTGAACTTAGGCGAAGACTGGTTCGCGGCTAAGTCTCCGAGTATATTGAATGCTATACACTCGGAAGGGTTTTTCACTTAGGCGAAACGGATTCGCAGCTAAGCCCCCGAGAGAGAGGGTTGCTCTTCACTCGGAGAAGTTTTTGAACTTAGGCGAAGACTGGTTCGCGGCTAAGTCTCCGAGTATATTGAATGCTATACACTCGGAAGGGTTTTTCACTTAGGCAAAACGGATTCGCAGCTAAGCCTCCAAGAGAGAAGGTTGCTCTTCACTCGGAGAAGTTTTTGAACTTAGGCGAAGACTGGTTCGCGGCTAAGTCTCCGAGTATATTGAATGCTATACACTCGGAAGGGTTTTTCACTTAGGCGAAACGGATTCGCAGCTAAGCCCCCGAGAGAGAGGGTTGCTCTTCACTCGGAGAAACGAGAAAACCGAGTAATTTGCCGCTAGGAACACCAAAAGTGCACTTAGTCGGATTTAGCTTGATATCATATCTCCTCAGATTGGCGAATGTTTCAGCTAAGTCAGACAACAGGTCGGAACCTTTGCGAGACTTGACGACAATGTCATCCATGT
The DNA here is from genome assembly GCA_039707655.1 of Elymus sibiricus. NCBI lineage: Eukaryota > Viridiplantae > Streptophyta > Magnoliopsida > Poales > Poaceae > Elymus > Elymus sibiricus. Next base: position 429,382,461 of record CM077672.1, read on the forward strand.
AGGCTTCAACATTCCGAGGAATCTGATCGAGTAAACATTTTTGAATCATGCGCATGAAAGTAGCGCCGGCGTTCTTCAAACCAAAAGGCATGGTGATATAATAGAAACACCCGAAAGGGGTGACGAAGGCTGTCTTTATTTCATCCGGACCAAACAGACGGATCTGATGGTAACCAGAGTAAGCATCCAGAAAAGATAGACGCTCACACCCCGCAGTTGAGTCGACAATCTGATCAATGCGGGGGAGTGGAAAATGATCTTTCGGGCAGACCCGATTGATATGTTTGAAATCAATACACATGCGGAGTGACTTGTCCTTCTTAGGGACCATAACGACGTTCGATAACCACTCGGAGTGGTAAATCTCACGTATGAACTTAGCCGCCAAGAGACGAGCCACCTCCTCGCCGATTGCTTTTCGCTTCTCCGTTGCCGACCGACACAAATGCTCCTTCACAGGCTTGGCCTTCGGGTCAACTCTCAACCGGTGCTCAGCCAGTTCCCTGGGTACACCAGGCATGTCAGCAGGCTTCCATGCGAAGATGTCCCAGTTCTCACGGAGGAACTGGATGAGCTCGGCTTCCTACTTGCTGTCGAGTGTCGTCGAGATGTTGGTCGGGGCAGCTGTTGGATCTGCCGGGTGAATGTTCACTTTCTTCACTTCTCCTGCCGACTGAAAAGCTGACTCAGAAGCGGGCTTCTTAGCGCGCAACAGGTCGGAAGGATCAGCGTTTTTCTTGTATTCTTCCAATTCGACCATGGCCATCTGATGATCGGCGATCTTGGAGCCCTGCTGAAGGCACTCCTCAGCCCTCTGTCGATTGCCAGTGATTGTGATCACACCCTTGGGTCCGGGCATCTTCAGCTTGAGATACACGTAACATGGACGGGCCATGAAACGGGCATAAGCCGGACGACCAAGGATGGCGTGGTATGCACTCTGGAAGTCCACCACTTCAAATGTCAATTTTTCCTTGCGAAAATGCTTATCGTCACCAAACACAACATCCAACGCTATTTGACCGAGTGAACGGGCCTTTTTCCCAGGGATGACGCCATGGAACTGCATGTTGCTTTCACTGAGTCGGGACATCGGAATGCCCATCCCCTTGAGGGTATCTGCATATAGGATGTTCAGACCGCTTCCACCGTCCATCAAAACCTTGCGGAGTCGAGTGCCCCCCACAACTGGGTCCACCACCAGCGCTTGCCGCCCGGGGGTAGCAATATGCACAGGGTGATCTGACTGATCAAACGTGATAGCAGTCTGAGACCACTTGAGATATGTGGGGGTAGAGGGAACCGCCATGTTAACCTCCCTGTTGATAACTTTCAGTCGACTCTTGCTCTCAACATCAGCAAAAATCAACAGAGTGGCATTGATCTTAGGAAACTCTTCTTTATCTTCTTCATCTCCCTTTTCAGGGTCTTTTTCACTCGATTGGCTCTCTTTGAACTGTTCGATCAGCAAACGGCACTGTCGGGTGGTATGCTTTGGCAATATTAAATTGCCCTCTTCATCTTTCCTCGTGTGGATTGCACACGGTAAATCCATAACATCTGTACCCGACTGATTCTTTGACTTATTGGGGGTGAACTTAGCTTTGGACTTTCCTTTATTTTTGGCCTGAGCCACCAGAGCGGCCGCTTCTGCCGGAGCGGGGGGATCAGCCTTGTGCTTCTGCTTCCGATTGGAATTTCCGCCTGCATCATTGTCGACTGTTTTTCCTTTACCGCTTCGGAGGCGGTCCTCTTCTTCCCCATTGGCGTACCGAGTGGCAATCTCCATCATCTTGCTCAGAGAAATATCACCAGTGCGACCAAATTTCAGATAGAGCTCTCTGTATCTAACACCAGCCTTGAAAGCACAAACAGCCTGGTGTTCGGAAACATTCTCCACCGTGTGATGCAGGGTGGACCAGCGCTGAATGTAGTCTCGCAAGGTCTCATTGGGTTTCTGAACACAGTGCTGCAAATCAATCAAACCAGCCGGACGTTTACAGGTGCCCTCAAAGGTTCTGATAAACACTCGGGCCAAGTCCTCCCAGCAATAGATGCTAGAGGGAGCCAAACGATTCAACCAAGCTCTGGCCGAACCATCTAACATCAGGGACAAATGCTTCATGGCTATGTTGTCGTTTCCTCCACCAATCTGCACGGCCACTCGGTAATCATCTAAACCATGTCTCGGGCTTCGTCTCGCCAGAAAACTTGCCAATTCCAGCCGCCAACCTGAAGTTGGGGGGAATCTCTGCAGAGCGAATGGCTCTGCTAAAACACTCGGGACCAGACACAACAGCTCCACTTCCACTCGGATAGTCCCCGTTATAACCATCTCTGTGGGCTCTGCCTCTGTCGACCCGTCTTTGAGCGAGGACATCCCTTGCGTCAAATCCAGGATTCCGCTCATCACCGAACGGGCGCCTATCATCATTGTGCCGGGGCACATAAGAACCACTCCGCGGAGGAGAAAGCACTTGACGGCGGTCATCGCGGTGATAATGGGGAGCAAACTGATCTCGCCCCTGATCTCTGTACCGATCTTCCTGGAAGTCTCCGCCTCTGTGGCGCAGGGGCGACCCAGGACTGTGGGCCGATTGAACTGTTTCCGCCCTGGGCGAATTGCTATGTAATCTGTTCTGCGACTGAGAAACAGCCGCATTCTGCTGCTGCGCTGCTTCGAGCAGCGTTCTGATCTGTTGCAAACCTCTACCAGCTTCCGACCGTGATGGCTGTATAGAATCTGCAATCCTAGCAGCAGCCGCAACATTCAACACTGGAGTACGGAATACCTCGACGTTATTCCGCGATCCACTCGGAAACAACTGTCGCTGATGTCGACTGGGACGCGGCGAACGCTGTCGAACACGCTCGTCGAGTGCCTTCTGCATCTCTTTGAGTCGAAGGCGAGTCGCCTCCATGGCCTGGGCCTCAGCAGTCGTGCCGACGATGGGAGTACGGAGAACATCCTCATCCCGGTGCTGCTGTTCATTCGACGTTCCACCAATCTCGCGTCTGGCGGGGCTGAAACCAGGCGGCGGACTCTGATGAGAGCCAGCCATAAAAACTTCCGCCGCAGGATCGCAGCTCTCGCACTCGGAGGGAACGCCAGACCGATCTGACGCCGAGTCGAACACGCCGAAAAGTGACTCGACGGGCTCGATGGCCGCAATCTGCGGGGACGAAGCCTGGCGGGCCGCCGCATGTCGCACCCAACGCTGTAGCCGCGAACGACCGGATCGCTTGCGATGATGAACAGCATGGAGGGCCGACACGTACGGAGTCGACGGCTGAAGGAGAAGAACACCGCAGGAGCTTGCGCAAAAGTGCATCGCCCCACGACTCGGGAGCGCCTCAACGTCCAGAGGCGCCTCCCGGAGCCATGCCGAATCGTCGGCGATGAAGGTGAGCGCTCCGAGACGGATCTCGCGGCCCAGGAACAAATCACCGCCGGATGACATGACGAAGGAAAACAAATGCAACCTCGCCGGAAGTCGCTTAGACGCCTGCCCCACGGTGGGCGCCAACTGTCGTGGGAACGAGTCTGACAGTAGAAGGTAGGGGTACGTAAGGAGAGGGCAGAGTCCTAGCTACGGCGAGAGTGTACACACAGATGTATGAGTTCATGCCCCTCTCGTGGAGGTAATAGCCCTACGTCTCAGGTGCTCGGGAGCTCTTTGTCGAGTGTAATTGGAGTATCGCTACAGGGGGTGCGAACCAACCCTTATGCCAGAGGGGAGGGGTGGCTTATATAGAGTGCGCTGCCCCTCATAAGTGACCGGCGTTTAAGGGTCAGATCGTGGTTATAAAGACGTACGTTACTGGTAACGTACAACATAAATGCTATTAATGGTCTTGATGAATGCCTGCCCGTTAGCCTCTCTGGGGTGACTTCTGGGCTTCTGTGGTCGACTGTCTTCTGGTCCTTCCGAGTGAAAGGTAAGTGTCGAGTGAAAGGTACCTCCGAGTGTACATTGTCGAGTGACTTGTATGACTTGGTGATCTCAGTCGGAGACTTCCTTGTAGCTCTTAAGCTTTCTGGGGTAGTGTCTTTAGGTAGGACATGTAGGTCAGGCATATGACCCTACCCTAGGTACATATCCCCATCAGTGGTACAAACTGAAAAGAGAATAAAATGATCGTGGCCGTATGATCAAGTAGCAGAGTGTTCTAGTAACTTTTTCTAAATTCATCTTCAAATTCAAAATAATTACAAGAAAAATGAAAATTTTGATTTCCATTATTATTTGTGTACATTCCATTTTGATTTATCAATATTAGAACTTTTTTTCTTCAGTATTTTTTCAGCAGCAGTTCCCACAGGTATATTTTTTTTAGTCGAGTTTCCACAGGTATTGGTGGGACTACGCCGTACGTGCCTCCAGTTTATGATCAAGTACGTATATGCGTGTGGATCGTTTTTACTCCCTCATAGTCTAGGTTTTTAGGCTGTTCATCGTCTTGGGTTCGGCGGCGACGATGACGGCGCTGAATAAAGATTCTTCGAATCCTTCCCTGACGAGGCCATCGGTTCTATGGTTGCGGATGGATTTGAAAACCAGTCTGTTCAAGCAAGGATGGCGTGGCGGCGGCGGCATCCTCGTGGTGGACCTGTGTCCTCGGGCTCCGCCGTTGCGACGGCGTTTGCTCCAGCGTTGGCGCGGAACTTGGGAGGTAGTCCAGGAGCGGATGCAGATTGTGGTCTACATCGACGACATCTGGAGACGGAACGTGTGCTGGGTTCGTGGTTCGTGGATGGCAGGTATGGTTTCCTCCTTCGGCGTCTTAGTCGTGGTGGGGTGCCAGATCTGGAGTTCGATGTCGTGTCCGGGGTGTTGCCCCGGTCTGATTCGCTCAACGGCAAGGGCTTCACTTTTGATGAGCCAACTTGGAGGTTCGCAAAGCTGCATATCAGCGATGGAGCCGCGTCGAGCTCAGGTGAGGAGGTGAACCGTCATTCTTTTCTTCGGTGGCTGCTGTGGTGGTGCCGGAGGCAGGTGACGGACATTGGTGTCAAGCCCAGAGATGTTCTGCTATCTTTCCAGTTTTGTCATGTCGGTCCTTACGTGACCTGTACTTTGATCTTTATGATATGAAAGAGACACGTATTATCATGAAAAAAAAAGTATGTATATGCGTATGAAACTCGGGTCAATCCGTGAACGTTCACGTCAATAAACCACAAATACAGTGCCATGTAGTACCATGGCATGTCAAACCATAGACAAGTCAATGCACGTATGTACTCAAATCCGATGATCCTCACCACATGTACACGAAGATTTCTTGTGTAATTGACCCAACACGCTCCACCCAGTACCACAGTTCATGGCGTGACGCTGTATCCGCCTCCGCCGCCGAACTGGACTCGACCACCGACAAACGCTCTGAAAGGGATACCGCAGGCTCGGCAGGCACAGTTCGCCTGACGCTCCCATGGCCGCACGCGACCCCACTGTATGGCATGGTAAAACCGCGGAAGACGCTGGCACCATTGTTGCTGAAGCCACCGCTATATATGCCGCCCATGGCCAAGAGGCCCGGTAGGCCCCCCATGCCTCCCATGCCCACGAAGGTTTTTCTTGTTCACCATGCCGTGGTGGCAACGGCCGAAAACGAGGCACTTGCCGCCGCACCGACTGTTGCAGCAGGCACAGTCTACCCCCACGGTGTGCGCCGCAGTGCGAGTCAGAGCACAACGAGGGAGGTAACAATGCCAGAGCCTTACTTGGTCATGTGGGGTTATAAATTTTACTCTCTTTGTGTGTTGTGCGTGTGAGGTGCTGCTGTTGATGCACTTGTGGTGCGGAGTTTGTGGTTTGAATAAACGGAGGAGGAGAAGTACATACCACGGGTAGGCATGTGGAGGGTTTAAATAGGCGGAGGAGGAAATGTAGTGAATTTTGCTATCTTTGAAGACCGTGCTTCCTTTGTTTGTTCTAACAATTTTTTTTTTGATAAAGGAAATATGTTAATATCGCGAAGATACCAATTAAACCCAGTCTCTGCACCAGTAAGATATCGAAAGACATCAAGAATGCACACAACCAAGAACAAAAATAAAAGAGAGAAATATAAAAACAAAGACCCCGTCGCAGTGATGAAACACTCGCAACAACAACACTCTAACCACCACCAAAGACAACACCCGGGCTACAGAAGAGGTTCTCCAAAAGCGACGCCTCCAAGAAGGAAACAATGCACAAGCGTTGTCGTCGCCCGATCAAGGATCTTCAGTTTTCACCCTGGAGAGAGTCCGAGATCCCAAAAACAATGCCTTCGCAAGACCATTGCCACGTACAACCAATGAAGGTCAGACCTTGGGCTTTCACCCTGGAGATCGTGACTCAAGTACTCGAGAAGCACCCCAAAAATGTTGTCCACCTGTGTTGCCGCCCCCTCCTACCAAGGCCGCCGCTGCAAGTCCCCAACACCCGACACACAGGAAAAAACCCGTGCCGCCATTCTTCAACGCAACCAAAACTCCTCTCCGCCATTACAAGTCTTCGATTGCAGCCACCATGACTTTCTTCATCACTGTCAACGCTGTGGAAATCTATACTTAGACATGTCCCATGGCACCGGCAAGATAGCGAAGCTTCGCGCCACGCCCTCATGAAACCTCTCTAGCCAAAGATGAGGGCGCGCCTGACCGGATCATTTCTGATCTAGATATCCAGTGGCACCATGCGCCAAAAGCTGAGATCTCCGAGAGGAAAACCGGAACCCATCGGTGTCTAGATCGAGGAAGCCGGCATGAAACAGATCGAAGTTTTGGAGCATGAAGAACAACAGGGCCAACCACCGCAGGACTCCCCTGGATCGCCTGAGATTGGGTTGGTTGTATTCTGCAGTGGCTGGGCATTTTGGACATGGACTTGATCACCTGAAACCCAACTTTGGGAAGGTATAGGGTCCAATATTTTTTGTGCCACTATGGACGCCGCTGCCGAAGTGGCGGCCGCTGATCTAGATCGCTTTTTTTCTATCTGTTCCATGGTCTTTTTATAACCTTCTCCGTCCTTTATTACGTTCCAATCAAAGTTACATCATTCAGCGAGAGAGGGGTGGACACACTAGAGGGTCGATCAAGGAAGCTATTACAAGAGGGCCCTTAACCAAATTCGCTAATTCATGAGAAACATTATGACCTTCCCTAGGACAGTGACAAAAGAAACAAATGGGAAATCACACGCCAAATGGTAGCAATGATAAAAAATTGCAATAGAGTGTTGTAATAGTGGTTCATGTTAGTTGTTGTTGCTACCTAGGAATTGGCGGTGCAAAATTGAAAGGAGAATAAATTGATAACATCTGTACGTTCAAGTAGCAGTTTTCTAGTACATTTTTTTTTTGCTGAATTCGACTTCAAAATTCAAAATATTTACAAGGAACGAGAACAGTTTGTTTTCCGTTAGCGTTTGAGTGTACTACGTTCCTACTTTAATTTTAATTTATGAATTGTTAGAACTTTTCTTCACTTCGTTATTTTTATTTCCAGTAGCCGATGCGGTACCATGACGTTAATACAGTGTCGTATAATGGCATGCCAGGTCAGTGCACGGACGGACCCAGTGCACTGAGCCAGATGATTGCACGTGCACGAATTTCTCATGTGCATCTGAATCACCGCGTCCCAGCCAGTACCGCAGCTCATGGCGTGACGCCGCTGGTTCCTCCGCCGCTGTACTCGTCACCTAGCACGCCGAATGGGGAGCTTGTACTCGCATATTCTCCCAAAGGGATATCGCCGGCTCTTCCGCCGCCGCCGATCGGGCAGAGGCTACCCACGCTGCCTCCGACCCCGCCAATCTGACCCGTACCGTCGGGAAGACGCCGGCTCCGTTGTTGTCCACAGACCAAGAAGTGACTGCGGCCAAGCGGCCCCGTGCCGCGCGGTATGTCCCCCATGCCTCCCACGCCCACGAACAGGTTTTCCTCGTCCGTTTCGCCCATTTCTCTTGCAGTAGCGGACGAAATCGAGCCCTTCGCCTCACCCCCAACAAGCACGGTCCTGGCCGCCGCCACGGCATGCACCGCCAGCACGAGCTAGAGCAGGTGGAGAGAGGTGACAGTGTTAGAGCGCTTCTTGATAATGTGGGGCTCTAGATCCTACTCGCTCTCTCGTGTTGTTGTGTGCGTGATAACATGCTTCTGCTGATGCACTCGTGGTCTTTAAATAGGCGGCGGAGGGTACGCACGAGCATGACGGACGGAGAGGGAAAAGCAGGTTGGGAGGGTGTAAATGAGGCGAGTGTCAGTGCTGTAGTGAATGCTTTTGTTTACAATCAGGAGTAAATTTTGCAAGAGTGGAGGTAGGAGAGGTAGACGAACTGAATCTGTTGCTCGTGTTTACTGTGCTTTTTTTGTGTGCGATGGTTCTTTTTCCCTAGTAAATGAAGACGGTTGGTTGTATTCTGCAGTGGGCTTCTAAATTTCTGACTTGAGCGGCTGAAAGCACAGCTTTGACAAAGTGCCCACTCATTTTTTATGCCAGTTTGTATTGTCAAGAGCAACCCCAAGCATATGCTGTTTTCTTAGAAGAGTTTTTCTTAGCTGTTCAACTGCCCCACCTTTCCTTTCTAGTGCATACACATAGGCTGATCACTGGCGAGCTGATATGCACGCAAGAGAGAGAAATCGGGGATGGACATGGAATTGTGTCCCCACAAATGGGTACCAAGGAATTGTTGGTAATGTTGATTGTTAGATCAAGCGACAGAGTTTGGAGTGAACATCAGAGAAAACCATGGTACAACTTAGGCACTGAAGTTGGGACTACTTGAGGAAAACCCTCCTTTCCAAGAAAAATATGTTGGGACGTTACTCACTCGTTTCCCAAAATAACAACAGTGTTTAAATTACACAAATATTGTAGGGCCAATGCACACCTTGACTCCGATGTTTCGTAACAAAAGAACCCCTCTATAAGGTTCATCTTGGCCCCACTATCTCTTTAGAAAGAAAAACAAAAGTGACCTGAAGCTCCACAGCTAGCTAGTTGGATTAGAGCTTGAACAATTCATAAGTTCACTAGTGGAGAAAAGGCAACGTTGTAAAGCACTTTCACATTAATATTGGCCAACATATACCAACGGGTTCTTTAAAACCTCATTAGAGCATCTCTAGTGGATCCTGTGATCCTTCAAAGCATACTGCATAATTTAAACATAGTAGATAAACATAGTTTCCGCCACCATAGTTCGCTAGAAGTTCATCGCACAAACTTAAAACATACTAGATTAAACCTAATCTAAACTACTCATCCTTCGTGACATGGAGATGGAACTCCATCGCGTTGTTGCAGAGGACGAAGGCGAGGTCGAACCACGCACGCGTGCCCCGCTCGACATCAAGGTGGTTGAAGAGTGGCTGTGCGCGCGGAAAACGCCGTCGGAGAAAGAGGGATGTCTAGATAAATTTGCTTGACACAACCACGGATCCGGGGGTCACTGACCGTGCAAACAATGACCGGCACTGGTGATTCCCCAAACTGGGGGCCGCGCGCTTCCTCGATGTCCAGGATGGGGGAATCGACAAGATCTTGAGGGAAAATGAGATCATGCTGATGTAGGCGCACTGCATGGCCCCTCACGTGGGCTCTGGCAGGCTGCTACGGTGACCAGGGGCGGGGCCGTCCCTGCATCCCTCCCCGCATGGCGGCATGGAGGAAGGCAACGCGGGGCAAGGCGTGAGTATGCGGGACCTAGGCGAGGCTGGGAGGTGTCCTCGGGAGTTTTCCTCCACGAAGAGGTCCACCAGAGTGAGATTGAGCGGCTGGGCAGTGTGGCGCGTCGAAGTGCTTCCGACAGCCACGGAGCCTGCTGAAGGCGATGGTGACCGCGACAAGGGAAGGCGTGACATTGAGGATTTGAGAAAAAAGAGTTGATTTTTTTATTTAGACTGACATGTGGGTCCCACATGTCATAACACCCAACTTGCAGGTCAATCAAAGAGAGTTGACTATCGTGCCACGTGAATGCTTACAAGTGGGCCGCCCCAGCCATAATGGGATTTAATTTTGGGCCAATCAGGGCATGGCCAATGCGTAGCCCCTGGATGATGCCCCACATGCCATGTAGGATCGGATGTGAGGAGAAATAGGTTCGAATGGTGTAGCGGGATCCTCTGCAGGGGGCGGATGCTTGGAGAGAAATAGTGTTGTCCGATGCAAAAAGCTGAAAAGGTTAAAGTGGAGAGTAGAGATGCATGACATGCATGTGTAGTGGAGTCTCTATTTTCTATTCCACTACACGACCGGGGACCAGGCCCACTAGTGATAGCTTGCATTGGGGGGGGGGGGGGGGGGGAATCAATGTAGATGCCTCAAGCTACTTTTTCTCATCGCGCATCTGTATTCATATGCCACCATAGTTTATGCCCTCAGTAGCTAACGCGAAGTGGTAGGTATTTGCAAAAATTAGAGCAAAAGTGGTAGTTTTTTGGCTGTCAATCAGAAGTGGTAATTCTGTGTGACACATACTTGTAAAGTGGTAGTAGTTTTTTTTCCGCTAAATACTCGAACTAGAAGGACTTCAGGCATTAATTACCAGGGTTCAAGTCCTGGTGCTCGCATTTATCCTGCATTTATTTTAGGATTTCCGGCGATACGCGTTCAGTGGGAGGAGACGTTTCCGTCGACTACGAGGCGCCTATGGTGACTTCGTAAAATCTTAAGATGATATGGCGGCTCAGTCTCTCGGAGGTGCTCATAGGGATAGGGTGTGCGTGTGTGCGTTCATAGGGGTGAGTGTATGCGCGTATATATGAGCGCTTGTGTCTGTACTGATGTTCAAAAAGAAGTGGTAATTCTGTGTGACACATACCTGTAAAGTGGTAGTAGGTTTTTTTTTTCCGCTAAATACTCGAACTGGAAGGACTTCAGGCATTAATTACCAAGTGATCTTACTAGTCGTTGCAGACCTATTACTTTCATGCAAGTGACTTATGGACAACTTTCATTGGCCTGCTTCGCTTTGAACGATCGTGGAAGCGAAATGTGATCTCTAGGCTAAACACTGACATGAGCCGCTTAACTTCAGAGCTTAATCATAGCATATAATTAAACAATGTAAGCAAGTGAATCACGTAGGATAACCCACTACCGTACCTTGCAATATACTGCCGCGCGCGGCTTAAGGGTGAGCCGTACTACTCCAAGCACCACTGATCACTTCCGTAGATACATGTGCCCGCGTACAAAGCGCGATACGGCACAACACAAGTCGATTAACACGGCCCAAGTAGCTGGTGTCATTCAAGGTCTGACACCGCCGGCGCCTCCGCAGTCGATCGGCCTGCCTGAGTCCACAAAGCCATTGAAACGGACACCGTCGCAGCCACAGACGCCGTGGAACGTGCAGACGCTCCCAACGCCGCCCCTGATGCCACTGATTTGTATGATGTGTCTGCTGAAAACACCCGTATCATTGTTACCAGGGCCCCCGTCCTAGCAGCGGCCCACGGCTGAGAAGCCCCAGAGGTTCCCTATGCCTCCCACGCTCACGAACAAATTCTTCTCGTCAGCCGTGTCAACTCCCCATACACCGTGTTATTCACTGTGGCGGTAGTGGCCGGAAGCACGGTCTTGGTCTTGGTCATCGCTAGCACGTGGCAAAGCATGAAAAAGGCAGCAGTGCTGGAACACTTCTTGGCCAAGGCGCCGCTCTAGTCTAGTAAACCAGCTACTGATCTCGAGTCTACCCGCTCTATCTTGTATTGTGCGTGTATGATCGTTGGTAGTATTGACTACTGATGCACTTGCGGTGTGGAGTTTGCCGTTTAAATAGAGCGAGAAGGAGGAGAGGAGGAGTCCGCACGGTGTGATTGAGAGGCAGTAGGCGACGGTGTAAATGAGGCTAACGTGAGAGGGCGTGGGGCGCAGTGAATGTTAGCTCAGAATTCAGGAGGGTGAGTAAATTACTTTCTCGAAGGGGGGAAAAAAGGATTATTACATTTCGGTGCAGCCAAATGGTACTACTCCCTCCGTTTTTCTTTTGTCTGCGCCTAAGTGCAATCACGGATACCAACTACCAAAATTGTCCTGCAACCTGTCAACAGTTGAGAGATATATGCGGTCAAGTTAGTGGAAAGAAAGCTCATGAAAGGTGCTCTCTGGCTGAGAGATATGAAGGACTAATTGTCCTGCAACCTATCAACAGATTGAGATTCTAGACTCTTTTGTTTGATTAGCTGTGTTTGGGCTGCACAATGAACAAGACATTTAGATGTTCCCCTACTTGTAATGGATCTGAACTCATATGACGTTGTAACTATATGTCTACGTAAATGATGTATTATCTTCCATTCTCGGCGCCTAATGGTTGAGTCACTAACATATCCTAATTTCATATAACTCAATTACCATCACTCGATGAAAGGTGCATCCCACAACCTGCGAACAAACAGTGGAGAAAGATATGCTGGGAGATGAGCACGCTGGGGGGCGCTATGTTGTTGCGATTCGAGAATCTTTGTTTGATTAGTAGCTCCTAGCTAGACATGATACAAAGGCACAACACCGCCTCAGGACGCACGCCACTCGCGAGCTCCGTCCCCTAGTGCGTGTGAAACTCTGCCGACCCATTATCATGACGTTAATACATTTCTTCATGGAGTAGTACCATGCCAGGTCAAACAGTCAAATCAAGTAAATGCCCTTATGCACAAACTTGCCCATATGCTCAAAAGCACAGGTATGTACTTGCACGTTCTTGAATCCTGCACCTGCATCTGACCCAACGCGTCCCAACCGTTAACACGACTCGTGGTGTGACGCCGGCGGCGCCTCAGCCGCTATACCCTACTGCGAGCCTGCTGAGAGGGCCGCCGCCACTGGCAAGCCCTCAAAGCGGAATACCACCGGCACCACCAATACCTCCATTGGCTGCCACGCTCCTGACGCCTCCCCCGACGTAGCCGGATGGGCTCGTGGCACCGGTGAAAATGTCCGCACCGTTATCATCGAAGCCCCCGCAGCAGCCACCACCCACGGCTGAGAGGCCTGGCAGGTTCCCCATGCCTCCCATGCCCACGAAGTTCTTCTCGCCCTCCACGCCTGCCACGACGGTATTTTTCTCAAAGGTGGTCTGGGGTTGCAGGGCGAGGCAGAGCAGGAGGCGGGAGGCGACAATGCGAGAGCATTTCTTGGCAATGGCTCTATACTTTACTCGCTCTCTCATGTGCATGTTGTGTGCTGAGATGTTGCTACTGCTATACTTTTGGTGTGGTGGAGTTTGCGATTTAAATAGCCGCGGAGAAGTACATACCACGGAGGGTGAGGGGCAGATGGTAAGTGTAAATGAGCCCAATATGACTGCAGCGCCAATTGCTGACCCTGTAGTGAATGTTCTTGTCTAGGAATCAAAGAGGGGTAAATTTTGTGAGCGGATGTGGACGAAATCTGTTGCTCCTGTGTGCTTACGAATGTGCTTCCTTTTCGCGATCAAATGAAAACCAAGCTTCTATATATGTACCCAACCATTTTAGGGTTCGAAATGTGTCCAACAATTTTATGGTGCCAGTTGTATTGTAAGGCGCAAGCTCAAACATATGTTGTCTTCTAGAAAAGTGTTTTTTATAGCTTTCCAACTGCACCACCCTTTCTTTTTACTGCATAATATATACAGGCTAGTCACTGGCAAGCTGATATGCACAAAAGAGAATAAAAATCGGGGCAAGTCGAACAAGGTTTTTTTTTTCTTGAACAAATATACATGCAGCATGAGCCTAACAGGCAATTTTGTCCCAGCAAAGAAAAACGAGTACCATGAAACTGTGTCCCCCCCAAAAAAAGAGTACCATCAATACAGGAATCGGTAACGTTGCCTAGTTCGGATGTTTGTCGAGTGTTTTTTTTATCGGGGCCTCTACAACGGAAGTAGTTTGCTGAGTGTGAGCCAGGGAAAACTCGGCAACCCCGTAAACTCGACAATGAGAATGGTTTGCCCATTGCAGGGAAAAAGAAACTCGGCGACTATATGAAACTCGACAAAAGCCTACCTTTGTTGAGTACGGGATAAAAAGAACTCAGTAAAGACCTGACCAAGTGGCCCCGCATACACCAGCTGACGGCCCCGTAACAGAAACTCAACAAACATTTGTCATTTTCTTTTGAAAAATGTGAAAAGGCCGGAGTGACCACCAGGTGCGACATGGCTACTTTTGTCGAGTTTGGGCCACAAGGACTCGACAAACCAATCCTCTAAAAATAACCAGCGTGAAACTCAGCAAACGTAAACATTGCTGACGTGTTCCCAGCTGAGTCATTGTTGCCGGATGTGGAACTCGACAAACACATTGCCGAGATTTTTTCTGGGGGAACTCGACAAAGTTGGTGAATCCAGTGCATGGAATTGAGGATAGTGTAGATTGTTGGATCAAATGACGGAGTTTGGAGTGAACATCAGATGCAATTCAGTTAGGACTATTTTGAATCTTACTCACTCATCTCCCTCGGTTACAATACTACCAATAGAAATTACACACATATTGTATGACCAACGCTCACCTTGACCCCAATGTTTCGTAGAAAAATAAACCCTTGAAGCCACCTTGGCCCCAATGTTTTGTTAAAAAGAAAAACCTTGACTCCAAGCTAGGCACTTACCTACTGAGATCAAAGCTAGACCAATTCAACTTCAGATCCAACAAAAGAAGGAAGATAAATTGTACATTTTTTTTAATTTTGAGTTGATAAATTATACAAATTGAGGTAAAAAAAAAAGGGATCCTTTGAGAAAATTTTGAAATAGTAACATTTGAGAAATAGACCCAAACATCACCCACTTGAGAGATCTCGATGTATTATGGTGAGTTCCCAACTTGCCGTTTTACTCCCTACTTTAACCTAGCCAACTTAAAATAATTATCTCTATTCTTATAAATGATAAATCCAAATTACTGTGAGTTTGATCAAGGATAAAACCTAAGTTCGCTTACGGTATTATGAATTCCACGAAAAGAAACATTGCACAATGCCATTTTTACCTATGTTCCAGATTTTATTATATCTTCCTCCATTTAATTCACAATACTTACATTTTTTTACCTTGACTAGGACAATGCTCGAGTGTTGAAATGGGGTATGAATATTCTAGTACGTTAGCTTGTGATTTACCTTCCCATATTAATGTGATTGTGTAAATAAATTCTTATGAAATCCTGCCCGTGATTTACCTTATATTTTGATGAGAAGTTTGCTAGTAAATTAAAATGGTATTGGTTCAGAAGTTAAGTAAATTAAGTTGATTGATTATCATACGGGGAAGGTTGGATGAATGAGTGGTAGGAAGAAAGGTGAAACATGGAACCTTACATTCTTTGGTCACTACGTAAGTAATAGTTTTCTTCCTGAATATATATGTTCTGATTGGTTGTATTTAGATAGTATTGTTATATTTCTGTAAATGTGTTACTATTAAAGTACAGTCACTAACCTTTAGTTTCTTACTATCTAATTGCCCGTACGTTCCAACGGGGGCATACATATTCTAGTGGTTCAATATCAATCGAATCTGACATAAATCTTACACCCATCATATTCTAGATTTTGGTAATATTTTATTTGATTTGAGTATGGATAGGGGAACACAAGGAAAGTTTTTGATTTATTTAAGTTTTTGGTATGATTTGATTTGATTTGATTGAGTTAATGCAGGACGTAAGGAGGGGGGATTGAGTGGAGGGGCAGTTGGACGTACCAACATACAGTCCCCAACTGCCCTTTAATAGTAGAGATAGACATAATGTTACAAAACGAATAGGTAAATTGATCAAAGCTTAACTATTTGCTGAGACCATGCATGGTGAAAATGGTTATTATTTTGACAATTCTCGTGGGGATCCTTGTAGCAACTCAAGGTGTGTTAGAAATATTTCTTGTGCTTAATCATGCCCAAGGTTTTCTGTATCCTGATATGTATAGTACTTTTCAGTCGATACAAGTTTTATTGCTATCCTAGTCTATTAGTATCTTACATGTATCGCGATACATATCGTGGAAACGCTAATATCCCAATTCAAGATCGAGCAATGTTGGTGTAACACCCCCAGTGGTTAGCTACAGTGACAACATGCTAATCATGCCATGTCATCATACTTTTACTAAGCCAAAATGCCACTTGTCACAAATCAAACAATAATCCAAATTCAAATTCAAATTTCAAATACAAGTTAAATTATTATTTCTTCAAACAGTAAAACAAAAGTGTTCATAATATTGCAAAAATTCCCAAAGCAATTATGAAAATAAAACCAACATTATTTGGATTCCCAGTTGACCCTAACATCCAAAATCAGTACCCAAAACAGCATTATTAAATCCATTTTCATTTAAAAAAAATTCAAATGAATTCATTTAAATCCCAAACTCATTATGGCAGTACAAAATATTGCAGAGTATTTATTGAGACTAGTTACACATTTTACAAAAGTCAATTGCTGACTAAACAAAATGCAAACAGAAAAGAATAAACAAATAGAGAAATAAAAAGAAAAAGTGAGACAGTGCACTGCTGGACTGGGCCTAAGTGGCGCACAGTGCGGCCCAGCCCAGCCTGGCCGGCCTTTCCCCTACCTCGTGCCAGAGGCAGAGGCCATGGCGCCAACCGCACCTGCTCGCCGTTTCAACCGCGCCCACTCGCCCTCGTGCCGCAACAGGAGCCCGCGGGTGGATAAGGACTCCACCGCGGCACCCCCTGCTAACCCTAGCCCCCATTTTCCCCTCACCCGCTCTCTCTTTCGGTCCCATCGACGCCTGCCGCCGTCGTCGCCATGGCCGCGGCCATCGAGCTCTCCCTCGCCTGAGACCACGTTTGGGAGCGCCGTCGTCGTCGCCTACTCCTCCTGCGCCTTCTGGTTTGGACCGAGGCGCCTCGATGCCGACGCTTTCATCGATCCCCTCCGCCGGCCGCCGCCTTCTGTCGCCGCTCGATCCGCCGCCCTCCGACCACTCCGGCCCCAACGAGCCACCCTCGAGCATCGCTGTGAGCTTCTGGCCCGCCTCGACTCCCCCTCGTTCCTCCCCGCGTCCGGTAGCTCCGTTGCCGGCGAGACCGTGTCACTGCCGCCGCTCGACGCCGTCGTTGTGGTCGGCTCCGGCCGTCCCAACCCCTGCCCTCCGCCGCTCGATCTGTCGCCGGAGCACAGCTCCGGTGGACCGCCGCCGCGTCTGGCTTGTCGCCGATGACGGCGCTGACATGGCTGTCATTAGCACTAATTACCCCTCCCTAATACCCACCGACAGCCGGGCCCCACGTAGTTTAATTAGGCCTAATAAAAATGATTTAGTTAGTTAATAAACTAACATGTGGGGCCCACGTGTACTGTTCATCTGGATAAGACCTGCTAACTATGCTCTGCTGACTCAGCACTGGGACCCACATGTCAGCCTCTGCTGACAGGGTGCTGACTGGGCAGTTGACTTAGTCAACTGGCCCCACCTGTCAGCCAATGTGTACACTGTGCTAGGTGCATTTAGCAATTTAGCTATTTAATTTTTGAATTTAAATTTATTCCAGAAAAATTCAGAAAATGATTAAAACTTTGAAAAATCATAGAAATTAAACCGTAACTCGGATGAAAATAATTTATATATGAAAAACAATCAGAAAAATATGACGAATCCGAATATGCCACCCACATACCTGCCGCACCCCTCTAATATGATGAACATGGAACTTTCCCCTCCGGATCGTCTGACCGATACTCACCCGGAGCTGGGAGAACACTCCCAGATATTTTCCGGCTCCGTCTAAAACGTGTAGTGCTGCATTAGGTCACCCTAGCACAGCATGTTGACATGTCATGCATCTCTGTTGCATTTGTTGCCGTGTATTTACTGTTTCTTCCCCCTCCTTCTCTCCCGATAGACTCCGAAACTGCCGACGACACTGCTGAGTACGACTACGTCGTCGACGACCAGACCCCTTCAGCAGAGCTTCCAGGCAAGCAAAACCCCCTTGATCATTCAGATATCGCCTACTCTTCCTCTCTTATGCTTGCATTAGAATTGCTTCTGTTGTTATTCCGATAGCTCATATTCTGATGCATAGCCTGATTTCGCCGCCTGCTATTGATACCTTACCTACTATCCTATGATGCTTAGTTAGGTATGCTATGTTTCATTAGCTGGCCCTTCACCCTTGTTCGTTTGCCAGGCTTGTTATCGGGCCGTTATCACTCTGGGTGATGATCACGGAAATGTTACATTACTGCAATACTTTTAAACTGTTAAAGTCGGGCGGCTCCAAGAGTGCCCGCGAGATAATGAAACAAGACGGGTTGGACCCAAGGGTACCCGCGAGCGATATTGTGGTGGAACGACAGGGCAGGCGGAGACCACCTGGTAGAGAGGTGGGCCTGGTCCCCGGTCGTGGTCCGCGTGTTACCAAGTCGGAGCGACAGGAACTCTGTTCGTCTCTGCGAGTTATTAAAACACGCTTAACGGATTTGGGTATTTGATCTGAGTTGGCCGCTGGCCTATACGCACTGATTGTTGGGGTGAGCTGGTTAACCACGTGGGATAATGGTTATGGGACCCTCTACGTCGTACGTTTCCCCCGAAAGCTCTTCAGATGTCATAGTTCAGAGATGCGGGCTGATTGTTGGGGTGAGCTGGTTACGTCTGTGGTGTTTCCACAGTCACGCTTGGGCCCCGGCCAGTCACGCAACGTGCAGGAGTGCAGAGAGCGATGGCCCAAGACCCCTTCGCACTTAGGATTTAGACCGGTGTGTTGATCTCTCTGCTGAGCCTAGGTAGGACTACGCCGTGTCGATTACCCGATGTCGGGATTACCCAGCAAGTGTGTCCGGCCAGATGTAATCAAGCGTGCTGGGTAACAGTAGTGCACCCCTGCAGGGAAGTAATCTATTCGAATAGCCGTGTCCACGTAACAGGACGCTCGGAGTTGTATTCTGATCTACTACAACTATGAATGGATACTGTTGCAATGTTAAACTGTTACTACTACTCTCGAGATCACTTTCTCGCAGGGTAGTCGAGGAAGGATCTCAGGGCATTGCTAATATATACTTGTTACTATATGGAAATGTGCTCTACTCTCTTCTGATGCTGCAAGAAAGCTTCAAGATGCTAGTCTTCGATAGGCTAGGCCTTTCTCCCTCTATTCTTGCATTTCTGCAGTTTAGTCCAAAGATATAGCCCCATTCCTTTGATACCAATGCATACTTAGTATAGTTCTGATGTAAGTCTTGCGAGTACTTTGGATGAGTACTCACGGTTGCTTTGCTACCTCTTTTTCCCTACCCGGATGCTGCGATCAGACGGCGGAGTCCAGGAGCAGGAGATCCCCGGAGGCACCTACTACTACGTTGAGCCCGCCGACCAGGAGTAGTTCGGAGGCCCTAGGCAGGAGGCCTTCTCCTTTTCGATCAGTGTCGCTGTTATGCTAGCCTTCTTAAGGCAAACTTGACTAACTATGTCTGTACCCAGATATTATTTATGTGATGACTTATGTATTCGGGTCCTCGTGACCCCTGGTTTGCAATATGAAGATTTGTGTTTAGAGTTGTGTTGTGATATCTTCCCGTGAGTCTCTGATCTCGATCATGCACGTTTGCATGTATGATTAGTGCACGGTCGAGCAGGGGCGCCACAAACTGGTATCAGAGCCGACTGCCTGTAGAAAGCCCCCTTCCGATTCCTTGGTCGAAGTTGAGTCTAGCCTTTGAAAAACTATTTTACTAACATTGTTGTGTGGCTTACGGGCCCACGTCGCAAATGGGTGGTATTAGGATCTTTTATTCCTCTTCCTTTCTCTAGGATTCTGTACTCTCTTCTTTTCGGGTTAAATGATTTGCTAACTCTATCTCTAGGTTCTCGTAACCACTCTCTCCCGGAGAGCCCTTCATTCCAGATGATCGCTTGATGCACCAGAAGATACCGAAGATACTCTTCGATGTTTTCCCAAGACCCTATGTGCCCACCGCTTTTGCAATTCCCTACCACCGATAAATCCTGATGGATAACTACTTACACTTGTCGTTCATATATTCATTCCAGTTACTCTCTTGTTCCATCCGACATATCGAAATACTCTCCGATATTTCGAGAATTCTTTGAACCTACTGCCTTGCAGTTCCTTTCCGCATGAATACACCTACGAATAAATCCTCATACTTACCGGGGATTCGTTCATCCCCAGTTGTTCATGTGTTTCAAAAAATACTTCGTAATGCTATCCGATCTTCCGAGAATCCTCTGCAGCCTATTGCTTTTGAGAGTCTTGCCTGCCTGCATCATGGTTAATTCCATATGTCTAGCAATATTCATTGACATTTCTTGTCATTGCCATTATGATCCTATTGGTTCCACATGTGTGCGAATACTCGCAACCATCAATTGATCCTTAGAAATTATCCTTCCGGCTCAGACGTCATTCCAGACATGAGCTGGTTCTCGGCAAATCTAACCTTGATTGACTGTCCATCTAGTTCTATTCAACTTATTCATTTTTTTTATAAAAGCATCTGCTTCTGATCCCCCGATTTAGAACTCACAAATTCCTTTGTATTTAAGCTTCGAATTATTCAGATATGTCTATAAACCAATGCGTTTGCATTCTTTCTTCTTCTGGTTGAGTACCCATACTCACTTCAGATCCTTTGCGAACCACCTGATCTTTTGGTGGATTACTATCCGACAGCTCCTTCGTATTTTAAATCATTGATGAATTTCCCCTGATACAAAATGCCTCTGGCGAATTGTATCAACTGCTCCGTGTCGTCAGCCCTCTGCTGTCGAGCTTGTATCCGTTGCTCCTATAATTGTGTTGTATAGATTTGTAAAATTTCCCGATGGGTTGAACCTATGCTTTCCCTAATCAGTGTGAACCCGGAAACTTCTACGGGTCATACTCTACTGGCATTCCATCAGATAAATTTTCAATACTACAACTTCTTCGAAAACAAGAAGTGAATGAAAGGTTATGCATTGGAAAAGTGGGAGTCGACCTTGAACTTTGTGTTCATGCCCATGGACATGATGTAGAACTTATCGTAGAAATAATTATCCCCTTGTTATAAGTTCATCTCGTATCTGTGGTTTGATCATTTGCAACCGTGGTTCTGACCATATTGTTTTCCTTTGATTCCATTTCTCAGACAAGTTAAAACACTTGTCTTCTGCAGATCAATACACCAGTCCAATCTTTATCCTGATCTGCCTTCGAGTATTACCCTCTGGTATCTTGAGGATATCGTGCCCTTGCACTACATCTTATGAATTTTGATGGAGTAATACTTCTCATCGATTTATCCATTCCACGGGTTCTGGGTTGTTTGTCAACCGAGAACACCGATAAGTGAATCAAATTCACCCTATGGTTCGTTACTTCTAGTAAATTGTTGCTGGGAAATTTGAACTCAATCTTGTCATTCCTAGCCTGCCGACTACATCCTTATCATGCTACCTTTGACCGTGCTACCTCGTCCTTCTGTGGTGCACGAATTCTTCGGACCGTGAGCAAAGCTTACGTCGAGTTTTCAACATTTTGTTGTTGGCCTTGAAAAGCAACTCCGATTCCGAGCTTGCACCCTATCTGATGTTACCATAACTTTCCACTTTGACATTCCTTTGCTGGATGCCGTCGCTGTTCGATTGCATCCTCTTGAAACCTCTCGACAAAATGTGTCTTTATCATCGTCAACAATTTGCTTCTTCCAAGTTGTGCATCGAATTCATGATAAGAAGCATAATCCTTGCCCCTTGATAATTTGTGTTATCATCAACAACATCCTTACCCTTTTTTCCAACACAAACTTGTTCATTATATGGAGCTCTTTGTTATCCAGCTTATGTTATGTTCTACCTTGGAGTATTACCATCTTTGATGTCAAGGATGTTGTGAGAATTGCTCCACCTCTTAAGAATTCTTGATATAGAGATACTTCTCGCCATCACCATTCTTTTCTTGGTCCCCTGTTGTTTCTAACCGGAATACCGACAAATGGACTGTGATGTGTAAATTCAAAACTTCTAGCAACCCTATTGCTTGTAAGTTAATGGGCTATAATATTATTCTTAGTTTGTTGGTTATTGAATCACCATTCTAACATTGACCGTGCTGCTTAACCCATATTTCTGGGTGCACTTTTCGATCAATGTTTAATTGTGGATGTTTTTCTCGAGCATACGTCATTATATCATGTGATCTGACAAATGCTATCTCCTTGTTCATATAATTTTGGGAATCCATCTTTAAGAAAATCTCGATGGATTGTTGCTGAGCCCATCGGCCACATCCTCATCTTTTCCATGATGAAATTGTATGACTTGTTCTAGTAGTTCCTGATGGATCCTTTGTGTATCCAAAGTCTGACCTTTACCTGATGACCATGTCAATGCTATCCCGAAGCATGTCTGTGGTACTCCGAACATCAACAAGAACATTGGAAGCGCAATGCTAAATGTTTCTTGATCGATTATCCAAACACCGTTGTGTGGGTAAACATCGTGATTCTCCTTGCCCCTTTTTTCTAAAGGGTTAAGTATTTGCTGTCCTGTCATGTATATGGTGCTCTACTTGTCCTTGAGAAAGGATATACTCCTAAATCTTGTGTGTAAACACATTTTCCTTTCCATTGGTTTGATTAATTAATTAATCACATTTTCATTTCCATTGGTCTGTTTAACCTCTCAGGTAATCTATATGATCTAAGCAGTGATAATTCCCTACTTATGTAAACACTCCGGTGTACTACTCTGTCAGGAAGACCATGTTACTATTGTTGATGACATTCCGGTAACACCGGTGGACGAGAACTTTGCCTATTGGTCCGCCTCGCCTTGCGAGCAGGAAAATGGTTCTCTTCGTTCCCCGCCCTTGGTACCGACGTTGTTACCAACATAACTGACAAGCTATCCTCCGACATGCCTTGCTATCATGACCGTGCAAGATGTCACCGCCCTTCCTAATTGTACTCCACACTCACCACAGTTCCACAGGATCGAAACCTGACTCTCCTGTACATCTCTGTTTACAAAGTTATTCCTTGCGCTTGGCTTCGTAGGTAATTCACGAGCCACCTTCCTAGAGATCTATTTTGGTATCTGATGCAATATTATTCCATGTTGTTCTGAACACTTTTCGCACTCTGGTTTAGGCATCGAATGATTGCCTATCCGCTTGAAACTTCTCATACCTTCTTTTATTTCTCTCGATGTATTTCCCTGAGTTTTAACTCGAGAGATACTTTATGTCTTCATCCCCTAAGATAACCACCGGATGTCGATCCTTCCGGACATCCGTCCTTATATAGTTCTCCCTTGTAACCTTTACATAAGTACGATGAAGATTCCGAAGGAAGGACGGCAACTTCGATTCATTACAATGTAAATCACATAGTGATGTGAACTAGATTATTGACTCTAGTGCAAGTGGGAGACTGTTGGAAATATGCCCTAGAGGCAATAATAAATTAGTTATTATTATATTTCCTTGTTCATGATAATCGTTTATTATCCATGCTATAATTGTATTGATTGGAAACTCAAATACATGTGTGGATACATAGACAACACTATGTCCCTAGTAAGCCTCTAGTTGACTAGCTCGTTGATCAAAGATGGTTAAGGTTTCCTAGCCATTGACATGAGATGTCATTTGATAACGGGATCACATCATTAGGAGAATGATGTGATGGACAAGACCCAAACTGTAAACGTAGCATTTGATCGTGTCAGTTTATTGCTATTGTTTTCTGCATGTCAAGTATCTGTTCCTTTGACCATGAGATCATGCAACTCACTGACACCGGAGGAATACCTTGTGTGTATCAAACGTCGCAACGTAACTGGGCGACTATAAAGGTGCTCTACAGGTATCTCCGAGGGTGTTTGTTGGGTTGGCATGGATCAAGACTGGGATTTGTTACTCCGTGTGACGGAGAGGTATCTCAGGGCCCACTCGGTAATACAACATCACAATGAGCCTTGCAAGCAATGTGACTAAAGTGTTAGCCACGAGATCTTGTATTACGGAACGAGTAAAGAGACTTGCCGGTAACGAGATTGAACTAGGTATAGTGATACCGACGATCGAATCTCGGGCAAGTAACATACCGAAGAACAAAGGGAACAGCATACGGGATTAACTGAATCCTTGACATAGAGGTTCGACCGATAAAAGATCTTCGTAGAATATGTAGGAGCCAATATGGGCATCCAGGTCCCGCTATTGGTTATTGGCCATAGAGGTGTCTCGGTCATGTCTACATAGTTCTCGAACCCGCAGGGTCTACACACTTAACGTTTGGTGACGATTAGTATAATTGAGTTATTATGTTGGTGACCGAAAGTTGTTCGGAGTCCCGGATAAGATCCCGGACATGACGAGGATCTCCGGGATAGTCCGGAGGTAAAGATTGATATATGTGATAATAGTGTTTTGATCTCCGGAAAAGTTCCGGAGTTCACCGGAAGGGGTTCCGGATGTTTACCGAAGTGTTCGGGTGCGAGAACACTTTATATGGGCCAAGGGATAAAAGCCCACGAGGTATTGGAAAGTGCAAAAATCGTTTTGCTGCCGCGTAAGCGGTACTACCGCTTGGTGAAGCGGTACTACCGCCCGAGCGGTACTACCGCTTGTGTGAAGCGGTACTACCGCCCGAGCGGTACTACCGCTTGTGTGAAGCGGTACTACCGCCCAAGCGGTACTACCGCTTGTGAGCGGTACTACCGCTTGTGCGCGGCTGTGCACGGTTCGGCAGGGATCCGAGTTGGACTCTTTCCCTGCGGGCCAAACCGACCTTGTGCGGGCAAAACCGACCTGGAGGAGGCTTTTACTCCAAGTTTAGACCCCAAGGCTCAACATATAAATAGAGGGGCAGGGCTAGCACACGTGAGACATCAAGATTTCCCCAAGCCGTGTGCGGCAACCCTAACCCTCTAGTTCCTCCGTCATAATCTCCGTAGTGCTTGGCGAAGCCCTGCAGAGATTGTTCCTCACCACCATCACCACGCCGTCGTGCTGCTGGAACTCAACCACTACTTCACCATCGCTCGCTGGATCGAGGAGGTGAAGGCGTCATCAAGCCGTACGTGTGTTGAACGCGGAGGTGCCGTCCGTTCGGCGCTAGTTCGTGATCGGATCGAGGGACGACTTGCGATTTGGATCGCGGAGACGTTCGACTACATCAACCGCGTTTCTTAAACGCTTCCGCTTAGCGATCTACAAGGGTATGTAGATTTACTCTCCCTCTCGTAGATGCTCATCACCATGGATAGATCTTGTGTGTGCGTAGGAAATTTTTTGTTTCCCATGCAACGTTCCCCAACAGTGGCATCATGAGCTAGGTCTATGCGTAGATGAGATCTCGAGTAGAACACAAACGAGTTGTGGGCGTGGGTGTATACATATTGCTTGCCGTTACTAGTTGATATTTGATTCGGCGGTACTGTGAGATGAAGCGGCCCGGACCGACATTACGCGTACACTTACGCGAGACAGGTTCCTTCAACTAACATGTAACTTCGTTGCATAAAGATGGCTAGCGGGTGTCTGTCTCTCTCACTTTAGTTGAATCGATTTCAATGAAGAGGGTTCTTTTAGAAGATCAAAAAGCAATCACTACACCACGTTGTGGTTTTGCGTAGGTAAGAACGGTTTTGCAAACCCGTAGCAGCCACGTAAAATTTGCAACAACAATTAGAGGACGTCTAACTTGTTTTTGCAGGGTATGATGTGATATGATATGGCCAATTACATGATGAGATATATGTGATGTATGAGATGATCATGTGTTGTATAGAATATCACGACTTGCATGTCGATGAGTACGGCAACTGGCAGGAGCCTTAGAGTTGTCTTTAATTATTGTATGACCTGCGTGTCAATCATTAAGCGCTATGTAATGCTTTACTTTATCGCTAAACGTTAGCAATAGTCGTGGAAGCAACAGTCGGCGCGACAACCTTATGGCGACACGTTGATGGAGATCAAGATGATGGAGATCATGGTGTCATGCCGGTGACGATGGAGATCATGCCGGTGCTTTGGAGATGGAGATCAAAAGCACAAGTTCATGGCCATATCATGTCACTTATGATTTGCATGTGATGTTAATCCTTTTATGCATCTTATTTTGCTTAGGACGACGGTAGCATTATAAGGTGATCCCTCACTTAAATTTCAAGATAAATTGTGTTCTCCCCGAGTGTGCACCGTTGCGAAAGTTCGTCGTTTCGAGACACGCCGTGATGATCGGGTGTGATAGACTCCACGTTCACATACAACGGGTGCAAGCCATGTTGCACACGCGGAACACTTGGGTTAAACTTGACGAGCCTAGCATGTACAGACATGGCCTCGGAACACAAGAGACCGAAAGGTCGAACATGAGTCATATAGTAGATATGATCAACATGAAGATGTTCACCATTGAAACCACCTCGACTCACGTGATGATCGGACTTGAGTTGGTGGATTTGGATCATGTTACACTCGAATGACCGGAGGGATGTCAATTTGAGTGGGAGTTTTTAAGTAATATGATTAACTAAACTCATTATCTAAGAACAATAGTCTAAGTTGTCTTTGCTATATTTATGTTGTAGATCATGGCTCGCGCAGTAGCACCCCTGAATTTTAATGCGTTCCTAGAGAAAGCTAAGTTGAAAGATGATGGAAGTAACTTTGTGGACTGGGCCCGTAATCTAAGGATTATCCTTACGGCTTCCCAGAAAACTTATGTCCTTGATGCACCGCTTGGTGATCCACCCGCTCCAGTTGAGTCTCTAGACGTTGTGAACGCCTGGCAGGCTCGTTCTGATGATTACTCAATAGTTCAATGTGCAATGTTGTATGGCTTAGAACCGGGACTTCAAAGACGTTTTGAACGTCATGGAGCATATGAGATGTTCCAGGAGTTGAAGTTTATCTTTCAGAAGAATGCCCGGATCGAGAGATATGAGATCTCCGATAAGTTCTATGATTGCAAGATGGAGGAGAACGGGTCTATCAGTGATCACGTGCTCAGAATGTCTGGGTACTCCACCCGTCTGGCTGAATTGGGGATGCCCCTTCCGCCAGAGGCTATCACTGACAGAGTTCTTCAATCATTGCCACCTAGCTACAAGAGCTTCGTGTTGAACTATAACATGCACGGGATGAACAAGTCAGTCGCCGAGCTGTTTGCGATGCTGAAAGCCGCTGAGTCTGAAATTCAGAAGGAGCATCAAGTGTTGATGGTCAATAAAACCACTAGTTTCAAGAAAAATGGCAAGGGTAAGAAGGGTAACTCCAAGAAGAGTGGCAAAACAGTTGCTCCTCTCGTGAAGAAACCCAAGGCTGGACCCAAACCAGAAACTGTGTGTTTTCATTGCAAGGGAACTGGACACTGGAAGCGGAACTGCCCCAAGTATTTGGCTGACAAGAAGGCGGCCAACAACAAACAAGGTATATATGATATACATGTTATTGATGTGTACCTTACCAACTCTCGTTGTAGTGCCTGGGTATTTGATACCGGTGCAGTTGCTCATATTTGCAACTCTAAACAGGAACTACGGAATAGACGGAGGCTGGCAAAGGACGAAGTGACGATGCGCGTGGGAAATGGTTCCAAGGTTGATGTGATCGCCGTCGGCACGCTCGCTCTTCGATTACCGTCGGGATTAGTGATGAACCTAAATAAGTGTTAGTTGGTGCCTGCGTTAAGCATGAACATTATATCTGGATCTTGTTTATTGCGAGACGGTTACTCATTTAAATCAGAGAATAATGGTTGTTCTATTTATATGAGTAATATCTTTTATGGTCATGCACCCAAGGTGAGGGGTTTATTCTTATTGAATCTCGATAGTAATGATACACATGTTCATAACATTGATGCCAAAAGATGTAGAATTGATAATGATAATACCACTTTCTTGTGGCACTGCCGTTTAGGTCATATTGGCGTAAAACGCATGAAGAAGCTCCATGCTGATGGACTTTTGGAGTCACTTGATTTTGAATCACTTGACACATGTGAGCCATGCCTCATGGGCAAGATGACTAAAACGCCGTTCTCTGGAACAATGGAACGGGCAAGTGACTTATTGGAAATCATACATACTGATGTGTGTGGTCCGATGAGTATTGAGGCGCGCGGTGGTTATCGTTACTTTCTCACCTTCACTGATGACTTAAGTAGATATGGGTATATTTACTTAATGAAACATAAGTCTGAAACATTTGAAAAGTTCAAACAATTTCAGAGTGAAGTTGAGAATCATCGTAACAAGAAGATTAAATTCCTACGATCTGATCGAGGAGGAGAATATCTGAGTTATGAGTTTGGCAGTCACTTAAGACAGTGTGGAATTGTTTCACAATTGACACCGCCTGGAACACCACAGCGTAATGGTGTGTCCGAACGTCGTAATCGAACTTTATTGGATATGGTGCGATCTATGATGTCTCTTGCCGATTTGCCACTATCGTTTTGGGGTTATGCATTAGAGACAGCTGCATTCACTTTAAATAGGGCACCATCGAAATCCGTTGAGACGACGCCATATGAACTTTGGTTTGGCAAGAAGCCAAAACTGTCGTTTCTTAAAGTTTGGGGATGTGATGCTTATGTCAAAAAGCTTCAGCCTGAAAAGCTGGAACCCAAAGCGGAGAAATGCGTCTTCATAGGATACCCAAAAGACACAATTGGGTATACCTTCTACCTCAGATCCGAGGGCAAAGTGTTTGTCGCTAAAAACGGAACATTTCTTGAGAAAGAGTTTCTCTCGAAAGAATTGAGTGGGAGGAAGATAGAACTTGATGAGGTTGTTGAACCTTTACTTCAACCTGAGAGTAGCGCAGCGCAGAAAGTTGTTTCTGTGGAGCCTACATTAGCTGAAGAGGAAGTTAATGATGATGATCATGTAGCTTTGGATCAAGTTGCTATCGAACCTCGTAGGTCGACAAGGACGCGTACTGCTCCCGAGTGGTACGGCAACCCTGCCTTAGAAGTCATGTTGTTAGACAACGATGAACCTACGAGCTATGGAGAAGCGATGATGGGCCCGGATTCCGAGAAATGGTTAGAGGCCATGAAATCCGAGATGGGATCCATGTATGAAAACAAAGTATGGACTTTGGAAGTATTACCTGAAGGGCGTAAGGCCATTCAGAACAAATGGATCTTTAAGAGGAAGACAGACGCGGACGGTAATGTCACCGTCTATAAAGCTCGACTTGTGGCAAAGGGTTTTTCACAAGTTCAAGGAGTTGACTACGATGAGACCTTCTCACCCGTAGCGATGCTTAAGTCCGTCAGAATCATGTTAGCAATAGCTGCCTTTTTCGATTATGAAATTTGGCAGATGGATGTCAAAACAGCGTTCCTTAACGGTTACCTTAAGGAAGAGTTGTATATGATGCAACCAGAAGGTTTTGTCGATCCAGAGAATGCTGACAAAGTTTGCAAACTCCAGCGATCCATTTATGGACTGGTGCAAGCATCTCGGAGTTGGAATCTTCGTTTTGATGAGGTGATCAAAGCGTTCGAGTTTATACAAGTTTACGGAGAAGCTTGTATTTACAAGAAAGTGAGTGGGAGCTCTATAGCGTTTCTAATATTATATGTGGATGACATATTACTGATTGGAAACAATATAGAAATGCTGGAAAGCGTGAAGGAATATTTGAACAAGAGTTTTTCAATGAAGGACCTAGGAGAAGCTGCTTTCATATTAGGCATCAAGATCTATAGAGATAGATCGAGACGCTTAATAGGACTTTCACAAAGCACATACCTTGACAAAGTTTTGAAGAAGTTCAAAATGGATCAGTCCAAGAAGGGGTTCTTGCCTGTATTGCAAGGTGTGAAGTTGAGTAAGACTCAATGCCCAGTGAATGCAGAAGATAGAGAAAAGATGAGTGTCATCCCCTATGCTTCGGCCATAGGCTCTATCATGTATGCAAGGCTGTGCACAAGACCCGATGTCAGCCTTGCCATAAGTATGGCCGGAAGGTTTCAAAGTGATCCAGGAATGGAACACTGGACGGCGGTCAAGAATATCCTGAAGTACCTGAAAAGGACTAAGGATATGTTTCTCGTTTATGGAGGTGATCAAGAGCTCGTCGTAAAGGGTTACGTCGATGCAAGCTTTGACACTGATCCGGATGACTCTAAGTCTCAAACCGGATACGTGTTTATTCTTAATGGGGGTGCGGTTAGCTGGTGCAGTTCCAAGCAAAGCGTGGTAGCAGATTCTACATGCGAAGCGGAGTACATCGCAGCCTCGGAGGCGGCGAAGGAAGGTGTCTGGATGAAGGAGTTCATGACAGATCTTGGAGTAGTGCCTAGTGCACTTAACCCAATGACTCTGTTTTGTGATAATACTGGTGCCATTGCTCTAGCCAAGGAACCAAGATTTCACAAGAGGACCAGACACATAAAGCGACGTTTCAATTCCATCCGCGATTACATCAAGGAGGACGACATAAATATTTGCAAAGTACACACGGATCTAAATGTTGCAGATCCGATGACTAAACCTCTTCCAAGGGCTAAACATCAACAACACCAGAACTGCATGGGTGTTCGATTCATTACAATGTAAATCACATAGTGATGTGAACTAGATTATTGACTCTAGTGCAAGTGGGAGACTGTTGGAAATATGCCCTAGAGGCAATAATAAATTAGTTATTATTATATTTCCTTGTTCATGATAATCGTTTATTATCCATGCTATAATTGTATTGATTGGAAACTCAAATACATGTGTGGATACATAGACAACACTGTGTCCCTAGTAAGCCTCTAGTTGACTAGCTCGTTGATCAAAGATGGTTAAGGTTTCCTAGCCATTGACATGAGATGTCATTTGATAACGGGATCACATCATTAGGAGAATGATGTGATGGACAAGACCCAAACTGTAAACGTAGCATTTGATCGTGTCAGTTTATTGCTATTGTTTTCTGCATGTCAAGTATCTGTTCCTTTGACCATGAGATCATGCAACTCACTGACACCGGAGGAATACCTTGTGTGTATCAAACGTCGCAACGTAACTGGGCGACTATAAAGGTGCTCTACAGGTATCTCCGAGGGTGTTTGTTGGGTTGGCATGGATCAAGACTGGGATTTGTTACTCCGTGTGACGGAGAGGTATCTCAGGGCCCACTCGGTAATACAACATCACAATGAGCCTTGCAAGCAATGTGACTAAAGTGTTAGCCACGAGATCTTGTATTACGGAACGAGTAAAGAGACTTGCCGGTAACGAGATTGAACTAGGTATAGTGATACCGATGATCGAATCTCAGGCAAGTAACATACCGAAGAACAAAGGGAACAGCATACGGGATTAACTGAATCCTTGACATAGAGGTTCGACCGATAAAAGATCTTCGTAGAATATGTAGGAGCCAATATGGGCATCCAGGTCCCGCTATTGGTTATTGGCCATAGAGGTGTCTCGGTCATGTCTACATAGTTCTCGAACCCGCAGGGTCTACACACTTAACGTTTGGTGACGATTAGTATAATTGAGTTATTATGTTGGTGACCGAAAGTTGTTCGGAGTCCCGGATAAGATCCCGGACATGACGAGGATCTCCGGGATAGTCCGGAGGTAAAGATTGATATATGTGATAATAGTGTTTTGATCTCCGGAAAAGTTCCGGAGTTCACCGGAAGGGGTTCCGGATGTTTACCGAAGTGTTCGGGTGCGAGAACACTTTATATGGGCCAAGGGATAAAAGCCCACGAGGTATTGGAAAGTGCAAAAATAGTTTTGCTGCCGCGTAAGCGGTACTACCGCTTGGTGAAGCGGTACTACCGCCCGAGCGGTACTACCGCTTGTGTGAAGCGGTACTACCGCCCGAGCGGTACTACCGCTTGTGTGAAGCGGTACTACCGCCCAAGCGGTACTACCGCTTGTGAGCGGTACTACCGCTTGTGCGCGGCTGTGCACGGTTCGGCAGGGATCCGAGTTGGACTCTTTCCCTGCGGGCCAAACCGACCTTGTGCGGGCAAAACCGACCTGGAGGAGGCTTTTACTCCAAGTTTAGACCCCAAGGCTCAACATATAAATAGAGGGGCAGGGCTAGCACACGTGAGACATCAAGATTTCCCCAAGCCGTGTGCGGCAACCCTAACCCTCTAGTTCCTCCGTCATAATCTCCGTAGTGCTTGGCGAAGCCCTGCAGAGATTGTTCCTCACCACCATCACCACGCCGTCGTGCTGCTGGAACTCAACCACCACTTCACCATCGCTCGCTGGATCGAGGAGGTGAAGGCGTCATCAAGCCGTACGTGTGTTGAACGCGGAGGTGCCGTCCGTTCGGCGCTAGTTCGTGATCGGATCGAGGGACGACTTGCGATTTGGATCGCGGAGACGTTCGACTACATCAACCGCGTTTCTTAAACGCTTCCGCTTAGCGATCTACAAGGGTATGTAGATTTACTCTCCCTCTCGTAGATGCTCATCACCATGGATAGATCTTGTGTGTGCGTAGGAAAATTTTTGTTTCCCATGCAACGTTCCCCAACAATGTCATCATACTTTTACTAAGCCAAAATGCCACTTGTCACAAATCAAACAATAATCCAAATTCAAATTCAAATTTCAAATACAAGTTAAATTATTATTTCTTCAAACAGTAAAACAAAAGTGTTAATAATATTGCAAAAAATCCCAAAGCAATTATGAAAATAAAACCAACATTATTTGGATTTCCAGTTGACCCTAACATCTAAAATCAGTACCCAAAATAGCATTATTAAATCCATTTTCATTTTTTTTTCAAATGAATTCATTTAAATCCCAAACTCATTATGGCAGTACAGAATATTGCAGATATTTATTGAGACTAGTTACACATTTTACAAAAGTCAATTGCTAACTAAACAAAATGCAAACAGAAAAGAATAAACAAACAAAGAAATAAAAAGAAAAAGTGAGACAGTGCACTGCTGGACTGGGCCTAACTGGCGCACAGTGCGTCCCAGCCCAGCCTGGCTGGCCTTTCCCCTACCTCGTGCCAGAGGCAGAGGCCATGGCGCCAGCCGCATCTGCTCGCCGTTTCAGCCGCGCCCACTCGCCCCCGCGCCGCAACAGGAGCCCGCGGGTGGATAAGGACTCCACCGCGGCACCCCCCTGCTAACCCTAGCCCCCATTTTCCCCCTCACCCGCTCTCTCTTTCGGTCCCATCGACGCCCGCCGCCGTCGTCGCCATGGCCGTGGCCATCGAGCTCTCCCTCGCCAGAGACCACGTTTGGGAGCGCCGTCATCGTCACCTACTCCTCCTGCGCCTTTTGGTTTGGACCGAGGCGCCTCGACACCGACACTTTCATCGATCCCCTCCGCCGGCCGCCGCCTTCTGTCGCCGCTCGATCCGCCGCCCTCCGACCACTCCGGCCCCAAGGAGCCACCCTTGAGCATCGCTGTGAGCTTCTGGCCCGCCTCGACTCCCCTCGTTCCTCCCTGCGTCCGGTAGCTCCGTTGCCGGCGAGGCCGTGTCACTGCCGCCGCTCGACGCCGTCGTTGTGGTCGGCTCCGGCCGTCCCAACCCTTGTCGTTCGATTGGATGCGCGGCGCGGCCCTCTTCCGATCCCTGCCCTCCGCCCCTTGATCTGTCGCCGGAGCACAACTCTGGTGGACCGCCGCCGCGTCTGGCTCGTCGCCGATGACGGCGCTGATGTGGCCGTCATTAGCACTAATTACCCCTCCCTAGTACCCACCGACAGCCGGGCCCCACGTAGTTTAATTAGGCCTAAGAAAAATGATTTAGTTAGTTAATAAACTGACATGTGGGGCCCACGTGTACTATTCATCTGGATAAGACCTGTTGACTGTGCTCTGCTGACTCAGCACTGGGACCCACATGTCAGCCTCTGCTGACTGGGTGCTGACTGGGCAGTTGACTTAGTCAACTGGCCCCACCTGTCAGCCACTGTGTACACTGTGCTAGGTGCATTTAGCAATTTAGCTATTTAATTTTCGAATTTAAATTTATTCCAGAAAAATTCAGAAAATGATTAAAACTTTGAAAAATCATAGAAATTAAACCGTAACTCGGATGAAAATAATTTATATATGAAAAACGACCAGAAGAATATGACGAATCCGAATATGCCACCCACATACCTGCCGCACCCCTCTAACATGATGAACATGGAACTTTCCCCTTCGGATCGTCTGACCGATAATCACCCGGAGCTGGGAGAACACTCCCAGATATTTTCCCGCTCCATCTAAAACGTGTAGTGCTGCATTAGGTCACCCTAGCACAGCATGTTGACATGTCATGCATCTCTGTTGCATTTGTTGCCGTGTATTTACTGTTTCTTCCGCCTCCTTCTCTCCCGATAGACCCCGAGACTGCCGACGACACTGCTGAGTACGACTATGTCATCGACGACCAGACCCCTTCAGCAGAGCTTCCAGGCAAGCAAAACCCCCTTGATCACCCAGATATCGCCTACTCTTCCTCTCTTATGCTTGCATTAGAATTGCTTCTGTTGTTATTCCGATAGCTCCTATTCTGATTCATAACCTGATTTCGTCGCCTGCTATTGATACCTTACCTACTATCCTATGATGCTTAGTTAGGTATGCTATGTTTCATCAGCTGGCCCTTCACCCTTGTCCATTTGCCAGGCTTGTTATCGGGCCGTGATCACTCTGGGCGATGATCACGGAAATGTCACATTACTGCAATACTTTTAAACTGTTAAAGTCGGGGCGGCTCCAAGAGTGCCCGCGAGATAATGAAACAAGACGGGTTGGACCCAAGGGTACCCGCGAGCGATATTGTGGCGGAACGACAGGGCAGGCGGAGACCACCTGGTAGAGAGGTGGGCCTGGTCCCGGTCATGGTCCGCGTGTTACCAAGTCGGAGCGACAGGAACCCTGTTCGTCTCTGCGAGTTATTAAAACACGCCTAACGGATTTGGGTATTTGATCTGAGTTGGCCGCTGGCCTATACGCACTACCACCACGTGGGATAATGGTTATGGGACCCTCTACGTCGTACGTTTCTCCTGAAAGCTCTTCAGATGTCACAGTTCAGAGATGCGGGCTGATTGTTGGGGTGAGCTGGTTACGTCTGTGGTGTTTCCACAGTCGCGCTTGTGCCCCGGCCAGTCACACAACGTGCAGGAGTGCAGAGGGCGATGGCCCAAGACCCCTTCGCACTTAGGATTTAGACCGGCGTGTTGACCTCTCTGCTGAGCCTAGGTAGGACTACGCCGTGTCGATTACCCGAGGCCGGGCATTACCCAACAAGTGTGTCCGGCCAGATGTAATCGAATGTGCTGGGTAACACTAGTGCACCCTTGCAGGGAAGTAATCTATTCGAATAGCCGTGTCCACGGTAACAGGACGCTCAGAGTTGTATCCTGATCTACTACAACTATGAATGGATACTGTTGCAATGTTAAACTGTTACTACTGCTCTCGGGATCACTTTCTTGCAGGGTAGTCGAGGAAGGATCTCAGGGCATTGCTAATATATACTTGTTACTATATGGAAATGTGCTCTACTCTCTTCTGATGCTGCAAGAATGCTTCAAGATGCTAGTCTTCGATAGGCTAGGCCTTTCTCCCTCTGTTCTGGCATTTCTGCAGTTTAGTCCAAAGATATAGCCCCATTCCTTTGATATCGATGCATACTTAGTATAGTTCTAATGTAAGTCTTGCGAGTACTTTGGATGAGTACCCACGGTTGCTTTGCTACCTCTTTTTCCCTACCCGGATGCTGCGATCAGATGACGGAGTCCAAGAGCAGGAGATCCCCGGAGGCACCTACTACTACGTTGATGTAACGCCCCCATATAATAGCTACAATAATCACCCCTTTGATAATGCCATGTCATTATGATTAACCATGCTTGAGCATCATTGCATCATATCTCATTTCAAATTCCAATTTAAACTTGCAATTCAAATCTAAAGTGAAAATAAAAGTTGTTCTAAACCAGAAACTAAAATGTTCATTAAATAGCAAATAATTCATAACTAATTATGATCAGTAAAACAACATTACTAAAAATGCCTAAGTGACTCCATCAACCTCAAACAGTAGCTAGCAGCAACATTTAATATCATTTTATTTAATAAGAATTACAAATGAAATCATGTTTTACCCAAACCAATTTTTGGTGGTTGAGAATAATGCACTGTAATGTTTGAGTCAAGTCACACATTTATTAAAATTCATTTAGTGCTAAAACGATTTGCAGAACAGTAGAAATAAGAGGAAAGAGAAAAGAAAAAGAAAAGGGGCAGTGGCTTACTGTGCAGTTGGGCCGCAAGTGCACAGTAGCCAGCCCAGCCCGTCACCGCGGTCGTCCCCCTCCTCCCGCACGCGTCAGCGCGCGCGTGCGTCCGGCCGGCGATGGTCAGCTGTCGGCCATCCCCCGGCGCCGCTGCCGCTGCGGGGAGGTTAAGAGCATCGCCACGGACCCCCTGGGCGAAACCCTAGCGCCCCAGATCTTTTCTCCCCCTCGCGCTGCTCTCTCTCCCCCGCCTCACCCGATAGCTCGCTGCCGCCGTTGCTCGTCCTCGCGGCCACCGTGCCCCATTCGCCGCTCCTTCACGCCCATCGTCACTGCCATCCTCGACTACGTCGACGCCGCCCAGCCGTTGGAGCTCATCGCCACTGCATCGTCCGCCTCGACCTCTTCTTCCTCCTCGGCCATCTTCGTCTCCGGCGCCGATTCACCGCCGTCGCCCTCCCCCGAGCCTACTCTCGCACACCTGCAGGCTCTCGGTGAGCAGCCGCACCTCTCCCCTCTCTCCCCTGCGCGATTTAGCCGCCGTTGCCGCCGCATTTGGAGATGCCCGGCGTCGTTCCGTCGACCATTTGGTCGTTTGCTGCTGCCCATCTGCTTCGCCGCATCGCACTGACCTCGCCTAGCCCCTTTGCTCGCTCGTTAGCGCCCCACATCGCCGTTAGCCACCACCGCCCGAGCACCTCGCCGCCGGCGAGCTCCTAGCGCTCGTCTCCGGCCGTTTCAGCCCGCGAGACCGCCGCCATTCGACGCGTCGTCGTCCTGCCGTTCGAATGCGACCAGTCGCGCGTCGAATGAGGCCCCCTACGCGAATTCCGATCACCTCCCGTGGCCGCGCTGCCGCGAACGCGCCCGCCGGCGAGATTCCGGCGAGTCGCCGGCCGCCGTCCGACGTGGGCGCCCTGGCCCACCTCCAGTGACGCTGACTGGTGGGGCCGTGGGCCCAGTTGACCAGTCAGCGCTGCTGACTGGGCGCTCTGGCCCACTGACATGTGGGGCCCGGTCGGTTAAAACGTTTTTAATATTAACTAAATGATTAATTAAATTGTTAATTAAGTTAATTAGGTAATTAAATACTAATGTGCCACTGACCAGCAGGCCCCACCTAGTTAATTAGTCTGTTAATTAGATTAATTAGCCCACTGTCTATGACAGGTGGGACCCACCCGTCAGATTGACTGGTCAGCGTCTCTGTTGACCGCTGACGTCAGCATTGCGTCATGCTGATGTCATCCCAACACTGTTTCGGATCATGTTGAATTAAATATTTAAAATAATTCCAGAAAATTAATAAAACTTTAGAAAATCATATCTTTTAAACCGTAAGTCAGATGAAAATAATTTATATATGTAAAATGATCAAAAAAATATGAAGATTCTAAATATGTAATCAAAACACCTGTCCACCACTCCTAGCTGGCTGAACATGGAACATTTTGACTGTTTTCGATAAATGAATAGTGCACAACTTTAATTAGATAAATCCAGATAAATTCCTAAATTAACTAAATCATTTAGTTAGGTAATAAAACACATCTGCATATCATTTTAGGCTTGTCATGCATAGTGATTGCATTTTGCCGTGAAATTTATTATTTCTTCCCCCTCCTCTCTCGATAGATGCCGAGACCGACGCCGTCCCAGCAGAGTTCGACTACACCCCCGACGAGCAGCCGTCTGACGATCAGCCTCTCTCAGCAGAGCTTCCAGGCAAGCAAACCCCCTTGACGCATGCCTATATCATCCATTCCTTCTTCCTCCTGCTTGCATTAGAAATTGCTGCTATTTTGATTTATCCTAATCTGATGCATAGCCTGTCCTTGTAACTACTATTGATACCTGCCTTATTATCCAAACTGCTTATTATAGGTTGGATGGAAAACCATCTGTGGCCCCTCTCCCTTGCTGTAGTTGTTCCG
Organism: Elymus sibiricus; assembly: GCA_039707655.1. Classification (NCBI taxonomy): domain Eukaryota; kingdom Viridiplantae; phylum Streptophyta; class Magnoliopsida; order Poales; family Poaceae; genus Elymus; species Elymus sibiricus. The sequence goes on from CM077672.1 coordinate 429,420,626, forward strand.
CTTTAGCATCTGCGCCCCGATCGAATGTTCGACGGGCTGAGAGCAGCACATCACCGCACACCCCCGAAATTGTTCGACACTGCAGAGTTGGCATCGAGTGCCGAGGGTGATACCTCTTAGTTCACTTTCAATGGTGCCTCTGTAGAATAGCTTCTCAGATGTGAGTCATCGAGGGTGATTCCTCTTACATCACCTCCGCTAAGCTACCGTCGCGCAACTCCTCGAGTGGGAATCCATCGAGGGTGATTCCTCGGATTCCTCCTCGTTACTTGGACACACGGTTACTTTGACCTTTGTTACAGGCGGGTCCACCTCGAGAGGTACCCGCGGGGAAATGTAAAATCGGGCTGGCCCCAAGGGTGCCCGCGAGCGAATATCATTAAAGACGGGTCGGCTCCAAGAGCACCCACGCGATACTAAATACGCCTAACGGAACTGGGTATTTGATCTGAGTGGGTCGTCGTGCCCATTTCGCACTACCACCACGTGGGATAATGGTTTAATGGGGCCCTCTACACCGTAGTATCAGCCGAAAGCTCTTCAGACGTCACAGCTCAGAGATGCGGGCTGGTTGGGGTGGGCTGGTTACGTCACTGGTGTATTCAGTGTCGCGCCTGGGCCCCGGCTACCCTCGCAACGTGCAGGAGTGCAAAGGGCGATGGCCCAAGACCCCTTTGTGCTTAGGATTTAGACCGGCGTGTTGACCTCTCTGCTGAGCTCTAGGTCGGGCTGCGATGTGTCGATCAGCCGAGGCCGGGCATTACCCAGCCAGTGTGTCCGGCCGGAGTTAATCGAGCGTGTTGGGTAACAGTAGTGCACCCCTGCAGGGAAGTTATCTATTCGAATAGCCGTGTCCACGGTAACAGGACGCTCGGAGTTGTGCCCGGATCTATGACAACTACAAATTGGTGATGATTCATATTAAACTGTTAATAATGCTCTCGGGACCGCTTTCTCGCAGGGAGTCGAGAAAGGATCTCAGGGCATTGCTGTTGTATATCCACATGTATGCTACTATTATCTACTCTCTTCTGATGCTGCAAGACTACTTGAAGATGCTAGTCTTCGATAGGCTAGGCCTTTCTCTCTTCTGGCATTTCTGCTATATAGTCCACAGATACAGCCTTTTCATTTGATACCAATGCATATTTAGCATAGTTCTGATGTCAGTCTTGCGAGTACTTTGGATGAGTACTCACGGTTGCTCTGCTATTCTTTTTCCCCATACCTATATGATGATACATCAGACGACGGAGCCCAGGAGCCAGACGACACTGCCGAAGCTTACTACCAGGAGGGTCCCGACGGCACTTACTACTGGGTTGATCCAGCCGACCAGGAGTAGTTAGGAGGCCCTAGGCAGGAGGCCTTCGCCTTTTCGATCTGTATCGTTGTTTGTGCTAGCCTTCTTAAGGCAAAACTTGTCTAACTATGTCTGTACTCAGATATCATTTGTGTGTATGACTTATGTATTCGGGTTCTCGTGACCCCTGGCTTGTAATATGATGATTTATGCTTATTATTTGAGTTTAGAGTTGTGTTGTGATATCTTCCCGTGAGTCCCTGTGCTTGATCGTGCACGTTTGCGTGTATGATTAGTGCACGATTAAGTCGGGGGCGTCACAAGTTGGTATCAGAGCCGACTGCCTGTAGGAAGCCCCTATCCAACTCCTTGGCCGTAGTTGAGTCTAGTGTTTCCGAAAACTATTTTACTAACAGTGCTGTGTGGCTTACGGGCCCACGTCGCCAAGTGGGTGGTATTAGGATCTTTTATTTCTCTTCTATACTCTGGGACTCTGAACTCTCTTCCTTTCGGGTTAAATGAATTTTACTAACGCCGACACTAGGATCTCGTAATCTCGTCCACCCGGAGGGCTGGATTATCTGTGCTTGTTCCTTATCATTGATCTGATTAGCCTGATAATCATATTCTCCTTTACTTTGGTTCGCTAAACCTTTCTCTCCAAGTTGTTATACTTCTCATTGTCATTTGACAATCCTAAATTTCCTCTGTTTCAGATGGATCGCCTGTTTCCACCGCGCCCTGCGACGCAGCTTGTGCTTCGCCCTTGGGCTCGTGATGCCCCTGGTTTTCCAGCTGTCCTGATCGCCCTCCTGACCAGACTTGGCTACCGCTGGTACCCCGAGTATATGGTTTACGAGGATTACCGCGAGTTCAACCAGGAGCAGTACCATGCTGATGTTCGTATCTATGATCAGCGAGATGACTCAGACACCGAGTTGCACCTTTTTCACGGTATTGGTGTGACGATTGAGATGGAAGTCCATGATGCTGCCTATTCTGCTGTCGCACGACTCCGTGGAGAGCATAGTAGCTTGGATGCCTCTGAGTTCCGATACATTCCGTATGCGCCTACTGGAGATGCTACTGGATACTACACATCTATCTGTGCCCCTTACGAGCGTCGTCGATACGACCCGCACGTGTTGATTCAGTGCACTCAGGCTCTGGATCGCACTAACCGGGCTCTTACAGTCGAGCTGTTTGCCACTCGAGCACGTCTCTATGATGCTATGACACAGTTGCTACCAGCTGTTCGAGCAGGGATACATCCGGAGTATATCCTTTACCCGCGCAGGACTCAGATGCCGGCAGGTATCGATTGGCCTGCTGTTGGAGGTCACAGGCCTGCGCGTGGACCTCTTCTTTCAGTTCGAGACCGGGTTCTGCATCAGAGTGCACACGGAGAGCAGGACCTTTCTGCTACAGAGATTCATCGTCCGCACTTGCACTTGCAGTTACCCCGTTTCAGTGGTTTTCCCCGACGTTGATGTAGCCTTTGCTATGTCTCGTTGTGTAGTTCCTCACCGCGTGCCTGCGCGCCGCCTAGTATGTCTTTTTCCTTAATTTTACGCCGTTATGCTGTCCGCATGTAACCGACTCTGTGTATGGATCTGTATGTCGTAATTGACCATTACTATGTATTGATGCACTACTTATTCATTGTCGTGTTACATCATGTTTGTCGCTAAACACTTACAGTTGTTATTACTAAATTACCCCCCTGTTGAAATTTTAGCAGGATGGTTAGACCAGGTGGTCGTGGTCGTGGTCGTGCCCCTGAGCAGCCACCACCGCCCGACTACATGGCCGCAATGATGCAACAATTCGAGCTGAACCGTCAGTTTATGACTAATATTATGGCTCAGTTTCCGCATCAGAACAATCAGAACCACAACCCAGCTTCTATAACACTGTCAGAGTTTGTGCGTCTCAACCCCACTATTTTCCGCAACTCTGATCAGCCACTGGATGCCGATGACTGGCTCCGCGACATCGCTTTTGAGATGGAGTCTGCCAATGTCGCCCCTGAAAGTCTTGTCGCCTTCGCGACCTACTTCCTGAAGGGCCCCGCTGCTCAATGGTGGTCCACTCACAAGCGTACACTGCCTGCTGGGACAATCGTTACTTGGAATGAGTTTCAGACTGCCTTCCGTGCTCGCTATATTCCTCAGGGGATCATAGATCGAAAGAAGACCGAGTTTCGCAACCTCGTTCAGGGCAACAAGACCGTCGAAGCCTATCAGCGGGAGTTCCTTAACTTATCCCGCTATGCTGAAGAAGACATTCCAACTGATGCTCGTAGACAGGAGAAGTTCCGTAGTGGACTCCACCCAGACCTCGAGCTTGCACTTGCTGCTCAAGACTTCACCGACTTTGCCACTCTCGTGAACAAGGCTATTCTGGTTGAGACCGCTCAGATCAAGCACAAGGAGTCGCAGAAGCGCTATCGTGACATTGGCTCATCTTCGAGCCCAGCACAGAAGCGTCGTATCTGGATTCCCAACAGTATGTACCGTCCAGCTGCCCCTGCGCCAAGACCCTCTTATGCTGCACCCCGTCTGCCTCCTCCACCACCGAGGCAACCAAGAGTTCAAGCTGCTCCACCGCGTGTTGCTCCTCTTCGTCTGGTCTATGCTTCAAGTGCCGCAAACCAGGTCACCTTACTAAGGACTGCCGCCAGAATCAGAATCAGTTGGCATTTCCTCGTAATGGCCGTAGCAATGGTCGTGGCAACAATCAGACCCGCAACTATAATACTGGGTCTGCTGCTTATGGTCGTGGACATGCTTACAATATTGACATTGAAGAAGTTCAGGATCAGCCTGCTACTGTGATGGGTACCCTCCTCGTTAACTCAGTACCTGCTTCTGTTTTATTTGATTCAGGTGTTGGGTAACGCAGCAGAAAACAAAAATTTTCCGACCTACGTACCAGCCCAGGATCACTATGGAGACTGCATACAAGGTTTGATCTGTTTCGTTACCGACTCGTAGCGCAGCGGAAGTAGAGTCGATGACGATCGGCGGTGCAGATCCCCGCAGCTAGGATTTACAACCTCCCAACCGCGAGGATGTACTCCCACGTCAGCTCACCGGACGGCTCTCCGGGCAGCCCTTCGGGAGGCATCGGGACAGTCCCTCGGATAGTCCCACCGGACGGATCCTTGGACAGCCCTTCGGGAGGTCCCTGGACAGTCCCTCGGATAGTCCCACCGGACGGATCCTCGGACAGCCCTCCGGGAGGCCTCTGGACAGTCCCTCGGATAGTCCCACCGGACGGATCCTCGGACAGCCCTCCGGGAGGCCTCTGGACAGTCCCTCGGATAGTCCCACCGGACGGATCCTCGGACAGCCCTCCGGGAGGCCTCACGGACAGCCCTTCGGGCGGGTCACTCGGACAGCCCTTCGGGAGGACACCCGAAACACAAACTGTAACTCGGACAGCCCTTCGGGAGGCACTCTCGAACTAAGACCGAAACTACGATCTCTCTACAGAGTTGCACACATACGGTGTCATCTATCCGGCAGGGCTTCGCCGTCCAGAACTAGTTCCCACCGGAACCCAGACAGCCTTTCGGCTCTACGAAACTATTTCGCTGGGAGGGAGAGAGAAGCCAGAAATGTCATGGCATGTGTATGTGAGAGCAAGGATGAAGCATATGGGGCTGCCTCCTCCCCTCTATTTATAGGAAAAACAAGGGGTAGGATGGGCATATCCAAAATGCCATGTCATCCCAAAATATCTTGGGAAGATATTTGTGGAAAGCCAACTTCCAACCATATCCATAAATCTGATTTCACTATTCACGACGACATTTTTCAGCGTCCGGTCGAACTGAAAATATTTATGTGGGCTTAGAACAATTTCAGTACCCACTAAAATAAGTTTCAATGCGATCCGGAACAATTCCGGTTTAGTGATTTTCATCTGCGAAAAGCATCTGAAGCGGTTCCGGCAGCTCCGGAACATTTCCGGTTTTCATCCCGGAAAATTCCAGAAAGTTTCCAGAACGATTCTGGCACCCTCCAAGAATTATCAGGCATGTGCCGAAACCAATCTGACTTTATGGTATCCTCTGAAACAACTTTTCAGTTTTACCGGAACTATTCCGATATCCTCTCCGGAACGTTTCCGTTTCGTCCGAAACTTTTTCGGTGATTTTCTCTCAGACTCCCCGTCTAGTATTCAGCAGATAGATGACCCTTAAGCGTGTGACCCTATAGGTTCGGTGAAGCATAGACATGACCCGGAACCCCTTCCGATCAATGATCAACATCGGAGCCGTGGACACCCATATTGACCCCTATACCCACACGAATGAATATTCGAGTGAACCTCCAGTTGCCGTGTGCTATTCCTGTTGCTTCGCGATATGTTACAAATACCCGAGGTGAGACATGTAGGCATCCCCGTGGATCAACAACTTGTCCACTATGCCAGTTACCTCGTTACCGGTATTGTTCTCTTTTCTCGTTCCCGTGTTCCGGCATCCCCGTGATCAAATCACAAAGTGTCTGGCCAGACGATGATGGATACCGTAACACCGAGAGGGCCCAGAGATATCTCTCCATCGTCGGAGGAGCAAATCCCAATCTTGAGCTATCAAGTTACTTGACATACTTTTCCATGAACCCGTAAGCCGCCGTAATAGCCACCCATTTACGGATGACGTTTAACAAACCCCAAAGTTCATGAAGCAAGCATGAAGAAACTCGATACTCTCATGGTCTAAGGAATCATGCAAACATTAACCATCTCTGTGTTATTAACCATTAACTAATGACGAATGTATCTCATAGCATAACATCAATTCGGGTCGATTCAACACAAGTGTTCTACCAACAATTGTGCCCTCAAAATTGCCGGCATAGTCATGCCCATGATCAGGAAAACAGGATCATCATGCAATACTTGAGCCAGTCATAGAGGCTTGACTAGGAATACTTTTTACCGTTTATTATCCCACACGTGCACATGAGTTTCCCTCCAAGCCTCGTTTTATTTGCAGACTCGAGAATCATTGCAGTTATAGCATGGAACATAAACATAATTATGAACAGGGAGATAATCAATAACATTTATTATTGCCTCTAGGGCATATCTCCTACAGACTCCCACTTGCACTAGAGTCAATAATCTAGTCAATGCTAATGCACTTTACACCTATGGCATACTGGTGTAAAATATGCTTCGCATGTGGTATAGCCTGATGTCCAACGGATCTGACGACTTCAGCTCCGTGTGTAACTTTGCATATCCCCGCGTTTTCACGCTTTCACAAAATTCATATTTTGTGTGGACTTGGCTTTGCATATGTGTGAATCATTGGTCGAAACCTGATTCCTCAGACTGAGCTATGGAGCAACTATCTGCAATAGTGTCCCATAGACCAAAGCCATCTTGGAACCATACTAAGTTCATGAATGAACTATATGATTCAACAACTCCTTTGTCACTTCTTAAGCGTCAACATACTTAGCCTTTGTTATAGAATTCGCCGCAGTATCTTGTTTGGAACAATTTCCAACTACCGTGCCACCATATTGTGTATTACACAAAACCCTTAACTTAAATCGAAAATTGCATGGAGCATTGATGAAGACTGTATCGATGTAATCACTTACAACGAGCACTTCATAATCTCTACTTGCGAGAAAACATGTCATCAGCACTACTCTTAGCACTTAATGACATCTTTCACTGTTGTCCCATGATCAGTACTTTGATCACTATGGTATCTATACTCGCAACAACTTTGGAGTATTGGACATATCTGTTTGTTTTTACATACCATGGAATACATGGTTAATCCAAACACAAGAGTGTGTGGAATCTCCATCATGTATTTTACTCATCAGTGTTTTGGGACACCGAGTCTTGCAAAAACTCTTTCCATGTGACTTCGGCAAGAATCACTCCTTGGCGTTTTAAATGCTAAAAGGTTTTAGCATCTTGTCAATATGTATTCATTGCTTAGCCCCATTAGGTAAATCTATCTCCATAGATCATCATGCCTAATATTGAGGCTATTTAGCCTAAGCACTTCATTGAAAAACTATTTTCAAATGAAGTCCTAATTCGTGTCAAGAAATTTATTTCCAATTAACAATGTGTTAAGTACACAAGGTTTTTAGAAATATTATTATGCTCCCACTTACTTTCTTGAATCACAAGCATCTTCGATACCCATTTGATGAAGTCAAACCCCCTTGACCATTTCATCAAAAACGAAGATTCCAACTCCACTTTGCTCTCTTCTGTCCATCGCTGGAACTCTGAAGTTTGCATACTTACTAGCATCCTCTGGATCGACAAATTACTTTGGACTGTATCACATACAAGTCCTAGGTTTCATTTCCATCAGATGGAAATCTTTTTGTCATCCATGTTTCATATCTCATGATTGAAATATGTATTAATTGCTAGTTCAACCCGAACCGACTTCAAGCATCGCTACGGTGAGACAATCTCATCGTAGTCAACTCCTTGAACTTGTTATGGCAACAAGTCGAGCTTTATGGATAAAACATTTTATCCGTATCAGTTTTTAGTTCCATAAATATTCGTTAGACTCTAAGTCTTCCGAAAGGTGTATTAAGATTTTAATCTCGAATCACTTATATGGAAACTATCTCGGATTGTATTGGCATTTAGCCAATTCCGGAGTCAGGGCCCATCAACGCTTCCTTGTGTATTGTAGGTATACTGTTGTCTAACAACAATATCTCGTTTGCGCACCTGATAGGTTTGCACGAGCTTTGCCTACGTGGTTCAGCTGCAAGTTCGACTGAAGTCCATACATCTCATGTAGAGGCTTCCGTATCAGTCGCAGTAGGAAACTCCGGAATCACTTCCAAGGTTCCTTTCCTTTGACCTGATGACGAAGATACTGGTTATCTCGTCGAGTTGCACTGTCCTCCCACTCACCTTTTGTAAGAACTATTCTCTTTAAAAGCATACCGTTTTGCGGCAAAAATCCTTTGCCTCGGTATAGTGGTGGGGAAATACCCAATGACTTGGGATAACCTTACAAAGTAGCACTTGTCTGATTTGGAATAGGTTTGTAACCTTTTACACAAGCCCCATATTCCAAATGTTAAGAAAAGTTTTAACATGGTTGGGCGTACCATACCATGACGTCATTTCAACTGACCTGATGGATCTCTTTTCAGTGTAAAAACCACAGTCTCTAAAGCATTACTTTAAAAGGGATAATGGCAATTTTATTTATGTCATCTTTGATCTTACCATGTCATAAATGGTTCGATTACATCTTCACGGACTTTCCACTTGCAGTGGTGTTCTGGGAGGTGTAAGTTATGAAACTCTTTTCACAACTCATCAGACATTCGCTAAACTTGTAACTCAAATATTCCTTTCTGCAATCGAATTGTAGAAACATAATTTTCTTGTTACAATATTTTCTTCTTCATTTTGAAAACCTTTCGAATGATTTCAAAAGATCCAGACTCATGTCTCATCAAGTAAATATCCATATATCTACTTGAGTCATTTCTGAAGATAGATAAATCCACTACTTGCAACAACATTTATTGGACTACACATCATAATGTATGATCACCAATATGTTCTATGCTCGTTCCTTATGGCCTGGGAACGGTATTTCAGTCACTTCACTTTTCAGAGGAAATTTGCAAGTGTCAGATGATTCAAAATCAAACGACTTCAAAATCCATCATAATGGAATTTCCATGCGGGTTTCTCCAATGTGACCAAATGCAGTGCCACACTTGTGTGGTATTCTTTTAGTCTTGCGACATTTAGCGTCAGTGTTTATGGATGTATCATATTACCATCAATATTCATAGCATACATCCCATCCTGTATGGAAGCATGGCCCTTCATGTTATTCATAACACCGAACATCATAAGTTCTCTTATGAACAACCTTCTTGCAAGATACCTTATGCAAAGGGCTAGAGTGTGAAACTCTAAAATGAATTATGAAAGTAAACCCAGAGGTAATGTATTAATATCAATATTCATAACATACATCTCATTCATAATGAAAATATGGCCCTTATGTTATTCATAACATCGAACATCAAAAGTTCTCTTATGAATAACCTTCTTGCAAGATACTTTATGCAATGGGCTAGAGTGTAAAACTCTAAAATGAATTATGAAAGTAAATACATAGGGAATACACCGTTGGAAGGTATAGTAACATTTACTATGTTCCCTGCGTGTATCTAAACCTCATTCCTGGCTAGTCTTTCAGGCCATAGTAGTTCTTCAATCGAGCTGCAACAGAATGCAATCGAGCGGGTATCTTTGTGATTTACTCACAATACCCAAGAATTAGTGATTAACATGTTTAACCATAATTCTTAAGAACTATATCTTTGACCAGCCTTCTTTACATCAAAAACTTGTATGACATTCATACATGAGCTGGATATTCCAGTCTTCTTTCCTTTTGCCATTATACTTCTAACAGTTTAGCTTTCAGTATTTCTCCTACTCTCAGAAGAAGCACCCAACTTAAGAGTGGCGATAGCCCCGGACTTCCTAGGCGTGAAAGTTTCACTAACACCCTTCGGACACTTCCTTTCTCTTTAAGTTGTTGTTTTATTCACCATCATCATATGACTGGCGTTCTTCTGGATCCCTCTCTTATCAGTCTAATGCATAGTAAACTCCTTTACTAACAGTTTGCAAACAAATATTGCTTTGGATATCTCATATCTTTTAGCTTTTGTCTGTCTCTGAAAATGATTTTCAGATTCCATGAATATCACATAACTATCCAAACTTTTGAAGTTCGGGTCTCATGGAAGCAAACGCATTGCACTTGACTAAAACAGAATTCTAGCTTTTGGATCGAAGGACGAGAGTCACATGATCCATAGCATTAGCGGGAGAATACCGAAAGTATGCGATAGGACAAAGTCCTTCTCGGCACTCTAGAGGACAATCCTCACATTACGTTACCAGCCGTAAAGTTTTAACCAGATATTTAACAGCTATTCAATTTTAATAGGGAAGGTGGAAACGCGAGCCATTATTCTACAACTATTATGCAAACCACACTTAGACAGTGTTCAAAATTAATTGCACTGAGAATTAAACAAGTTAATTCTATAATGCGCTCCCACTCAAATCAATATCTCTCATAATTGATTGTGAGCGATTCAAGATCCAAATTACAATTCAACGCCAAGGATGTATCCATCTCAAGTGACGAGAATTGCAATCGGTAGGCCAACTTGCCAATCACATCTCTATGTGACTCTTGTTCATCTTTCGATGCGTGTGTTCCGAGCTCATGACTTTCATGCCTGAACGTCAAGACAACCAAGTGATCTCGCTGCGAGGTCTCAACTCACCCGCCTCACACATCCCTAATCGTTCGTACCCATGTATCCATGTGATACCCCGAAAAGTTAGGTGCCGTGACGGTGCTACACTTGGGAGAACACTAACTACTTGATATTTTTGTGAGAGATCACCCTAATAAAAGCGACTACCGCGCAATCAAAAGGGTGCATCATAAGGGATAAACATCTCAGGCAATTCATAATAGCAAGATATGGTATAGCCCTTTCTGACGGAGAACTCTTGTATTTCTTCGTCTCCGGCATTCGCGTCGGTGTTCACCTTCGCGAAGATTGCCACCACCTTGTCGATGCACCAGATAATATTGCTATCTCTATAGCTAATAAAATAAGTGCATTACTTAAGGTTGACACGCAGGTCATTAAAGTGACAATCATATGGCTCCAGCCATCATGCCGAATCATGACACGCAGGTCATGTTAATTTACATCATATAGTCATCTCATACATAATCGAATTAATATGAGCACTGCTATACCACATCATATGCACATGCAAACCATCCTGCAAAACCAAGTTAGACGCCTCTAGTTGGTTTATGCAAATTTCATTTTACGTGGCTTCTAAGGTTTCGAACAAACCGAAGCTACCTACGTATTATCATCAAGTATGATAATTCAAGTCGCTAGATTAACATCGCGGGGTGTATGAAACACGAGATAATTAAATCTCGAGCCCCATACTAAACTTCGTCATACGCATGACCCCCGTGCAGATCATATCTGCAATGCCCTTTCATCTGCGAATTTCATCTTTCTTTTGACTATGGCGGAACCCAAAGAACTGAAGCACTTCGTTGATCAATCAGGATCGCGGATTGCCAGAACTTTGTGAAATTCCACCATACTGTCTCGAGATTGAGCAAACGCAAATTCTAGGGAAGCAACAAGAACATCGGGTAACAGACTTCATCTGTCACCCGCACAAATAATTTTCAGCAATAGAACTCATCTACTACCTAATTATATTGTGCAACACCCATACATCTCATGTATTCTAGATCGTAACCTGCATCTTCGCATAGCACGGCTCTTGATGCCACTGTTGGGTAACGCAGCAGAAAACAAAAATTTTCCGACCTACGTACCAGCCCAGGATCACTATGGAGACTGCATACAAGGTTTGATCTGTTTTGTTACCGACTCGTAGCGCAGCGGAAGTAGAGTCGATGACGATCGGCGGTGCAGATCCCCGCAGCTAGGATTTACAACCTCCCAACCGCGAGGATGTACTCCCACGTCAGCTCACCGGACGGCTCTCCGGGCAGCCCTTCGGGAGGCATCGGGACAGTCCCTCGGATAGTCCCACCGGACGGATCCTCGGACAGCCCTTCGGGAGGTCCCTGGACAGTCCCTCGGATAGTCCCACCGGACGGATCCTCGGACAGCCCTCCGGGAGGCCTCTGGACAGTCCCTCGGATAGTCCCACCGGACGGATCCTCGGACAGCCCTCCGGGAGGCCTCTGGACAGTCCCTCGGATAGTCCCACCGGACGGATCCTCGGACAGCCCTCCGGGAGGCCTCACGGACAGCCCTTCGGGCGGGTCACTCGGACAGCCCTTCGGGAGGACACCCGAAACACAAACTGTAACTCGGACAGCCCTTCGGGAGGCACTCTCGAACTAAGACCGAAACTACGATCTCTCTACAGAGTTGCACACATACGGTGTCATCTATCCGGCAGGGCTTCGCCGTCCAGAACTAGTTCCCACCGGAACCCAGACAGCCTTTCGGCTCTACGAAACTATTTCGCTGGGAGGGAGAGAGAAGCCAGAAATGTCATGGCATGTGTATGTGAGAGCAAGGATGAAGCATATGGGGCTGCCTCCTCCCCTCTATTTATAGGAAAAACAAGGGGTAGGATGGGCATATCCAAAATGCCATGTCATCCCAAAATATCTTGGGAAGATATTTGTGGAAAGCCAACTTCCAACCATATCCATAAATCTGATTTCACTATTCACGACGACATTTTTCAGCGCCCGGTCGAACTGAAAATATTTATGTGGGCTTAGAACAATTCCAGTACCCACTAAAATAAGTTTCAATGCGATCCGGAACAATTCCGGTTTAGTGATTTTCATCTGCGAAAAGCATCTGAAGCGGTTCCGACAGCTCCGGAACATTTCCGGTTTTCATCCCGGAAAATTCCAGAAAGTTTCCAGAACGATTCTGGCACCCTCCAAGAATTATCAGGCATGTGCCGAAACCAATCTGACTTTATGGTATCCTCTGAAACAACTTTTCAGTTTTACCGGAACTATTCCGATATCCTCTCCGGAACGTTTCCGTTTCGTCCGAAACTTTTTCGGTGATTTTCTCTCAGACTCCCCGTCTAGTATTCAGTAGATAGATGACCCTTAAGCGTGTGACCCTATAGGTTCGGTGAAGCATAGACATGACCCGGAACCCCTTCCGATCAATGATCAACATCGGAGCCGTGGACACCCATATTGACCCCTATACCCACACGAATGAATATTCGAGTGAACCTCCAGTTGCCGTGTGCTATTCCTGTTGCTTCGCGATATGTTACAAATACCCGAGGTGAGACATGTAGGCATCCCCGTGGATCAACAACTTGTCCACTATGCCAGTTACCTCGTTACCGGTATTGTTCTCTTTTCTCGTTCCCGTGTTCCGGCATCCCCGTGATCAAATCACAAAGTGTCTGGCCAGACGATGATGGATACCGTAACACCGAGAGGGCCCAGAGATATCTCTCCATCGTCGGAGGAGCAAATCCCAATCTTGAGCTATCAAGTTACTTGACATACTTTTCCATGAACCCGTAAGCCGCCGTAATAGCCACCCATTTACGGATGACGTTTAACAAACCCCAAAGTTCATGAAGCAAGCATGAAGAAACTCGATACTCTCATGGTCTAAGGAATCATGCAAACATTAACCATCTCTGTGTTATTAACCATTAACTAATGACGAATGTATCTCATAGCATAACATCAATTCGGGTCGATTCAACACAAGTGTTCTACCAACAATTGTGCCCTCAAAATTGCCGGCATAGTCATGCCCATGATCAGGAAAACAGGATCATCATGCAATACTTGAGCCAGTCATAGAGGCTTGACTAGGAATACTTTTTACCGTTTATTATCCCACACGTGCACATGAGTTTCCCTCCAAGCCTCGTTTTATTTGCAGACTCGAGAATCATTGCAGTTATAGCATGGAACATAAACATAATTATGAACAGGGAGATAATCAATAACATTTATTATTGCCTCTAGGGCATATCTCCTACATCAGGAGCATCACATTCATTCATGTCGGGGAAATTTGCATTTAAGCATAGCATACAATATGAGGAGATGCATACCCCACTGGTCGTTAAAACCCCCAATGGCCGTTGTCAAACCTCCATGATAGCACGCAATATCCCTGTTGAAATCAAAGGATTGGAATTTCTTGTTTCACCCATTGTATTGAACTCTTCCACCATAGACCTCATTCTGGGAATGGATTGGTTGAAAGCTCACACTGCTTCGATCAATTGTGCCACCAAAATCATCCAACTCCTACACCCCTCAGATGAGATAGTGAACTACACCGCCCGCATTACTCAGAATGCCGAAGCTCAGATATATGCTCTGAATGCTTTGAACGCCTCACCTCTTGAGGGAATTGAGAACGTTCCAGTCGTCCGTGACGTTCCGGACGTCTTTCCGGAAGAACTTCCAGGAATACCCCGGTTAGAGCTGTCGAGTTCGTCATCGACTTGAAGCCTGGCACTACCCCTATTGCGAAGCGTCCTTATAAGATGCCTCCGCATGAACTTCTCGAGCTTAAGGAAGAAATCGACAAGTCACTGGAAAAGGGTTTCATCCGCCCCAGTTCCTCTGCTTGGGGAGCACCTTCTCTCTTTGTTAAGAAGAAGGATGGAACTAACCGACTGGTTCAGGACTATCGGCCAATTAACCAAGCAACAATCCAGAACAAATATCCACTGCCCCGGATCAACGATCTTTATGATCAGCTTGCTGGATCCTCTGTGTTCTCGAAACTCGACTTGAGGTTGGGTTATCATCAGATCCGAGTTAGAAAGGAGGATATTCCGAAGACTGCTTTCGTTACTCGCTATGGATCATACGAGTACACTGTTATGTCCTTCGGATTAACTAATGCTCCAGCAACCTTCTCCCGATTGATGAACTATATCTTCATGGACTACCTCGACAAGTTCGTCGTGGTCTACTTGGATGATATCCTTATATTTTCCAAGAATGAAGAAGAACACGCCGAACATCTTCGGCTTGTATTGGAGAAGCTGCGAGAACACCAGTTATATGCTAAGTACTCTAAGTGTGAATTTTGGTTATCCGAGGTGACTTATCTTGGTCACGTGATTTCCAAAGATGGCATTGCCGTTAACCCCGAGTGAGTTCAGGCTATTCTTGACTGGACTCCCCCGAAGAACGTCAAGCAAGTCAGGAGTTTTCTCGGACTCGCTAGTTATTGCCGCCGATTCGTCGAGAACTTCTCGAAGATTGCCAAGCCATAGACTGACCTGCTCCACAAGGGTGTTAAATTTGAATGGACAGAAAAATGTCAAGAAAGCTTTCAGACACTTAAAGATAAGTTGACATCTGCCTCAGTGTTAGCACCCCCGGATTCTCAAAAGGACTTCGTGATTTATTGCGATGCATCTCGTCAAGGATTAGGCTGTGTCCTAATGCAAGAGCGCAAAGTAAATGCTTATGGCTCTCGTCAATTACGTCCTCACGAGGAGAATTATCCGGTACATGATCTCGAGCTTGCTGCAGTTATTTATGCTCTGAAGCTATGGCGACATTACCTCCTTGGTAATCGTTGCAAGATATACACGGATCATAAGAGTTTGAAGTATCTATATACTCAGCCAGACCTGAACCTTCGTCAACAAAGATGGCTCGAGACAGTAGCCGATTATGATATGAATATCTCCTACACCCCTGGCAAGGCTAATGTAATGGCCGATGCTTTGAGCCGCAAGGCTTATTGCAACAACCTCATGGTTCAGGAAGCGCAACCTATGCTATATGAAGAGCTTCGCAAATTGAACCTTCACATTGTCCCTCAGGGTTATCTCAATACCCTGGAGGTTGAGCCAGAAGTCGAGCGCAACATCAAGACCAGACAGAATTATGACTCTGAAGTCGAGAAGATTAAGAAATACCTCTCCAAGGGTAATCCCTCATTCTACCATGTTGGTGAGGATGGTGCCTTGTTCTTCAAAGGCCGCCTAGTGGTCCCCAGAAGGCATAATCTGGACTCTCGTTTGGATGTTATGAAAGAAGCACATGACACGCCTTTGACTATTCACCCTGGTAGTACCAAAATGTACCAAGACATTCGTCAGCGGTACTGGTGGCCCGATATGAAACATGATATTGCTAAATATGTTGCTGAGTGTGACGTTTGCCATCCCATCAAAGCAGAACATCAAAGGCCTGCTGGAACTCTGCAACCCCTTGACATTCCGGAATGGAAATGGGACAAAGTCCAAATGGACTTCATTACTGGTTTTCCCAGATCGCAGAAGGGTCATAATGCTATCTTTGTCGTCATCGACCGATTCTCAAAGGTTGCTCACTTTCTGCCTGTCAAGGAGACAATCACTGCTAGTCAGTTAGCAGACTTGTATGTTTCCAGAATTGTGTCACTCCACGGTGTTCCGTTGGAGATCAGTTCAGATCGTGGCAGCCTCTTTACTTCCAGGTTTTGGAGTAGTTTCCAAGAATCCATGGGAACTCATCTGTCTTTTAGCACTGCTTATCACCCTCAGTCTCAGGGTCAAGTCGAAAGAGTTAACCAAGTGCTTGAAGATATGCTTCGAGCTTGCGTCATCTCATTCGGTAAGAAATGGGAAGAATCTCTCCCATATGCCGAATTCTCTTACAACAATGGCTATCAAGCTAGTCTGAAGATGGCACCATTTGAAGTTCTCTATGGACGTAAGTGTCGAACCCCTCTGAATTGGTCAGAAACTGGGGAACGTTCACTCGTTGGACCGGACATTATTCAACAAGCTGAAGAACAAGTCCGCATTGTCTGTGAACATCTGAAAACTGCTCAGTCTCGTCAGAAGAGCAACTATGACCGAAAGCACAAGGTAATGGTCTATCAGCCTGGTGAGCAAGCTTACCTTCGTGTCACTCCGATGAAGGGCACTCATCGGTTCGGAATCAAGGACAAGTTAGCTCCTCGCTATATTGGCCCGTTCCGCATTCTCGCTCGTCGAGGAGAAGTGGCATATAAATTGGAATTGCCGCCAAACCTTTCTCAAGTGCATGATGTCTTTCATGTGTCGCAACTTCGTCGCTGTTTTAAGGATCCTATCCGAGCTGTGGATCATGAGGTACTTGAATTTCGAGAAGATCTGTCTTATCCAGAATATCCGATCCGCGTTCTTGATCAAACTGAACGTCGGACTCGTCAAAAGTCGATCAAGTTCCTCAAGGTTCAGTGGTCAAATCATTCTGAGGATGAAGCCACTTGGGAACGCGAGGACCGTCTTCGTGAAGAATACCCTGCTTTCTTTCAGTCTTCCTCTTAATTCTCGGGACGAGAATTCTTGTTAGAGGAGGAGAATTGTAACGCCCCCATGTAATAGCTACAATAATCACCCCTTTGATAATGCCATGTCATTATGATTAACCATGCTTGAGCATCATTGCATCATATCTCATTTCAAATTCCAATTTAAACTTGCAATTCAAATCTAAAGTGAAAATAAAAGTTGTTCTAAACCAAAAACTAAAATGTTCATTAAATAGCAAATAATTCATAACTAATTATGATCAGTAAAACAACATTACTAAAAATGCCTAAGTGACTCCATCAACCTCAAACAGTAGCTAGCAGCAACATTTAATATCATTTTATTTAATAAGAATTACAAATGAAATCATGTTTTACCCAAACCAATTTTTGGTGGTTGAGAATAATGCACTGTAATGTTTGAGTCAAGTCACACATTTATTAAAATTCATTTAGTGCTAAAACGATTTGCAGAACAGTAGAAATAAGAGGAAAGAGAAAAGAAAAAGAAAAGGGGCAGTGGCTTACTGTGCAGTTGGCCCGCAAGTGCACAGTAGCCAGCCCAGCCCGTCACCGCGGTCGTCCCCCTCCTCCCGCACGCGTCAGCGCGCGCGCGCGCGTCCGGCCGGCGATGGCCAGCTGTCGGCCATCCCCCGGCGCCGCTGCCGCTGCGGGGAGGTTAAGAGCATCGCCACGGACCCCCTGGGCGAAACCCTAGCGCCCCAGATCTTTTCTCCCCCTCGCGCTGCTCTCTCTCCCCCGCCTCACCCGATAGCTCGCCGCCGCCGTTGCTCGTCCTCGCGGCCACCGTGCCCCATTCGCCGCTCCTCCACGCCCATCGTCACCGCCATCCTCGACTACGTCGACGCCGCCCAGCCGTTGGAGCTCATCGCCACTGCATCGTCCGCCTCGACCTCTTCTTCCTCCTCGGCCATCTTCGTCTCCGGCGCCGATTCACCGCCGTCGCCCTCCCCCGAGCCTACTCTCGCACACCTGCAGGCTCTCGGTGAGCAGCCGCACCTCTCCCCTCTCTCCCCTGCGCGATTTAGCCGCCGTTGCCGCCGCATTTGGAGATGCCCGATCGCGCCGCCGCCTAGCTCGTCGCCGGCGTCGTTCCGGCGACCATTTGGTCGTTTGCTGCTGCCCATCTGCTTCGCTGCATCGCACTGACCTCGCCTAGCCCCTTTGCTCGCTCGTTAGCGCCCCACATCGCCGTTAGCCACCACCGCCCGAGCACCTCGCCGCCGGCGATCTCCTAGCGCTCGTCTCCGGCAGTTTCAGCCCGCGAGACCGCTGCCATTCGACGCGGCGCCGTCCTGCCGTTCGAATGCGACCAGTCGCGCGTCGAATGAGGCCCCCTACGCGAATTCCGATCACCTCCCGTGGCCGCGCCGCCGCGAGCGCGCCCGCCGGCGAGATTCCGGCGAGTCGCCGGCCGCCGTCCGACGTGGGCGCCCTGGCCCACCTCCAGTGACGCTGACTGGTGGGGCCGTGGGCCCAGTTGACCAGTCAGCGCTGCTGACTGGGCGCTCTCGCCCACTGACATGTGGGGCCCGGTCGGTTAAAACGTTTTTAATATTAACTAAGTGATTAATTAAATTGTTAATTAAGTTAATTAGGTAATTAAATACTAATGTGCCACTGACCAGCAGGCCCCACCTAGTTAATTAGTCTGTTAATTAGATTAATTAGCCCACTGTCTATGACAGGTGGGACCCACCCGTCAGATTGACTGGTCAGCGTCTCTGTTGACCGCTGACGTCAGCATTGCGTCATGCTGACGTCATCCCAACACTGTTTCGGATAATGTTGAATTAAATATTTAAAATAATTCCAGAAAATTAATAAAACTTTAGAAAATCATATCTTTTAAATCGTAAGTCAGATGAAAATAATTTATATATGTAAAATGATCAGAAAAATATGAAGATTCTAAATATGTAATCAAAACACCTGTCCAACACTCCTAGCTAGCTGAACATGGAACATTTTGACTGTTTTCGATAAATGAATAGTGCACAACTTTAATTAGATAAATCCAGATAAATTTCTAAATTAACTAAATCATTTAGTTAGGCAATAAAACACATCTGCATATCATTTTACGCTTGTCATGCATAGTGATTGCATTTTGCCGTGAAATTTATTATTTCTTCCCCCTCCTCTCCCGATAGACGCCGAGACCGACGCCGTCCCAGCAGAGTTCGACTACACCCCCGACGAGCAGCCGTCTGACGATCAGCCTCTCTCAGCAGAGCTTCCAGGCAAGCAAACCCCCTTGACGCATGCCTATATCATCCATTCCTTCTTCCTCCTGCTTGCATTAGAAATTGCTGCTATTTTGATTTATCCTAATCTGATGCATAGCCTGTCCTTGTAACTACTGTTGATACCTGCCTTATTATCCAAACTTCTTATTATAGGTTGGATGGAAAACCATCTGTGGCCCCTCTCCCTTGCTGTAGTTGTTCCGCTTTAGCATCTGCGCCCCGATCGAATGTTCGACGGGCTGAGAGCAGCACATCACCGCACACCCCCGAAATTGTTCGACACTGCAGAGTTGGCATCGAGTGCCGAGGGTGATACCTCTTAGTTCACTTTCAATGGTGCCTCTGTAGAATAGCTTCTCGGATGTGAGTCATCGAGGGTGATTCCTCTTACATCACCTCCGCTAAGCTACCGTCGCGCAACTCCTCGAGTGGGAATCCATCGAGGGTGATTCCTCGGATTCCTCCTCGTTACTTGGACACACGGTTACTTTGACCTTTGTTACAGGCGGGTCCACCTCGAGAGGTACCCGCGGGGAAATGTAAAGTCGGGCTGGCCCCAAGGGTGCCCGCGAGTGAATATCATTAAAGATGGGTCGGCTCCAAGAGCACCCGCGCGATACTAAATACGCCTAACGGAACTGGGTATTTGATCTGAGTGGGTCGTCGTGCCCATTTCGCACTACCACCACGTGGGATAATGGTTTAATGGGGCCCTCTACACCGTAGTATCAGCCGAAAGCTCTTCAGACGTCACAGCTCAGAGATGCGGGCTGGTTGGGGTGGGCTGGTTACGTCACTGGTGTATTTAGTGTCGCGCCTGGGCCCCGGCTACCCTCGCAACGTGCAGGAGTGCAAAGGGCGATGGCCCAAGACCCCTTTGTGCTTAGGATTTAGACCGGCGTGTTGACCTCTCTGCTGAGCTCTAGGTCGGGCTGCGATGTGTCGATCAGCCGAGGCCGGGCATTACCCAGCCAGTGTGTCCGGCCGGAGTTAATCGAGCATGTTGGGTAACAGTAGTGCACCCCTGCAGGGAAGTTATCTATTCGAATAGCCGTGTCCACGGTAACAGGACGCTCGGAGTTGTGCCCGGATCTATGACAACTACAAATTGATTCATATTAAACTGTTAATAATGCTCTCGGGACCGCTTTCTCGCAGGGAGTCGAGAAAGGATCTCAGGGCATTGCTGTTGTATATCCACATGTATGCTACTATTATCTACTCTCTTCTGATGCTGCAAGACTACTTGAAGATGCTAGTCTTCGATAGGCTAGGCCTTTCTCTCTTCTGGCATTTCTGCTATATAGTCCACAGATACAGCCTTTTCATTTGATACCAATGCATATTTAGCATAGTTCTGATGTCAGTCTTGCGAGTACTTTGGATGAGTACTCACGGTTGCTCTGCTATTCTTTTTCCACCATACCTATATGATGATACATCAGACGACGGAGCCCAGGAGCCAGACGACACTGCCGAAGCTTACTACCAGGAGGGTCCCGACGGCACTTACTACTGGGTTGATCCAACCGACCAGGAGTAGTTAGGAGGCCCTAGGCAGGAGGCCTTCGCCTTTTCGATCTGTATCGTTGTTTGTGCTAGCCTTCTTAAGGCAAAACTTGTCTAACTATGTCTGTACTCAGATATCATTTGTGTGTATGACTTATGTATTCGGGTCCTCATGACCCCTGGCTTGTAATATGATGATTTAAGCTTATTATTTGAGTTTAGAGTTGTGTTGTGATATCTTCCCGTGAGTCCCTGTGCTTGATCATGCACGTTTGCGTGTATGATTAGTGCACGATTAAGTCGGGGGCGTCACAAGTTTTGTGTTGTGTTGTGATATCTTCTAATGCTGCAAGAATGCTTCAAGATGCTAGTCTTCGATAGGCTAGGCCTTTCTCCCTCTGTTCTGGCATTTCTGCAGTTTGGTCCAAAGATATAGCCCCATTCCTTTGATACCGATGCATACTTAGTATAGTTCTAATGTAAGTCTTGCGAGTACTTTGGATGAGTACTCACGGTTGCTTTGCTACCTCTTTTTCCCTACCCGGATGCTGCGATCAGACGACGGAGTCCAAGAGCAGGAGATCCCCGGAGGCACCTACTACTACGTTGAGCCCGCCGACCAGGAGTAGTTCGGAGGCCCTAGGCAGGAGGCCTTCTCCTTTTCGATCAGTGTCGCTGTTATGCTAGCCTTCTTAAGGCAAACTTGACTAACTATGTCTGTACCCAGATATTATTTGTGTGATGACTTATGTATTCGGGTCCTCGTGACCCTTGGTTTGTAATATGAATATTTATGTTTAAATTTGTGTTTAGAGTTGTGTTATGATATCTTCCCGTGAGTCTCTGATCTCGATCGTGCATGTTTGCGTGTATGATTAGTGCACGGTCGGGCAGGGGCGCCACAGTTGGCTTGGAGTTTAATGTGATTTCAATAATTATATAGCACATACTTCCATTAGTTTGGTGTTGTACGAGTAAAAAAGGAGTTTATTCGTGAAAGCAAGCAGTGATATATCCATTTGTGTCCATGGGCTTTGAACATATATGCTTAAATGTCTTGTTTTATGGGTTCACAATTAGTTACCCTTGGATCACACATTTTATATCCTGATATAATCAATATGAATGCATATGTTACATGGCCAACCTTTTCAGAGGACTTATACCTCAAAATTTTAGTTTTATTGCATCTGGAATATTCAGATTTTGATATACCAATATATTTTATATAAAAAATAATTGTAATAGTATCGTGATATTATGATACGATTTCCTACAATATGATATTACAAAAAAAAGATACTACCTATTGTCCCGATACCACAAACCTCGATCACAACCATATGGTTGCCCAAATTATTGTATGAGAACGAAGTACATATAAGTATGAACACGACCGTATTTACATTGATTTTAGCACATCAGTAGCATAGTCGCTTCTGACTGAACATTGATTGAGATGTGCTTGCCTAATCAAGCTAGACATCTAGTCCTTAATTGCAGAGATCCGTAGGGTATCTTTGGTTCACATGGTTCTAAAAGCATAGTAAATTGAAAGATTGTTGCACATAAATCTAGAACACATGAATCCATAGCAGAAGTTGTTTGATTGCACCACATGACTTTTATGAATGATTATGCACATGGCATGGTTGTCACTGAAACAAATTGTAATTTGAATTCCATGAGTTTGAACTCAATGGATACAAGTGCATCAAAATAGATCATAAATTTTTTGTGTGGATTCAAATGTTGCAAACCAAACAAATGCTCTATTTTTTTTGTAAGAATTGTAATCCTCCAAAATTCATATGAAATTCCTTTGTATGGAAGAGAAATCTGTGAATCCTAGCTAGTACCATATACATGACATACATATATGAAATAAGTCCTTTTACATTTGGTGGTATGAAATATTTTGCGAAGTAAGCCAAGTTTTATACTGAATTAAGTGGTATGTGATCCCGATTGTAATACTACTCAAATACCAGACTCTTAAGCCTATGATTTGATGATGCAGAAGGAAAATTGTAACAACTACAACTAGAAGTAGCATAGCGTACCTTGCAATATCTCTACGCCATATATGGCACAAGGGTAATGTGCATATGTAATAATGTGCGTAGCCGTACACTAAAAAAATAACAAGGTTAAAGATGATTCTTAGAAATCGTACAAAAGCTCTAACTAATAGACGGTGAAAAGTGGTATGAATTAAACAAGTAAATCATGGCTCGAAGCTACCCAGAATCAAGGCAATGAATGATTTGTATTCATGTAAATGGATGTTTATTTGTACCAAACATAGTTGTCCATGAATAACGACCACAACCAACCATTCACTAAATGCATTGGAACTAGACAAAGAAGGAGATTGACAAACCATGTGCATGTCCAAACTGACGATCACATGTGGTAGATATATATAGGCTAGTCACGTTAATAGGGAATATACCATGGAGCTCTCTGGCTTCTCAAGCCGAGTTATTAGGACGAGGATGGATATCCAAGCAATATTAGATCACCTAGAGCTAGCGGTGACATGACAATCAGCCTTGTGACATACGGGTTAGGAGGTTGCAGGAATTTCACTATACTGTCTTTTGATCTTCACCTAGCGAGATCAACTATTTGAACGAGTGACCGCGGGTGTTGTGTGAGTTACGCTTTTTTATAATGTGGCGTTGTGGTTTTTCTTCTTTTTGAACTGATGGTATATGTTTGTTAATGTCATATGGAATGCGGTGTTTGAGAATCATGAGGAGGAGGAAAACCGAACAAGTGGAGATAGGCAAGGTGATGAAGTGGGGGCACCAGATGGCAGGTGTATTGCTAGCTTACCATTGTTTCGCAAGAGTTAACACATGACTTCAGGACTTGAGAGGCTCAAAGCCCGGGTTAAAAAATGCTTAGGACCCAATCTTTTAATGTGTCACTTATATGTTAGGCCCAAGAATTACCTACTCCTTTTGTTATCCTATAGCAAAAAAGGAATCACCACCTATATGTGTTTATTGTGTAGCCTAGCGATTCCCATATGTATTACTACACCAGTGATAAAGTACTTGACACTACAATGTGGCATGTGCACAATAAAGAGGTCACTACAATGTACGTGTTGCTTGTAGACTTGGTACGACATTAACAATCAATACATCAGTATGGTGTATATGCATGAACTCATATAAAATGATTCATCAGCGAGTAGATGCACCTGAATTAATGAAACCCGTGCAATCATATAAAATGACTGAGCCCGTGACGTAGCAACCATATGGTTCTACCATGAAAGGTGAAGATGGCAAACCCGAGATAAAACTAAAATGGGCACCACATGCACAAAGGTTGAACGATCTAGTGGCCTCACAAGCCGATAAAAGGCAACATGGTCAAGCACTTTCACATCAATAATGGCAAACATACACAAATGTGTCCTTTAAAGCCTCATTAGCCCCAACTTCCACAAACTCTCTCTTTTTTAGGAGAAAAATCATAGACTCTAGTAATGTTGAACAACAATCTTTCACATATTCAGAGAGTGCACTTACTCTAAAGAAGTTGCTTAGGCTTGGAAGGCGGCGGGAATTACTATCTAGCATTTTCCTTTTTATTTTGGGGACAATTTTTTTCCCCAGTATCCTCAAGTGAAGCTACTTGCACATTTTCCTTTTCGGTTATTTTCTTGACCCAACCTGTGCGTGTTTTCCCTTGCCTTGTCTAGTTTCCATGTAATTCTTTTTTTATTTTGAATTTCGTATGGGCCTATGAGGCAGGGCGCCAATTTAAAACAATTGCATTTTTTCTCTGTTCAAGTTATTTGTTCCGAGCTTGCACAACAACCTCCTAGATACCGTTGAAGAAAAAAGATAAGGGAGAAGAAAAGAAGTAGGAGAGAATGTAATACAGACCACACACAAAATTTCTTCGAACATAGACATAATGTGAGACCTTCTTATAAATAGTAAATAAAAAACATATAGATGGACCACAAATGGGACATTTATGCTTGTTGACACACATAGAAGGAGAACCAGAATGCTAATATCTTGACATGGTTGAGACTTACAAGAAAAAATGCACACGTCAGACTGAAAATATTCAAACGAATTGCCAAAAGAACATGCATTCTCACCCATGAACTAAGAAAGAGTTATGTTGCTAAACAACAATAAATACCATAGCAGATCCGAGATACCAACACCAAATAGAGAAGGTCATAAATGGATTGAGATGCAGTTGCGTGGGTCATTCAAGTGAAAACAACAAAGTAATCAACACATCCATGGCATCTCAATATAACTTCTCAACACAATCTTCTTTTAGTCAGCCTTGAAGTAAAAGTGACCATTGTGTGTGGTGCCATATTATGCATTCGTGGAGCCTCCACCCATTGCCAATGTAAAAGGCTAAGAAAATAAAGGAAACAAAAACTAAGTTTCTTAGAAAAATGGAAAAGGATTATCGGCTAAGTTCAAAATTCTTAGGGTAAAATGACAACAACCTCATGTCAAAATCGACATCTTCTATACCTTCCACGACCGGTTGATTTTAGGCTAGCCCATTACAGATACAACCTCATGTAAAAAGCAAAACCCCATTACCCATATATATTGGGCTGCGCCATGATCACTAATGGAAAGGGTGAACATGCTTGCCCATGTTTTGTGGGGGTTTGGATAGAAAACATTTTTTCCTTGTTGAATTGCACTTCTCTGTTTAAATAAGTGTATAGCTAAATTTTAAAAATATCATGAATTAAAAAATGTTTCAATCAAAACATAATATTTCAAATAAATATAGTATTTTTCACAAATATTAGTGTATTTGAAGAATTTTTTTTGAAAAATGTCTTCGTGCATTTTTGAAGTGTTCAAGTATTTTTATAAAAAATGATCATGTATTTCGAAAAAGTGTTCATGAAGTTAAAAAGTGTTCATTCGTTACAAAAGTGTTTCTGAAATTTAAGAAGCGTCCATATTGTTTTTAAATGTTTGTGTAATTTAAAAGTGTTAACACATTTTTAAAGTGTCCACATAAATTTTCAAAGTAGTCACACATCTTTTATAACATTCATGTAATTTTAAAAAGTGCTCACGCATTATTCAAAATGGTAATGTAATTCTAAGAAGTGCTCATGTTTTTAAGAAAAATACTCATGTAGTTTTAGGAAAGTGCTCGCATATTTAAAAAAATCTTCATGTGTTTGTCAAAAAATTATTTATATTTCTCGTAAACGACAAGAAAATGAAAACAAAATGAAATAAAAAATAAACAAGAAACATGAAAAATGAAAAAGGTAAAAAAATTAATGACAAAAATAAAGAGAAACTAAAAAGAAAAATAGAGCCTACAGGTAACTGTGAAATCGAAGAAATTAGAGGAAAACCGTAGCACAAACCAGGAAGGCCAGTAAACCACACAACATAAAACCAGCCTGAGAATAAACTGATGAGCCAAAAACTAGAGGAAACCGCCTCACCAAATGCTCCTGCAGGGCGGCCCGCTACACGGCATGTGGGTGGATGTGTGCTATTACCAGCGCTCGGCGTTATATAGCAGTTTAGAAGGTAATGTTACTATTTTTTGCAATGAAATGTAATATAAATTTGGCAATCCATTTGAGAACAATCTGAACCTTAATCACCCGTCTATCACAAAAAACATTGCTATTGAAGTTACACAACCTTTTAGTGGCCAATGCACACCTTGACCCCAACACCGTCTAGCCAGTTGGATCGGAGCTTAGAGCTTGAGTTGTTCAACGTTGGTTTTCGCAAACAATAGGAAGATAACTGTCTCCGCGTGTAGGTAAAAATAACATTTAGCATTTTAGATAAAATAAAACCAATAGAATTTGATAAATCGACCCGAAACATCACCTATCGAGATATTCCTGCGAATTAAGGTGACTTCCTAACCTAGAACTTCACTCCTATCCGCAACATGGCCAACATCTTTGGCATGAAGCCTCTTTGAACTGTTGTTCGATGGAGATGTGAAGGGCATGCTTATTTGGGTGCTAAGAAAGACGTTGGTTTTTATATCTGTGTCGAATTTTCACTGTAACACATATGTCGATTTAGAATATGACATCATTGAAGATGATGCTCCGGGTACATAAGCTCTAAGCCCGTAAGTAGTAGGCGATCAAAGTGTTATATGAGCCGCATAAAAAGTGAGAACAACATTTTTGGAGCTCGGCCTCCATGGAGGCCGAATTTTTTGAAAAATTCAAAATTCATACCTTTTGGATTCAAAAAAATCTGAAATTTTTTTTGTACAAGTACACAAGGATGTGATGTGTATGTGTGTAAAATTTCAGAATGAAATACCTTGAGATGCGACCTGTGCAAAAAGAACAAATTCATGATCTTTTGGGATGAATAGTATCATGTGTTGAAAAGCCACAGATTTGTCTTTTTTGCACAACTCTCATTTCAACGTATTTCGTACTGAAAATTTACACACACGTGTGTTATGCCTACATGTATGTCTGTATTTTTTTCAATTTTTTTTGAAATGTAAAAATATGAATTTTGAATTTTTGAAAAACCTAGAGGCCGAGCTCCAAAAGCAATTTTGGATAAAAAGTGTACTACATAATCTGTATGACACTATGACAGTACTATCCTCCAACAATTCTCATATGGTGTAAAAAAAAATCTCACTGTACAGATGCCAGAAACTAAAAACAAATTCACAGACCCATAAACTAAACAACAATCAGACAAATCTGAATTCTGAACCTGAAAAGCAGCATCCATAAACGGAACGACAGACCTGCACTTATTTCCCAACCCGAGCAGATATGGTGAACAGGTGAAGAGATGCCAGCGAGTAGTCAACGGTTGAGGAACTCGGTGGTGACCTTGTCCTGCGCGACGGCCTCTTGGCAGCACGGCTCAAGGAGGTGGAACGAGTGCCCCTTTCCCGGCGCCTGCCATATGTCCGCCTCCCCGCTCCACCCACTCGCCGTGAGCCGATCGTAGTAAGCCCGGCCACGGTCGCGGAGCACGTCGCCCTCGGCAATGCACACGAGCACGCGCCCGCATGCCAGGGCCTCGAGGCCTGGGGCGCCGTCCACCAACGGGTTGATTAGCGGGTCGTCCTCCCCCGTGGTCGTCGGGCACATGATCCGCCATGCGCTCGCCAGGCTCTCCCGCGCCGTGGGGTCCAGGTCGTCGGAGCCCACCTTGCTGCTCCCCAGGAAGTAGGGGTGAATCATGACGAGGCCGTGGATCTTGGCGCCCTGGGCCAGCCCCTCCGCGCCCACCCGCATCGCCATGTGGTGCGCGATGTTGGCGCCGGAGCTCTCGCCGCCGAGGAAGAGGCGGGAGAAGTCGGCGTGGTCGGCAAGCCAAGGCTCGTCAACGTGGGACACGGCCCAGGTGAGAGCCTCCCATGAGTCAGCATATGCAGCGGGGACGGGGTGCTCCGGCGCCAGGCGGTACTCGACGGAGACGATAAGGACGTTGGCGAGCGCGGCCAAGTTGTTGAGGTAGGCGTGGAACATGGGGTTGAAAGCGGAGCCTAGGCAGAAGCCGCCGCCGTGGTAGTAGACAAGGACGGGGAGCTTGGCGACCGCGTCTCGGCGGGGGAGGTAGAGGCGCGCGGAGACCTGTGGGGAGATGGTGTGGTCGCGGGAGGTAACCCCGGTGGCGGCGTCGGTGGAGGCGGCGACGAACTCGGAGCCGAGGTAGCGCTCCACGCGGTTCTTGTAGATGCGGATGCAGGGCATGGACTCGTAGACGAGCTCATCGTCGGCCGTGGCTGCTGGTGGCGCGGTGGTTGCGGCGGCCATCGGGCGGTGGTCGGTGGAGATCTGGACGGGGGCTCGGGAGACGAGAGGGATGCGTGGACTTCGAGTTGGTCAAAGAATGGCTGTACCAACGCCTGGCTACTTGCTGCAAGCCTGCAACTACGACTTAAACCTTTTTCTTTGAGTCGTACAACTATACTTAACTTGAAGCAGAATTGATAGGTTCCATAGTTTAATCCTGATTTGAACATGGAAGAATTCTGATTTTTTTTTCTAACTTTTTGCGGGAACAAAATTTGAGACATAATATTTAGAGATCCATTTGCCTTGCCCAACTGTCCCCTAATCGAACTCCACGAACGTTGTTGCTTCTTTGTCTGAGAGAGATGGAAACTGCCGCCGCGCGAACATGGAAGACTGCTTTTTGAGCCGATGGGGGGTCCATCGCATGCGGCGGAACCTAGTCTTTGTAGCGCGTCGGTCGGAGATCATCCCTGTGTGTTCCTGATCCCAACGTCGTCGACTTCATCCAATGCGACCGTAGAAGACGAGTGTCGCTGCACACTGTCATCCGCGCATGCCGCTTCAAAGTCCCCACATACTCTGCCATGGCTGCTGCTGCCGCCTCCTAGAGTGACGCTGAGCATAGGCCGACACAACCTAACATCGCCAGATCTAGCGTGACGAGGCAATAAATCCACCTGCTTCTCAGCATCGTCACTTGGAACACCGTCCGGGTGGAAAGAAACATGGCCAGATTATCCTGACGCGGTGTTGATCATGTCACCAATGTGATGCCTTTGCGAATACTAAGGCCCACCCTACCTACTGGTCGAAGCTGCAACCGCCGGGATCCATTCCCCTCCCATCGCTAGAGTGACAGACAAAGGGGTCGAGGACCCACGGCCACGCCAACATAGACGGGGGCGGAATGGTTGTCGCCCAAGTCGACTTCCCGAGGAGGAGAGAGGAGCGTGGGGCGAACATTTATTTTGAGTGGTTCGGTCTACGCTGTCGTTAACAACCATTGAAATTGTTGTTCTTTGCCCAATGAGTGCAGTTTGGAGGTGTGTATTTGAGTTTGACCCTTCTTCTGCGGTTCTGCCAATATTTTCTTGAAGTGCAATGAACGGTTGCTAAATTTTTCTCCAACGTGGATTACAAAAAATGCCCGCAAATGTTTAGACCAAATGGTCTCAACACTTTTAGGCGTCCAACGCAGATCATCAATTTTGTTGGACCAATCCGGATGTCTGATATATCATATACTAGCCCAAATCTAGGGGAGCTCTGGGGGAGTTTGGACGTCCGCCAAATTGGAATCTGACACCCCGGACCACCCTAAAAACCCTCTCCGACCGTCTGGCTCCAAAACCCTCCACGCGTTAACACCAGGCGCGATCGGCCATCTGTGTACTCGCATTCACGCTAGCGCATCGACCAAGAAGCCTACGTCAGCTGCCTGCATTCATCAACCTTCACAGCTCCGCCTGCATCGGCTATTTAAAGTTGTCCAGACATCCCCCAAAACCACAGCTTTGAGACCTTCCTCTCACCAACAGAGCCCCCCTAGTACGTCATCCGTCGTCCACCGTCTGAGCCCTAGTTCATGTTTGCCGCCTGTTGCCATGGTTCGGTATTTGGCTACTTGGTAGAAGCAACTAACACCAGAGCGCCAAACCGAAATCGCGGTAGATGTTCGAGCCAGGGACGCTCGACGGCAGGCCCTCACCGAGGTGGACCAACCTTCGAGCTCTCCGGAGAAGGAGGAGGGCAATCCCATGGGCCATGGCGGAGGTCGTTGAGGAGGAGTAGCCCGCGACGAAGGAGGAGGAGGAGTTGCCTGCTAGTGAACTATGATCGCCCTTATAGCCAACATGTATAGTACTAGTTCGCACTAGTAGAAAACAGGGCTTTGGTTCTGGCCAGATCAGAGCAATAGTCCCGGTCATGTTACGAACCGGGACTAATGTGAGCATCAGTCCCGGTTCGAGCGGCTAGGACGCCGGCCGGGCATCATCTCAGCATCAGTCCCGGTTCGACTGGGACCTTTAGTCCTGGTTCCAGACACCAACCGGGACTAAAGGGCCTCGCTCCCTTTAGTCCCGGTTGGTGTCTCCAACCGGGACTAAAGGTTAGTCTTCAGTCCCGGTTCTAGACACCAACCGGGGCTAAAAAGATGCCTATATATATCCTCGCCCCTGCCCACCCTCTCCTCTGTTTTTTGGCCGTAGAAGGTGGGAGGTGTGTGCGCTACTCTGTTCTCACTTCTTATGCACATGAGGTGTTCGATGAAATGCCCGAGCCACACTTAAGCTTTCTCCTCTGTTCTTCCTCCAAGCTCGACCTCCAAGCTCTATTTTCCCCAAGATTTGTCTAGATTTGGCGGTGCACCAACTATCCAAGTGTTCTAAAAGGTTAGCAACTTCATCCTTTCATCTCTCACTGCTAGTTTAGCTCATTTCATATGCTCTAGAAGTAGAGTGGTTTGTGTGTTTTAGTGGAGGAGTGTATGTGGGAGTTTATTTGATTTAGATGCACAATTTGAGCTCAAATGAACTTCTTAGTTTGCACATGTGTAGGGTGCCGTCCCGTCCCCGTCCCCGTCCTCACCGCCGTCGATCGCCCGCGCCGATCTCGTCGCTGGCACCACCGTGGTGAGCCTCTTGTTCTTATCTTTTTTTTAAAAGAACAAATTCTTACTTGTATGATTTAGATAGCTACTTGTATAATTTTCTTACTTGTATTATTGTTTGTTATTATATAGTGCCATGGTTTTGGTATCTGCCCCCGTCGGCTCTCGTCCGGTCTATGATTCGGATGTGGTATATTATCTTTTATAACTATTTGTTTCATTTAGTGTTTATGACAATTATGCCGACCAACTTGACATAGATGTTTTTATCTAGGAGGTATGTGAACCGGAAATTCCAACCGACCCTCTTGTTGAGAGGTTAAATTTAGTTGAAAAAGAAAACAATTATTTGAAAGAAAAATTGAAAAGAATTGAAGAAGAGAAGATGAAATTGGAGTTGCATGTTGCCAATGTCGTCGATCTACACAAGATCCAGATGGATGCAATGCGCTTGAAGATTAGAAAGATTAGAAAATATGCCATTGATAAAGAGGCTTGGTATCATTATGCTGTTGGATCAATTGTTACCTTAGTTGCGATTTTGATCGCATTTTTGTTGCATTTAAATGTTTTACATAGTTGTATGTTGTTTTATGAGAACTATGTATGAACTTTATGTATTTATTTTTGCAGTAATAACATTTGATCACTACTGTACTTTGGTTTTAATGTGATGATGAACTTGTATTAATTTGGTCATTTCTTTATTCATGATGTTCTGTAATGGTTTTTGGTATACTTAATTACATAATGCAGATGAACCGGCAATGGATGTACGGTGACTGACGCACTTCCGAGTATATTACGGGCCTGCATAATTTTATCGATGTGGCTGAGGCAAACAAGCAGAATGGTTTTATGTACTGTTCATGTGTTGTCTGTGAGAATACGAAGGATTACTCTTCCTTAAAAACCCT
This sequence comes from Elymus sibiricus, assembly GCA_039707655.1. Lineage (NCBI taxonomy): Eukaryota > Viridiplantae > Streptophyta > Magnoliopsida > Poales > Poaceae > Elymus > Elymus sibiricus. Next base: position 429,452,921 of record CM077672.1, read on the forward strand.
TCACTTCCACGTGCTTGAGAAGGGTTTCATGCCCCACTATAATTGTTGGACCAAGCACGGAGAAAGAGGGGTTATGATGGAAGACAATGAAGAAGAAGAGGATGATGACAACAATCCTATGTTCCCTGAATACGGTGATACTGCAACGGGGGAAGCTGAAGATCAAGAGGCACCAGATGTGCCCGCTGATGATCTTCGCCAGGTCATTGTTGATGCACAAAGAGAATGCGAAAGTGAAAGGGAGAAGTTGAAGTTCGATCGCATGTTAGAGGATCACAAAAAACGGTTGTACCCAAATTGCGAAGATGGCAACACAAAGCTCGGTACCACACTGGAATTGCTGCAATGGAAGGCAGAGAATGGTTTATCCGACAAGGGATTTGGGAAGCTACTGAAAATAATGAAGAAGAAGCTTCCAAAGGATAACGAATTGCCTGACAGTACGTATGAAGCAAAGAAGGTTCTCTGCCCTCTAGGATTAGAGGTGCAGAAGATACATGCATGCCCTAATGACTGCATCCTCTACCGCGGTGAGGAGTACGAGAATTTGAATGCATGCCCAGTATGCAGTGCATTGCGGTATAAGATCAGACGAGATGACCCTGGTGATGTTGAGGGCGTGCGCCCCAGGAAGAGGGTTCCTGCCAAGGTGATGTGGTATGCTCCTATAATACCACGGTTGAAACGTCTGTTCAGAAACAAAGAGCATGCCAAGTTGTTGCGATGGCACAAAGAAGACCGTAAGAAAGACGGGATGTTGAGAGTACCCGCTGATGGGTCGCAGTGGAGAAAAATCGAGAGAAAGTGGCGGGAGTTTGCAGGTGATGCAAGGAACTTATGGTTTCGTATAAGTGCAGATGGCATTAATCCTTTTGGGGAGCAGAGCCGCAATCATAGCACCTGGCCTGTGACTCTATGTATCTATAACCTTCCTCCTTGGTTGTGCATGAAGCGGAAGTTCATTATGATGCCAGTGCTCATCCAAGGCCCTAAGCAACCCGGCAATGACATTGATGTGTACCTAAGGCCATTAGTTGAAGAACTTTTACAGGTATGGAATATAAAAGGTGTACGTGTGTGGGATGAGCACAAACAGGAGGAATTTGACCTACGAGCGTTGCTGTTTGTAACCATCAGTGATTGGCCTGCTCTTAGTAACCTTTCAGGACAGTCAAACAAGGGATACAACGCATGCACGCACTGTTTAGATGAGACTGAAAGTATATATTTGGACAAATGTAAGAAGAATGTGTACCTGGGACATCGTCGATTTCTTCCGACCAAGCATGCCTTAAGAAAGAAAGGCAAGCATTTCAAAGGTGAGGCAGATCACCGGAAGAAGCATGTCCCCCGTACTGGTGATGATATATTTGATATGGTCAATGATTTAAAAGCAATCTTTGGAAAGGGTCCTGGCGGGCAATTTGTTCCGAATGACGCTGACGGACACGCACCCATGTGGAAGAAGAAATCTATATTTTGGGACCTACCCTATTGGAAAGTCCTAAAGGTCCGCTCTGCAATCGACGTGATGCACGTGACGAAGAATCTTTGCGTGAACCTGCTAGGCTTCTTGGGCGTGTATGGGAAGACAAAAGATACACCGGAGGCACGGGAGGACCAGCAACGTATGAACGAAAAAGACGGCATGCATCCAAAGCAGTATCAAGGTCCTGCCAGCTACGCTCTTACCAAAGCAGAGAAGGAAATATTTTTTGAATGCCTGCTCAGTATCAAGGTCCCGTTTGGCTTCTCGTCGAATATAAAGGGAATAATAAATATGGCAGAGAAAAAAATTTCAGAACCTAAAGTTTCATGACTGCCACGTGATTATGACGCAATTGCTTCCGGTTGCATTGAAGGGGCTTCTACCAGAAAATGTTCGATTAGCCATTGTGAAGCTATGTGCATTCCTCACTGCAATTTCTCAGAAGGTAATCGATCCAGAAATCCTACCAAGGTTACAGAATGATTTGGTCCAATGTCTTGTCAGTTTCGAGTTGGTGTTCCCACCATCCTTCTTCAATATTATGACGCACGTCCTAGTTCACCTAGTCGACGAGATTGCAATTCTGGGTCCTGTATTTCTACACAATATGTTCCCCTTTGAGAGGTTCATGGGAGTCTTAAAGAAATATGTTCATAACCGTGCTAGGCCAGAAGGAAGCATCTCCAAGGGCCACGAAACAGATGAGGTCATTGAGTTTTGTGTTGACTTTATTCCTCACCTTAAGCCTATTGGTGTTCCTGAATCGCGGCATGAGGGGAGACTGGGTGGAAAAGGCACGCTAGGACCGAAAGCAATAATATGCAGGGACGGACATTCTTGGGCGCAAGCACACTACACAGTTCTACAAAATTCTACCTTGGTGGCCCCGTATATCAATGAACACAAGAATATTTTACGCTCCAAACACCCGGAGCAGTCTGACGATTGGATTACACGTGAACACATGGGGACTTTCGGCGGTTGGTTGCAAACACATCTCATGGGTAACACCACTATTGGAGATGAGCTGTACTTGTTGGCCAGGACACCATCTTCGACTGTATTGACTTTCCAAGGGTACGAGATAAATGGGAATACATTTTACACGATCGCCCAAGATAAAAAAAGCACCAACCAAAACAGTGGTGTCCGCTTTGATGCAGCAAACACCAATAGGGCAAAGGACACATATTATGGTTACATAGAGGAGATATGAGAACTTGACTATGGACGTGATTTTAAGGTCTCTTTGTTTCGGTGCAAATGGGTCAATCTGATAGGAGGCGGGGTACAGGTAGACTCGCAGTACGGAATGACAACAGTGGATCTCAACAATCTTGGGTACACAGACGAACCATTCGTCCTAGCCAATGATGTGGCGCAGGTTTTCTATGTGAAGGACATGTCTACCAAACCGAGAAAAAGAAAAGATAAGGAAGCGAATACATCATACGATGAGCCAAAGTGCCACATAGTTCTTTCAGGGAAAAGAAACATTGTGGGAGTGGAGGACAAGACAGACATGTCAGAAGATTATGAAAAGTTTCATGAAATTCCTCCCTTCACAGTGAAGACTGACCCAAGCATCCTGTTAAATGCTGAAGATTATCCATGGTTACGGCGCAATAAGCAAGGGACACATGCGAAGAAATAGTTTTATACCCCAAAAGATCCCACTCTGGGATGTGACCGGCTTCACCGCCATCACTTTCTCTCTACTGTGAGTTTCCGGAATTATAGCTGGAAAGTGCCACTTCGGACAAACCGAAGGGAATCTTTGTAAGAGCTAGCTAGGGCATTTTGGCATTTGAAACATGATTTTAGAATAATTATTTATTAAGTTATGAAATTTCAATTATTTATATCCTTTTAGTATTTTAATTATACAGGGGAGTTAATCAATGCAAATATTTAGACCATTTTAGCAGGTGTACCAAGTTTGAGCTCATTTGGACATGTTTAGCAATGTTAAGTTGCTCAAATTAGAAAATGGACAGAGATGGTTTCGAGGGAATTTGATGATGTTATCTTGTTCTCCAAGCCATGAGACTTGGCAAGATCATCAAATATGGCATTTGTGACATGCTAGAATTTTAGTTATGATCAAGTAAAACAAAACTATAATATTCTTCAATAGCAAAAATAATCAACTAAAAAGCTTTTATAAAACTCTAGTTATGATCAGAATAATATTAACTTAAAGCTATATAAAACTCTATCAAAAAGAATCAACTAAAAAGCTTTTATAAAACTCTAGTTATGATCAGCTTTATCGCGAACAAAGCTGAGAACGACCTGCTTGATAAAGGGATCCATCCAGAGACATTGCACTGGCCCGAATGGGCAAGGACTTGGTTCTTCGGGCATGGGGGAACTTTGCACCCAGAAACAGGGAAGTGTGTTTATATGAAAGCTCAACTTGCAACACCCGTGAAAAACATTCAGGATGCAATCCAGACCGTGCAGGAAGGGAAGTTCCATCCCGACAGAGAGAAGGACGAGCTGTCACGTGCCCTCGGGAATCCTGAACACCCTGGACGAACACAAGGCACATCAGGCTCCGTTCCGTGGAAGGTTGGGTTTCCCGACAGCAGAGACACTTATAGAAGCCGAGGGAGAAAGAAGAAAGAAGATGCAGACCGGCTATAGAAGGTACAAGAAAGATTAGCGTTGCAGGAGAAGCAAATAGAGGCACTTAACAGCCAGCGAGCTACTGGCCCATCATCTCAGCGGCACGAAGATCCTTCATTCGATACTTCCCACGGAGCTACCCCACCATCTCAGCGGAAAAGCAGCGTGGCTTCCACGGAGCTCGTTCGGCCGCCCATAGATGATATCACGGCTCCTGATCGCTACCCCATGGATGATATCACGGAGAGGGAACATTGTGATCTACATGCGAAATGCATGAACATAACCTTGAAGGTGGCGGTCGGCTATGCCTTACCTCGTGTACCTGATGGAACTTACCATTGCTCTCCGATTCCAGATGGCTATGCTATTGTCGGGGTGGATGAAGTTACCAACGGATTTGAGCAGCTGGAGCGTGAGTACGCTACAGGTGAAGGGGAGACTCATCTGGGAGATGCCATAAGGACTACCATTCTATGGAGAAAGGAACACATTGTGCTTCCATACTGGACGCCGCGTCAGCAGACTCAGCCGGAGGAGGCCCCTCAGCAAACTCCTCACAGTCCAGCTCTATCTCCGCTACCTCAGCCGTCTCCCCTGCCTCAGCCGTCTCCGCCGCGTCAGCACACTCCGTCGCCTCAGCTGTCTCCGCCGCGTCAGCGGACTCCGTCGGAGGAGGCCCCTCAGCAGAATCCGCCGCGTCAGCTGACTCCGCCTCCTCCGCCGCCTCAGCACCGGCGGAAGAGATCCGCCGTCGCTCCGGCGGCTAGTAGTATAACAACGAAGAAATCCAGAGCAGGTAGCGTCAAGAAGGCTCCTGCCAAGTTACCATATGACATGACTGAGGAGGAAACCAAGGAGATCGTGGCTGCCGACGTGAAACGCCAGCTTGCACCGACCCGTCCAGATCCAACGGAGAAAATAGAGATCCACCGCCGCCGCCGCTTGCTGGAAAACCTTACAAAACCACTGCCGCTCCGCTGCTATCAAACTATGACCGCTCTATTGTAAAGTCATATAGAGATCCACAGCAGCGGTCGGGAAGTAGCAGTAGTGCAAGGGGGAAAACAATTCCCCAGCTCGGCGAACAGAAAAACCAATCGTGCCCCCCGCTCAAGGTGTTTACCGATATCGCTAATGATCCGGGGGTAGCGGCCGCTGATCCTGGTTTCACTCTTGGTGATTACTTAGGCGATGAGGTACAGTTCGAAATGGCTGAGTTAGCCTTTAAATTCGAGCACGGGAAGCCTCTCGTCAGACCTGAGGAGCTCCCGCATCTACCAATGATGATGCAAAGATTGCATGACTGGTACTTGGAAGCCTCAAAGCAAGGGAGCAACTATATCATTGCAGGAATTAAAGATGAGCATTACTTCAATGGAGACGAGGAGATTTTCATTGAATTTGAAGAATTATTTCAGTTATACAATCAAGACGCCATCGACAAATTTATCGTCAGTTGCTATTGTTTGTAAGTATCATTTCTGTAATTAAGTCTCTAGCTCAACTCGTTCATTGCATGTATAATTATCCTCACTATATATATTATGCAGAAAGAAGATCCTCGAATGCAAAAGAGGACAAATCTATGACATTTGGTTCATTAACCCAAATACTATTCATGAAGCTACGGTAAAATGGAACGCCAAGGATACAGAGAAGAACTTGCTAAGGGCGTTAATTAAACAACAAACCAAAAGGGAAATACTATTTCCTTACAACTTCCAGCAAGTGTTATACTGTCTTGTACACATCATTCTGTTTCGCTTACTCGATGTTAAGTATAATTGATGAGCTATGCGTGCGCAGGTTCCACGTTATTCTGCTAGTCATTCAGTTTGACGCAGGAAAAGTACTTGTCATGGACTCGTTACGTAAAGACCCTGAGATGTGGGCGGACCTGAAAAAAAATCTCCAGAGGTAATTTCAATCATTATCGCACTATATCGGCAACTATCGTTCATTTCCTGATATCAAGTAATTAATAACTCCTTTATTCATTTTCTTTGCCGGGCAGGGTTTGGAAAGAGTTCACCAAGCAAGTTAGGGGTGAATGGAGAGAGGAGCTGCGATTTGAACAACTCAGTGTAAGTAGTACTAGCTAGGTCCGCGCATCTCTTGGATTCTAGTTTCAATACCACTATCATGCTTGATTATTATTTTGATTGAACTCTATTCTCGTAAAGTGCTCGAGGCAGGGATCCGGGAATAACTTATGTGGATACTACGTTTGCGAGTTCATTCGCCAGATGACCTGTGAGACGGGCAGATTTTTTGAAAAACTTGAAGTACGTAAACAATATTCACAAATTTATTTTATTACCATCAATTGTGTTGAGTTTCATTCATTCATATATATATATATATATATATATATATATATATATATATATATTGACCCCCTTCTTTAAATTAGATCGAACGAAAGCAGGACGAACTCCTACCAAAGCCTCGCATACGAGCAATTCAAGAGGAATTGGCGGGATTCTTCCTTCAAGAGATCATAGCTAAAACCGGAGAATACCATGGAGAATTGATAGTGAATGTTGGTAATTAGATATTAGGGATCGTAAGAGATGTTACATTGTATATATGCATGAACGTGTACTATACGTAGTAGCGTCGAATAGATATACGAAAACTTGTTGTTCGACCAAGCACGGAGAAAGAGAGGTCACTTCTCTCTATATTCATGACGATTTGTGTAATGGTTCCTTCATTGCTATATGTAGTAGCTAGCGTCCAGTTGAATGGAAAACGTAAAATAAAAACGAAAACCCTAAATGTAAAAGAATTGAATGGTAAACACAAAAAGAAAAGGGGGAAACACAATATGAAACCCCTAAACCCTCCAAAACCCTAAACCCCTCATTTTAAAAAAAAACCCCAGCGCTTGGCAGGTGCTGACGCGTGGCTGCCTTTTAGTCCCGGTCGGTGTTACCAACCGGGACTAAAGGTCCTCCTGCCTGGGCGCCCCACAGCGGCCACGTGGAGCTCCTTTAGTCCCGGTTCGTAACACAACCGGGACTAAAAGTGGGGGCCTTTAGTCCCGATTGCTTAGTCCCGGTTGCAGAACTGGAACTAAAGGCCCTTAGGAACCGGGACTAATGCCCTGTTTTCTACTAGTGTCGCTATAAGTATTTATTACTTTATTAATACATTTGACCCATCTCACTCTCATCAACGGTTATTGAAGCACGTGCTATAGCTAGGTCTTAATCTACAACCCACTTATTTTAATTCTTATAGTCTTCTTACATCACCTTATTATACTAGCTCTTAGCCTATTTTCACTCCCAACTCCCGTAAATGCGTGGACAGCGGCCGGACCAATGTGACATCGATCTCAAGGTCCGATTTGCATCAGTGCTGATCGTCGGGTGTACATATGTGGGTGGGTAAGATGTGTCATACATAAATCGAATTGAAGTGTCGTACATATGTGTAGCACTCCTCTTCATAGATCTCTGCCGCCTAGGATCTGCGTCCTGGACTACAAATCAGAAATCTCCATGGAAAGAATAGTACATGCATGTCTTGGATTAAGAGCATGGTTAATTAATAAGGGAGTCCACTACTGGCTGTAGAGAGATGCCACATCATCTAAAAACCTTCATAAGAAAAACACTCATATGATAGACTGGGTCCTAGTAGACAGGAGTAGCTATTAGGTTGGCCTTAAGCAGAGTAATGTTAGACCTGTATAAGATTACTTATGAATTTTATGTAACAGGAAACTTGAAGAGTTAGGATTGGAGAGACAGGGGAGGAAGGGGCCCACCCCATGAAATTCAGGGAGGAGATTTTGTTAGGCTAGTCATAGTGGGGAGTAATTTAGACTAGTAACATGCATATGTTACTAGTCTATATTACTACCACGATAGTGGGTAGTGTCATAGGTGTGATAGAATGGAAATCTTCATTATTACTTTATAGAGTCATTTTAGATTAGGTCCAGATATTGCATCAAGGCCTAGCAAACTAAGCCGAATAGACAATAACGTACCTACCAACTACACCTACATGTAGCTTTACCTCTGCCCAAACTTATGATACCCCCAACCATGAAGCGTTTCTTCTTCACCGCGGCGCCTCTATGTCCGTTCACCTACCGCGTATAGTGTCGTGGGTGCAAGTCTGACAGTACTGTGTAGGGGTACGGATGAGAGGGGAGAGCCTGTTGGAAATATGCCCTAGAGGCAATAATAAATTAGTTATTATCATATTTCCCCGTTCATGATAATAGTTTATTATTCATGCTAGAATTGTATTGACCGGAAACTAAATACATGTGTGAATAGATAAACAAATACTGTGTCCCTAGTATGCCTCTACTAGACTAGCTCGTTGATCAAAAGATGGTCAAGGTTTCCTGACCATGGACATGAGTTGTCATTTGATAACGCGATCACATCATTAGGAGAATGATGTGATGGACATGACCCAACCGTTAGCATAGCATATGATCGTTCAGTTTATTGCTACTGCTTTCACTATGTCAAATACACGTTCCTCTGACCATGAGATCATGCAACTCCCGGATACCGTAGGAATACTTTGGGTGTATCAAACGTCACAACGTAACTGGGTGATTATAAAGGTGCACTACAGGTATCTCCGAAAGTGTTTGTTGAGTTGGCATGGATCGAGATTGGGATTTGTCACTCCGACTATCGGAGAGGTATCTCTGGGCCCTCTCGGTAATACAGCATCACAGAAGCCTTACAAGCACCGTGACTAAAGAGTTAGTTGCAAGATGATGTATTACGGAACGAGTAAAGAGACTTGCCGGTAACGAGATTGAACTAGTTATTGCATACCGACGATCGAATCTCGGGCAAGTAACATACCGCCAGACAAAGGGAACAACGTATGTTGACATATGAGGTTCACCGATAAAGATTTTCGTGGAATATGTAGGAACCAATATGAGCATCCAGGTTCCGCTGTTGGTTATTGACCGGAGAGTCGTTTCGATCATGTCTACATCATTCCCGAACCCGTAGGGTCCGCACACTTAAGGTTCGATGACGATTTAGTATTATATGAGTTATGTGATTGGTGGACGAAGGTTGTTCAGAGTCCGGATGAGATCACGGACATGACGAGGAGTCTCAAAATGGTCGAGAGGTAAAGATTCATATATTGGAAGGCTATATTCGGACGTCGGAAAGGTTCCGAGTGATTCGGGTATTTTTCGGAGTACCGGGGAGTTACGGGAATTCACCGGGAGAAGTAATGGGCCTTATTGGGCCATACGGGAAAAGGAGAGGCAGGCCACGTGAGGAGGCGCACGCCCCCCCTTGCCCAAACCAAATTGGACTAGGGGAGGGGGCGCAGCCCCCTCTTTCCTTTCCCTCTCCCTTCCCCCTTTCCTACTCCGTATGGGAGGTGGAATCCTACTAGGACTAAGGAGTCCTAGTAGGACTCCCCACACTTGGCGCACCCCTAGGGGGCCGGCCTCCTCCCTCTCATCCTTTATATACGGGGGCAAGGGGGCACCCCAAGGTACAACAATTGTCCCATAGCCGTGTGCGGTGCCCCGATCTCCGTTTTCCACCTCGGTCATATTTTCGGAGAGCTTAGGCGAAGCCCTGCCGGAATCACTTCACCGTCACCGTCGCCACGCCATCGTGCTGACGGAACTCATCTACTTCCTCGACGTCTTGTTGGATCAAGAAGGCGAGGATTGTCACCGAGCTGCACGTGTGTAGAACTCGGAGGTGCCGTACGTTCGGTACTCGATCGGTGGAGCTCGAAGGATTGTTCGACTATATCAACCGCGTTGTGAGACGCTTCCGCTAACGGTCTACGAGGGTACGTAGACACACTCTCCCCTCTCGTAGCGATGCATCTCCATGGATAGATCTTGCGTGAGCGTAGGAATGTTTTTGAAATTCATGCTCCGTTCACCAACAGTGGCATCCGAGCCAGGTCTATGCGTAGATGTGATTTGCACGAGTAGAACACAAATGAGTTGTGGGCGTGGGTGTATACATATTACTTGCCGTTACTAGTTGATACTTGATTCGGCGGTATTGTGAGATGAAGCGGCCCGGACCGACATTACGCGTACGCTTACGCAAGACAGGTTTCACCGCTAAGTGCACTCGTTGCATAAATGTGAATGGCGGGTGTCTGTCTCTCTCACTTTAGTTGAATCGGTTTCAATGAAGAGAGTTCTTTTAGAAGATCAAAAAGCAATCACTACACCACGTTGTGGTTTTGCATAGGTAAGAATGGTTCTTGCAAACCCGTAGCAGCCACGTAAAACTTGCAACAACAAAGTAGAGGACGTCTAACTTGTTTTTGCAGGGTATGCTGGTGATGTGATATGGCCAAGACATGATGTGATATAAGTTGTTGTATGAGATGATCATGTTTTGTAAATTATCAGGCAACCGGCAGGAGCCTTATGGTTGTCTCTTTATTGTATGCAATGCCAACGCTATGTAATTGCTTTACTTTACCGCTATGAGTTAGCAGTAGTAGTAGTAATAGCAATAATTGGCGAGACGACCACGACGCTATGATGGAGATCAAGGTGTCACGACGCTACGATGGAGATCAAGGTGTCACGACGCTACGATGGAGATCAAGGTGTCAACCCGGTGACGATGGAGATCATGACGGTGCTTTGCTGATGGAGATCAAAAGCACAAGACGATGATGGCCATATCATGTCACATATATTGAATTGCATGTGATGTTAATCCTTTTATGCATCTTATTTTGTTAGGACGACGGTAGCATTATAAGATGATCCCTTCACTAAATTTCAAGATAAGTGTTCTCCCCTAGTATGCACCGTTGCGAAGGTTCGACGCTTCTAAGCACCACGTGATGATCGGGTGTGATGGATTCTTTCGTTCGCATACAACGGGTGTAAGCCAGTTTTACACACGCAGAATACTTGGGTTAAACTTGACGAGCCTAGCATGTACAGACATGGCCTCGGAACACAAGAGACCGAAAAGGTCGAACATGAGTCATATAGTAGATATGATCAACATGAAAGATGTTCACCATTGATAACTAATCCACCTCACGTGATGATCGGACGTGGTTTAGTTGATGTGGATCATGTTACACTTAGACAACTTGAGGGATGTTAATCTAAGTGGGAGTTCTTAAGTAATTTGATTAATTGAACTTCAATTATCATGAACATAGTCTAAATAATCTTTGCAATTTTATGTTGTAGATCAATAGACCGCACTGTAGTTCCCCTGTTTTTATTATGTTCCTAGAGAAAACGAAGTTGAAAGTTGATGGAAGCAACTATGCGGACTAGGTCCGTGATCTGAGGATTGTCCTCACTGCTGCACAGAAGGCTTATGTCCTTAATGCACCGCTCAATGAAATACCCCTACGGCTTCGTCTGAGGACGTTATGAACGTCTGGCAGACAAGAAAAGATGACTACTCGATAGTTCAGTGCGCCATACTTTACGGCTTAGAACTGTAGCTCCAAATATGTTTTGAGCAACACGGAGCATATGAGATGTTCCATGAGCTGAAAATTTGCTTTTCAAGCTCACACCCGGGTCGAGAGGTATGACACCTTCGACAAGTTCTATAGCTACAAGATGGAGGAGAACAGCTCCGTTAGTGAGCATGTACTCAGAATGTCTGAGTACTTCAAACACTTGAATCAAGTGGGAGTTAGACTTCCGAATAAAGTGGTGATTGATAGAGTTCTCCAGTCACTATCACTAAGCTACTGGATCTTCGTGATGAACTATAAACATGCAAGGGATAGAAGATCCTTAAGCTATTCGCGATGCTACAATCTGCGGATGTAGAAATCAAAAAAGGGAGCATCAAGTGTTGATGGTTAATAAGACCACTAGTTTCAAGAAGGGCAAGGGAAAGAAAAGGGAACTTCAAGAAGAACGGTAAAACAGTTGCCGCTCACGCGAAGAAACCCAAGGCTGAACCAAACCCAAGACTTAGTGCTCCGATTGCAAAGGGAAATGTCACAAGGAGCGGAACTTCCCCAAAGTAACTGGCAGATAATAAGACTGGCAATGTCAACAAAGATATTTGATATACATGTTATTGATGTGTACCTTACTAGTACTCGTAGGAGCACCTGGGTATTTGATACTTGTTCAGTTGCTTGCAACTTGAAACATGGAGCTTCGGAATAAACGAGGGCTAGCTAAGAACGAGGTGACGATGTGCATTGGAAGTGTCTCCAAGGTTGATGTGATCACCATCGCCACGCTCTCTCTACCTTCAGGATTAGTGATGAACCTAAATAATTGTTATTTGGTGCTTGCGTTAAGCATGAACATTATATCTGATAGTGTTTATTGCAAGACGGTTATTCAATTTCAGAGAATAATTGTTATTCTATTTATTTGGATAATATCATTGATGATCATGCACTTAAAATGAAAGGTTTATTGAATCTTGATCGTAGTAATACATATGTTCATAACACGAATGCCAAAAGATAATGATAGTACCACATATTTGTGGCACTGCCGCTTAGGTCATATCAGTGTTAAACACATGAAGAAACTCCATGCAGATGGGTTTTTGGAATCTCTTGATTATGAATCATTTGAGACATGTGAACCGTGCCTTATTGGCAAGATGACTAAAACTCCGTTCTTCGGAACAATGGAGCGAGCAACCAACTTATTGGAAATAATACATACCGATGTATGCGGTCCGATGAGTGTTGAGGCGCGCGGTGGATATCGTTATGTTCTCACGTTCACTGATGATTTGAGTAGATATAGTTATTTCTACTTGATGAAGCAAAAATCTGAAACATTTGAAAAGTTCAAAGAATTTCAGAGTGAAGTAGAGAACCATCGTAACAAGAAAATAAAGTTCTTACGATCTGATCGTGGAGGAGAATATTTGAGTTGCGAGTTTGGCAATCACTTAAGACAATGTGGAATTGTTTCACAGCTCACGCCACATGGAACACCACAGCGTAATGGTGTGTCCGAACGTCGTAATCTTACTCTATTGAATATGGTGCGTTCTATGATGTCTCTTACCGATTTGCCACTATCATTTTGGGGTTATGCATTAGAGACAGCTGCATTCACTTTAAACAAGGGCACCGTCTAAATCCGTTGAGATGACACCGTATGAACCGTGGTTTGCAAGAAACCTAAGATGTCGTTTCTGAAAGTTTGGGGATGCGATGCTTATGTCAAAAGGCTTCAGCCAGATAAGCTCGAACCCAAAGCGGATAAGTGCGTCTTCATAGGATACCCAAAAGAGACCGTTGGGTACACCTTCTACCACAGATCCGAAGGCAAAGTTTTCGTTGCTAAAGAATGGATCCTTTCTAGAGAAGGAGTTTCTCTTTAAAGAAGTGAGTGGGAGGAAAGTAGAACTTGATGAGGTAATTGTACCTTCGCTGGATAGTAGTATGCCACAGAAAGAAATTTCTGTGACACCGACACAGACCAGAGAGGAAGTAGATGATGATGATCATGAAGCTTCGGATCAAGTTCCTACAGAACCTCGTAGGTCAACCAGGACATGCTCCGCACCAGATTGGTACGGCAATCCTGTCTTGGAGGTCATGTTGTTAGACAACGGTGAACCTACGAACTATGAAGAAGCGATGGCGAGCCCGGATTCCGACAAATGGCTTGAGGCCATGAAATCCGAGATTGGATCCATGTATGAGAACAAAGTGTGGACTTTGGTAGACTTGCCCGATGAACGGCGAGCTATTAAAAATAAATGGATCTTTAAGAAGAAGACGGACGCTGATGGTAATGTCACCGTCTATAAAGCACGACTTGTTGCTAAAGGTTATCGACAAGTTCAAGGAGTTGACTACGATGAGACTTTCTCACCCGTAGCGATGCTAAAGTCTGTCAGAATTATGTTAGCAATTGCCGCATTTTATGATTATGAAATCTGGCAAATGGACGTCAAAACAGCATTCCTTAATGGATTCCTTAAGGAAGAATTGTATATGATGCAACCGGAAGGTTTTGTCGATCCTAAAGGTGCTAACAAAGTATGCAAGCTCCAGCGATCCATCTATGGACTGGTGCAAGCATCTCGGAGCTGGAATACTCGCTTTGATGAAGTGATCAAAGCGTTTGGGTTTATACAAGTTTATGGAGAAACTTGTATTTACAACAAAGTGAGTGGGAGCTCTATAACATTTCTAATAAGTATATGTGATTGGAAATGATGTAGAATTTCTGGAAAGCATAAAGAATTAATTGAAAGGAGTTTTTCAATAAAAACCTGTTTTTGAGTTATCCACGGTTTGGGCATCGAGATCTATAGAGATAGATCAAGACACCTGATAAAAGATTTTCACACACCTTGATGAGATTTTGAAGAAGTTCAAAATGGATCAAGTCAAAAGAAATAAGTTCTTGGCTGGTGTGAAGTGGAGTAAGACTTGAAGATCTAGGTAAAGGTTGTTTACATGTTAGGCATCAAAATCTATAGAGATAGATTGAGACGCCTCATATGACTTTCACAAAACATATACCTTGACAAGATTTTGAAGAAGTTCAAATTGGATCAGTCAAAGAAGGAGTTCTTGACTGTGGTGAAAGGTGTGAAATTGAGTAAGACTCAAATCTCGACCACGGCAAAATAAATAGAATGGATAAAGGTTATCCCCTATGCCTCGGCCATAGGTTCTATAAAGTATGCCAAGCTGTGTGCCTTGCCATGTGTCTGGCAAAAAAGGTACCAAAGTGATCCAGGAGTAGATCACTGGACAGGGGTCAAATTATCCTTAAGATGACTAAGGAAGAATTTCTCGGGAATAGAGATGATAAAGAGTTCGTCGTAAGGGGTTACGTCGATGCAAGCTTTAAACACTGATCCGAAAGACTATGAGTCTCAGACCAGGATAAGTATAGTGGGGAAATCTTTTGGAGTAGCTCCAAACAGAGTGTGGTAGCAGCATCTACATATAACATAGAGATTTGCCAAGAACACACGGATCTGAATATTGCAGACCCGTTGACTAAAACCTCTCTCACAAGCAAAACATGATCAGCTTTAGAACTGATTAAGTGTTAATTACATGGAGATGTAATCTAGATTATTGACTCTAGTGCAAGTGGGAGACTGTTGGAAATATGCCCTAGAGGCAATAATAAATTAGTTATTATCATATTTCCCCGCTCATGATAATAGTTTATTATTCATGCTAGAATTGTATTGACCGAAAACTAAATACATGTGTGAATAGATAAACAAATACTGTGTCCCTAGTATGCCTCTACTAGACTAGCTCGTTGATCAAAAGATGGTCAAGGTTTCCTGACCATGGACATGAGTTGTCATTTGATAACGGGATCACATCATTAGGAGAATGATGTGATGGACATGACCCAACCGTTAGCATAGCATATGATCATTCAGTTTATTGCTACTGCTTTCACTATGTCAAATACACGTTCCTCTGACCATGAGATCATGCAACTCCCGAATACCGTAGGAATACTTTGGGTGTATCAAACGTCACAACGTAACTGGGTGATTATAAAGGTGCACTACAGGTATCTCCGAAAGTGTTTGTTGAGTTGGCATGGATCGAGATTGGGATTTGTCACTCCGACTATCGGAGAGGTATCTCTGGGCCCTCTCGGTAATACAGCATCACAGAAGCCTTGCAAGCACCGTGACTAAAGAGTTAGTTGCAAGATGATGTATTACGGAACGAGTAAAGAGACTTGCCGGTAACGAGATTGAACTAGGTATTGGATACCGACGATCGAATCTCGGGCAAGTAACATACCGCTAGACAAAGGGAACAACGTATGTTGACATATGAGGTTCACCGATAAAGATCTTCGTGGAATATGTAGGAACCAATATGAGCATCCAGGTTCCGCTGTTGGTTATTGACCGGAGAGTCGTCTCGATCATGTCTACATCATTCCCGAACCCGTAGGGTCCGCACAATTAAGGTTCGATGACGATTTAGTATTATATGAGTTATGTGATTGGTGGCCGAAGTTTGTTCGGAGTCCCGGATGAGATCACGGACATGACGAGGAGTCTCGAAATGGTCGAGAGGTAAAGATTCATATATTGGAAGGCTATATTCGGACGTCGGAAAGGTTCCGAGTGATTCGGGTATTTTTCAGAGTACCGGAAAGTTACGGGAATTCACCGGGAGAAGTAATGGGCCTTATTGGGCCATACGGAAAAAGGAGAGGCAGGCCACGTGAGGAGGCGCACGCCCCCCCTTGCCCAAACCGAATTGGACTAGGGGAGGGGGCACAGCCCCCTCTTTCCTTTCCCTCTCCCTTCCCCCTTTCCTACTCCGTATGGGAGGTGGAATCCTACTAGGACTAAGGAGTCCTAGTAGGACTCCCCACACTTGGCGCACCCCTAGGGGGCCGGCCTCCTCCCTCTCATCCTTTATATACGGGGGCAAGGGGGCACCCCAAGGTACAACAATTGTCCCATAGCCGTGTGCGGTGCCCCGATCTCCGTTTTCCACCTCGGTCATATTTTCGGAGAGCTTAGGCGAAGCCCTGCCGGAATCACTTCACCGTCACCGTCGCCACGCCGTCGTGCTGACGGAACTCATCTACTTCCTCGACGTTTTGCTGGATCAAGAAGGCGAGGATCGTCACCGAGCTGCACGTGTGTAGAACTCGGAGGTGCCGTACGTTCGGTACTCGATCGGTGGAGCTCGAAGGATTGTTCGACTACATCAACCGCGTTGTGAGACGCTTCCGCTAACGGTCTACGAGGGTACGTAGACACACTCTCCCCTCTCGTAGCGATGCATCTCCATGGATAGATCTTGCGTGAGCGTAGGAATTTTTTTGAAATTCATGCTCCGTTCACCAACAGAGCCTAGCTACGGCGTAGTTGTTACATTCGGATTTACGAATTCACGTCCCTCAGCGGTGGAGGTAACAACCCTACGTCTCGGTGCTCTGGAGCTTGATTACTTGAGTGTATAGGTTACAAGGAATGCGAACCCTTGGAATGGAGCTGGGGGGTGGCTTATATAGTGTCTGCCAGGCCCCCCATGAATGCCGCCATTACCAGGGGTTAAAGAGGGGGTTTAAGGGCGCCAGGTAACGGGTGCATTGATTACAATTAATACGAGCGAGCGCACGTCCTGACCGTTGCGTTCCTGGAGCCTCCTGGACTTCTCTGGTCGAGTGATTATCGAGTACTCCGAGTGAAATAGGTTGGTCGAGTGAACTCCTGCTTCCCGAGTGGTTCATTGAGCTCCGAGTGAATGTCAGGTTGCAGAACTCCTGACTGCCGATCTGGCCCTGGGGCCTAGTATAAGGCGTGTGGAATCCTAAGGTAGGGTTTGTAGGTCAGGCATGTTACCCTATCCCTAGTACATGTCCTCGTCATATAGTGCCAGCAACCGCCAGCGCCCATGACTTGTACGCGGCGGCGGCCATGGCTCCTTCATGGCCGAAGGTTGTGCAAGTACGCACAACTGTCAGTCATTCGCATGGCTTCCACGCGCGACAGCGCCCATGACTCCTTCATGGCCGAAGATGACATTCGTAGCATTCGCATACCGGTCGGCGGCTTGCCTGCAACTATTTGTAGCAAAATCTCCTTCCTCGTACCATTTTCTGCCCGTGCTTGATTCCTGCTCGTATTTTCATCCTTTCTTACTAAATATTTGACTCCTCACTTGTTCCTCCTAGAAAATATCGGTCCTCTTCAGTCATGACCGAGGAGCGAACCGAGTTCTCGGTGCAAAAAATTGATTTTGCATTTGTGGAGTAACCAGCCAATCATCACATATATGAAGGAACCAAATTTCTTTATTACCTGAACGGGTCGGTTTGGTTAGATCGAACACCATCAGAATCACACACAGTGACAAAAAACAAATCCCGTGCAGTGATCAAAAGGACCCACGAGGATGATGACCAAGTCAAAATCTTGGGGTAAAATCTAAATTGTACACCTTAATTGATTATGTGAGTCTTAACCCGTAAGGGCATCTCCAACGGCTTTCCTGCAACCGTCCGGACTGTGCTGTCTGGACCGCGAAAGCCATCTAACGCGGTCCTGTATCGGTCCGCAGAGCGCTTCGGACGCGATTTCTCCCGCAAACTAGAGACAAACGTGGGGGCTTTACGGGAGTCCGGACACGCGAAACGCCCGCTTCTAATCGCCCTGGCCCACCCAAACCCCCTCCTCCCTCCCCCGCGCGCTAACCGCTCGGCGCCAGCTGCCCGCATTCATGCCGCCGTGGAGCGTGCCACTGCACATTGAAGACGGTTTAGGGCGAACGCGACCTCTCACTGCCTCCACCATTGAAGCGGCGTACCGGCCGAGGGCGCTGCCCGCTGCTCGCTCGGCAAAACACGCCTCCTCGCCGTGTTCCAGGCGCCTCCATTAAACCCGTGTGGAAGCCGAGAAACCTACTCCGGCCACACGCCCGTTCACGAGCGGGCCGACATTAAACACATCGTCAGGCAAGCTACTCCCATCCGCCCGCTATTTAAAGGAGACCAGACGTCGGGCAAGAATCGCACCACTCCACCGCTCCCCATCTCATCCTTCCACCATTTTCTCCACCCTTTCGATGGCATCCGACGAGCAGGAAGAGCAGTTCTCCGGCATAAAAGCCGGCTGGGTGGCCCACCGAACCCGCCGGATACGAGCGAGGCAGGCCCCTGCTCCACCTCCCTCGCAAAGCCCGACGGAGCAAGATGCCACCCCAAGCCGGCGCGTGCTTTTGCAAGTTGCCGCTCCAAGCCAGCTCGCGGAGGAGTGGAGAGTTGCTCCAGGCCAGCATCGCGCGGGGGGGGGGGGGGGGGGGGGGGGAGGGAGCACGGCGGCACGGGCATCGTCGCTGCCGTGGATGAGGCCGCGGCATACCGGGCCTCCCATGCCTGCTACCGCGCCATCCGCTGTCAACGCGCGCGTAGCCGCGCCCTGGCCGCAGAGAAAGAAGTCGGTTGCGCGGAGATCGACGAGTCGGTGGCCAGCACGTCCGCGCCGACCGCCATCATCGAGGAGAAGTAGAACACGGGAGGCCAAAGCCGCTTGGGTCCCATGAAGGCCACCGCCGAGGCGACGCCGGCGTACACAGCCGGTGTCTTGCCCTCTCGCAGGCCACCGTCGCCTCCCTACCCAGGAACCAACCCTGGTCCGTGCAGCCTAGGGACCCTTCCCCTCCGGCTGAAGCATCAGCCGGCGGTTCCACTCCGATGAGCGGTGGGGAAGTGAGCCGCCCTTTGCGCTGAAGCATATACCTCCGGACCTCACGGCTGCCGGACATGGGGACGACAATGGAGATCGCCGCGGCCGGCAGTAGACTAGTAAGGGTATCCATGTCGTCCGAATGGGTACCGGCCAGCGCCGGCTGTAGACTAGTTTATTCTTTAATCCGGTATCGTTTTTAATAAAAAAAATATGTTCAAAATGTAAACGTTTTCGTCCGGTTATATGAAATCCGTCATGTTTGTATGAAATCTGGCCGTGTTTGCATGAATTTCATCCGGATTGTTGAAACAGTGTTTGAAATGTATGCGGCTAGCGTTGGATGTCGGCCTCCAGCATACGTGTCTGCGGACTGGTCCCTCTGTCCGCGGACGGATGCGGGAGGAATTTTGCGGGTTGCCGTTGAAGATGCCTAAGCTGCTTATAGTAAATTAAAGGATAACCTTGTCTTTCCAGATGTTAATAGTGTCACGTAGACAGAAGACACAAGCATACCGGAGTTTGGAACAGCGCGCGAGCACACCAACTAGAGAACACCACACGAGATGCACGCGGCCGTTTCACTTTCACTCGACCAAACACAAGCACAAGCGCAACCCTCACAAGCGCTGACGTGTAGCTACGGACACGCTCCGACCAGTCGCGCACCTGGGACTACTTATGCGAGCACCCGGCCGGATACACGGGACTACTCCGTCTGAACCCTGCGCGACAGCGCTACAAGGATCTACGTCCACCCATGTACCTACGCAAACCAGTCGCGCACCATGCACGAACAGGCCAGATGGCCACGCACATGTATGCATGTCCCAGTGCGCCCTAGCTAGCTCGGCCGCGACGACGTACTCAACATGACACGGCGCCGGCGCCTCCGCCGCCACACCCGCCTCCGACCCCGCCCAACGGGATGCCATCACCACGTAACCCTCTGAAAGAGATACCGCCAGCTCCCTCCACGCCAGTGACTCGGGTGACGCTCCCCACGCCGCCCCGACGCCGCCGGGCGGGCCCGTGACGCCGGTGAGGACGCCGGCTCAGTTGTTGCCGAAGACCCCGCCGTAGCCGCCGCCGACGGCCGGGAGGCCCGGCATGTCCCCCATGCCTCGCACGCCCACGAACAGATTCTTTGCGTCGGCCCGCGCCCGCTCCTCCGGCACCGGCGCCGTTCTCCGTGGTGGCGGCTGCCGGAAGTAAGGCCGTCACGCCGCCAGCTGAAGCGGGCACGGTCTTGGGAGCCACCACAGCGTGCGCCACCAGTGCGAGGCTGAGAGGAGCGAGAGCGAGGCTATATGGTGCTACAGGACTTCATGACCATGGGGCGCGCTGCACTAGTCTAGCTAGCGAGTACACTTCTACTCACTCTCTCTCTTGTGTTGTGCGCTTGTGATCGTTGGTGCTGACTTGTGGTTTGGCTAAATAGGCGGAGTACGACGGAGACACCGGGGCAGGTGTGAGGGTGTAAATGAGGCTAGTGCAAGAGCGGCGTGGGGTGTTGTCAATTTATTTTTCAGGGATCAAGAACAGGATAGGTACTAAATTGCTTTTTTGCTTTCTCAAAAGAATAAGGATGAGTAAATTTGGGTCGAGTGCAGCTGTGGAGGTGGCGCGAGCCGATGAATTCAGGGCTGCGTAGAATAGAGGTAAATCGCCCACGCGAGACTATGAGGCCCGTGGCCCAATAGCTCTAGCGAGCGACGCATAGCAGGCCGGCCTGTTAACGCAGTTGCTTCGCTGCAGCTCGCATCACACCTCTGCTCGAGTTTTCTTCCAAAATCACTACTAATTAAGGAGTACTCCTTTCAAAGATCACTCCCACTTTCTCAGGTTGCGACAAGTGACGCACTGCATGCACGCCACTTGTCGTAACCTGAGAGTTTTCTCTTTTTTCGTCGATCCGTTTACTCAAAACGTTTGATCTCTTAAACCGTGCGTTCAAATCTTGAACCGTTTTCACCATTGGATTTCTCGCGTTGAGATATTCAAAACTAGATCCTATGTTAATAGGTTTTGACGAATTTTTTTTTCACGAAAAAACCCGGACGAAAAAACCGAACCAGAAGCATGTTTTTTCCCTTTCCGAAAAGAGGCACGGCCGTGCCTCTCGTGAAGCAAAACCATGCCTCTCGTGGAAGAAAAAAAAAATAGAAAACGCGTTTTCTTTCGTTTTACGAGAGGCACGGCCGTGCCTCTCGCGGAAGCAAAACCGTGCCTCTCGCGAAAGAAAAAATACAGAAAATGTGTTTTTTTTTTCGTTTCCGAGAGACACGGCCGTGCCTCTCGCGGAAGCAAAACCGTGCCTCTCGCGGAAGCAAAACCATGCCTCTCGCGGAAGAAAAAAAAAACAGAAAACGCGTTTTATTTTCATTTTCGAGAGGCACGGCTGTGCCTCTCGCGATAGCAAAACCGTGCCTCTCGCGGAAGCAAAACTGTGCCTCTCGCGGAAGGAAAAAAAAACAAAAAACACGTTTTTTTTCCGTTTCCGAGAAGCACGGCCGTGCCTCTCGCGAAAGCAAAACCGTGCCTCTTGCGGAAGCAAAACCGTGTCTCTCACGGAAGCAAAAAAAATGTGTTTTTTCATGAAATTTTTTTTGTCCAAAAGTTAAGGAAGACCGGTGAAAAACCAAAAAACTGAAAAAAAAAGTTTAAAAAGCCGAAAACGCATACGGAAAATAAAAAAAAACAAAATTCGGAGGGAGCGCTCAGAGCGCGAGACGTGGTGGCGACTGAGAGCGCTCTCAGCCCACCCCAAGTAATCGTTGGGAGGCTCCCGAAGGAGCGCTCCTTAATTAGTTGCTCTCGTTTTCTTCTTCTTCTTTTTTGTTTTTTTGTTTTTTTGGTTTTACTTTGTGTTTTTTTTGTTTTTTCAACGGTTTTCTTCGGCTTTACATTTTATTTGATTTTATTTGGTTTCTCATTGGATTTTTTTGTCTTTTCTTTCTTTCTTATACTTTTGTTTTCTTTATTCTTTCTTGTTTTTTCTCCGGTCTCTTTGCTCTTCTTTTGTTTCTTTGTCGGTTTTTATCAGTTTTTTTTGAACACATATCTACTTTTTTCTCATTACACAATGTACATTTTTATTGCGCACATGAAACTTATTTTTGATACAGGCTGGACATTTTGAAATGCATGATGTACTTTTTCTAAAAACTACATGTTTTGAACACTTCTTTGAATACATGGCAACATTTTTTTTTCCAAATACACGTTGTACATTTTTACATGGCAATAAAAAAAAATTAAACTACGCGAGCATTTTTTTTACATTGTATAAGTGAATTTACCTAAAACAAACTACAACATCTCGTGTCTTACCTTGCAATATTTCAAGCAAATGGTGACAGGGTGATGTGCATGTGTAGTAATGTGCACCTCCAGTACATTAGAATTTGACACTTCTGAGAACTTGCTCAAAAGCCCTAAATAGCAGTCGCTCAAAATTGATAGGAATCAAAGAAGCAAATCATGGCTCAAAGCTACCCAGAAGCATCGCAATAGATGGATAGCATTCATGTGAGTTAGACTTATGTTTGCACGAAACAAGATATGTCCATGAGTAATGATGACGACCAACCATCCACAAATAAATGCATTTGGAACTAGCTAAGGATGTTGTCGTGAGGCATGTGCATGTACATATTAGCAGACATATGTGGTGGATATCTATAAGATAGATGGTCACATGAATAGGTTGAACCATGGAGCTCTCAGATTCTTAGACCCAGTTAGTTTGATACTATGGTGAGCAAGGATCGACCTTCAACCAGTATTAGATTGCTGGTGAGCCACACAGGATTAGGAAGTATCGGTAATTACACTCAACATTGGGACTTTACAATCAAGTATTGCCAGCGATGTCACCTGATAATACACAAAACATTATTGCACGAGCGTGGATGCAGTGTAGTGAACGTTTGTACTAGAGTCCAGATGAAGATTAATTATTTCAGAGAACTGAAGGTAGGCGAGACGACGAAGTAGAGGCCCTATATGGAGAATTTGTCGCTACAATACCGGTCTACTCGCAGACTGAGGTCTTCTTTGAGCGACTCTGAGTCCATATTAAGAAACGCTCGCAGCCGAAATCTTGGTGCCATTTTGTATGGTTAGGCCAAAGACCGACAAAAGTTTGTTTGTTTGAGAGATAACATTTCCTATAAATGCCTAAAAATAACTATATTTTTACAGTCCTACTTTCAACATGAGATATATGCCATCGAATTGTGGATAACGTAAATTGTTTGATTCATTTGAAGTTCAGAGCAAAAATCAGAGGAACTCAAGGAACAAATTTGACAATGTGGTGAGCTAAGCAATACGATAGCTGTGATAAAGTATATTGTTGGATCCGATGACAAAGTTTAGTGCGAAAATAAGAGGGACCCACTATACGAATTTGGTAATTTAGTTATCAATGTCTTTTGTCTTGATAACTAGTCTAACTTAAAAATACTACTATCAAAATTACACGAATAGTTTAAAGATCCAAGGCACACCTTCCCCAGTGAAAGCTCCACACATCTCGAACAATTCAACTTTGATCCAGCAATTCACTCACATCATTAACACTGCCACATTAAATTATTTTTTCTATTCCTAAAATATTTTTTTGACTATGCTCCATGGGTTTCTCAGTACTCAACATGACACCAGTCCCTGATCGGAGAGTTGGGGACGGCTCAATTGGTTTTGGTCGGGAGTTGGATGGCAATGGACCTACAACCCATCCGTGTGGACTAGCCGCATAGCTAACCTTTGTTCTATTTGTCGAGTGGTTTCTACCAAGATGATTCTTTATGTCCATCAAAGAACCCTGAGATGTTAAGCCAGAAAAACGATGGGAGCCAGCAGAGCCCTGAGATGTTAACCCTTTGTATAAACTCCTGCCGGCCCGTGTGAATCGTATAGTGCTTTGTAACGTGAAGCTACATGAGTAGTGCTGATTGCTGAGACCGATTGTACTGCATTGAGGCCGAACTCCACCTCGCTTAATAAGGTCCACATACAGGATGGCAATTTTTATTATAGTTACTTAATTTCGAAATTTGAACCGTTATAACGAACAAGAACAGTTAGTTTTCTTCCTTTGATTTACTACGTCCTTGTGTTTGGGGGGTGTACCGAAGCAGAAGTGTTGTTTTCATTCTTCAATTCACCTCCGTATTTTGTCAGCCACTGCTGTGTAGTGTACGTACCCACACATATCGTCCAGTGGTTGTAACGTGGAACTGTGGGAGTAGATCGACACGAGTAAGCATCGTGAATGCTGCTGGGTCGATGGTACATTGAAGCGAAGTCGAACCTCAGTTCATAAAGTTCTCACATGCAGAAGGGCAACTTTTATCATGATGATTTAGATTCAAGCTTTGAATGACTAGATTTTTTTTTTCAAGAAAAAGGAGGATGGACTTGTTTCAAAAAAAAAGAGGAGGATGGCCAAGAATAATTCATTTTCTTCTTCTCATTATCACGTATCCGATTTTCCCTATATAGTTTGTCCCTTTAAATCACTTTGACAAATTTTTCATCAGTAGCTGCTGTGTCACCGGTGACCACACATACTGTTGGCCAGACTACGCCATGCATATATCGCAATTAGTGAGGTATCCCCTGTCTTTTCAAATGTTAATACTGTCACGTAGACAGAAGACAGAATCACAAGAACTGGACTTGAGTTTGGAACAGCGCGAGCACGCCAACATAATTGACAACATCACCAGAAGAGTTCTTTTAGCTAGGTAGTTGGATACAGTACTTCACACGGCCAAACACAACCACAACTCTCACTGACCTCTAGCTACAAACACACTCCAGCTACTCGGCTGACGGTCGCCACCCGTACAAGCCTGTAGACAGGAAGGACTACTGCGCCTGAACTCTGCGCCACATGACGAACACACGCTAGGTTCACGCATGTACGTACGCTAATTAAGCTAGCGCGATCCACCATGCAAGTCCCAGAGGCTTGGTACGTAACGTACATATATGCATCACCCAGGGCGCCCTCGCTAGCTCGGCCACGACGACGTACTCAAGGCGTGACGCCGCCGGCGCCTCCACAGACGTACCCGTCTCCCAGGCCGCCGAACGGGGCGCTGCCACCGGTGAAAGCTCCCAAAGGGATGCCGCCGGCTCCTCCGACGCCTGAAAATGCTGTGAGGCTCCCCACGCCGCCCCTGACGCCACCGAGCGGTCCGGTGACGCCGATGAAGACGCCGGCGAAGTTGTTGCCAAAGCCCCAACCGTAGCAGCCGCCGACGGCCGGGAGGCCCAGTAGGTTCTCCATGCCTCCCACGCCCACAAACATGTTCTTCTCGATCCGCTCTCTATTGAGTTGGGCGCGTGAGATCGCTGCTCTGCTGTTGAGGCACTTGTGGTGCGGTGGAGCTTGTGGTTTAAATAGGCCGAGGAGGAGTACGATGGAGAGACCAGGGCAGGTGAAGGGGTGGGGTGCTGTGATTTTATTTTTATTTTTTGCGGGTAGGGTGCTGTGAATGTTTGTTCAGGAATCAGGAGGGGAAAACCCTATATTTTTTCTAGGGCAAACCCTATATTTTTTTTGAGGGGTGGGCAAACCCTATATGACACAGGCGATCGAGCTATGAGCTGGGCCGGCCCCTTAAGGTCCCGGTTTACGGAACCTTTGGTTCCAAGCCGGTTTTTATAGGTTTTGGGAACCTTCCAGGAGTTCTTGACCCCTTTTTTTTCCCCTTATTTTCTGTTTATTTTTCGTATTTTTCTTTTCAAGTTTACTTTTCTTTTTCAAAAAACGTTCGTGCTTTCAAAAAGTGTTTGGAAAATTTAAAAAATGTTCTAAATTACAAAAAAATGTTACCGTTTCTAAATTTTAATCATAAATTCAAAAAATGTTTGTATTTAAAAAAAAGGTCAATATTTTCAAAAAAAGTTAAAATGTAAAACAATGTTCCTGTTTTCATTTTTTCTAAGAAATTCAAAAAACATTGTGCTTTTCTTATTCAGAATTTCAAAAAATGTTCTCATTAAAAAATTTGTTCACAGTTGAAAAAATGTTCGTTGGGGAATTTCAAAAAAATGTTTAGACCTCAAAGAATGTTCTCATTTTTCCTAAAGGTGTTTTAAAATTTCCAAAAATTTACATGTTACATCAAAAAACCAAACGGAAATAAAACAATTAAGGGGAAAACCTCTGCTACAGTAATCTTGTCAAAATGCTACAGTGACCCATCGCCCCAGTACCTCCCAGGATCGCTCGCCATTGCGACGCATCGCAACAGTCCTTTGTAAATGGGCCGGCCCAGCCATGGCCTCCCTTGT
The DNA here is from genome assembly GCA_039707655.1 of Elymus sibiricus. NCBI lineage: Eukaryota > Viridiplantae > Streptophyta > Magnoliopsida > Poales > Poaceae > Elymus > Elymus sibiricus. The sequence goes on from CM077672.1 coordinate 429,479,516, forward strand.
GCGTCGGGGCGCTGTTGGACGTTGAGAACGTTATATAGAACCTCCCATCAGGAGGAGGTGAGGATGAAGTAAGTAGGGGAGACATGGTGAATCATTGCTGGTGTTTCGTAAAGCCCGACCTTCTAATTTCTGGACTAGAGGGCCTCAATGCCCAGCTCTAAAAAAGGCTCAAGGCCCCAAATATTTTGGCGCCACTATCATTATTTGATGTCGTGACAGAGTTTGAAATGGAAATCAGAGGAAAAAAGGACAATATAAATTAAGAAATTTAGTATTGTCAAAAGATTAAGAAATTTAGTTTGGAGTGATAGAGCTCGGAGTGAAAATCAGAGGAAACCAAGACATCATTGGATGCATAGTTTGGAGTGAAAATTAGAGGAAATGATTCATTTTCGGTTTCGGCAACAATAGTAAGATAAGATTTCATAGTAAAAGAGATGTCGCATTTGAGAAAAAATATATAATCAATATCATCTAAGAAATCTATGTTAAACATCACCCATCTAGAAATTCCAGTAAAATTAAGGCAAGCTCCGAACTTATGACTTGACTCCTATTGCCACTTGGCCAACATCTTTGCCCTAATGCACTCATTGGAACGGTTGCTTGATGGAGATGTAAAGGACATTTGTTTATGTGTTCTTTAAAAAATAAATTCGTGGTAACATAGATTTAGAAGAGAAATAGGAATCCTAATAAATATGGAGCAACATCAACTTTTTTTTTGCGAAATCATACGGGAGTTATATTCCAAAGTCACAGGGTTACAACCAAGAGTCAATAAGTCCTCACAACGTGAAGGACATTTGTTCATCCATACCGTAGTACACGACTCGGGTACGACTATAGTTTGGCATACAATTTGCAATTGGGAGCAACATCAACTTCACACAGATTTAAATCTCTGCAAGAAATGCTAAATGGGATGGATACAAACAACAATTGTGATAAATGGACCTACCGCTGGAAGTTCCCAGATTATTCATAAATGCAGATGCACATGATTCTAATGTCCAGAAGTGAAACTCGTTGCCTCTTCAAATGGCACTGAAAGTGTGACCAGTGTCGGAGCTAGGAAAATCAAGTGTGTGTGTGTGTGTGTGTGTGGGTGGGGGGGAGGGGGGGGGGGGGGGGGGGGGGGGTGGGCAAAGCATAAAAATACATCATTTTAGCGGTAACTAATCACGCAACCAATGGAAACAGGCACATGTTGCCCTGGTCCAGGGCCTGCTGGCCGCCCTATCTCCGCCACCGTGTGTGACAGCCCATTAAAGCATACATTTTTTTGCCTACTGCTCCATGGCAGAATAAACAACAATAATTTGTTTCACAGGAAACCTTTTCACCTCCCATGCTACAACTATGTTCTATGCAATTCTAGCTCTGAAGAAATGCTAGCATTCTCTTGTCCCTAATAAGTTCAGAGGCATATTTCTTTTGCATGAATGCATTCTCATAAGTCAAAATTTGCCAAAGGATTTGGTGTTTTAATTTCTTTCTTTATTTCATTTATTTCAATTTTTGTTTGAATTTTTCAGAACAAGTGTTGGATTGTTTTTTCTTTTAAGTTTTAACACTTTTAAATTCTTTTTTCTAGGATAATGCCTAAACATAGACTCAAGATACCCAAATTTGCAAACTGTTTCATGCACTTGTAGTTTAAATATTATTTATATTCATGAAATATCTCGAAATACACTAAATGACTTAAACATAGCAAACAGACTCCAAAAATGTCAAAAATTTAAACGAAACTTTTCATGGTTTATCTTGAGTGTATAAAAAGTTTCAAGGCTAACAAATGAAGCAGCAGCCTCTCCGCCTACGAACCTGACTTGTTCCCTATCGATTCCACCTAGGGGATGGTTCGGTCACTAGTCAGTGCACCTCACAAAATTCTTAAAACCTTCTAAAAAATTCACCACGACCTCTAGGGATCATTTAGTGACACCATGCCAAGCTTCATGTTTTTCAACCTTCGTTTTCATTTTTTGCAATTAAAAACCAATAAACCACATGTTCAACACTGAGTCCTGGCATCCAGATTTCGGAGTTCCTTCTCTTTTCTTAAAAAATGCCTAAACATAGACTAAATAACACAAATATGATTTTTAACCCCAAATTTCCAAGTCTATCAGACACTCACAGTTCAAATTGGTTGTATTTAGTGTGTAGAAAAAAAATCCAGAGTCAACCGATGAAGCAACCGTCACTTGGCCTTCAAACCCGACCCATTCCCTCTCGAAACATAGATTCTTACTCGGAGATTGTCCGGTTTTAAAAAAGTGTACGTCATAACTTTTGATAAACCTTTTGAAATTTTACCACAACATGTTGATGTCATATGAGGGCACGATGCCAAGTTTCATGTTTTCAGACTTCGTTTGCATTTTTCCAAATTTAAAAACCAAAAGGCTCTATGTTCGAGGTCTGAGTCTAAGCACCCAGATATTTGGAATTCCTTTTACTTTATTGGGTAAGGCCTAAACATAGACTAAATATAAAAAAATTCAACGAAATTTGCCAACTTTTGGGAAACCTTGTCAATTTTTTACCACAACATGTTGATGCCATATGAGGGCACCGTGCCAAGTTTCATGTTTTCAAGACTTCGTTTGCATTTTTCGGAACTAGAAAACCACCTTCACGTTCGGAGTGAAATCCTGGCACCCAGATGATGTTTGAAATTTCTTTCCTTTTATGGGATAAGTCTTAAACATGGACTTAAGAACACAAATAGGAATTTTTTGACCCAATTTTTATGTTTTATTCATGCACTTGCAGTTTAAATTTTAATTATATACACTAAATGTCTAAAAATGTATTAAATGACTATAAAAGGAAAGAGAGAGGGGAAAGAAAAGAATATAAAAAAGGAAAATAACTAATCAAAAAAGAACTAAGCATAAATGCAAAAAAGAAAACAAATGATGTACTCCCTCCATTTTTATTTAGTCCGCATATTAGGTTTGTCTAAAGTCAAACTTTTTGTACTTTCAACAAGTTTGTAGAAAAATATATTAACATATACACCACCAAATCAATATCATTGGATTCATCATTGCATATATTTTCACATCATATAAATTTGTCACTGTAAATATTCATATTGTTTTCTACAAACTTGGTCAAACTTTACAAAGTTTGACTTTAGTCAAAGCTAAAATGCGGAGTAAATAAAAACGGAGGGAGTACAAAAGAAGAGTGTAGAAAAAGAAAAATATGTTTGCCCAGTGCCTCATGACAGAAACTCGGCAAAGCATGTGTTTGCTGAGTGCCACGTAGCAGGAACTTGCCATGATTGAAGATGAATAGATCGAAAGTTTTCTCGCAAAAAAAAAAAAAAAAACTTGGCAAACATGCGATTTGACGAGTCTCATCCTAGTGTTTTTTCGTGTACGGCAAACGCCATATTTGCCTAGTACATGACGAAATGCACTCGGACAAACAACCTTACACTAGACAAAGTTTTGGATTCCAGTATTAGACATAGCAAGGGAAGGGAGGTGACGGTGCCACTGCCAAAACGATTTTGAGATATGGTACACAAATTACTGGGTTGCACTGGATACGTCCTCCTATAGTAGTAGCTAGCTAAATTAATTGACAGCCACACATAGAGTTGAAATCAAAAGAGTGGTCACTTGTCGCCAGAGGCATGCTCCTCTCTCCGGAAGCCATTCCAAACCATTCATGCAGCGAGACGTGCCCCCGACCGTCCACTTTGCCCGTCAAAAGAGATGGCAAGCAATTCGTATATAAAGACTCTATGAAGTTTCACCGTTCGTCGCTCCCAACAGGAAGAGAGACACATGCACCAGGAATCAATTAGCGCTCAGCGTCAGCCATGGCCGGCCTGCCTCGCCTCGTCGTGCTCCTGCTCCTCGTCTTCGCCGCCCCTGTCGCCCAGCCTACCCCCTACAGCGACAACCTCCAGGACGCGTGCAACAAGACGTTGTTCCCTAAAGTGTGCATCCAGTCGCTGACGACCAACCCGGAGACCCGGACAGCGGACGCGCGCCGGCTGGCCGAGCTGTCCGTGTATGTGGCCAAGGAGGTGGGCACCACGGTGGCAGCGTTCGCTCACCACGAGCTCACTGGCGTCAAGGAGGACATCCTGTTCAAGTGCCTCGACGGCTGCTCCGACGACATTGAAGAGACGGTGGCGCACCTGACCGCCCTCACCCGCGAGCCCACCAACGCAAAGTTCCTGGAGATCAAGTCGTGGCTGTCCGCGACGCTGGGCGGCTCGTCCACCTGTGAGGAGAGCTGCAAGGACGCGCCCATCAGCGATGTCAAGAACGCCGTCGTAACCAAGAGCCTCGAGTTCGAGAAGCTGCTCCGCGTCACGCTCGACCTCATCACCGAGGCGTCCGGCTCCATGTCCGCCGCCGACGTCGCGGTGCCGCCCACGGCGTGGGACGCCAGCGCTCCAGGATCCTACGGCGCCAGCGCGCCGGACTCCTACGGTGCGAGCGCACCAGAGTCGTCCGAGAGTGCCAGCGCCCCAGGCTCCTACGGCTCCAGCGCACCGGCCTCCAAAGCACCATCCACTGATGAGTCGGCGCCCTCGAGCGCACCTACCTCCGAGGCACCGTCAGCTGACGCGCCGGGATCCTACGGCTCCAGCGCACCGGGCTCCGAAGCACCATCCACCGATACGCCGGCGCCCTCTAACGCACCAACCTCCGACGCACCGTCAGCTGACGCGCCGGCCTCCTCCTATGGCGCCGCCAGCGGGCCAGCTGCCGATGCACCGTCGGCATCCCCATCGGACGCTGACGCGCCATCTTCCGGGGCTGCCGACTCGCCATCTTCCGGGGCTGCCGACTCGCCATCATCAGGGGCTGCCGGCGCACCATCATACGGGTCTGCCGGCGCACCGTCCCCGTCCGGCGCCAGCGCTCCGGAGGCCGATTCGACAGCATGAGAAACGCGCGCCCTGCTGATGCTTTGGTACCTAGGGTAAACTTTTTGGCTCTAGATTCTACCCGTCGTCTTGCTGCTGTGCGCGAGAAGATGCTCATACTGATGCACTTATGGTCTTTAGTCCGTGGTTGGTCGAGAAACCAAGCAGAATGGAATGTCATGGTTCCATTCCATGTGTAGTGACGAGTCAATTTTGTATGTTATTTTGTATTTAACTATTCATCATGGGTGCAATGCACCTACGTGTACCACCACTTTTCTAGAATGGAATGGTTCCTCCTCAGTGTTTGGTTGGAGAGAGTGTTTGGTTGGAGAGACGGAATGCAAGAAATTTGTTTGAGCTCACCTGGTGGTAACCTTTTGTATGTACAACACGCAAAGAATATCGCCAAAATGTACAACATATCAATATAAGCACACATATCAAGCTTATACCTTCAGTTAGTTGAGAAAGTCAATTGGAAAATTATTAATCAATCTCATAAAAATAAAATGTTTAACACTAAAAATAGTTTGACACTTGATCATTTTCCAAGTGCATTGTTGCTCCCGGATAGTAATCAATAAATAAAAAATCAGTGCTCCAAAATGCTTTTGAAAGTAGCATTTTCGGAGCATCGATTTTTGTTTTTTTTGTTACGCCTTCCACGAATGTGATCTCATGATGAAAATTTGCAAGCACTTAGAACATTTGTCAAAATTTACCACAAAAAAAAATCAGAATTTTTAATTTTTTTGAAATTTTACTGTTCATCCGAGCTCATTTGAGCTCAAGCTCAGATACTCCGCGTCCACATATCAAGATTATACTTTCAGTTGTTCAGAAAGTCAACCGGAAAAATTCAGTAATCAATCTCATAAATAGAAAATATTGTTCACTAAAAATTGTTTGACACTTGATCATTTTCCAAATGCATTGTTGCTTCCGGATCCTAGGGTGGCGGCTCTGGGTGGAGTCCGATGGTTTTTGCTTTGGTGCGGCGAGGACATCCGGTTGTGGCCGTCGTTGGGCGGCGGCTATGGGTATCGGTTACAAGCCAGGGCAAAATCCCCGCTCGGCTGGCCGATGCTGCCAGCGACGCCGCCTGCAGGTGTCGTATATTCCTTGGGTGCGCTGTCATGGTCCTGACCATGCCGCCTCTCAGAGCCCTGGGGGAGACTCTAATTCCGGCTCACCGGAATAGGCAGAGGCTACGTTGAGACATCGTTCCCTTCATGAAGGTCCTTCCTTGGCTACTCGCATTGTCCTCGGTATTGGAGCTTGGGACATCTCAGGTCTCGGTGTGGGTTGCCTCTCAGGTCATGGGCCTCGTTGATTCTACCCGTTCTCTCGTGTTGCTCTACGCGCGAGAATATGATGATGCACTTGTGGTCTTTAGGGTGTGTTTGGTTGAGGAACCAAGTAGAATGGAATACGATGGTTCCACTCTAATGTAATGGGTAGGTTTCGTTCTTCCGTTTGGTTGGAGTCAAATGGTATAATGCAATGGTTCCATCTCAGTGTTTGGTTGGAGAGATGAAATTCAAGAAATTTGTTTGAGCTCACCTCGTGGTAGCCTCTCGTATGTATAACACACATAGCATCGCCAAAATTTATCATTAGTATCGATACAAGCACACAAATCAACCATACACCTTGAGTTCGGAGAGAAAGTTAACTGGAAAATTCAGTAATCAATCTCATTATATAAAAGGAAATATTTAACACCAAATTATTTTTTTTAGAAAAGGAGGATTAGCTCCGGCCTCTGCAGCAACCCCTTTATTAAGCCAAGTGACCAAAAAGTCTGTGATCCAGAACAAGCTCACATAGACCTGAATAAAAAAAAGTATAAAATGCCACAACCGGCGAAAATAGAACGAGATGACTAAACACCTATCCTATTACTGGATTGCCATCCAAACCGGTTGTAGATATCCCGAGCTACCATCTCCCATCGGGCAGACCCAGTAACCAAAGGCTCCCTGGATTCACAGGAGTGAGTAACGACCACATACGGATCCAAGCAGTGGCCCTGTAGATAACCTGCAAAAAAATTATACAAGTTTGTCTGTTAAAAACCATGTCATTTCTACAGTTCTATATAGCCCAAAGTAATGCACATACTCCTATCCGAATATGCCTCGCAATATTTGTCTCTACTCCATTTAGCCACGTCCCAAATAACGTGTGAATACTATTTGGAGGGGTGATATTAAAGGCTATATGAACTAAGCGCCATAAAAGTTTGGCCAGCGGACAATCGAGAAAGAGGTGTTTGATGGTTTCATCTTGATCACAAAAGCTACATCTTTGGCTACCCTCCCGATTACGTTTTGCCAAGTTATTCTTAGTCAGAATCACCTCCTTATGAACAAACCACATGAAGACTTTGATTCTTAACGGGACCTTGATCTTCCAAATATGTAGCGATTTTGTATGGGACCAGAATCAATTAGGTAGGTCCAAACACATAGATTTCACTGAAAAAAAGCCACTCGTAGTTAATTTTCAGTGAATACAATCAAACTCATCAGAGAGGTTGACATCCATCAACCTTCTGACCAGGTGTAGCCATGCTTCCCATCGGTCTCCTACCAACGATCTCCGGAATTGAATATTTAGAGGGTTGGACTGTAACATTGTAGCAACATAAGCCTCCTTACGCCGAACAACGTTATATAGAGATGGATATTGGGTGGCCAAAGGCGTCTCCCCTAACCACGTATCCTCCCAGAATCTCGTCGAATTACCGTTTCCAATGATGAATTTAGTTCTATGAAAGAAAACTGCTTTCGTTCTCATCAAGACCTTCCAAAACGGTGAATCATTGGGTCTAACGGTAACCTGGGCCAAGGTCTTAGATTGTAAGTAGTTATTACCTAAATTTTGTACCCACGTGCCTTCGGTCTTCACAGAAAGCCTGTACAGCCATTTATTGAGCAGACATCTGTTCTTTACCTCTAAATTCTCAATTCCAAGACCACCCTGGTCCTTCGGCCTGCAAATGATGTCCCATTTAGTAAGCCTGTATTTCCTCTTTATTTTATCACTCTGTCAAAAGAATCGTGATCGATAGAAGTCCAGTCTTTTCCCTGACAGCATAGCATCACAGAATTGTTCAGATAATAATTGTGAGACATGCAAAGGCTACGGAAGAGAACAGGGTAATTCCTCTGATTTGTTGGAACGAGCAGGTTCGGCTCCACATTACATCCATCAATTGCGAAATGCAGGGCAAGCGAAGGAGGTGTCCACGCAGGATTAGGAACAGTGTTGGTGTGTTGCAGTTCGTTGGAGTTGCGATTGGTAGGCGTTCGTTCGATTTCGTCGTCGTTGGTTGCTGTAGGCACATCGCCGCGTCATGCCCCTCCTCACTGCAGGTGGGTCTGGATGTTTGCATGGCCCGAATGTCAGGGAGTGATCCTTGGATAGAAACGTGTACTTATTGGCCCGGATGTCAGGTGCTCGCTTCCTCCGCAAGCGAGTTGGGACTGCTTACCACCGAAGGCAACGGAGGTGGGTAATCGAACCCCACGCCGCGGCCTGGACTCCGTCGCCGCTCTATCTCTACCTGTGTAGCCTCCTCCTCCTCCTCTCTCTCTGTCTCTCTCTATCTCTATCTTGCGGCCTGGACTCCGCCGCCGCTCCTCTTCATCCTTGCTCACTCCTCCCACCTCCTCGGCAAGCCGTGCAGCGGCGGTTGTTCCTATGAAAGCGGCGGTCGCTGGTGGGTGCCAGAGGATAAGATGCCACCGGAAGATGAGACGCCAAGAGGGGGCAGATGAGGAGGGGAAAGGGCCGCGAGCAGGTCACCGTCCGTGCACTTCTCCATCTTCCTCGTTCCAAGCCGCCCTCGCCTCCTCTTTGGGCCTGGCTATTGTTGTTGTCCGCGCCGTTTCTGCCTCGACGGACACTGTCGTCGTAGGTACCGACGAGGGCTTCAAATTTGCCTTTGACAAGGAGGCCTTCTCCAACAAGAAGTTGTGGGTGGAGGTCGTCGGCAGCGACGACGATGACGCCAGCCGTAAGTGCCGCCGCGAGGAGGACCAAGTGAGCACAGTACTTCCAAGTTCCAACAAATTGATCCCTTTTTCCCTTCTTTGCGACGTAGAGCAGTACCATTAGCGGCGACAACAATGGCGACCTAATCTGACCTTAATCGCACCCACAAATACACGCGGCCGGCCGGCGCTCACGCTCCAGAACAACATCTCAGCGCGGAGTCAGTGGAGGAGATGACCAACGTCGTGTTCTTGGCGGCAGGATCAGAGGGACATAGCAGCTGCTGAAATCCTCATCTGACTTTAATTCAAGGCACTTAGTTGCTTAATTAAGTCCACTCATGTGTCTTCGTTTTGGTATCGTCGCTGGATTATTATTGTTGCAGTTCAGTACTAGTCATTCTTGGCACTGCTAAATTCTATTTGGATTGCTAGCATATACTAATACAAACAGCAGCCATATATAACTTCTTGTGCATCACCATTGCTTGTCCAGGTCACTTCAGGGAAGCGTGCTGTGGAAGCAGCAGGTTGCAGGGTTTGTGCTAAGTGGGGGAGATATGGTGAAAGCAGCAAAAGGGAAAGGCTCCAGATTGTTGGATTGGGTGTTTGGAATCTGCCTGCAAAATGATTGCTGGCCTGAAAGGCTAGGATTGGGCACTCCTCTGGGTTGCTCTTTGCTTATACAGGCAACAAAATATATTGCACTTCCACTGATCACAGTTCATCTCTACATTCTCAGTAGGTACTTTAATTGAATAGCTTTTCTCATTGTGATTGGAGATAGTTTGATAGATTCAAAACATATCTATCTATTTTTACTAATTTCTTAATTGCTCAAATGGATGGTATTTTCTTTTTAAAAAAGGAAGTAGGATGGATGGTTGTAGAAAGAGAATTGTTGTACATGGATAGCTTTATTTACTGTCGTTTATAGTCAAGTTTTACAAATTGGAAGGATTTCAATGCTGATCACGAGACACCAAAGGATTTCACTATTACTAGGGATCTGAATGTAAGAAAACAAGTTGTTGTACAAAAAATGTGAATATTTATCTGTTTGTGGTGACAGAATAATTTTCGGGTTTGTAAGACTACGCTGACAACTATATATCTCTAGCTTAGGTTGATGTTTACCTAATGCCCATATTCTGTGGGCTATTGATGTCTCATGCAGGTTTCTTCATGAAGATCTGGATTGTTAATGGCTGCCAAGATTAATAATAATTGCCTTAGATATGTAGCAATTATGCTTGTGTAATTATCAACGATCAGGGCAATGCGCAAGTCCAGTGCTTTTTTTGTGCTGATGGCTGATTTCACCCACGTAGTTACATCTACCAAAGTTCTTGAATGTGAATATATAGGTATTTGAACTAGAATTCCGAATGATCTTTTTTAGTACTGAATTTTCTTCTTGTTTCACTATGCATGAACTGACTCCTGGATCTGTTTTGTGGTGAAATATTTGCTTGTTATTTATTCTAGCAGTGATGTTTGAAAGGAAGTCATTAGTTTCAGTACATAGTGTTACTTTTGTATTAAAAATGATACAATCTACAAATTTTGAATGCGTGATTCAAATGATTTTGTTGTTTAGCTTACAAATTCAAATAAGTAAGCCCAATGTACAGAGCCAATATAGTACCAACACAAGCGGCATAATGTACACAGCCAACATGGCGACCCAAATGAACGCTCTCAGGAGGCCCGCAACAGCGGCCCCAACCACTAGTCTCTACCAAACACAAGAATGAGGGGGAGGTTAGGTCCAGATACGTTTCATTCCACTCCATCACGCAAACCAAACACACCCTAAATAGGAATGTATGACGGAGAAGGAGGGGCAGGTGGGGAGGGTGTGGTAAGAGCATCTACAGCCGCATATGGCAAATCCGGCCCCTCAAACGCCCGCGGACGCGCCCGGGCGCGTTCGCGGACAGTGACCGGGCACGCCTTAAATTTCAGTAGTTGCATCCGGACATCTCATACTAGATTCTTAAATCCATACAAAGACATGCAAAAGGAAAACCTACGTACTACGTCGATCCTAGCTACTCCTCGTCGAAGATCACGACGATCTCCGTGCCCGGCTCCGGTAGCATCGACGACAGCTGCAGCTCCGGCTGCTCCCTTCCGGCCTCCTCCTCCTCTATCTCCGCGTCGAGTTCGGCGAAGAGCGCGTCCGACGCCGCCTGCTCCTGCCGGAGGAACGCCCGGTTGGCCTCCACATAGGCCTCATCCTGGATGGACTCCAGGATGGCCTGCTGCTCCGCCATCTCCTCCGATTGGGCGACGGCGAACTCCGCCTCCGTCTGCTCCATGTTGAAGCCCGGCAGCTCCGGCTCCGGCTCCTCCGCCTCCTCCGCGTCCTCCACCTCCATCGACTCCGGCTGCTCCTCCTCCTCCTCCGGCTCCGGCGAGTCCGGAGGCAACCCGGCAGCGATGCGGGCGGCGCGCGTGGCTTGTCTCGCCCGGATCTCCTGCTGGATCTCAGCCCGGCGCTCCGGCGTGAGCATAGCGTAGTACGTGATCTTCCTTCGGAACATGGTGGAGCGCCGGAGCGTGGGCAGAGCGCCGGAGCGGGAGGGGGAGGAAGTGGATGGGCTCGGACTGGCAGCGCGGAGAGGGGGGAGGTGGATGGGCTAGGGTTGAGGGACGCTGGCCGGCTTAAATAGCCGGATTTAGCCTCGGGCGGCGAGCCGGAGCGGCGCCACGCGGCGTTCACACCGCGCCAACGGACGCGGCGTCCGTCGGACCGCCGGGTTTCCGAGCATTTCCGCGTGGGACCCCGCCGTCAGGCCGACGTGGCGGGCGCGCCCGGGCGCCCCCATATCCGCCCCATATTTGGACTAGATATGGGGGGTGCCAGTCAGCCCGGGCGTTTGAGGCCCGTTTGAGGCGCCCGGCTGGGTCGAAAAATCGTGACCGGTCAGTGACTGGGCAGCCTGCCCGGGCGTATGAGGCGGGTTTGAGGCGCCCGGCTGTAGATGCTCTAATGAGGCAAGCCTGACTGTTGTAGTAAATGTTTTTATTTCCAATCAGGAGTAAAGTTTTATAGGAGTGTTGGTAGGAGATGTAGACAAAATATGTTGCTCGTCTTTAGGGCATATCGAATGCCGATCCCCAAAATGCACGCATCAATCCGGACCGAGCTGTCCGGACCCATTCTGCCATCCAACGCGGTACCTTATCGGTCCGCGGAGCGGTCCGGACATCCGTTTTCCCGTAAATTGGAAGCAAACTGAGGGAGGGGGGCTTTGCGGGAGTCCGAACCGCCGCCACGTAGGACTCCGACACCCCAGCCCACTCGAACCCCTCACCCTGTCCCAATCTCTTCCACTCCGCCCCTGCGCCCCCTTGCTCTGCATCCGCGCCCTCCTCCTCTGACGCCGCTGTTGTACCTCTCCGGCCGCCGTGTAGGCATTGCCGGACGCCCGCAACCCCACCCACGCGCTCGCTCATCTTGTACTGAAGCCCCATCCACCCAGGATCCGTCCGCAACCAAGTATCCTCCACCCCCTGTTGATGCCGTCCATGGCAGACACCACGCCCGGCAGGTGTACGGTCAAATGCCATTGATATTATTTTTGAACTTCATGTAGTTTTTTAGAGCAAGGAGGATGGCGGGGTATTCAATGCAGGAGGATGAGTTGTTGTGTGATGCATGGTTGGCCGTATCTGCGGACTTTGTAGGAAGGAGCGCAAGGGCGGGGTCATTTCACACGCGAGCGCACATTGCGCCCTACGAAATGCACATCATACATGAACGCAATGTGAAGTCGTTAGCGTATCGATGGTATACCATCCAGAACTCTGTCATTAAGTTTTGTGACGCGGTTGATCGGTTGGAGGCAATGTGGCCATTGCACGCAGCAACCATGGAGATCGTAAGTTTTGCTTCTTCTTTCTCTACTTGTTGCATGATTCATTCATTCACTCAATGTTGCTCTACACGTTGTGTAGCCCTGTACACGCTGCCGTGATGTACCACAGGTCAGAGGGCAAACCATTCACGCACATACATTGTTGGCTGAAACTCAGGGGCAGTATGTGTGGGACAACATGATCCATCAATGAAAAACTTGTTGAAGATCCGGTTAATCTAGTTGAATTTGACCTAATTCTCATTGAATTTGAACTATTAATGTACTAGACATATTTGCATACTATGTATGGATGATTTGTGCTATTTTCTATCCAAACTTTGATAAAATCTGTCGTGTTTGATGAAATTCGTCCAATTACTTGAAATGCGGTTTGAAATGTATGCGGCTACGATTGGATTGCCGTCTCCCGCATCAGTGTCCGTGGACTGGTCCCTCCGGTCCGCGGACGGATGCGGTCTCCGGTTTGCGGGTCAGCGTGGAGATGCCCTTACTCCGCTTCTTTTTTCTTAGCAAATGAAGACGGTGCCTCTACATTCTGGACCCGGACATGTCAAAGATCAGGTTTGGAAAGGGCGCATATGCACCTGGTGGTAACTCTTGAGCTAATAGGCATGCGAAAGAGCGAAATAGGGGTAAGTTGAGCAAGCCGCCCGGTGCAAATTCCCGTAAGTACCCTTGGTAGGGTACCTAGCGTGGCTAGAAGTCACAGGTCGGAGGTCACACGGGGAATTTACCCAGGTTCGGGCCTCCATGGTGGAGTAATACCCTACATCCTTCTTGCTGTTGTTTATTTATGGTGGAATACCTCATGCGAGGGTTTACAATGGGGAGAATGAGATGCTACCGAGAGTTGTTCTACGAAAGAGTAGATGGGATTTAGAGCCCCCTAGCCTCCCGTTATATATACGGTAGAGGCTAGGGTTTTACAGAGAGAGATGCGATCTATCCTGCCGCCACGGTAGACTTGGGGATCAAGATGATCCAGGGACACCGAGTGAGGGCTTTTGGCGGTCGACCTCCATGGAGATGGATATTTTGAATTTTTTGATAATTACATTTTGGAGTTTCAAAAAATTCTGAAAAAAATTCTACACATTCATATGGATGCATTCTACATGTGTATAAAATCTGACAATGAAATACATTATGGTGAGAGCTACACAAAAAAGAGAAAATCCGGCATTTCTAATAGTTCATCAGTTTAAAAATCGCGATTTGTCTTTTTTGTATAGCTCTCGCCATAATGTATATCATCTTCAAAATTTACACACGTGTAGAATACATCCATGTAAACATGTATGATTTGTTTCAGAATTTTTTGAAACTTTAAAATATGTTTTTCGATTTATTTTTTAAAACGACCTCCATGGAGGTCGCCCACCATTGGCATTTTGCGCAGGGACACCTAGCTATACCTTCTTCTGGGCTCTCCCATTGTTGGGTTCTTGGTGGGCCTCTCGGCCCCTTGGGCAGGCCTGCTGCCGGGCTCCCTATCGGTGAGCCACCTCCGGTGTATTACACCGTCAATAGCCCCCGATTTCGACAAAATCCACATAGTCAGTGCGTACTGAAAAATCACATGTGTGCTTGCAGAAAATGAAAAATACATGTGTGTTTCCGGTTTTGTTTTTTCTGCTTTTTTTGTTTCCATTTTTCTTTCTATCTTCTCGGTTTTTTATTTTTGCTTTTCCCAGATTTTTTCGGGAAAAAATTTCTTTCAAACATATCAATATGGGATCTACTTTCCAAGATATCGGCACGGGAAACGCGACGGTAAAAACGGTTCGTGATTTTGGACACACTATTCAAGAGATAAAACATTTTGAAAAAAATTGATGAACAAAAAATAGCACAAAGTCCTAGTTTACGACAAGTGTCACACTTGCAGTACGCCACTTGTCATCATGAGAGGAGGTGGTAGTGAACTTTACAAGGGGTACCCTCTAACTAGTCATTTCGACAAATACCACATAGTCAGCGCGTACTGCAATGGGAACGCTCCGATCACCCCGGGGCCCCTGCGCACTTTGGGGCCGGCCCGTGTGTGTGGGCTAGCTCCTATTTTGTTTTCCTTTTCACCTTTTCATTTTATAATATTTTTTATAGGAAACATGTTCATGAGTCTTATTTTTTTTGTGGGGGGGGGGGGGGGGGGGGGGGATTTTAAAAATCTTCCATAATTTTAAAACATGTTGAATATTTTTTTTTAAATATTCCAAATTGTAGAATGTTTGGAATTATAAATTCAATATTTCAATAAATGTTTAAGAACTCCAAAAATGTTACAATTTGTTAGAAAATCTTCATGAATTGAAAAATGTTTCCAAACTTCAAAAAATGTTGCAAATTAAAGAAATGTTCACGTATTTTAGAAAATGTTCAGGATTTAGAAAAATCATGGATTTTAGAAAATGTTTAGGATTTAAAAATGTTCATGGATTTTTAAAATGTTCACGTATTTTAGAAAATGTTTAGGATTTTAAAATGTTCTTGGATTTTTAAAATTTTGGCGGATTTAAAAATGTTCATGAATTTTGAAAAGTATTTGAAAAATATTTTGAAATTCGGGATAGAACTGAAAACAAAAACAAAATAGAAGCACAAAACGAAACCGGTCCTAGGAAGGTTCCTTCCCATTACCGGTGAAGAACATGCTGCAATTGGCCGACCCATATATCTTCGTGAGTGCTCGGCTTGGGCCTCGATGGAAAGAGCCAGCGGGTGCTCCTCGGTTCTCAAGGATCGCTCAACATTTGCCGCAGAAGGTGGTGACGCCCTTTGGGCCCGACATTTTAAGCTTTATGTACGCATAGTGAGGCACAATGTGAAAGCGCGCAAATGCGGTCAGAGCTACGAGGGCGTGGTAACCACTCCAGAAAGGGACTATGTCGAAGCTTAATGGCTCCATACGATTGTTGTCGGGAGTTCCGAACACCACGTCGAGAGTGAGCCTGCCCGTGCATCGAGCCTCCATGCCCGGGATAATACCCTTAATTTTGGCCTTCGTGGTCTCGATGCTCGATGAGTCAAACTGCACCTTCTTTAGCGTCTCCTCATAGATGAGATTTAGGTTGTCACCGCCGTCCATCACGACCCTAGTCAGGTGAAACCGCTGACTATCAGATCTAGGACGAGTGCTGCTACTATTCCACCATGGCGGACGCTTGTCGGATGGTCCCGACGATCAAAGGTAATCTGAATTTCCGACCAGGGGTTATACTTTGGTTCTGCGGGCTCCACGGCATAGGCCTCATGGAATGCACACTTTCGTTCCTTCTTGGTGGTGTGAGATGCGTAAATCATATTTACATCCTCAACTCTGACGGGAATTGCTTCTGGCCGCCATTGGTCCATCCGGGCTACTGGCTGTCCCCGTCGCCATCATTACACGGGTTAGGCTTGTCCGGGTTGCTGTTTCCGATCTGTAAAGCTTGCTTGTGGTCCCAACAATTCCAATTAGTGTGGCTAGCGGGCCGATCT
This sequence comes from Elymus sibiricus, assembly GCA_039707655.1. Lineage (NCBI taxonomy): Eukaryota > Viridiplantae > Streptophyta > Magnoliopsida > Poales > Poaceae > Elymus > Elymus sibiricus. The sequence continues at coordinate 429,495,799 of CM077672.1, forward strand.
GCAGTTCCGGGGTGGATGGCACAAGACTTGTCCAGGATTTCGTCTAGCAACAAGGTGTCACCGTCACCCTTCCTGCCCAGGAACATCTTCTTCTTGGCACCGCCACCTTGGCGCTGCTTGTTGAATCCGGCGTTCACCTCATCGTCTTCACAGTCGCTGCCGGGCGAATTCCGACGCTAATCCTGCGATTGCATCGAGACTTCCTGTTCCCGTACTTTACCTCGAATGGACCCGGGTCCTGGCTCTTCTTCTTGGCGAGCCAGGTGTCCTCTCTGGCGCATAATCTGGACATCATCTCCATGAGCTCGGGCATACTCTCGGGCTTGTAATGACCGAGGTGCCTTGCAAGGAATTCATCGTTGGCACCGTGCTTGAACGCGGCAATGACCTCAGCGTCGTTGCACTCGACGATCTCATTTTTCTTTTTGAGGAATTGGGTCTAGTAGCTACGTACTATTTACTTGTTCCCCTGCCTCATATGGGCTAAGTCACTAGCGTCTGGGTCAGACGTAAGTACCTTGGAAGCCGGACTGGTGCTACGATGCGGCACTTGTCAGCGCAGTCGATGCGAAGCCGGGATGGCTGTTGCCATGGTGCAGCACTCATCGGTGCAGCCAGTGTTGTGATGCAACGCTCGCCGACCTGCAAGCGGATGAGGAGCGACGCCCTATGGGGCACTGCTGGTGCTGCATGCCGGGTGGGATACGACATGTAGGGGAGCACTGATGCTCCGATGCAGCACTCGATAGCGCTGCCGATGCTGTGATACAACACTCCCGACGCTGCACGCAGGCATTACTATGATGGTTTTCAATGATGCTGCATTGCAGAGCGTCGTCTGCAAGCTGAGCCACGAGGATTGGATCCGACGGTTCACGACCGACTGATTTCTCCTGGAAATTAGCTGGTTGATGCCTAACAGCCGCCTTCGGAATATGATCACTAAAGCGAGTTGATTTGTTGATTGTTGGACATAGCATCTCTGTGCAGAAATTTTGTTCAATTTCCGTCTCAGATTTCAATTTTTAGCTGAGTTTTGCTTCAGTACACACCCCTTAAAAGTTTACACGAATCTGAAAGTTATTTTTAAGGCTATTCTCGTAAATACACAGTCAAATAATTATATTTCCTATTCACCCAATGCGTCAAACAAGATATCAGAACAACCTAATATTTTTGATTGTAGGGATATCTTCTACAGTTTTGATAATTCACATCTAGATGATTTTTACTTATGTCACATCTAAATTATACACCAGACGATTAAAGGCTATGAGATTCGTGCAAAAATGTTTTCTTTTCCTGTGGATGTGCCTCGTGCGCTAGTGTCCTTCGCCAGGTTGTTTTTGGGTCGCTCGCGAGGGTCCGCCTTTTTTTTTATTAAACTGCTCGTGCGGGTCTGCCTTTTTTTTTAAACTGCTCATCAGGGTCTGCCTTGTCCTTTTATCTGTATGGTGTGGGTATGTAGGCCTTTTTTGTTTTGATTATGTGCGTTGGTGCCCTACTGTTTCTCTTCTTTTTTCAGTTTTGTTTTGAGCGTTTGTGTTTTCTATACATTTTTTGAATCCATTTTTTGTATAAACTATAACCAACTATTTTTATGTTTTTTTTAGTATTTTCTTTGTTTGTTTTTTATTTTTGTTTCTTTTTTATTTTGTTTCGTTGTTTTTTATTTTTTATTTTAGTTTGTCCTTTTTTTTCAAGTTCATGAAAAAAAATTGTGAATATTTTATAAAATTTGAAAATATGTTTTAAAGTTTTGTGAACACCTTCTAAATTCATGAATATTTTCTTATACAGAATTGCTAAACCATATTTAGATGATTTTTAACTATGTCTCATCTAAGTTTGTCATCGTTCAATTTAGTTTCTGTAAATTTTGTGCCAGTACTCGATCCACCACGTCGCTGGTCACTGTTTATTTGTCGCGCATTCTTTTGTTGGCCTGTTTGACTTCACTTTTGACGTCCCATTCCGGCGACCCATTTCGTTGCGTTGTTTCTAGTCCACCATGCATATAGAATTGGAAGAGACAATAAAAAGGGGAGCTCTAACGCGGTCGTTGCCTTTTCAGTTCATTTTGACATTGTCTCCCATTTCTTGTAGCTTCATCAAGATGAGTTCCGCAATGTGTCATCTAAGTTGCCATTTTTCTGGATCTTGTTGTTATAATATTCATTCAAACTCGTGATCTCACGTCGTCAGCCGATGTATTTCTATGTCGCCTTGTTCTGTTTTGTGCACTTGTTGGACAGTTCGCGTTGCATTTTTGTTTTTTTTGTCGAGCCTTTTCATGGTTGTGCTCTTTAGTCCCATTTCATATGGCTTGCTTTGTAGAAGTGGACGAGACGGCCTATGTCGCTTGTCGTTGCCTATCTCTATTTTGTTTTCAAGTTTGATGTCGAACAGACATGTTTTGTGGCTTTGACTTGCACTTGATACGCAACTGGCCCGACCAATTTTTGTTTCAGTTGCAAGTTCACCGTCAACATGCAGCTTTTTTTGTGCCAGTTGCAAGTCTACCTTCAACACGCAACTGCGTCTGACCCATTTTTTTCCCGCCTGCAAGTTCACCCTCAAAACAGAACTAGGGAAGGAACGACCTTTTTGTTTTCAGTTGCAACTCCACCCCCGACATGCAACTGGGGGGGGGGCATGCCTTTCTTTTGTCCCAGTTGAAAGTCCACCCTCGATAAACAACTAGGCGTGAACCCCATTTTTGTCCTACTTGCAAGTCCACCCTCGACATGCAACGGGGAGCCAGAGCCTTTTTGTCCCAGCTGCACTCCACCGCCGATATGCAATTGGACCCTTTTTTCCCAGTTGCAAGTCCACCATCGATTCGCAACTGGGCCTTACCCATTTTTGTCCGAATTGCACGTCCACCCTCGACATGCAACTGGGGGATGACTCATTTTTCTCCGAGTTGTAACACGACACCCAACATACAATTGGGGGGGGGGGGCGTATTTTTTTGTCCCTGTTACAAGTCCACCCTCGATACACAACTGGGCCCGAACCATTTTTGTCCCATTTGCAAGTCCATCCGCAACACGCAACTGGGAGGTCAAATATTTTTGTCCCAGTTGCAACTCCACCCCCGACATGTAATTGGGGGACCACCCTTTTTCTTGTCCGAGTTGCAAGTCCGCTCTTAACACAACTGGGGCCCAATCCATTTTTGTCTTTGTTGCAAGTCAAACTACACCCTGACATGTAGTTGTCTCAGTTGCAAATTCACCCTCGACTCGCAACTTGTATCGTAGTTTAGTGTAATTGTCCTAGTTGCAAGTGCACCTTCGACTCGCAACTAGGACCATAGTTTGTTCCATCCCAGTTGCAAGCCCATCCTTGACTTGCAACTCGTCCTGTGTTTAGTTTTTCATCCCAGTTACAGGTCCAGCCTTGACTAGCAACTGGGCCCGTAGTTTGTTTCATCCCAGTTGCAAGTCGGACATTGACTCGCAACTGGGCATGTACTTTCGTAGTTGTCCCAATTGCAAGTCCACCCTCTACTCGCAACTAGTCTCGTAGTTGTCCGAGTTGATAGCCAACCCTTGACTCGCAACGGGAGCCCATGTTTTTGTTTTCATCATAGTTGCAAGTCCACACTTGACTCGGAACTGGGCCCATGGTTTGTTTCATCCCAGTTGCAAGTCCACCCTTTACTCGCAAATGGGCTCGCAGTTTCATAGTTGTGCCAGTTGCAAGTCCACCCTTGATACATCCAATTTGCATCATGATTTCCTACTAATAATTATTATGTTCTTGATCATTATTTTACTTTATGGTACAATTCTTATGCCTTTTCTCTCTTATTTTGAAAGATTTACATGAAGAGGGAGAATGCCGGCAGCTGGAATTCTGGACCTGAAAGGGGTGAAACAGAGCTAGCTATTCTGCACAACTCCAAATGACCTGAAAATTTACGGAGAATTATTTTGGAATATATAAAAAATACTGGCGAAAGAATCAACAGAAAGGTGCCCACCAGGAAGCCACAAGCTTGGGGGCGCGACCTACCCCCCTGGGCGCGCCTCCCTGGCTTGTGGGGCCCCTGCCAGGCCTCTGGCCCCCTCCTTCCACTATATGAAGCCATTTGCCCTAGAAAAAAATCAAGAAAAGACTTTCGGGACGAAGCGCCACCGTCTCGAGGCAGAACCTGGGCAGGAGCTATTTTGCTCTCTGGCAGAGCGATTCCACCGGGGATACTTCCCTCCGGGAGGGGGAAATCGAAGCCATCAATATCACCAACGATCCTCACATCATGCGAGGACCAATCTTCATCAACATCTTCACCAGCACCATCTCATCTCAAACACTAGTTCATCTCTTGTATTCAATCTTTGTCTCAAAACCTCAGATTGGTACATGTGGGTTGCTAGTAGTGTTGATTACATCTTGTAGTTGATGCTATTTGGTTTATTTGGTGGAAGATTATATGTTCAGATCCTTAATGCTATTACATACCCCTCTGATCTTGAACATGAATATGATTTGTGAGTAGTTACTTTTGTTCTTGAGGACATGGGAGAAGTCTTGTCATAAGTAATCATGTGAATTTGGTATTCGTTCGATACTTTGATGCTATGTATGTTGTGCTTCCTTTGGTGGTGTCGTGTGAACGTCGACTACATGACACTTCACCATCTTTTGGCCTAAGGGAAGGCATTGTGGAGTAGTAATTAGATGACGGGTTGCTAGAGTGACAGAAGCTTAAAATCTAGTTTATGCGCTATTCCGTAAGGAGCTGATTTGGATTCATATGTTTCATGCTATGGTTAGAGTTATCTTAATTCTTCTTTCATAGTTACGGATGCTTGCGAGAGGGGGTAATCATAAGTGCGAGGCTTGTTCAAGCAAGAACAGCACCCAAGCACCGGTCCACCCACATATCAAATTATCAAAGTAGCGAACGCGAATCAAACAAACGTGATGAAAGTGACTAGATGAAATTCCCATGTGTCCTCGGGAACGCTTTGCTTATTATACGAGTTCGTTCCGGCTTGTCCTTTGCTATAAAAAGGATTGGGCCACCTTGCTGCACTTTTGTTACCGTTACTACTTGTTACTTGTTACGAATTATCTTGCTATCAAAACTATCTGTTACCGCTACCTTCAGTACTTGCAGAGAATACCTTGCTGAAAACCGCTTGTCATTTCCTTCTGCTCCTCGTTGGGTTCGACACTCTTACTTATCGAAAGGACTACGATTGATCCCCTATACTTGTGGGTCATCAAGACTCTTTTCTGGCGCCGTTGCCGAGGAGTAAAGCGCCTTTGGTGCGTGGAATTTGGTAAGGAAACATTTATATTACGTGCTAAAATTTACTGTCACTTGTCACTATGGAAAGTAATCCTTTGAGGGGTTTGTTCGGGGTATCTTCACCTCGACCAGAAGCAATAAGAGTTGCTCCTCAACCTATTTAACCTACTGGAAATATTTATTATGAAATTCCTTTGGGTATGGTAGAGAAACTGCTAGCTAATCCTTATGCAGGAGATGGAACGGTACATCCTGATATGCACTTGATCTATGTGGATGAAATTTGTGGATTGTTTTAGCTTGCAGGTTTATCCGGAGATGGAGTTAAGAAGAACGTATTCCCTTTATCTTTGGAGGAAATGGCATTGACATGGTATAGGCTATGTGATGATACTGAAACATGGGACTGGAACCGGTTGAAGCTGGAATTTCACCAGAAATTTTATCCTATGCATTTGGTTCATTGTGATCGGAATTATCTATATAATTTTTGGCCTCATGAAGGAGAAAGCATCGCTTAAGCTTGGGGGAGGCTTAAGTATATGTTGCACACATGCCCCAATCATCAGCTCTCAAGAGAAATAATTCTTCAAAACTTTTATGCTCGGCTTTCTCATAATGATCAATCCATGCTCGATACTTCTTCTGCTGGTTCCTTTATGAAGAGAACTATTGAATTTAGATGGGATCTTCTGGAAAGAATTAAACGTAACTCTCAAGATTGGGAAATCAACAAAGGTAATGAGTCAGGTATAAATCTTGAGTTTGATTGTATTAAATCTTTAATGGAAACTGATGCTTTTCATAAGTTTAGTACTAAATATGGACTTGACTCTGAGATACTAGCTACCTTTTGTGAATCTTTTGCTGCTCATTGATACGTCCATTTTGCATCATGTTTTGCTACTGTTATTTATAGTGTTTTGAATCAATATAACACTTTTTTGGAGCAATTCTAATGCCTTTTCTCACTTAATATGCAAGATCTACACAAGGAGGGAGAATGCCGGCAGCTGGAATTCTGGACCAGAAAAAGCTATGTCAGAGATACCTATTCTGCACATCTCCAAATGAGCTGAAATTTCACGGAAAATTATTTTGGAATAAATAAAAAATACTGGAAGCAAGAAGTACCAGAGGGGGCCACCCAGGTGCCCACGAGGCACCATGGCGCGCCACCCCCCTCCCCCAGGCGCGCCCTGGTACCTTGTGGGGCCCCTGGCCAGCCTCTGGCCCCCATTTTCTGGTATATAAGCCTATTTGCCCTAGAAAAAATATAGAGAAGACTTTGGGGATGGTGCGCCGCCCTCTCGAGGCGGAACTTGGGCAGGAGCACTTTTGCTCTCCGGCGGAGAGATTCTGCCGGGGAAACTTCCCTCCGGGAGGGGGAAATTGTAGCCATCGACATCACCAACGATCCTTTCATCGCGGGAGGACTAATCTTCATCAACATCTTCACCAGCATCGTCTCATCTCAAACCCTAGTTCATCTCTTGTATTCAATCTTTGTCTCAAAACCTCAGATTGGTACATGTGGGTTGCTAGTAGTGTTGATTACATGTTGTAGTTGATGCTAGTTGGTTTATTTGGTGGAAGATTATATGTTCAGATCTATTATGCTATTCAATACCCCTCTGATCCTGGACATGATTATGTTTTGTGAGTAGTTACTTTTGTTCTTGAGGACATGGGAGAAGTCTTGTCATAAGTAATCATGTGAATTTGGTATTCGTTCGGTATTTTGATGATGTGTATGTTGTGCTTCCTTTGGTGGTGTCGTGTGAACGTCGCCTGCATGACACTTCACCATCTTTGGGCCTAAGGGAATGCATTGTGGAGTAGTAATTAGATGATGGGCTGCTAGAGTGACAGAAGCTTAAATCCTAGTTTATGCGCTATTTCGTAAGGGTATGATTTGGATCCATATGTTTAATGCTATGGTTAGAGTTATCTTAATTCTTCTTTCGTAGTTGCGGATGCTTGCGAGAGGGGGTAATCATAAGTGGGAGGCTTGTTCAAGCAAGAACAGCACCCAAGCACCGGTCCACCCACATATCAAATTATCAAAGTAGCGAACGCGAATCAAACAAACGTGATGAAAGTGACTAGATGAAATTCCCATGTGTCCTCGAGAACGCTTTGCTTATTATACGAGTTCGTTCCGGCTTGTCCTTTGCTATAAAAAGGATTGGGCCACCTTGCTGCACTTTTGTTACCGTTACTACTTGTTACTTGTGACGAATTATCTTGCTATCAAAACTATCTGTTACCGCTACTTTCAGTACTTGCAGAGAATACCTTGCTGAAAACCGCTTGTCATTTCCTTCTGCTCCTCGTTGGGTTCGACACTCTTACTTATTGAAAGGACTACGATTGATCCCCTATACTTGTGGGTCATCAAGACTCTTTTTTGGCGCCGTTGCCGAGGAGTAAAGCGCCTTTGGTGCATGGAATTTGGTACGGAAACATTTATATTACGTGGTGAAATTTACTGTCACTTGTCACTATGGAAAGTAATCCTTTGAGGGGTTTGTTCGGGGTATCTTCACCTCGACCAGAAGCAATAAGATTTGCTCCTCAACCTATTTAACCTACTGGAAATATTTATTATGAAATTCCTTCGGGTATGGTAGAGAAACTGCTAGCTAATCCTTATGCAGGAGATGGAACGGTACATCCTGATATGCACTTGATCTATGTGGATGAAATTTGTGGATTGTTTAAGCTTGCAGGTTTATCTGGGGATGGAGTTAAGAAGAACGTATTCCCTTTATCTTTGGAGGAAAAGGCATTGACATGGTATAGGCTATGTGATGATACTGAAACATGGGACTGGAACCGGTTGAAGCTGGAATTTCACCAGATATTTTATCCTATGCATTTGGTTCATCGTGATCGGAATTATCTATATAATTTTTGGCCTCATGAAGGAGAAAGCATCGCTTAAGCTTGGGGGAGGCTTAAGTATATGTTGCACACATGCCCCAATCATCAGCTCTCAAGAGAAATAATTCTTCAAAACTTTTATGCTCGGCTTTCTCATATTGATCAATCCATGCTCGATACTTCTTCTGCTGGTTCCTTTATGAAGAGAACTATTGAATTTAGATGCGATCTTCTGGAAAGAATTAAATGTAACTCTCAAGATTATGAAATCAACAAAGGTAATGAGTCAGGTATAAATCTTGAGTTTGATTGTATTAAATCTTTAATGGAAACTGATGCTTTTCATAAGTTTTGTACTAAATATGGACTTGACTCTGAGATACTAGCTACCTTTTGTGAATCTTTTGCTGCTCATTGATACGTCCATTTTGCATCATGTTTTGCTACTGTTATTTATAGTGTTTTTAATCAATATAACACTTTTTTGGAGCAATTCTAATGCCTTTTCTCTCTTAATATGCAAGATCTACACAAGGAGGGAGAATGCCGGCAGCTGGAATTCTGGACCTGAAAAAGCTATGTCAGAGATACCTATTCTGCACATCTCCAAATGAGCTGAAATTTCACGGAGAATTATTTTGGAATAAATAAAAAATACTGGAAGCAAGAAGTACCAGAGGGGGCCACCCAGGTGCCCACGAGGCACCAGGGCGCGCCACCCCCCCCAGTCACGCCCTGGTACCTCGTGGGGCCCCTGGCCAGCCTCTGGCCCCCATTTTCTGGTATATAAGCCCATTTGCCCTAGAAAAAATATAGAGAAGACTTTGGGGACGGTGCGCCGCCCTCTCGAGGCGGAACTTGGGCAGTAGCACTTGTGCTCTCCGGTGGAGAGATTCTGCCGGGGAAACTTCCCTCCGGGAGGGGGAAATTGTCGCCATCGACATCACTAGCGATTCTTTCATCGTGGGAGGACTAATCTTCATCAACATATTCACCAGCATCGTCTCATCTCAAACCCTAGTTCATCTCTTGTATTCAATCTTTGTCTCAAAACCTCAGATTGGTACCTGTGTGTTGCTAGTAGTGTTGATTACATCTTGTAGTTGATGCTAGTTGGTTTATTTGGTGGAAGATTATATGTTCAGATCTATTATGCTATTCAATACCCCTCTGATCCTGGACATGATTATGTTTTGTGAGTAGTTACTTTTGTTCTTGAGGACATGGGAGAAGTCTTGTCATAAGTAATCATGTGAATTTGGTATTCGTTCGATATTTTGATGATGTGTATGTTGTTGATTCCCTTAGTGGTGTCGTGTGAACGTCGACTACATGACACTTCACCATCTTTGGGCCTAAGGGAATGCATTGTGGAATAGTAATTAGATGATGGGTTTCTAGAGTGACAGAAGCTTAAACCCTAGTTTATTGCGCTATTTCGTATGGGGATGATTTGGGTCCATATGTTTAATGCTATGGTTAGAGTTATCTTAATTCTTCTTTCGTAGTTGTGGATGCTTGCGTGAGGGGGTAATCATAACTGGGAGGCTTGTTCAAGTAAGAACAGCACCCAAGCACCGGTCCACCCACATATCAAATTATCAAAGTAGCGAACGCGAATCAAACAAACATGATGAAAGTGACTAGATGAAATTCCCATGTGTCCTCGAGAATGCTTTGCTTATTATACGAGTTCGTTCCGGCTTGTCCTTTGCTATAAAAAGGATTGGGCCACCTTGCTGCACTTTTGTTACCTATACTACTTGTTACTTGTTACGAATTATCTTGCTATCAAAACTATCTGTTACCGCTACCTTCAGTAGTTGCAAAGAATACCTTGCTGAAAACCGCTTGTCATTTCCTTCTGCTCCTCGTTGGGTTCGACACTCTTACTTATCGAAAGGACTACGATTGATCCCCTATACTTGTGGGTCATCAAGACTCTTTTCTGGCGCCTTTGGTGAGTGGAATTTGGTAAGGAAACATTTATATTACGTTGTGAAATTTACTGTCACTTGTCACTATGGAAAGTAATCCTTTGAGGGGTTTGTTCGGGGTATCTTCACCTCGACCGAAAACATAAATAGTTGCTCCTCAACCTACTGCACCTACTAAAAATATTTATTATGAGATTCCTCCGGGTATGATAGAGAAACTGCTAGCTAATCCTTATTCAGGAGATGGAACGGTACATCCTGATATGCACTTGATCTATGTGGATGAAATTTGTGGATTGTTTAAGCTTGCAGGTTTATCCGGAGATGGAGTTAAGAAGAAAGTATTCCCTTTATCTTTGGAGGGAAAGGCATTGATGTGGTATAGGCTATGTGATGATACTGATACATGGGACTGGAACCGATTGAAACTGGAATTCCATCAGAAATTTTATCCTATGCATTTGGTTCATCGTGATCGGAATTATATATATAATTTTTGGCCTCGTGAAGGAGAAAGCATTGCTCAAGCTTGGGGGAGGCTTAAGTACATGATGTACACATGCCCCAATCATGAGCTCTCAAAAGAAATTATCTTACAGAATTTTTATGCTCGGCTTTCTGATGATAATCAAACTACGCTCGATTCTTCTTCGACTGGCTCCTTTATGAAGAAAACTATTGAATTCAGATGGGATCTTCTGGAAAGAATTAAACGCAACTCTGAAGACTGGGAACTCGACAAAGGTAACGAGTCAGGTATAATACTTGAGTTCGATTGTGTTAAATCTTTTATGGCCACCGATGCTTTTCATAAGTTTAGCACTAAATATGGACTTGACTCTGAGATAGTAGCTTCTTTTTGTGAATCATTTGCTACTCATGTTGATCTCCCTAAGGAGAAGTGGTTTAAATATCATCCCCCTGTTGAAGAGAAGATTGAGGAACCCGTTAGTGTTAAAGAAGAAACATTTGTTTATCATGTTGATCCAGTTGTGCCTACTGCTTATATTGAGAAACCATCTTTTGCTGTTAGGATTAAGGAACATGCTAAAGCTTCAACTGTGGTTAACAAAAGTAATATTAGAGCACCTAGACCCTCTGAACAAATTAAAGTTGAACCTGATGTTGCTATGGTTAAAGATCTCTTAGTTGATAATATAGATGGGCATGTTATTTACTTTTGTGAGGAGGCTGCTAGAATTGTTAAACCTGTTAGAAACGAACAAGATAAGGTAGACAAGAACAAGCCTGTAGTTGGTATGCCTGTTATTTCTGTTAAGATTGGAGATCATTGCTATCATGGTTTGTATGATATGGGTGCTAGTGTAAGTGCTATTCCATTTTCTTTATATGAAGAAGTAATGCATGAAATTGCACCTGTTGAGATTGAAGATCTTGATGTTACTATTAAGCTTGCAAATAGAGATACTATTACACCACTTGGGATTGTTACAGATGTTGAAGTCTTGTGTGGCAAAATCAAATACCCTACTGATTTCTTAGTACTTGGTTCACAACAAGATAATTTTTGTCCCATTATATTTGGTAGACCTTTCTTGAATACCGTTAATGCTGAAATTGATTGTGTTAAAGAAAAGGTTCGAGTTAAGTTTGGTGATATATCTCATGAGTTTAATTTCGTAGACAACCTCATGATAAAGAATTGCCTAGTAAATATGAAATTATTGGTCTTGCTTCTATTGGCGTACCTCATACTGATTCGTTAGAACAATATTTGCTAGACCATGAAAATGATATGCATATGAATGAAAGAAATGAAATAGATAAGATGTTCTTTGATCAACCACCTATCCTTAAATATAATCTGCCTGTTGAAACTCTTGGAGGCCCTCCTCTGCCTAAAGGTGATCCTGTATTTGAATTGAAGCAATTGCCCGATACATTGAAATATGCTTATCTTGATGAAAAGAAGATATATCCTGTTATTATTAGTGCTAACCTTTCATCTCATGAAGAAAAGAGATTAATAAAAACTCTGAGGAGGCATCGTGCTGCTATTGGATATACTCTTGATGATCTTAAGGGCATTAGTCCCACTCTATGTCAGCACAAAATTAATATGGAGCCTGATGCTAAACCAGTTGTCGATCACCAACGACGATTAAATCCTAAGATGAAAGAGGTGGTAAGAACTGAAATATTAAAACTTCTGGAAGCAGGTATAATCTATCCCATACCTGATAGTAGATGGGTAAGTCCCGTTCATTGTGTCCCTAAGAAAGGAGGAATTACCGTTGTTCCTAATGATAAAAATGAACTCATTCCACAAAGAATTGTAACTGGTTATAGGATGGTAATTGATTTTCGAAAATTAAACAAAGCTGCTAGAAAAGATCATTACCCCTTACCTTTTATTGATCAAATGTTAGAAAGATTGTCTAAGCATACACACTTTTGTTTTCTAGATGGTTATTCTGGTTTTTCTCAAATACCCGTATCACAACCCGATCAAGAGAAAACCACCTTTACTTGTCCTTTTGGAACTTATGCTTATAGACGTATGCCTTTTGGTTTATGCAATGCACCTGCTACCTTTCAAAGATGTATGACTACTATATTCTCTGATTTTTGTGAAAAGATTGTTGAGGTTTTCATGGATGATTTCTCCGTTTACGAAACTTCTTTTGATGATTGCTTAAGCAACCTTGATCGAGTTTTGTAGAGATGTGAAGAAACTAATCTTGTCATGAATTGGGAGAAATGCCACTTTATGGTGAATGAAGGCATTGTCTTGGGGCATACAATTTCTGAAAGAGGTATTGAAGTTGATAAAGCTAAGGTTGATGCTATTGAGAAAATGCCATGTCCTAAAGATATTAAAGGTATAAGAAGTTTCCTTGGTCATGCCGGTTTCTATAGGAGATTTATTAAAGACTTCTCTAAAATTTCTAGGCCTCTTACCAATCTTTTGCAAAAAGATGTTCCATTTGTTTATGATGATGATTGTCTAGAAGCCTTTGAAACACTTAAGAAAGTCTTAACCACTGCACCTATTGTTCAACCACCTGATTGGAACTTGCCTTTTGAGATTATGTGTGAAGCTAGTGACTATGTTCTTGGTGCTATTCTAGGACAAAGAGTTGATAAGAAATTAAATGTTATCCATTATGCTAGTAAAACTCTAGATAGTGCCCAAAGAAATTATGCTACTACTGAAAAAGAATTTCTAGCAGTTGTGTTTGCATGTGATAAATTCAGATCTTACATAGTTGATTCTAAAGTAACTGTTCACACCAATCATGCTGCTATTAAATATCTTATGGAGATGAAAGACGCTAAACCTAGACTCATTAGTTGGGTTTTATTGCTACAAGAATTTGACTTGCATATTATTGATAGAAAGGGAGCTGAGAATCCCGTAGCAGATAATTTGTCTAGAATGGAAAATGTTCTTGATGACCCACTTCCTATTAATGATGATTTTCCTGATGAACAATTAGCTGTCATAAATGCTTCTCGTACTACTCCATTGTACGCGGACTATGCTAATTACATTGTTGCTAAATACATACCACCTAGTTTCACATACCAACAAAATAAAAAAGTCCTTCTTTGATTTAAGACATTACTTTTGGGATGACCCGCATCTTTATAAAGAAGGAGTAGATGGTATTATTAGACGTTGTATACCTGAGCATGAACAGGAGCAAATCCTACGGAAGTGTCATTCCGAGGCTTACGGAGGACACCATGCGGGAGATAGAACTGCACATAAGGTATTGCAATCTGGTTTTTATTGGCCTACTCTTTTCAAGGATACTCGTAAGTTTGTCCTATTGTGTGATGAATGTCAAAGAATTGGTAATGTTGGTAGACGTCAGGAAATGCCTATGAATTATTCACTTGCTGTTGAACCATTTGATGTTTGGGGATTTGATTATATGGGACCTTTTCCTAAATCCAATGGGTATACTCATATTTTAGTTGCTGTTGATTACGTTACTAAGTGGGTAGAAGCTATTCCAACTAGTAGTGCTGATCATAACACTTCTATTAAAATACTTAAAGAAGTTATTTTCCCGAGGTTTGGAGTCCCTAGATATTTGATGACTGATGGTGGTTCACATTTTATTCATGGTGCATTCCGTAAATTGCTTGCTAAATATGATGTCAACCATAGAATTGCATCTCCCAATCACCCTCAAACTAGTGGTCAAGTTGAATTGAGCAATAGAGAAATAAAATTAATTTTACAAAAAAACCGTCAATAGATCTAGAAAGAATTGGTCTAATAAACTTGATGATGCATTATGGGCATATAGAACTGCTTATAAAATTCTATGGGTATGTCTCCTTATAAAATGGTTTATGGAAAAGCATGTCATTTACCTCTTGAGTTAGAACATAAAGCATATTGGGCAATTAAGGAACTAAATTATGATTTTAAATTTGCCGGTGAAAAGAGGTTATTTGATATTTGCTCATTAGATGAATGGAGGACACAAGCTTATGAAAATGCCAAATTATTTAAAGAAAAAGTTAAAAGATGGCTTGTTAGAAGAATTCAAAAACGGGAATTTAAAGTAGGTGAGCAAGTTATATTATACAATTCTCGTTTGAGATTCTTTGCAGGAAAACTTCTCTCTAAATGGGAAGGACCGTATATCATCGAAGAAGTTTATCGCTCCGGAGCCATCAAAATAAATAACTCCGAAGGCACTAATCCGAGAGTGGTGAATGGGCAAAGAATTAAGCACTATATTTCAGGTACTCCCATTAATGTTGAAACTAATATTATTGAAACAATTACACCAGAGGAATACATAAGAGAGACCTTCCGGAACACTCTAGAACCCACAAAAGGAAGAGGTATGTGATACGGTAAGTAAACCGACTCCAAAAATTCCATAAAAATAATTTTTGTCAGTTTTGGAACATTATAAAAAATACAAAAGTAAGAAACAGCCGAGGGGACCCACCTGGTGCCCACGAGGCACCAGGGCGCGCCAGCCCCCTGGCGCGCCCTGGTGGCTCGTGGGCCCCACGTGAGTCCTCCCGACTCCGTTTTCTCCTGGATTACATGTTTTGCAAGATAAAAAAATCTTTATATATACTCCCAGACGTTTTGACCACCGTATCGCAGAAATCTCCTCCGTTCTTGTTTCGTGCTATTTTTCTGACAGATCTAGATCGCTATGGCTCCACCAAGCTCTTCCAAGGACAAGTTCTACGAGAAGGTCATCAACCCCTACCTACCGAAGGTGATGAAACACCCTCAAGCCATTGAGATGCGTGAGGGGGTGCTTCACATCCGGCATGTTCAAGGACCCAAGAAGACCGGGAGCGTGGAGTCCAGGCTCGAAGCACTGGAGCAAGAGATCTTCAAGTGGCAAGGGATGGTGGAACGTGGACTCAACGCCAACAACTCCATGATCACGGAATTCACCCGTAATCACAAGGTGGAGGGCCAATCGATGGGGGACATCATCTTCAAACTTAATGAACGAATTGACTATCTCCAAGGCCAAATATATGATCTTCAAAACCAAAATTATGAGTATAAGGCAAGATTCAAAGGTATGAGTTTAGCTGCAAGTTTCAGGACTCCGGAGACTCGTTCATCTTTTTATGATGGGGAACCTATGCCATGGAAGCCGGAGGACAAGCCCATCACTTCATCACCACCACCATCACCGAAGAAGGAGACTTGACCACATGGGTATGGGCACTCCCCTTGGCTTGTGCCAAGCTTAGGGGAGGTGCCCCGGTATCGTATCACCATCACTTTTATTATCTTGACCTATTTTAGTTCGATCCCTAGTTATTTCGTGATCTAGTTGAATAAAAGTTTAGTATGATCTATTTTAGAGTGTTAGCTTCGTGATCTATCTATCTATGTAATCGGGTTGAGAGTTATATAATAAAGAGTAGTTTGAGTTTTTGCTTCTTTACTTTCATGTTTCAATTCTAGCAATGAAAATAATGAAAAAGATCATATGCTAATCTTATGGAAAGTAATGACATTACATAAAGAAAAGTATGAGTGGTAAAATTTATTGGAAGTTAACAAACATAGCATTAGTCAATGATGCAATTCATGAAAGAATTAATAGGGAAGAGAAGATTCACATGCAAATAAACTATCTTGGACATCTTTTATGATTGTGAGCCCCCATTAAGTATTTTATGCCAAACTGTTGACGTTGGACAAGGAAGACAACGTAATGAATTATGTTTGTTCATATTCACATAGAAGTTATATTGTTATAGATCCTCCAACATGTGGTGCTTGCCCAATATCTTTGCTAGCCAAAAATCCGCACCAAGTAGAGATACTACTTGTGCATCCAAAACCCCTAAACTCAGTTTCATGTCATGAGAGTACACTATATCTACCTATGGATTGAATAAGATCCTTCAAGTAAGTTGTCATCGGTGCAAAAAGCAATAAAAATTGCCTCTAAATATGTCTGAACTTTTATTGTAAGGGAAATAAGCTTTGTACGAACTTGTGATGATAAAGAAATAAAAGCGACAAACTGCATAATAAAGGTTGCTATCACAAGGGGCAATATAAAGTGACGTTCCTTTGCATTAAGAGCTCTTGCATCCAACAACAAAAAGCGCATGACAACCTCTGCTTCCCTCTGCGAAGGGCCTATCCTTTACTTTTATGTATTTACTTTTTATGCAAGAGTCAATAGTGTT
Source organism: Elymus sibiricus (assembly GCA_039707655.1). Lineage (NCBI taxonomy): Eukaryota > Viridiplantae > Streptophyta > Magnoliopsida > Poales > Poaceae > Elymus > Elymus sibiricus. Next base: position 429,512,557 of record CM077672.1, read on the forward strand.
CTCCTCTAATTCCTTTTTATTTTTCTCTTTTGTAAGCATCATGTGGTGGGGAAAGATCTAGGCACATATATCCAGTTGGATATGAGTGATCATGAGTTATTATTGTTGACATCACCCTTGAGGTGAATAGGTTGGGAGGTGAAATCACAAGCCCCTATCTTTCTATGTGTCTGGCTGAAACTTTTTGCCCCATATATATGTCGTGAGTGTTAGCAATCATAGAAGACTAAATGATGGTTGACTATGTGGACTTGCTAAATAGCTCCTACATGAGACCCTTCCTGAAAATATGATGAATTGCAATTGCATTGTTGACTGAGAACATAGTTTGTTAGTTTTCAAGAAAGTTTATGCCGTATACTCCATTGTTGTGATGAATTGTTACTTGCTCATGAGAAGTTTTATGATAATAAATATTGCTATTATAATAACGATCATGATGCTACTATGTCCGTATTTTGTTTTTATCGACACCTCTCTCTCTAAACATGTGGACATGATTATCGATATCGGCTTTCGCTTGAGGACAAGTGAGGTCTAAGCTTGGGGGAGTTGATACGTCCATTTTGCATCATGTTTTGCTACTGTTATTTATAGCGTTTTTAATCAATATAACACTTTTTGGAGCAATTCTAATGCCTTTGCTCTCTTAATATGCAAGATCTACACAAGGAGGGAGAATGCCGGCAGCTGGAATTCTGGACCTGAAAAAGCTATGTCAGATATACCTATTCTGCACATCTCCAAATGAGCTGAAATTTCACGGAGAATTATTTTGGAATAAATAAAAAATACTGGAAGCAAGAAGTACCAGAGGGGGCCACCCAGGTGCCCACGAGGCACCAGGGCGCGCCACCCCCCCTCAGGCGCGCCCTGGTACCTCGTGGGGCCCCTGGCCAGCCTCTGGCCCCCATTTTCTGGTATATAAGCCCATTTGCCCTAGAAAAAATATAGAGAAGACTTTGGGGACGGTGCGCCACCGTCTCGAGGTGGAACTTGGGCAGGAGAACTTTTGCTCTCCGGCGGAGAGATTCTGCCGGGGAAACTTCCCTCCGGGAGGGGGAAATCGTCGCCATCGACATCACCAACGATTCTTTCATCGTGGGAGGACTAATCTTCATCAACATCTTCACCAGCACCGTCTCATATCAAACCCTAGTTCATCTCTTGTATTCAATCTTTGTCTCAAAACCTCAGATTGGTACCTGTGGGTTGCTAGTAGTGTTGATTACATATTGTAGTTGATGCTAGTTGGTTTATTTGGTGGAAGGTTATATGTTCAGATCTATTATGCTATTCAATACCCCTCTGATCTTGGACATGATTATGTTTTGTGAGTAGTTACTTTTGTTCTTGAGGACATGGGAGAAGTCTTGTCATAAGTAATCATGTGAATTTGATATTCGTTCGATATTTTGATGATGTGTATGTTGTTGATTCCCTTAGTGGTGTCGTGTGAACGTCGACTGCATGACACTTCACCATCTTTGGGCCTAAGGGAATGCATTGTGGAGTAGTAATTAGATAATGGGTTGCTAGAGTGACAGAAGCTTAAACCCTAGTTTATGCGCTATTTCGTAAGGGGCTGATTTGGATCCATATGTTTAATGCTATGGTTAGAGTTATCTTAATTCTTCTTTCGTAGTTGCAGATGCTTGCGAGAGGGGGTAATCATAAGTGGGAGGCTTGTTCAAGTAAGAACAACACCCAAGCACCGGTCCACCCACATATCAAATTATCAAAGTAGCGAACGCGAATCAAACAAACATGATGAAAGTGACTAGATGAAATTCTCATGTGTCCTCGAGAACGCTTTACTTACTATAAGAGATTGTTCCGGCTTGTCCTTTGCTACAAAAAGGATTGGGTCAGTTTGCTGCACTCTTTGTTACTATTGCTACTTGTCACTTGTTACAAATTATCTTGCTATCAAACTACTCGTTACCGATAATTTCAGTGCTTGCAGAAAATACCTTGCTGAAAACCGCTTTTCATTTTCTCCTACTCCTCGTTGGGTTCAACACTCTTACTTATTGAAAGGACTACGATTGATCACCTATACTTTTGGGTCATCGCTCACGTTGATCTCCCTAAGGAGAAATGGTTTAAATATCATCCACCTATTGAATTGAATAATGAACCCGTTAATGTTAAAGAAGAAACAATTGTTTACCATGTTGATCCAGTTGTGCCTACTGCTTATATTGAGAAACCTCCTTTTCCTGTTAGGATTATGGAACATGCTAAAGCTTCAACTGTGGTTAATAAGAGTAATATTAGAGCACCTAGACCTTCTGAACAAATTAAAGTTGAACCTAATATTGCAATGGTTAAAGATCTTTTTGTTGATAATATTGATGGACATGTCATATATTTCTGTGATGAAGCAACTAGAATTGCTAAGCCAGACACTAAAGATAAAAACAAACCTGTAATTGGCATGCCTATTATTTCTGCTAAAATTGGAGATCATTGCTATCATGGTTTATGTGATATTGGTGCTAGTGTGAGTGCTATTCCGTTTACTCTCTATCAAGAAGTCATGAATGATATTGCACCTGTTGAGATTGAAGATATTGATGTTACTATTAAGCTAGCAAATAGAGATACTATTTCACCACTTGGGATTGTTAGAGATGTTGAAGTCTTGTGTGGTAAGATCAAATACCCTACTGATTTTCTTGTTCTTGGATGACCACAAGATGATTTTTGCCCCATTATATTTGGTAGGCCTTTCTTGATTACTGTTAATGCCAAGATCGATTGCACTAAAGAAATTGTCAGTGTTAATTTTGGTGAGATGTCTCATGAGTTTAATTTCTCTAAGTTTCGTAGACAACCTCATGATAAAGAATTACCTAGTAAAGATGAAATTATTGGTCTTGCTTCTATTGCTGTGCCTCCTACTGATCCTTTAGAACAATATTTCCTAGACCATGAGAATGATATGCATATGGATGAAAGAAATGAAATAGATGAGCTGTTCTTTAAACAAGCACCTATCCTTAAAACATAATTTGCCTGTTGAAACCTTGGGAGATCCACCTCCCACTACAGGAATCAGCTGATTTGCCGTCTGCCATGGCAGACGGCAAAGGACCATAAAGCTGACGGCAAAGGTCTTTGCCGTTAGCCGCAGACGGCAAACATGGACGGCACTGTAAGTTACGGTAATGAGCTTCTTTGCCGTCTGTTTTCGCACAGCGGACGGCAAAGACATTTGCCGTCAGCTTTCCTGGGAAAGTAGACGGCAAAGAAAGTTGACGGCAAAGGATAGACGTTAGCCACGTTAGGTGGCTAACGGGAGGCTTTGCCGTCTGCCGGCTGACGGCAAATGTGCCCTCCCCTTTGCCGTTTGCTTCATGACGTCATCAGACCCGTCACCCTCCCCGCTCTTTGCCGTCTGCCATTGCCACTCTTTGTCGTCTGCCACAGACGGCAAACCACACCATCCTTTGCCGTCTGCCACAGACGGCAAAGTGACCAAATGGGTCAGCCCCCAGTGCTCCCAGGTTGCACAGGTTGCTGCCACGTGGCCAGTTTGCCGTCTGCGGTGGACGGCAAAGAGCCCTTTGCCGTCGGTGGCAGACGGCAAAGAGCCTGCATTGCCTCTTTTTATTCTGTTTTTTCTTATATCCAAGAATTTTCACAGCAAATATATGATATATATATATATATATATATATATATATATATATATATATATATATATATATATATATTTCACAGGGCCAGTTTCACAGCAAACATATGAGATATCCAACACATAAGTTTCATCCATACATACATAGTTCCATCCATACATACATAGCAAGTTCCACATACATAGTTTCATCCATATAGCAAGTTCCACATTGTTCAAAGGTACAAAATCAAAACAGAAAGTACAAAGAAGCACTCCATCAATGAAAGCTTCCGTGAAGTGAATGAAATCTGCAAAATGGGAAATAAGAAAGTTAGAAGAAGAAGACTAGAAGAAGAAGAAGAAGACTAGAAGAAGAAGAAGAAGAAGAAGAAGAAGAAGAATAAGAAAGTAAAAAGAGGCACTCCATCAATGCAAGCTTACCAAGGTTATCATGCCATTTATGAGCTAAGTAAGCTAAGTATATGACATTTATGAGCTTACCAAGGTTATCATGCCATTTTTGACCTAAGTAAGCTACGTATATGGCATTTATGAGCTTAGCAAGGTTATCATGTCATTTATGAGCTAAGTAAGCTAAGTATATGACATTTATGAGCTTAGCAAGGTTATCATGCCATTTATGAGCTAAGTAAGCTACTTATGTCATAGATGAACTAAATAAGCTAAGTATAGGTCATTATTGAGCTAACCTAGGTAATTATGCCATTTTTGAGTTAACTAAGCATATTATGCCATTTTTGACATAAGTAAGCTAAGTATAGGTCATTATTGAGCTAAACTAGGTAACTAAGCATATTAGAGCTAACTTAGAGCTAACTTAGGTCATTTTGGAGCTAACTTAGGTAAAATGGATCATTTTGGAGCTAAGTAAGCTTATTATGTCATTTTGGACGAAAATAAGCTAAGTATATAACATTTATGAGGTTACCAAGGTTGTTATGCCATTTTTGACCTAAGTAAGCTAATTATGCCATTTTTTACATAAGTAAGCTAAGTATATGTCATTATTGAGCAAACCTAGGTAACTAAGCATATTAGAGCTAACTTAGGTCATTTTAGAGCTAACTTAGGTAAAATGGATCATTTTGGAGCTAAGTAAGCTTATTATGTCATTTTGGAGGAAAATAAGCTAAGTCTAGGTCATTATGGTAAGCATATTGGAGGAAATAAAGCTAAGTCTAGGTCATTATGCATTTGTTAAGCAAAACACTAGAGAAAACTTACCGTCATCTCGGAGCTGAAGCACCGGGGGTGCTCGTGCCGGTACCACCTGGAGAAGGATCGTGCGATGCTTGTCTGGAGTTACACTGCACCAAAGATCATTTGCAATGTCTCGTTAGCATGATGACACTGAAATGTTAAGACTAGTAACTAATGACCATTCAAATGAAACTCACCGTGGTCCCCGGAGCAATGACTGGCATCGGCGGAGGGGTCTGACCGGTCTTCTCGCACACAGACTGCACATTTGGTTTTGACGAGTCAGTCATATTAGTTAGTAATGAAACGAACATTAAGTGCATGATTTGGCTAATATGCAGAAGAAACTTACCACGAGGAACTTGTACATGGCCCGGTTCGCCATGTCATTCCGTGACCTCTCCTCCTCCAACATTTTGGCCGTCCTCTCCTCCAACTCCCGCTCCTTCTCCGCCGCCTGCCGGTCCCTCTCTGCCAGAAGCTCCTTGGTTGCCTCTCTCTCTTTCTGAATAGCAGCCTGCAACACCACTCCTCGTTAGCATTGTAATCATCGAGCAGACGCACACACAATGTAATGGAGAGGAAAGGTATCTGAGTCCGTATAACTAACCTCGATGGCGAGCTCCAGTGGCCGTGGACGAGGCCTTATCTCAGGACAGGAGCTCGTTTGGCGCGACTTGATCTCTGGGAGAGTGCGAGGACAATGTATCAGTCCATCTCCAATGGCTATCGAGCCATGGGGCCTCCCGCCACCAGATATCATCACCAGCTCTGGATCAATAGGCAGCTGGCTCGGGTTAAAGTCCTCCCCTTTCCTCGCCTTCCCCTCCTCTCTGTACCTCACGAGCTTATGGTGGGAGGAGATGTTGGTGAAGTTCTCTGGATTATCGAGGTCAGACTCAGAGAATGCCTTGGCCTTCTTGTACTTTGCAGTATGGGCCATGGCATAGAGGTCGTACACGTGTGGCACCTCCGTGTTATTGTGTCGCGCCTAAAAGAGAGGAACAAAGTATTAGTAAATGACGCGGGCTCAGATACCTGAAGCTAGCATGAAGAATGAATTGCATGAATCATGAAGCAAAACACATACCCAGTTCCGCCCGAACTGATATAAGTTGGCGCTGCCTTGATGGTGTGGCACACCAACCATTTTGGCACGCCGGTCCTTGGCATTGTTGTGGACGGCTAGCCATTCGTCTGAGCACCACTCATTCACCAACGCCTCCCAACAATCCATCTTATCCGCACACCATCTCGGGGGCACCTAAGTTAGTAAAGAGAAATTTGAGCGCTACGCCTACGAATCAAATCAAGAAAACTAAGTTCAAGGCCTTAAGAATAGGTAATTACCTGCATGTACTGCTCCTTCTTCAGAAACTTTTTGCGGCACGACGGCTTGTCCTTCTTAATACCACGCGAGGCGTAGTAGTCTCGAACAGCCTGCGGCCGAGCCTCGTGCCGTAAGTTCTGTAGTAGGCGCTTGCACTCGGCATCGATAACCTGTGCCGCGGCCTCCTCGTATCCCTCCTCACACCTGTAGAAGGTCTGCAATCAAACGAGACAACACTGATTAGTACAATAACTAGCTATTGTTGATTTTTAATTGTGTAAAGGATGAATTACCCAAAACTTTCTGTGCACCATCTCGGCCCTCGTGGTGCACAAGACACCGTCGATCCTCTCCTCCGGCGGGGCCGGGGCAGCCAAGTAGTGCTCCCAGCTCAATCCTAGCTGTGAAAGCTGACCCTCACCGGGCAACGTGACAAACCCCAGGAAGTTTTGCCGGCAAATCACACCAAGGACGGTGTTGGGCCTGCGGACTTCCTTGGCGTGGTGCCAACCCCTGCAATATGACAAGGCCAACGCATTAGATATTTCAAGAAACGTGAAGGCAAAAGGTTAAAAAAAAGTAAATGCACTTACTTCTCCCCATCAGGCCTAATGAACCACCTCTGCTCGCGGGTCGCCGGCACGGGCGGGAGCCGTGTACTACCACGCTGGTAGACGGTGCGCCCCTCAACCACCTCGCCCTCGCTATCAGAAAACCGATCCCCGCCACCATCATCATGGCCACTCGACTCCGGCCAGGCATCCCATCGGGTCTCCTGAGACGTAGCCTGATCCCTGCCCTGGTCCGGAGTCTCGTGGGACGAAGCCTCTAGGACAGGAGTCTCGTGGGTCGAAGGCTCGTCGACCCGAGGCTCGTGGACCGGAGTCCGCGTAGCCTCCACCTCAGACGGCTCGTCCACCCTAGCAGTCCGCCATTCTTCGACATCCAACTCTACTGGTTTCGAAGCACCGGCTGGTGCGAGCTTCCCTTTGAATAGGCTGAGGTTGGATCCACCTTTTTAGGGTCTCCAGCATTGTACCGAGGCTTCGGATTATGCAAATGACGATTTTTGGCTTCGTAGTGTACTGTCACGAAGTTTGCCGCCTCCTCAGTAATGAATGCCTCGGCCATCGATGCTTCAATTCTACGTTTATTTTTACATTTTGATCGAAGCGTCTTCTGCATCCTCTCAGTTGCGTAGCACCAACGATTCTGCACGGGCCCCCCCAATCTTGCCTCGGTCGGGAGATGCAAAATCAAATGCTGCATTGGATTAAAGAAGCCCGGTGGAAAGATCTTCTCTAACTTGCAGATCAACTCCGGCGCCAACTCTTCCATTTCATCTAGCAAGCCAGGCGATAGTTCTTTCGCACAAAGAACACAGAAGAAATAGCTCAGCTCTGCCAGTACTAGCCATTCATCCTCAGGGATAAAGCCACGCAACATCACCGGCATTACCCGCTCAAGCCATATGTGCCAATCATGACTCTTGAGACCAAATATTTTCAATTTTTCAAGACTCGCTCCCCTCTTTAGATTCGCTGCATACCCATCGGGCAACATCAACTGCATTTTCACCCACAAGATAATTTCCCTCATAGCTGGCCTTCCAAGATTGAACCATGCCTTTGGCTTCGTCCAGTTCTGCTTTCCTTTCGGTTGTCGCATGTTTTGTAACGGTCTATCACATAGAGCCTCCTGATCGACTCTAGCCTTAGGATTATCCTTTGACTTCCCCTCTATGCCGAACAATGTACCAAAAAGGGCCTCGGCGATATTCTTTTCAGTGTGCATCACGTCGATGTTGTGTGGGTAAAGGAGGTCTTTGAAGTAAGGCAGATCCCACAAGCATGTCTTGTGAGTCCAGGCGTGTTCCGAATTATACCCCTTGAAATACCCTGGACGCTCTGCATCAGGCTCGAGAGCGTTTAACTGAGCCAGGATCTGTTGGCCTGTCAACGCAGGTGGTGCTGAGTTTTTCACAACTCTACCTTTGATGAAGTTCTTCTTGTCTTTCTGAACTTATGGCGAGGATCCAGGAATGGTCTATGCAAGTCGAAACAAGAATACTTGCGACCCGTCTCCAGCTAACGAAACTGAAGAGCTGCCTTGCATGTGGGGCACGGGAACCTTCCATGCACACACCAGCCAACGAATAGCGCATACGCCGACAAGTCATGCATCGAGTACATGTACCAGACACACATTATGAAGTTTTGTTTGCTAGCGGCGTCGTATGTCTTGAACCCATTATCCCAAGCTTCTTGCAATTCATCCTTAAGCGGCTACATGTACACATTCATATTCTTCCCCGGATAGTTGGGCCCTGGAATTATCAACGTCAGGAAAATGTTCTTTCTTTGCATAATCTGTCCGGGGGGGGGGGGGAGATTGAGTGGAATGACAAATAAAGGCCAACAACTGTATTGGGTTGCCGTCATACCAAACGGATTGAACCCATTCGTGCCGATGCAGACTCGAGGATGCCTTGGATCTGCCGCTTTATCCCCATATAATTCATCGAACTTCTTCCACGCAAAAGCATCCGATGTGTGTACCATCATCTGATTCCCATCTGCATCTAGTTCGGTCCTTTTGCCCAATTTAGGCCATGTCATCTGTCTGGCTGTCTCTTCGACCATGAAAAGACGTTGAAGTCTTGGTATGATTGGCATATACCGAAGAACATTAACGGCGATTTTGGTCTGCCTCTTCTCACCCATACCGTTGTCTACCACAACATACCTGGAAGACTTGCAAATGGGACAATAGTTCAAGTCCGCATACTCAAGCCTAAATAAGGCACATCCATTCTCACAGGCATCTATCTTCTCATAGGGCATCTTAAGTACACGGAGGATTTTGTCCGACTGGTACAGGTTTGCAGGCATTACATGGCCTTTGGGTAGAAAGCGTCCAAATAGTGTCATCATCGCGTCTTAGCATTCTCTGCCCAAGTTGAATTGAGCCTTCAGAGCCATTACTTGTGCGATGGCATCCAGCTAACAAAGCTCAGTGTGCTCGTGGAGAGGACGTTTTGAAGACTCCAACATTTCATTGAAGGCCTTTGCAGATTCCTCCATCTCATCGTCCGAATCCCGAGCATCATCAAAGTCTTGCACCATGTCTTCGATCCCGGTACCATGCTCGTCCGTGCGACGACGAACCACCTCAGCTCTGGCACGTTGGGCAGACTCACCATGAAATGTCCACACCGTATAATCAGGCGTAAAACCCCACTTCTGCAGGTGTTTACCCATTTCAACCTCTGTCCTCTTTTGAAAGTTGTCGCACCAGACACAGGGGCACCAGGTTTTTCTCTGGCCATTTGCAAATGCTGCTCTCACAAACCCCTTGGTTTTTGTCTTCCATTCATCGGTCATGTCTTTCTGACTAGTGTGACCGGTGTACATCCACGCACGATCACTCATCTTGCCTAGCTACTAGACACACAAGAAATATATACATAATTCAGCAAACCATATTCATCAGTTAATGGAGTTTGTCAGTTTTATTATGTCCATGCAACCTACACTCTAATAGGTAAAGATAGGTCCTAATCCCACCCGAGTATGTGTAGATTGGGTTCGTTTTCCCATGCTCTGCTCCGGATCCGACGCAAAATTTCGGCAGCACCTCCCCGCTGTTCTCCTCATACACGTCTCGGCAATAAGCAGAGAGGATGTGTACCCGGAGAACAACAGGGAGGCACTGACGAAATTCTGCATTGGATCCGGAGCAGAGCATATGGGAAAACGAACCCAATCTACACATACTCGGGCTGTCCATGGATAACGTTGGACAATTAGAAAGAATCACGGTTATAAATATGCAAATGCATGCATATTTATAACTGTAACCCTTTTGAATGGGAGACGCATACTGGTCACGCATACTGATGATTGAAGACACATATAGCTAGCAAGTTTCATCGGCACGAAGACCGGAACAGAGCAAATAATGAAGGGGGGAGGAGGAGATGTCATTTGTGCTCACCCACGAACGCAGGGGCGGAGCTCGTCGAACACTAGAGCCTCGCAGCGACGAAACAACTGCACATTTAAATCCAATGATGAGTAACATAGCATTATTGTTTTTGCCATTAACCTAACTAAATATTTACAACAGGATGCCACCGAAATATATGTCATTCAGGGTTCCGTCGATGTCGAGGCACCCCTAACCTATATAGATGTTATTTAGGCTTTCGTCGACGCCAAGGCACCCCCTAACCTAAATAGCCGTCATTTAGGGTTCCATCGACGCCGAGGAACCCCCTAACCCGCTCGTCCCCGGGCGCCCTCAGGTATGGCGATGCACGGTCGACGGGTCGGCACTCGGACCGGGGGATTCTCGGCCTGGGCGACGGCGCCGGGACCGGCGGGACCCACTGGCTCCACCATCTATCCCCTCGGCGACCGGCGATCCTCGACCCTCTGGCCCGACCCTCGACCCCTTGGCGACCGGCGATCCTCGACCCTCGTTCCCGACCCTCGACCCTAGTTTTGGCAACCGGCGATCCTCGACCCGGTTCCGTCGGCGCCGACGCACCCCTCGACCCGGTTCCCGATCCTCGACCCAGTTCTTCTTCCTCTTCTTCTTGTTTTCTTCTCCTCCTCCTCCTCCTCTTCTTCTTTTCTTCTCTTCCTCCTCCTCTTCTTCTTCTTCTTCTTCTTCTTCTTCTTCCTCTTCTTCTTCTTCTTCCTCTTCTTCTTCTTCTTCTTCTTCTTCTTCTTCTTCTTCTTATTTTCTTATATTTTTTTCATCTTTCTTCTTTCTTCTTAACCTAAACTAAACTAAATCTAAACCTAAACCTAAAAAAACAGAAAAAAACCTAAACTAAACTAAACCTAAACTAAATCTAAAAAAACAGAAAAAAGAGGAGAAGAGCTCACCTTGGGAGGGGGGCGGCCGGTGGAGGAGGGGCCTGGTGCAGGAGAGCCGCCGCAGGGGAGGGGGGCGGCGCCGCCTCAGGGGAGGGGGGTGGGGCGGCCGCCGCAGGGGAGGGGGCGGGGCGGCCTGGGGCAGTGCGGCGTGGGGCAAGGCGGCCGCGGAAGGCGGCGGGCGGCCTGGGCAGGCGGCGGGCGGCCTAGGTATGCGGCGGGGGGTCGGGGGCGGCTGCGGTGTGGGGGTCGATCGGGGGAGAGAGATCGAGGCAGAGAGAGAAGAGAGAGAGGAGGGGTGGGGGTGACGGCCGTTAGGCACTAACTTCTTTGCCGTCTGCTAGCAGACGACAAAGAGGTGGGGGTGGGCCTTTACAGCGCCGTGACCCTGTGGGCCCCACCCTCACCTCTTTGCCGTCTGCTTAGCCCTTCTTTGCCGTCTGCTAGCAGACGGCAAAGAGGTGGCAGACAGCAAAGAAGGTGCCCTAGCCAACGTCGTGCCACGGGGGGGGGCCACCAGGCTCTTTGCCGTCTGCCATTGGCCTCTTTGCCGTCAGCTGACAGACGGCAAAGAGACAGCTGACGGCAAAGATCCTCTTTGCCATCAGCTGGTTGTTTGCCGTCTGCTTTGCCAAAGCAGACGGCAAAGAGCCTCTTTGCCGTCAGCTGGCAGACGGCAAAGAGGGGACAGATGGCAAAATGCCAGATTCCAGTAGTGTCCACCCAAAGGTGATCCTGTGTTTGAATTAAAGCAATTACCTGATACTCTTAAATATGCTTATCTTGATGAAAAGAAGATATATCCTTTTATTATTAGTGCTAACCTTTCAGAGCATGAAGAAAAGAGATTACTTAAAACTCTGAAGAAGCACCATGCTGCTATTGGATATACTATTGATGATCTTAAGGGCATTAGTCCCACTTTATGTCAGCATAAAATTCATATGGATCCAGTTGCTAAACCCGTTGTTGACCATCAAAGAAGGCTGAATCCTAGAATGAAGGACGTGGTAAGAACTGAAATATTAAAGCTTCTAGAGGCAGGTATAATTTATCCCATAGCTGATAGTAGATGGGTAAGTCATGTTCATTGTGTTCCTAATAAAGGAGGTATTACCGTTGTTCCTAATGATAAAAATGAACTTATCCCACAAAGAATTGTAACTGGTTATAGGATGGTAATTGATTTTAAAAAATTAAATAAAGCTACTAGGAAAGATCATTACCCCTTGCCTTTTATTGATCAAATGTTAGAAAGATTATCTAAGCATACACACTTTTGTTTCCTAGATGGTTATTTTGGTTTCTCTCAAATACCTGTGTCACCTGAAGATCAAGAGAAACCCACCTTTACTTGTCCTTTTGGAATTTATGCTTATCGTCGTATGCCTTTTGGTTTATGTAATGCACCTGCTACCTTTCAAAGATGTATGACTGCTATATTCTTTGACTTTTGTGAAAAGATTGTTGAGGTTTTCATGGATGATTTCTCCGTTTACGGAACTTCTTTTGATGATTACTTGAGCAACCTTGATCGAGTTTTCCAGAGATGTGAAGAAACTAATCTTGTCTTGAATTGGGAGAAGTGTCACTTTATGGTGAATGAAGGCATAGTCCTTGGGCATAAAATTTCTGAAAGAGGTATTGAAGTTGATAAAGCTAAAGTTGATGATATTGAGAAAATGCCATGTCCTAAGGATATCAAAGGTATAAGAAGTTTCCTCGATCATGCTGGTTTCTATAGAAGGTTTATAAAAGACTTCTCTAAAATCTCTAGGCCTCTTACTAATCTCTTGCAAAAAGATGTCCCATTTGTTTTCGATGATGATTGCGTAGAAGCCTTTGAAGTACTTAAGAAAGCCTTAATTTATGCACCTATTGTTCAACCACCTGATTGGAACTTACCCTTTGAAATTATATGTGATGCTAGCGATTATGCTGTAGGTGTTGTTCTAGGACAAAGAGTTGATAAGAAATTAAATGCTATCCATTATGCTAGAAAAACTCTAGACAGTGCTCAAAGAAATTATGCTACTACTGAGAAAGAATTTTTAGCTGTTGTATTTTCATGTGATAAATTCAGATCTTATATTGTTGATTCCAAAGTTACTATTCACACTGATCATGCTGCTATTAAATATCTTATGGAAAAGAAAGATGCTAAACCTAGACTTACTAGGTGGGTTCTTTTGCTATAAGAATTTGATTTGCATATTGTTGATAGAAAGGGAGCTGAGAATCCCGTAGCTGATAACTTGTCTAGAATGGAAAATATTCTTGATGACCCACTTCCTATTAATGATGATTTTCCTGATGAACAATTAGCTGTGATAAACGCTTCTTGTAATACTCCTTGGTATACAGACTATGCTAATTGCATTGTTGCTAAATATATACCACCTAGTTTCACATACCAACAAAAGAAAAAGTTTTTCTTTGATTTAAGACATTACTTTTGCGATGACCCACACTTATATAAAGAAGGAGTAGATGGTGTTATTAGACGTTGTGTACCTGAGCGTGAACAGGAACAAATCCTACGTAAGTGTCACTCCGAGGCATATGGAGGACACCATGCGGGAGACAGAATTGCACATAAGGTATTACAATCTGGTTTTTATTGGCCTACTCTTTTCAAAGATGCACGTAAGTTTGTCCTTTCTTGTGATGAATGTCAAAGAATTGGCAATGTTGGTAGACGTCAGGAAATGCCTATGAATTATTCACTTATTATTGAACCATTTGATGTTTGGGGTTTTGATTATATGGGACCTTTTCCTAAATCCAATGGGTATACTCATATTTTGTATGCTGTTGATTATGTTACTAAGTGGGTAGAAGCTATTCCAACTAGTAGTGCTGATCATAACACTTCCATTAAAATGCTTAAAGAAGTTATATTTCCGAGGTTTGGAGTCCCTAGATATTTAATGACTGATGGTGGTTCACATTTTATTCATGGTGCTTCCTGAAAATTGCTTGCTAAATATGATGTTAATCATAGAATTGCATCTCCTTATCATCCTCAGTCTAGTGGTCAAGTTGAATTACCTAATAGAGAAATAAAATTGATTTTGCAAAAGACCGTTAATAGATCCAGAAAGAGTTGGTCTAAGAAACTTGATGATGCACTATGGGCTTACAGAACTGCTTATAAAAATCCTATGGGTATGTCTCCATATAAAATGGTTTATGGAAAAGCATGTCATTTACCACTTGAGTTAGAACATAAAGCATATTGGGCAACTAAAGAACTTAACTATGATTTTAAACTTGCCAGTGAAACGAGGTTATTTGATATTAGTTCTTTAGATGAATGGAGAACCGAAGCTTATGAAAATGCCAAGTTGTTTAAAGAAAAAGTTAAAAGATGGCATGATAAGAGAATTCAAAAATGGGAGTTTAATGTAGGTGACCATGTTCTATTATACAATTCTCGTTTAAGATTTTTTGCAGGAAAACTTCTCTCTAAATGGGAAGGACCGTATATCATCGAAGAAGTTTATCGCTCCGGAGCCATCAAAATAAACAACTCCGAAGGCAATAATCCGAGAGTGGTTAATGGGCAAAGAATTAAACACTATATCTCAGGTATGCCCATTAATGTTGAAACTAATATCATTGAAACAATTACACCGGAAGAGCACATAGAAGAAATCTTCCGGAACGCTCCAGAAGCCTGAAAAGGAGTAGGTATGTGGTACGGTAAGTAAACCGACTCCAAAACTTCTATAAAAGTACTTTCTGTCCATTTTGGAATATATAAAAAATTAAGAAAATAATAAACAGTCCGAAAAGTGCACAAGGAGGCGACAAGCTTGGGGGGCGCGCCCTACCCCCCAGGGCGCGCCTACCAGGCTTGTGGCGCCCTCGTGGACTTTCCCGACTCCATTTTTCTTCCATATTACTTGTTTTGCACGGGAAAAATTCATTATATGTACTCACGGGTGACCACCGCATCGCAAGTTTCTCCTCTGTTCTTGTTTCGGGCTATTTTTCTTACAGATCTAGACCTCTATGGCTCCCCAAAGACTCCGTACCAAGCACTAGATTGTTCAACCTTCACCCGGCAAATGTCCTTTCAGCGAAGTATATTATGAGTGGTCGTCCGGAGAGGAGGATATTGCTATGGAGGAGGAGCCGGGAAAGGTCTTGGAGGACCGGATTCAAGGAGAAGAAGATCAAGCCATGCACAAGAAGGAACCTACAGAAAAGGGAGATTCGTGGCAGACTCTTTATGATAAATTTCCTCCATCTAAAATTGATACACTAAATTTTTTTGAAGCAATTTGTGCTCAGAATACTTCGCTTACTCATGAAGTTATTGTGTTAGAAGAGCAGAATCATGCCCTTCGAAGGATCAATCGTAATCTGGAGTACTTGTTAAAGCTAAAGGACAAGCCCACCTCATCACCACTATCACCCAAGAAGAGATTTGAGTACATGGGTATGGGCACCACCTTTGGCTTGTGCCAAACTTGGGGGAGGTGCCCTGGTATCGTATCACCATCACTTTTTCATCATCATCATTATCTATTTTAGTTCGATCCTTAGTTATTTCGTGATTTAGAAGAATAAAGTTTTGGTATGATTTAGTTTCGAGTGCTTGCTTTGTGATCTATCTATCTAAGTAATCGTGTGTGAAAGTTATATAATAAAGACTAGTTTGAGTTGAGTGTTTTGCTTTTGATGATCCAATCTTAGAAATAAATAAAGAATAAAAAGTAAGATCATATGCTAATCCCATGGGAGTCATGACTTCACATAAAAGAAGTATAATTGATAAAACTTGTTAGAAGTTGACAAACATAGCATTGGTGATTGTTGCAATTCATGAAAAAGTAATAAAGGAAGAGCTGTCTCACATATAAATACACTATCTTGGACATCTTTTATGATTGTGAGCCCCCATTAAATATTTTATGTCAAATAGTCGACGTTGGACAAGGAAGACAAAGTAATGGGTTATGTTTTCTTATATTCACATAGAAGTTATATTGTTTTGGATCCTTTAACATGTGGTGTTTGCCCCTATCTTTTGCTAGCCAAAATTCTGTACTAAGTAGAGATACTACTTGTGCATCCAAAAAACCTTTAAACCCAGTTTCATGCCATGAGAGTCCACTATATCTACCTATGGATTGAATAAGATCCTTCAAGTAAGTTGTCATCAGTGCAAAGCAATAAAAATTGCTCCTAAACATGTATGAACTTTTATTGTAAGGGAAAATAAGCTTTGTACGATCTTGTGATGGTGGGGAATAAAAGCGACATACTGCATAATAAAGGTCGCTATCACAAGGGGCAATATAAAGTGACGTTCCTTTACATTAAGAGCTTGCACATCCAAAAATAAAAAGCGCATGACAACCTCTGCTTCCCTCTGCGAAGGGCCTATCTTTTACTTTATGTATTTACTTTCATGCAAGAGTTAATAGTATTCTTCTCTATTCTGTTTTTATTTTCTCTATTGGCAAGCATCATGTGGTGGGGATTGATCCAGGCATATATATCCCGTTGGATGTAGGTGATCATGAGTTATTATTGTTGACATTACCCTTGAGGTAAATACGTTGGGAGGCAAAATTATAAGTATGTCGTGAGTGTCAGCAATCATAGAAGACTAAATGATAGTTGAGTATGTGAACTTGCTAATTAAAACTCTTACATAGACTCTTTCTGACAATATGATGAATTGCAATTGCTTCAGTGACTGAGATCATAGTTTGTTAGTTTTCAATTTGGTTTATGGTTCATACTTCAACTTGTGGATGAACTGTCACTTTTTCATGAGAAGTTGTATGATGATATATTGCTATTATAATAAAGATCATGATGCTCCGTGTCCGTATTTTATTTTTTATCGACGTCTCTCTCTCTAAACATGTGGTCATGATTATCGATTTTGACTTTCGCTTGAGGACAAGCGAGGTCTAAGCTTGGGGGAGTGGACACGTCCAATTTGCATCATGATTTCCTACTAATAATTATTATGTTCTTGATCATTATTTCACTTTATGGTACAATTCTTATGCCTTTTCTCTCTTATTTTGTAAGATTTATAGGAAGAGGGAGAATGCCGGCAGCTGGAATTCTGGACCTGAAAGGGGTGAAACAGAGCTAGCTATTCTGCACAACTCCAAATGACCTGAAAATTTATGGAGAATTATTTTGGAATATATAAAAAATACTGGCGAAAGAATCAACCGAAGGGGGCCCACCAGGAAGCCACAAGCCTGGGGAGCGCGGCCTACCCCCTTGGGCACGCCCCCCTAGCTTGTCGGGCCCCTGGCAGGCCTCTGGCCCCCTCCTTCCACTATATGAAGCCATTTTCCCTAGAAAAAAAAATCAAGAGAAGACTTTCGGGATGAAGCGCCACCTTCTCGAGGCGGAACCTGGGCAGGAGCTATTTTGCTCTCCGGCGGAGCGATTCCGCCAAGGATAATCCCCTCTGGGAGGGGGAAATCGAAGCCATCGACATCACCAACGATCCTCTCATCATGGGAGGACCAATCTTCGTCAACATCTTCACTAGCACTATCTCATCTTAAACCCTAGTTCATCTCTTGTATTCAAACTTTGTCTCAAAACCTCAGATTGGTACCTGTGGGTTGCTAGTAGGGTTGATTACATCTTGTAGTTGATGCTATTTGGTTTATTTGGTGGAAGATTATATGTTCAGATCCTTAATGCTATTTAATAACCCTCTGATCTTGAACATGAATATGATTTGTGAGTAGTTACTTTTGTTCTTGAGGACATGGGAGAAGTCTTGTCATAAGTAATCATGTGAATTTGGTATTCGTTCGATATTTTGATGCTATGTATGTTGTGCTTCCTTTAGTGGTGTCGTGTGAACGTCGACTACATGACACTTCACCATCTTTGGGACTAAGGGAAGGCATTGTGGAGTAGTAATTAGATGATGGGTTGCTAGAGTGACAGAAGCTTAAACCCTAGTTTATGCGCTATTCCGTAAGGGGCTGATTTGGATCCATATGTTTCTTGCTATGGTTAGAGTTATCTTAATTCTTCTTTCGTAGTTGCGGATGCTTGCGAGAGGGGGTAATCATAAGTGGGAGGCTTGTTTAAGTAAGAACAGCACCCAAGCACCGGTCCACCCACATATCAAATTATCAAAGTAGCGAACGCGAATCAAACAAACATGATGAAAGTGACTAGATGAAATTCCCATGTGTCCTCGAGAACGCTTTGCTTATTATACGAGTTCGTTCCGGCTTGTCCTTTGCTATAAAAAGGATTGGACCACCTTGCTGCACTTTTGTTACTGTTACTACTTGTTACTTGTTACAAATTATCTTGCTATCAAAACTATCTGTTACCGCTACTTTCAGTACTTGCAGAGAATATCTTTCAGAAAACCGCTTGTCATTTCCTTCTGCTCCTCGTTGGGTTCGACACTCTTACTTATCGAAAGGACTACGATTGATCCCCTATACTTGTGGGTCATCAACCCTCGACTCACAACTGGGCTCGTAGTTGTCCTAGTTGCAAGTCCACCATCGACTTGCAACTGGGCATGTGTTTTGTTTTTCATCCCAGTTGCAAATCCACGCATGACTTGCAACTGGGCTTGTAGTTTGTCATTTGTCCCATTTGCAAGTCCACCCTCAACTCGCAAATAGGATCGTAGTTTTGTGTAGTTGTCCCAGTTGCAAGTCCGCCCTTGACTCACAACTAGGCCTATTGTTTGATTCATCCTAGTTGCAAGTCCACCCTTGACTTGCAACTGGGCTCGTAGTTTTGTAGCTGCCTCAGTTGCAAGTCCACCCTCGACTCGCAACTAGGTCCATAGTTTTGTTGTTGTCCCAGTTGCAAGTCCGCCCCCGGACGCGCAACTAGGCCATTTGTTATGCCAGTTGCAAGTGCACCCTCGACTCGCAGCTGGCATCGTAGTTTTGTGTAGTTGTCCCAGTTGCAAGTTCATCCTTGACTAACAACTAGGCCATAGTTTCTTTTCATCCCAGTTGTAAGTCCACCCTCGACTCGCAACTTCGGCCATGGTTTTGTTGTTGTCCCAGTTGCAAGTAAAGCCTCTGACTCACAACTGGGCCATTTATTTTCATCCCAGTTGTGAGTCCACCCTCGACACACAACTGATATCGTATTTTGTATAGTTGTCCTAGTTGCAAGTCCACCATCGACTCACGATTAGTCTTGTTGTTTGTTTCATCCAAGTTGCAAGTCCACCCTTGACTCTCAACTAGGCTCGCGCTCGTAGTTTTGTAGTTATCTCAGTTGCAAGTCCACCCTCGACTGGCAACTGGGTCCATAGTTTTGTTATTGTCCCTGTTGCAAGTCTACCCTCCGACTCACAACTAGGCTGTTTGTTTCGCCAGTTGCAAGTGCACCCTCGACATGCAGCTGACATCATAGTTTTGTGTAGTTTTCCCAGTTGCAAGTGCGTATATCCTCGACTCACAACTAGGCCATAGCTTGTTTTCATCCCAGTTGCAAGTCCACCCTCGACTCGCAACTTGGGCCATGGTTTTGTTGTTGTCCTAGTTGCAAGTCCAGGCTCTGACTCACAATTGGGTCATTTGTTTTCATCCCAGTTGCAAGTCCACTGTCGACTCACAACTCGCATCGTAGTTCTGTGTAGTTATCCTAGTTGCAAGTCCACCCTTGACTCGCAACTAGGCCTGTTGTTTGTTTCATCCCAGTTGCCAGTCCACCCTTGACTCACAACTGGGCTTGCGCTCGTAGTTTTGTAGCTATCTCAGTTGCAAGTCCATGCTCAACTCGCAACTGGGCCCATAGTTTTGTTGTTGTCCCTGTTGCAAGTCCACCCTCCGACTCGCAACTGGGCTGTTGGTTTTGTCAGTTGCAAGTGCACCCTCGACTCACAGCTAGCATCGTAATTTTGTGTAGTTGTCCCAGATGTAAGTCCATCATCGACTCGCAACTAGGCCATATATAGTTTGTTTTATGCCCAGTTGTAAGTCCACCCTTGACTTGTAACTTGGGCCATGGTTTGTCGCAGTTGCAAGTCCAGCCTCCGACTCACAACTGGGCCGTTTGTTTTCATCCCAGTTGCAAGTCCACCCTTGACTCACAATTGGCATCGTAGTTTTGTGTAGTTGTCCCAGTTGCAAGTCCATCCCCGACTCGCAACTAGGCCCATAGTTTATTTGTCATCCCAGTTGCAAGTCCACTCTCGACTTGCAACTAGGATTCTAGTTTGTTTCTTAAAATTCATTTCATTTTCTTTTTCTTTTTTTCCATTCCTTTTTATTTTTTAATTATTCCTAAACCTTTTTGAAATCATGAATATTTAGAATTTTGTGAACATATTTTTTTTATCGGCAAACATTTTTTGGATCTGCACACAAATTTTGGATATCGTGAATATTTTTTCTAATCCATGAACATTTTTTGAATGTACAATCAATTGTTTAGTATGTGTTTTAAAATAATTTAGTGCATACTATAAAAATGTTCACCATATATTAAAAAAGTTCATCGTATCTTAAAAGAGGTTAAGTGTGTTCTAAAAAATGTTCAGTGCAAATTAAAGAAATGATCATTCTGTATAATTAAAAAGTTCATCATATATAAAAAAATTCACTGTATATAAAAAATGTTCAATCTATACTACAAAAAATTAGTGTATATTCAGAAAATGAGCATCATATGTTAATGGATTGTTCACCGTATATTAAAACAATTTTGGTATTCGTTAAAACAAATCAAATTTGAAAACATTTATGTAAATTCATGGTATAAAATATAAGAGTGAAAAACATAAAAATGATAAGGCAACAAAAAAAAAGCTTTGGTGGCCTACTAAAGCTAGAGATCAGAGACATACTTGTAAAAGTATGCTATCATCAGACGCAAAAGCTAACAAATCGATCTGGCAAAAGAAAAAATCGTTGTTAGCACTATTTGGAGCTAGCGATCAGATTTTTATTCAGGAAAAGCTAGCGATCAGACATTTTTTTTTTCTTGAGGGGTAGCTAGCGATCAGATATAGGTATAGGCCGGCCACCCAGGCGGACGTGTGGGGCGAGCTGGTTTTTTGTTTTGGGCTTTGACAAATTAAATCAAACAAACAAGACAAACAATGAGAAAATGAGGTGGCGCTGACATCATACTTAGATGTGACATTGTTATGTCACATCTTGATGACCGCTAGACAAACCCTATCTTCCAATCTCCACCTTTGACCTGATGCGCAAAAAAAAAAAAATCTCCACCTCTAACCTGCATCGAAATTTGTAAACTTTTCGAGGCGGTGTACCGAAGCAAAACTCGGTTTGGGTTGTGATTTTTCTTCCGAGATTTTCCGAAAAACTGAATTTCGACCATTTCGCTCGTGGTACAAATTGCAAACCGAAATTCAAAACCTTTGCTTGTGGAGAGAGGGGAGTGATACTGCCACCTAGAGAGCGCTTCTTGGACATGGTGCACCGGTTGCCGGTTGTAGTGGATACATCCTCCTATAGTTGTACTAGCTAAATTAAATGACAGCCACATAGTTGAAACCACAAGTGTGGTCCAACACTTGTCGCCAGAGGCATGCTCCTCTTTCCGAAAGCCATTCCAAACCATGCATGCAGCGAGACGAGCCCTCGACCATCGAAAGAGATGGCAAACAACCAGTATATAACCCTACGCATTGTCACCTTTCGTCCTCACTCCCAACAGGAAGAGAGACACATGCACCAGGAATCAATTAGCTCTCAGCGTCAACCATGGCCGGCCTGCCTCGCTTCGTCGTGCTCCTGCTCCTCGTCTTCGTCGCCCCTGTCGCCCAGCCCACCCCCTACAGCGACAACCTCCAGGACGCGTGCAACAAGACGTTGTTCCCCAAAGTGTGCATCCAGTCGCTGACGACCAACCCGGAGACCCGGACAGCGGACGCGCGCCGGCTGGCCGAGCTGTCCGTGAACGTGGCCAAGGAGGCGGGGACCAAGGTGGCAGCGTTCGCTCACCAACAGCTCAACGGTGTCAAGGAGGACATCCTGTTCAAGTGCCTCGACAGCTGCTCCGACGACATTGAAGAGGCGGTGGCGCACCTGAGCGGCCTCACCCGCGAGGTCACCGACAACAAGTTCCTCGAGGTCAAGTCGTGGCTGTCCGCGACGCTGGGCGGCTCATCCACCTGTGAGGAGAGCTGCAAGGACGCGCCCGCCAGCGATGCCAAGAACGCCGTCGTAACCAAGAGCATCGAATTCGAGAAGCTGCTCCGCGTCACGCTCGACCTCATCACCGAGGCCTCCGGATCCATGTCAGCGTCCGGCTCCATGTCCGGCGACGTCGCGGTGCCGCCCACGGCGTGGGACGGCAGCGCTTCAGGATCCTACGGTGCCAGCGCGCCGGACTCCTACGGTGCCAGCGCACCTGAGTCGTCCGGGACCGGGAGTGCCAGCGCGCCGAGCTCCGAAGCACCATCCAGTGATGTGTCGGCGCCCTCGAACACACCATCCTCCGAGGCACCGTCAGCTGATGCGCCGGGCTCCTACGGCTCCAGCGCACCGAGCTCCGAAGCACCATCCAGTGATGCGCCGGCGCCCTCGAACGCACCAACCTCTGCGGCACCGTCAGCTGACGCACCGGGCTCCTACGGCTCCGGCGCGCCGAGCTCCGAAGCTCCATCCAGTGATGCGCCGACGCCCTCAAACGCACCAACCTCCGACGCACCGTCAGCTGGCGCGCCAGGCCCCTCCTATGGCTCTGCCAGCGGGCCAGCTGCCGATGCACCGTCGCCATCCCCATCGGACGCCGACGCGCCGTCTCCCGGGTCTGCCGACGCGCCATCACCAGGGGCTGCCGGCGCACCATCGTACGGGGCTGCCGGCGCCCCGTCCCCGTCCGACGCCGGCGCTCCTGATGCCGATTCACCAGCATGAGAAACTCGTGCCCGGCCGGTTGATGCTTTGGTGCCTAGGCTGAACTTTTTGTAATTGTAGGGCTCCCGTTCTCTCGTGCTGCTGTGCGCGCGAGAAGATGTTGATGCATGCGCTTGTGGTCTTTAGCATGTGTTTGGTTGAGGAACCAAGTAGAATAGAATGTCACGGCCCCAGTGTAATGGGTCGACTTTGTTTGCTGTTTTTTTATTTATTTGTTCATGGTGGGTGCAATGCACCCGGTTTGTAGCCAGTACTTTCCTAGAATGGAATTGTTCCACCTCACTGTTTGGTTGGAGAGTCTAAATGCAAGAAATTTGTTTGAGCTCACGTCATGGTAACCTCTCATATGTATATCGCACATAGTATATGGCCAAAATCTATCATCAGTATCGAACTATCAATATAAGCACACAGATCAAGCATATACCTTGAGTTGGTTGAGAAAGTCAAACGGAGAATTCAGTAACAATCTCATCATATAAAGAAAATATTTAACACCAAAAATAGTTTGTCACTTGATCATTTCCCAAGTGCATAACCTCTGCTTGGGACCCCGGCGCCTTTGCACGGGGAGAAGGATGACGGGCGGCAAAGCGGGCGTCTAGAAAAGAAATACAAAGCATGCAACATCCCGACATCTAGGCACGCGGGACATAGGTTGCTGGAGGATTTTCGTGAGCTTCCGGAGGTGAGCAAAGCGAGGGGCGCTGAGCAAAATATGAAATCACACTTGGACATGTACAAAAAACTGCTCTCATCACATGTGATCTAGGCGTTGAGCACTTTGGCAGGCATCACAGCGAAGTCGAAGATAGACCTTTCATAATATTTTTCCATACAATAATATTAGCACATGATGCTTCTAGGTTCATACAGAAGAGCCATTCAATATGGATGGTTTCTCTTCAGCGAGCGGTGGTCAGTTTGGTTGCACTTCAGCCACGCCTAATTGCTTTGGGCCTGGCGCTTCGGTGACTGGCTCTGACGATGTCCCTCGATGTTGCATTTGTCTTGTCTTTATCCCCAAGCTCTAGTTTTTTTTCATTTTTTCTTTTCTCGGTTTTTGAGTTTTCATTCGATTTTCCCTGATTAACTGAGAATGTTAGATTTGTGTACGGTTTTTCTTATAAACTGGACCATCTCTCTTCTTCTTAATGAAATGCAAGAATCCCCAGCCCTTGCGATGAGGTTTCTCAAAAAAACGACAGGATATGCGGAGATTTGGTGGGCCGGGGAGAAGTGACAAGGGGGTGAGAGACGCGGAGGCTGTGAAAGAGAACGAGGTAATTCCTCGGTGGAACGAGCATGTTCGATAAAATATTCCATTCGGGGGAACTAGTTGGTTCCAGTTTCACATCTCTAACCAAACACAAGAATGAGAGTTAGGTGTGGATCGAACCCGCTCCATTGCATCCCATCAACCAAACCAAAGACACCCTAAATAGGCACGTAGGATGGAGAGGGAGGGGCAGGTGGGGAGGGTGTAGTAATGAGGCAAGCGTAAATATTGTAGTAAATAATTTTTTTCCGAACCTGGAGGAGTAAATACGTTGCTTGTGTTTAATATGCTTCCTTTTACCTAGCAGAAAATAAAGACGGGGCCTCTAAATTCTAGACCCGAGCGGGTTAAAGCTCAGCTTTGGAAAAGGCCCATATACACAGTGGCGGAGCTAGACAGAAACCAATGGGGGGGGGGGGGGGGGGGGGGGGGGGGGGAACGTAAATGACAAAGATCTGGGAAGGCAAAAGGCTAATTTTTCCTTCATCTAGGCCCTTCAAATAAAAATTTCTTCAGACTTTCTCCAAAGCTGGGGCGGGGGGGGGGGGGGGGGGGGGGCAGTGGCCCCCCTGGTTGCAACATAGCTCCGCCACTACATATACACATGGTTTCGTGGTCAATCGACCGTGAGCTAATATGCACGCAAACAAGAATAAAAAATCGGGGCAAGTAGAGCAACACTTTTGCCCCTAACGAATATACCTGAAACATGGGCCTATTAGGTACAATGAAATTGTGTCCTAGCAAAAAAGGTACCAATGAATGTGGGTAATATAAATTGTTTGACCAAGTAACATAATTTGGAATGAACATCATAAAAACCAAAATACAAACTAGGCAGTTAAGTTGGGACAATTTGAGGAAAACCCTAATTTTCAAAAAATAAATAAATATGTTGTGACTATTTTGTGCGTTACTGAATCGTCTCCCGAGATAACAATAGTGTTGAAATTATACAAATGTTGTAGCGTGAAAGCTCACCTCGACTCCAAATGTTTCGTAACAAAATAACCCCTTGAAGGCTCATCTTGACCCAATTCTTGTTAGAAGGAAAAACTTTGACCCCAAGCTCCACACTTAGCTGGTTCGATTAGAGTTTAACAATTCACAATTTCACTAGTCGATAAAAGGCAACGTTGTGAAGCACTTTCATATCAATAATGGCTAACAAATTTTCAGAGAGTACGCCAAATTCAAATAAACTGCTTAGGCTTGGAAGGCAACGGGAATTACTCTTTAGTAGTGTTCATTTATCTTTTTGTAAAAAAATCTTACAACTATGCATGGAACCAACTTACGGACCAAGCTCTCCACTAATCTCTCTCCCCTAGTTTCCAATGGCCTCCCTTTGATTTCCAACCATATTTGGACACCTCATCTCATATCTTTAATCCCGACCCGTATAACCCTCACAGGTGTAGCGTCTGCCTTTGCATGATGTACCAGTAGTATCCTTTCGTTTAGCGAATGTGTATTTATCAATGGAATAAAAAAAATTAGGCCACAGCCAGATTTTTAGCTGGCTGTCTATTATGTCCTTTCTATGTTTATAGAGCACCCCAAAAAAGCTGAATAGGTCTCGCACCGATTCATATGGCCATGTTTTCTATTAAATATGTCTCTTTTCATTTGCTCATGCATCTGTATGATGTACCTTTTAGTAAATATGTCTCTTTTCATTTGCATGTGCATCGAAGTACATCAAAGAAGATCAACACGGGAAGCTTGAATTTATCGAGCGAATTGCATCCCGAATCAGGGCTCAACTCCCCTGACATCCTGCGGGTGCAAGTAGGTCACCGGCAGGTGGGGCAACGTGCTTCCAGGTCCACATGTCAGTGGCCCAACTAAATCCTACAGTACATCAAGGGATCCATGTCCCCGAATCAGTACTTGGCAAAATTTGGTTTACATAGGATCTAGTATTCTGCAAAATTTGGTTTACATAGGATCTAGTATTCTCTACCCCCCCCCCCCCCCCCCCCCCCCAAAAAAAAAGGATCTAGTAGCTAGTAGAGTGTGCTCTGTTACATCTTCTGTCTTGAATTCATCTGGCATATTTGCATCTATGCGTATGCATATTTCTCGAATTCAACATGCATATTTGCATAGATGCCAATATATATTGGTGGGACTACGCCATGTCAATGCGTATTTGCATTGCTGAAAGCGTACATATGTGAAATCAGTTCGGGACAACAAACACACCAAGCCACAAACATCATGAAACACACCTAGTATCAGGTTGCGGTCAAGATCTAACTCCACAGGCACCTGCGCGACCAATAAGCCTACCACAGCCCGTGAAGCTGCCTAGAGAAACATTGCCAACACCACCGACGCCACCCTCTTCGAAGTACCTCCCCACGCCTCTTCCGCCGTCTCCAAATTGCACTGTGTGGCTGGTAAAGACGTTGTCGCCGTTGTTGCCAAAGCCCTCGCCGTAGCCGCCGAAGAGGTTCTTCTTGCTTCCCATGCCCACGAAGAGGTTCTTCTCATTTGCCACGTCGCCAAGTGTAACTGGCACGGTCCTGTTCGCTGCCACGGCATGCACCGCCAGCATGAGGCAGAGCAGGAGTAGGAAGGTGACAATGCCAGAGCACTTTTTGACCATGCATGGCTCTAGATTCTACATTTCTACTCGCTCTTTGGTGTGTTGTCCGTCTAAGATGTGTTTTTTACGGCTTGTGCATCTAAGATGTTGCTACCGCTCCACTTGTGGCGGGGTGGAGTTTGCCGTTTAAATAGGCGGAGACGAGTACGAGACTCGGAGAGGCAGGGGCAAATGGAGGATTTAAATGAGGTGAGTGCGAGTCCGGCGTGGGGTGCTGACGCTGTAGTGAATGTTTTTGTTTAGGAATCAGAAGAAGTAAATTTCCTAGGAGTGGAGGACTGAAGGTACCCGAAACTCTGTTGCTAGTGTTTACTCTGTTTTTTTTCACGAAAATGAAGACTGAGCTTATATATTCTGGACTCGAGCGGCCAAAGCTCAGCTTTGAAAAGGACGTAACGGCCAACCATTTTGGTGCCAAGTACTAAAGTTTTTCGAGAGAGATTCTTTTATGGTTGTCCAAATGAATCGGCATGCCTTTTAACTGCATCTACACACGCTTGTCTTTTTTTGAAAGATCCAGCGGTTGCTGGCTTCATTGATTTAGCAGAAAGGAGCGGGAACAATGTCTGAGGGGAAGAAAAAAACGGAAGAAAAGGCAGGGTGACCCTATGTTGCTATCTCGCTATCCTATCCCCCGAAAGGGGTCTCTATATCTCTTGCTCCCGCCAGGCACCACTGGTCCATATTGACTCTGATTGCATCGATCACCGCTGACGAGCTTGGGCACTTATTTCTGAAAACGGCTGTGTTTCTTGTTAGATTTGTGTCGAATATTATTGTACAAGGTAGGTTACAGTTGGACTTGGAGTCGTACGGTGTGTACACAGGATATGAAGTTGTGTCCAAGTATGACACTTGTATCTTAGGCCTCTTATATAATGAGGGGTAAACACACGATGTAACCTATGCCAACATAATAGCACAGGCACGCGGGGGAGTCAGCGTGTCTGTTGGCGCCCGGGCGGCCGGGGTGCGGTATTGTAGCGGTATCATGGGGAGGAGCGCCCGTAGTCAGGCCTCGGGGATGTAGCCATATCGGTGAATCTCGTTAACAAATCTCGGTGTCCTGCCTGGTGTGATTGCTTGGTCCTCGGTAGATCGACGGTGACCTCGGATTAATTCTAACAAGTGGTATCAGAGCTAGGTTATCTGGAGGTCGGAGATTGATCTAGATGAGGCCGTGGCTGCGGAAAAGGTCGACGACAGGCGGCACGTTTGGGTGGCAGCGGATGTTGCCGGCAGTTTCAGTCGCGGAAAGTCTCGGCCAGTACAGCAGCGGCGGCAGGAATCAGAAGCAATCGCAATCGGCGGAAGCAACGAGATTTTGTGGGGAAAAAATCGATCTCGGCGAGATGCTTATGCGGCGGCGTGTTAGATCGTTTCGATCCGATCGGGAGTGGGATGCGTCACGCGTGCAAACAGCAGCAGCGTAACGGAATTGGAGCAGTGCGAGGTGGCGGCCTGTACGTGGTGAGGCCCAGGCAGGGCTGAGCTGCGTGGGATCTGGGCCTGGCCGAACTTGCAGTCCGACAGAGGGCGTGCGGCCCAGGCAGGGCGAGGCCAGGTGCTGCTGAAGGGGGAGCTCCTATTCGCCGCTCACTGCAGCAAACAGACGCGGTTTCGCACAAGCGGGTGTCCAACTGGGCCGGCCCATGAATATAGCGAACGACAGAGCGCTGTAGCTAAAAAAAAAGCCGCCCTCGCGGGAATTCGAAACCAGGACCTCATGCTATACCTGACGTGGTACTACCAGTTGACCTAGTATTCGTTACTGATTCTATAGCAGCGCCATGCTTAAAGAACCAACCCGCAGCGCAGATCCAAATTATATCTTGAATTTCAAAAGCATTTTTTATTGAAAAAAACAAAGGGATCTGTGAAACACAAACAAATTGCTAATTTGCGGACAAAATTTTAAAAATGAAATATTTTCGAAAATCAGGAACTTTTTTTTTAAACGGGAACATTTTTTGAAATTCGAAGACAGAATTTGAAAACGTGAACATATTTTAAAAAATGTGAAAACAAGAACATTTTTTGAATTTGTGAATAAAAATTTGAAACTGAACAATTTCGAAAGTCCTGAAAAAATGAAAACATGCACATTTTTGAAATTTGCGAACAATTTTTGAAAATGGGAACATGTTTTGAACCGCCCGAACATTTTTTGAAATTTGTGAACAAAAAATTGGAACTGAACAATTTTGAAACTCCAGAAAAAATGAAAACGTGCACATTTTCGGAAATTTGCGAACAATTAAAACGGGAATTTTTTTTTGAAACATGAATAATTTTTTAAAAAAATTAACATTTTCTGAATTTATGACCAAAATTTGAACTCACGAACAATTTTTAAAATTTCGGAAATTTTTTCAAAAATGTGAAAAAATTTGAAGAAAGAAAAAATAAACTTGAAAAAGAAAAGAGAAACAAAAAAACAAACAGAAAAAAGGAAATAGAAAGAAGAAAAAGAAACATAAAAATGACAAAAAGAAAAGGGAAAAACGAAAGGCGAATATGAAACTCCTGAACAAAATTTGAAAATGTTAAACATTTTTTAAAATTTGTGAACAATTTTTGAAACTGGAAAAATTTTGGAAACTCCTGAAAAAATGAAAACATGAACATTTTTTTAAATTTGTGAACAATTTTTCTAAATGAGAACATTTTTACAACGTGAACATATTTGAAATTATGAACAAAATTTTGAGAATGCGAACATTTTCTGAAATTGTGAACAAAATTTTGAAAATGTGAACATTTTTGAATTTGTGAACATTTTTTGGAAAATGTGAACAAATTTTGAAAAAGAGAACACTTTTTGAAATTCCTGAACATTTTTTGGAAAGTGTGAATTTTTTTTGAAAAAGAGAACACTTTTTGAAATTCCAAACAATATTTGAAATTTTTGAACAAAATAAACAGGAAAACGAAAAAACAACAAAAAGAAACACAAAAAATAAAAGAAACAGGAAAAACGAAAAAAAGAAAGAAAAACGAAAAAACGAAAAAGAAAAACTGAAAATCACCAGAAGTAGAAACCAGGAAAAAAACCGGTTCAGGAACCTTCTAGAAGGTTCCCAAAACCGGTAGAAATACTCTACAGAAAAAGAAAACTTCGCTAACAATTGGGCCGGCCCACTGCATAGTTCGCTCGTGCAACCCTGTGCGAACCATCGACACTTCGACGCAGAGAGCGGCGCATAGGGTTTTCCTGCTGAAGGACGCACATAGTGGCTGGCTTTCCTGTGCGAGGCAAGCCGGTAGTAGATCGCTCGAGATGGTGCAAGGCACAAGAAATCAATCAGCGGAAAAATTCATCATGGTGAGAGCCCATCAGAAAGATGCTTTGGCAGCAATCAATTAAAATGACATCGGGTTGTTGGCACGCGAAATCGCCGCGCAACACCAAGATAACCGTCGTGCTTTCGTGACGACGAACGATTGCTTTTCAAGCAAAGCAACAAAGATATCTCGCTTTCGTGGAGAAGAACCGACCGCTTTTCAGCGCAAAACGGCAAAGATCGCCAAACCCTAGGGCTGCTAGGGCTCGGCAGAACGACAGAAAGAAACGTATGTGAAAAGTAGTGTTTGTATTGATAGATCGATTGGTCTTCCTCCTCAATCGGCCGTGACCTATTTAAGGCACGCTGGACTTAGCGTACATGGCATGACTTGGCGTACAGGAATAGAATTCTAAGAAGCTAAACCGAACAGGATTTGTCCTTTGCCCTTATTCGGTTGTTTATAGTCTGTACTACCAGCCCTAGATTCCAAACATGTCACGTACAAATACTCTTAGCGCGACGTAAACCAGGATCTGGGCAGGACTTGTCCCATGTAACTGCCAATCCATGCAAAATACCTGTTGTAACACTTGAGCAATATATCAGCTGATTAGCTTGATCAATAAATTAATTAATTTGGCCGATCATATAAACTATTAGCCAAATTACATAATGAACACATGCCCCCCTGTTTTTGGTACAATTGTATTCACCAAAAACACTATCATATTACCTTAGGACGGTGTCGATAACTTCACCGGCCATATAATTTGTTTAGGGCGATGTCCAAAGAGCACATCGGCCAATTTTTCTTAGGGCGATATCTCAAATAATATATCGGCCAAATTTTCTCAAGCCTCCTGCCACATGCTAGGATAGTACTTTTTTAAATATTTTCCATTGAGAGCTTTGGGCAACTTCTCTCCCTGCAAAGATTGTACAAAATATGAATTTCCAGGAACGATCTCTACAGCCTTATACGGGCCTTCCCAACTCGGCGACCATTTGCCGAATTTCCTATCTTTAGTTCCAATAGGTAAAATCGTTTTCCACACTAAATCTCCTATTTGAAACGATTTCTCTCTCACTTTTTTATTATAAGCCTTAGCTACTCTTAATTTCTCTTTCTCAATTTCTCGCAAAGCTCTTAATCTCTTTTCTGAAATGTCATCTATTCGATCCATCATCAAATCATTATAATCTACAGCCGACAAATCATTTTGTCTGGCCACTCTAAGAGCTTGTAAATTAACTTCTACAGGTAACACCGCCTCCTGACCATATACTAGATCATATGGTGCTACTTGAGTCGCTCCATGTTTAGATATCCGATGAGCCCATAAAGCTTCCGAAAGTACCTCATGCCATCTTTTCGGATGTTCCTCAATTTTCTTCTTTATAAGTTTAATTAAAGTTTTATTGCTAGATTCAGCCTGTCCATTAGTTTGAGCATAATAAGGCGACGAATTTAACAATTTAATTCCCAAAGATTCGGCAAATTCATGGAATTGATGACATAAAAGAAGTACCTTGATCGGTAGTTAAAGTTTGAGGAATACCGAATCTGTGAATAATATGCTCTAAAACAAAACTAATAACTTCCTTATGAGTCATATTTTTCAAAGGAACCGCTTCTGTCCATTTAGTAAAATAATCGGTGGCTACTAGGACGAAGCGATGTTTTTTAGAAGACGAAGGATGTATTTCACCAATAAAATCTAAGCCCCATCCTCTAAATGGCCACGGCCTAATTATGGGATTCAACATAGCCGCGGGCGCTAACTGTACATTACCAAATTTTTGACATGCCTCACAACCTTTATAGTACCGAAAACAATCTTCTAGCAGAGTCGGCCAATAAAACCCCGCTCTTTTTAATAACCATCGCATTTTGTGAGCCGACTGATGTGTCCCACATATTCCTTCGTGCACTTCACCCATAGCTACTTTAGATTGATCAGAATCCAAGCATTTTAAAAATAACCCATCTATTGTTCGGCGATACAACTCGTCATTCAACAAAGTATATTTTAAAGCTTGTCGCCGAATTTTCCTATCTCTCGTTTGACTTGGATCCTTTAAATGATTAACTAGAGGAACTCTCCAATCACTTGGTTCTAAATTATTTGCTAATTCGGTCGTTTGTGACTCATGCACCGAATCTGCACTACATTGTACCGCTAGTTGTTCAACTGTGCTAGGCACAAGTGCACCCCGTGGCAAAGTATCAAACATGATTGACTCATTCCCTACATCAGCATGCATCGGCTTTTTTAATATAAAAAACTTTCCTGTACTAATGTGATAACCAGATGCTTGTTGTGCTAAACAATTAGCTCTAGAATTTTGCTCCCTAGGTATATGATGGATAGTGAATGTATCCAGAGATTTAATTATATCTAAACATTGGTCCAAATAACTATTTAATAATCCATCGAAGCACTGAAATTCACCTTTAATTTGTTGTACTACCAGAAGCGAATCCCCAAAAGCATCTATATCCTTTACACCTATATCAACTAAATTTTGTAAACCAAACAATAAAGCTTCATACTCTGCTTGGTTATTAGTACAAGGATATTCCAAACGGACCGATGTATCATAAACAACATTATTAGGTGAGATTAAAACATTGCCGACGCCTTGTCCGTCCCTACAAACCGATCCATCAAAATAAAGCTTCCATGGGCATACACTAACATAATTAATATTTTCATCATCCTTAATCCTACGATCAACAATAAAATCGGCGATAACTTGACCCCTCATAGCACGCAACGATTCGTATGTTAAATCATATTCTATTAGCGCGTATGCCCACTTTCCAATCCTACCACTAAGAATCGGTTGTTGCAACATATACTTAATGACGTCGGTCTGGCAAGCTACCACACACGTACTAGAAAGAAGATAATGCCGAAATTTGGTACATGCATAGTATAAAGATAAGCATAACATTTCAATAAACACGTACCGACTTTCGGCGTCGAGCAAACGACGGCTTAAGTATGCAATGATGTACTCTTTCCCGCTGTCCTCTTGCGCCAACACCGCACCGATCACTCTATCTTGTGCAGCAATGTATAACCTGAACGGCACACCGGACTTGGGCGCCCGCAATATTGGAGGATTCGACAAGCATCGCTTTATATTATTAAAAGCATCTCGTTGCTCTGCCCCCCAAGTAAATTCGGCCTCATTCTTTAGCCGAAGTAGAGGAACAAACGATTCAATTTTCCCTTGCTTTTCTGATCGGCTTTCAAGCTAGCTTTGATAAATGTAGGCCTCGGGATACTTCCATCACCAATATCAATTTCTTCAAGTGGATCAGCCGATGAGAATCCTTGTCCAAGCTTTTCCATGTCATCAAAATCTTCAATTGTTTCATGCATATCGCTCTTTCCGGAACGATACTCCTCCGTGCGTCTTTGCAGCCACTTAATACTATCATCTTTATTCATCATTTATATAGATAAATCATTAAGCCGAGCTACATTAGCCGGCTGTGCATTTATAGGTACAAAACCATCTCTACCAATACTGATATAATCATAGTCCGATAAATCCCTACCGGTCAAACATCGCATCTCGCCGTGTTGCAAATCAACCGGCGCGTCCGTCAAAGCAATGCATGAAGAATTGTCTGCCTCAATCACCTCCACATCATCATTAACCCACTGAATTAAGCACTGATGTAGAGTAGAAGGGATGCAACAATTTGCATGAATCCAGTCGCGTCCCAAAAGAATATTATACCGGCCTTTGACATCAACAACAAAAAAACGCAGTCGGCAATGTTTTGCTTCCGACTGTGAGTTCCATAGAAATAACACCCTTAGCCTCGGACAATTCTCCTGAGAACCCGCTAAGTCCCATGTTGGTTTTCATTAACTCGCTCTCTTTTCGGTTCAGTTTAGAAAGTACCGAAAGGGGCATAATATTAACACCTGCACCACCATCGACAAGCATGCGACCAATAGGCTTACCATCAATGTGACCCCTGATAAATAATGGCTTTAGGTGTTGTCCATGCTTCTCTGGTTTCTCAAATGTAGCATTTTTTGGACCAAGAACAAGCTCAGCAACTTCAGTCTCGGGCGCGCGAAATTCAGCAGGCAACGCGAACACCATATTAACATCCATATCAGTAGGTGCGTCTCCGTTATTCTCTGAATTTTCAGCAACAATTGTGTCATCTGTATTTTTATTCTCCTCCGCTGCTATGCGCTTCTCCTTCCAAGTCTTTGTGGGTACCATTGGTTTATCTTGATTGAACCATTTGTCACGCTTCTTCTCAGCTATCTCTTCCTTTATTTCCAATGTCCGCAGTCGCTGTACACGCCGTTTCTGAGTGTGGGTAAGTCCCTTTGGGCACCACTGAGGTGCTGGTTTAGTCCCTGGCGCGACCGACTTAATTTTGCTGCCCCCCGAGTCCTTTGGCCTGTACTGGCGTATTTCTGTTTTTCCGGCAAATATTTTATTTCTCGCCGAAAAATTTCTCTGCTGATCATATACGTTACTAGCATTAAATTTCTGGTCGCGTACATTGCTTGAATCCCAACGTATATGTGTACTGATATTAGACTTGATACCTTTGTACGCTCCTGGGCCATAAATTCCCATGACCAAATCAGCTTGTGTACTAGCCGATTTAGGCTCCTGAATAGTACGTGAGGATATAACATCTGGCCGTGCTTGTATGTTAATCCCAGAATTATTCTCTTTCTCAAACTGATTAGACCGGCCAGTTCGCTGTAGCTTCACACCATTATTCTCCTCTGTACCAACTAGTTCTTTTGGGACCGATCCTAGTCCATCAACACTGCTTGCTTCTGTATTATTGGCAACACCTTCATCTAATTGATGTTCCACCACTTTCAGACTAGCATCAAAATCATCTGGACATTTTACTGGTTTAGGTTCAGCACGCTTCACCGGCATCCATACGCGCTTGTGGTCGCCCCTATAGTTTTTGCCCTCTGCATTGCGTACCGGTGATCGACCTCCTCGAATCTCAATGGCGTCACGTGACCTAGCTCCTTCATTAAACCGAGCCCTTTTGTCGTGCATCTCCGGTCTGAACATAGGCCTCGGCGGAATCCACCCCGGCTGAAAATAACCCGCTGGCACTGTAGGATATGGCGCCCAAGGATTAAACCCCCATGGAGGAAATTGCGGATACATAGGAGGTGCACAGCCCCAATATGTCGGCTCCATTGCAAAATATGGCTGCTGGTCATATGAATTTCTTTGCCATCGCTCATGAATGTCAGGTTCAGAAGGAGATCTAGGACGCTTATTACCTCCGAGCCGGTTAAACACATTGTTGGCCTTGCGTGAAGTATATTTTTCCAGCAACATACTAACTGTCGGCTTTGGCCTTGGAGCTTGTTTTATTCTGCCATTAACTTTCCATACTCCTAGTTCTGGATTTTTTGGTTAGATCATCCTTGGAGGAGCACTATCATCAACAACATTTTTCTCTCTTGCGGATTCGGTCTGATCCGACCGAATAAGCATTTTTTTACTATCAAGCTCGACCACATTGATAGGAAAAGGGTCGCTGTCGAGCTTCGTCTTAGAACCTTCTGTAAACGTCAATCGTCCTTCATTGATGGCCGATTGCACCTGTCGACGAAACACGTTACAATCATTAGTAGCATGAGAAAAAGAATTGTGCTACTTACAGTAAGCTCTTCTACCCAATTCTTCTGGAGGTGGAATTACATGACCCTCTCTCACTCTAATTAATTTATTTTGCAGTAACATATCAAAAATTCTATCACACTTGCTTACATCAAAAGTATATTTAATGTCGTCTCTTCTAGCAGGCGTAGGTTTCAAAGCAGAACATGCAAAAGGTTTTGACTTTGGCGCTTGAACCCATTCGGCTACACATATGTTAACATCATCCTCACTAGCCGAATCACTATCATAATCTAAGGCATTAACCGCATGGTTATCTTTCTCTTTATTTCTATTATCTTTAAACCGGCTATATTGTTTAATTTCCTTAGCCCGGTTTTCCTGCGCCAAAGCCTTTTGCAAAACTTGATTAACATCCAAAAACTCCTGCCCTTCTAATTTATCTTTAATATGAGTGAGCAGACCCGAAAAGGCAAGATCAGCTAAATCCTTTTCGGCTATGGTCAAGCTAAAACATCGGTTTTTCACATCTCTAAACCTCCTAATATAATCATGCACATGCTCATTATATTTCTGCCTAACCATAGTTAAATCTGAAAGTCGAAGTTCAGTTTCACCGCTATAAAAATATTCATGAAATTTTTGCTCCAATTGTGCCCATGTTGAAATAGAATTAGGAGCAAGCGATGTAAACCAAGTAAATGCAGTACCGGATAAAGATAAAGGAAATAACTTCACTCTATAAAGATCCAATGTGCCGACCTCACTACATTGTGCTAAAAATTGCCCCACATGCTCAAAAGTTGTTCTACCATCTTCCCCCGTAAATTTAACAAAATCTGGAATTCTAAAACCACGAGGAAATGGTGTCGAGTCAAAATACTCAGGGTATGGTTTTTGATATGCACGTGCTCTACCCTTAGGTTCTAAACCAAATTCTCTAATTATACTAGCAAGTTGATCTTTAAAACTATCATTGGGTTGTGGAGAATTTGTTTGTGGAGCAGGCGGAACGCCAGCACGCGATGAAAACTCCGGCGTAGAGATTTGAGCATGCGATTTTTGCAATGGAGGCCCACTAAAATATGAATCGGGTACCGGCCCATATGGAATCCCGGTACCGATAGCCGGCAGCGATGGTGTATTATATGCTACTATTTGATAAAAAGGTTGCTGCAAATTAGAATTTAAAATGCCACTTCGGTTATTGCTGTTGTAATTTTGTGCAACCGAAGTTGAAACAATAGGAGGAGCAACTCCCGAAACAATATCATTAGCCGAACTGCTAGCATAGTTCCGGCCACCTTGATTATTACTTAAAGGAACGTGAATATGCTGCGCAGCACTAACCGATGCACCTGGTGTGTGCGTATGACCAGAAAGACTAAGTAATCTGCTACTTTCATTAGGCATCGGCTTATTACCAAAATTTTCATCATTAATTTGTAGCACTACTGAACGCACATGACGAGGTATACTATCTTCAAGCTGCTCCTTAAATTCTTCAAATTTATTAACTACAGCTCGAGTAATTGTGCGTGACATGTCTGTTATGTCCGAACCATATTTACTAGCTACGGACACATCAATTAAATGAGCAATTTCTTCGGTTGGCTTTTTTACCTCAGCACCGAGTAGATCGGAAGGACTCGGCGCAACTACCTTTTTGACGACGCCGTTCCTTGTCTTCTGGTATCCGGCCAACTTCAGTTTCATCTTTTCAGCTTTCTCTTCCTCAAGCTCCCGTTCCAACTCGCACCGATCTTCTTCGGATAGATCATCAAGTGTGACGGCGATGCTATTGTCCGAGTTGAGGTCGCTACTGTTCTTGGGGTCGGTGTTCATCGTGTGTCTTTTCTTCTTCTCGTCCCCAGCGGAGTTGCCAATTGTGTTGGCACGCGAAATCGCCGCGCAACACCAAGATAACTGTCGTGCTTTCGTGACGACGAACGATTGCTTTTCAAGCAAAGCAACAAAGATATCTCGCTTTCGTGGAGAAGAACCGGCCGCTTTTCAGCGCAAAACGGCAAAGATCGCCAAACCCTAGGGGTGCTAGGGCTCGGCAGAACGACAGAAAGAAACGTATGTGAAAAGTAGTGTTTGTTTTGATAGATCGATTTGTCTTCCTCCTCAATCAGCCGTGGCCTATTTAAAGCACGCTGGACTTAGCGTACATGGCATGACTTGGCGTACAGGAATAGAATTCTAAGAAGCTAAACCGAACAGGATTTGTCCTTTGCCCTTATTCGGTTGTTTATAGTCCGTACTACCAGCCCCAGATTCCAAACATGCCACGTACAAATACTCTTAGCTCGACGTAAACCAGGATCTGGGCAGGACTTGTCCCATGTAACTGCCAATCCATGCAAAATACCTGTTGTAACACTTGAGCAATATATCAGCTGATTAGCTTGATCAATAAATTAATTAATTTGGCCGATCATATAAACTATTAGCCAAATTACATCATGAACACGGGTGTTGTGTTAGAAGCAGTGCATTACGTGCAGCATGGCTTGGATCAAAGGTTTTTTTTATATGTTAGTACTATTTTGCTTAGTGCACTTCGGCACATGCGTGTGAAGTATTGCAGCTTGTTATTTCCATGGGTCGATCGTTATGGTAGACAAGGATGGAAACTTTGCTGGCACAACAGGGATGTTTGAAGTCGTTGCGGGAAGTCAAGCGTGATAAGATGGAAGTATCATGTGATGAAGAGAATTCACGGAAGATGATTTGGACGCCTGGAGCGCGCCGTGAAGGATCATGCTTACACAGGGTGTTAAGCAATGCATGGAAATATGCGGGCGGAACGACGCCGGGTGGAGCATGGTTGCAGTCGGAAAATTTCGGCTGGGTCGGACTGGACAGTCTGATGGATCGACATGGATGTTGGTCAAAGCAGAAAACGGCGGTGATTTCAGCGACGACGACATAGGAGCGTGATGCTGATGGTGGCCGACTTCTGGGGCGTGGAAACACGTGGTGCAGGCCTGAGGGCTTGTGCGGCTTCGACAAAACTATGGCGCAAATTCAAGGCAGTGTACACATGAGAGCTTGAAGTCGATGAGGCGCGGGGTGGACTGATCATCTACCATGGAGTCATGTTGAAGGTGGAGCTGGAGTCTGGCAGAAGACTTCACTCTGTGCCGATGGAGGGGCTACGGCGTAAGGATCCGGAGAATCGTAGCCTATTTCAGCGGGGTAAAGCGAGAGACACGTGGATCGGACTGGGGCCCAGTGGTCTGATGGAGACGTGATACTCGGCATCGGTCGGTGATGATCGGTGGTTCTCTGCAGTGGGAGTTGAGGCAGTGTGGGTTAGCTACCCGGGAGACTCGACCAGGACAGCAGAGGCTCGACGCGGTGATAGCGGCGAGGTGTGCAGTAAACACGGGACACAGCGATAGACCAAGGCACTAATGGTGAGACATGTGGTCAGACAAAGTGTGCAGGGGTGCTGAAGCAGTGTTGACGAGTACCAGATTCAAGTTGGTGACTGGATCTATCGGTGCTAGTAGATGGACGGAGTTGTCCATGGAGAATCTGAGAAAGTGGCGGAAAGTCTGAAATTGTCAAAAACTGAGAGAGTACATGGCCGTATATTCTGTGGTGTTCAGTGCACATGGCAAAGTGCGGATGATAGGTACAGAAGGAGGCGGAGTGCTATAGTTGTGGGACATGTGAGAGACTATCCGGAAAAAAGATGAGACAATTGCGAATTTGACTCAGAGGGACACAAGGTGACGGTGAAATTCCTTCAAGTTTCAGATAGACGGTCAAGAAAGAGCGATGATGTTGAGTTCAGATAACTCTTATATGTGGCATCCAAGATGTGAGTTGTTCACTTTCACGCAGGTCAGTGATCGGTGTGTGATGGCGTTGAACGGATACTTCAGAAGTTGGGAGCACAAAGTAGAGTAAAGAGGAACTTATTTTTGCTCGAGTGTTGACTGCGAAAAATACAAGAAGACACTATAGTTGCAGGTGGAGTCACGTGGAGTCTGGGAGAAGCAGCTGAAAGGATCGATATGGTTGACTAGAGGGAGGGTGAATAGGCAACTACCAATTTTTAGCTTTTCTTAACAAATTAGGGTTAGCAATAAAATAGGTTGTCTAGATGTGCAACTAGGTGAGCAACCTATATGATGCTAACAACCACAACACAAGCAATCAAGCACAAGATACAACACAAGTAAAGCATGCACAAAGTAAAGGTAAGAAGTAACCACAAGTGGACCCGTTGAAGACGAGGATGTGTTTCCGAAGTTCCTTCCCTTTGAGAGGAAGTACGTCTCCGTTGGAGCGGTGTGGAGGCATAATGCTCCCCAAGAAGCCACTAGGGCCACCGTATTCTCCTCACGCCCTCACACAATGCGAGGTGCCATGATTCCACTAGTGGTGCCCTTGAAGGCGGCGACCGAACCTTTACAAACAAGGTTGGGGCAATCTCCACAACTTAATTGGAGGCTCCCAACACCACCACGGAGCTTCGCCACAATGGAATGTAGCTCCGAAGTGACCTCAACCGTCTAGGGTGCTCAAACACCCAAGAGTAACAAGATCCGCAAGGGATTAGTGGAGGGAATCAAATTTCTCTTGGTGGAAGTGTAGATCGGGGCCTTCTCAACCAATCCCTAAAGAATCAACAAGTTTGATTGGCTAGGGAGAGAGATCGGGCAAAAATGAGCTTTTGGAGCAACAATGGAGCTTAGGGAGGAAGAGGTAGTCTTCTTGGAGAAGAAGACCCCTTTATATAGTGGGGGAACAAAACCAACTGTTACCCAGTTTTTAGCCCGCATAGAGCGGTACTGCCGCCCTGGCGGCAGTGCACAAAGTGCAGTGCAAAAGAGTGCGGTAGTGCCGCCGGAGCGGTACTACTGCTCTCCCCAGCGGTACTACCGCTGGGGTTGCAGCACAGGACACTCGGAGAGTAGGGCAGGACAAAGGAGGAGAGGGACTGCCGCACCAGCGGTACTACCGCTGTGGACAGCGGTACTACCGCCTACGCGCGGTACTGCCGCTCTGTTACCGCTGAGAAACAGGGGAGGGCACGGAGAGCAGCGCCGCGAGCGGAAGTGGCAGCGGTGGTAGGCGCGGTACTACCGCTTACAAGCGGTACTACCGCTCCTACTGCCACTGCTACTGCCGCTTGCCCGGTTGGGTCAAAAAGGGGTCAGCGGTATTATGCCAGTGGGACCACCGCTGAACCCGACACGAAAAATCGTGCCCTGAATCGAGGCGGTAGTACGAGCGGTACTGGGAGCGGCACTACCGCTTACAAGCGGTACTACCGCTGCCAACCGCGGTACTACCGCTGGCAGCTCTCTGAGCACTCCTACGTATCAGAAAGTGAAACTCCAATGAAGCGGAAAGGAACGAAGGGTGCAAATGAAAGTGTGTACGTGTTGATTCCACCCAAACCTTTCCGAAGCGGACCCCCTCTTGATAGTACGGTATTTCCTACGACTCAAGTCCACCGAAAATGAAACGAAGGAAAATAAACCGTCTTCACTCTAATACATCGAGGGGCATCAATCGTCTTGTGCCAAATGATGGAGTATCTGAAATGCTCAATGCACACGATTAGTCTGCAAAAGCATTGTCATCA
Source organism: Elymus sibiricus (assembly GCA_039707655.1). Classification (NCBI taxonomy): domain Eukaryota; kingdom Viridiplantae; phylum Streptophyta; class Magnoliopsida; order Poales; family Poaceae; genus Elymus; species Elymus sibiricus. The sequence continues at coordinate 429,553,929 of CM077672.1, forward strand.
ATCATCAAAACCACTAAGGGAGAAATATGCCCTAACAATCTCCCCCTTTTTGGTGGATTGATGACAACACGGGATTTGCACAAGGGATAAAACAAGATAATAAGCAAACCCAACATCTACAAAATATAGATGGGCTCCCCCTAGATGTGTGCACTATTTAGGTATGCTTTTGGAATGCAAAGCACACACACACTAGGATCAACACTCCCCCTATATTTTATAGACTGGCAAAACTTGCATCAACAACATAAGAGAGATATACAAGGATGCAAGGAATAGCATGTGAGCATAAAGATAGGGCACAAGATAAGCATAATATCTCACAAACTAACATAGTACTTGACATAAAGAAGGATATGGTAGCATATGTCTCACACCATATGACTTAGACTCCAGGTCTCATAAACACAAACCAAAGCAAACGATCGATAAAAGAGTTCACGAGAGAGAAAAGCAAAGCAAATACGACACACTCGTGACTCATCAAATCCCTAAACTCTCTCCCCCTTTGGCATCGAGACGCCAAAAGGGCAAAGAGTGTTACAACGATCACAAGTGATAGCAACGCCGGAGATCCTCATCATCAATACTCCCCGTGGTCGCTCGAGTCCTCGTCAGCAGCAACCGCAGTGGTGGTCTGATCAACATCTGAGTCCGTCCAGTGACAGTGCTGAGTGGTCCACTCCTCCTCATCAGTGATCCGATCCTCTGACCCACTGGCAACCTCGACCCCAAGCTGCCTCATGATGAGCTTGTCACGACCTCGGGATTTCTTCTCTGCCACATGTGCCATGTACTGCCCATGAGTCTCCATAGAGAATAGCTTCTTCATCTTCAGCTTGAGCCGCTTAGCCCAAGATGGCTCCACTCCAGCTGGCTCGTAGTCAGGCTTGTCACATCCTCATCCATAGGAGTCACCGTCTCTGGAACAGGAGTGCCCTAGTTCTCCTTCTATCTCAGTCGAACGATCTCATGAGAGATCAAGTCACCAGTCACAAGCATCTCATCAGGGTAAGTGAAATCCCATGCCTTCTCAATGAGCAACATCAGGCAAGGACCATAGATGGGACACTTGCGCTCAGTGATGGCGGAAAGAAGCTCCGACCACATGATATGAGAAACATCCAAATATTGCCCCGTGTTTGCCTCCTTCTCATTCTGACAGAAGAGCAACAAGTCCACTAGGTAGGAGTGTACCTGATCCAAGTTCCCAATCCGAGGGAAGAGAGTGTGCCTGAAAATGCGATGCAGGATGTCCAGGAAAGGACTAAGCTCATATGTCTTCTTCTGGGTGGTTGGAGAAACCTTCAAAGTGTTGTAGGGCCAGAGAGCAGACTTGTGCGTAGCACCCGCCTCCTTGTGAGGACGGAATCCAATCGGATTGTCAAGCCCCTTATCATCATAGCCCAAAAGTTCCATGAACGCCTTCCACTTGACAGAAAGAAGCTTGCCGTTGGTCATCCAAGTCAGAGTCCTCTCCACATCAGTACCTAGGTGAACCGTGGCATAGAACTGAGCCACGATGTCTGCATCAAAATCCTTGTTGAACTCCATAGCCTTGATAATGTCCAGCTGATTGCACAGCTCAAGAGCCTCTCCAAAGTACGGCATGTCTTTCTGCATATGAGGGATATCAATGGTTCTGACCGACACAAACAGATTCTTCTTCGCTTTGAGCACATCCAGATAGATAGAGCGCTGCTGCTTGATCCAGAAGGGACGATTGACAAGAGCTGGATCTTGCTCGTGACGGTACGGGTTACGGCGGCGAAATACACAAAACTCCTTAGCATTCATCTCAGTCACGGACTTGACCTTCTCCTTTGGCTTGCTTGCAACTTGCTTTGTTCTTTGCATTGGCTGAGCACTTGAAGTTGCACCGGCATCCTCAGAAGTGCGATAGCGCTTGGAACCCCCTGGACGCTTTGGATTCTTGAGACGGGCCTGATGCCCAGCACTGCGATCACCTGGAACCCACAACAAAGAGCGAGGGAAAAGCAGGTGTAAATCATTGCATAAGCCAACAAAAAGGAAACGAAGTGAGTTGAAGGTTGGTACGAGGGAAGTAGAAGTTAACAGCCCTGGGCGGTAGTACCGCCCATCAGCAGCGGTAGTGCCGCCTACAAGCGGTAGTACCGCGCCAGAGGAGCGGTAGTACCACCCGAGGCGAATGTCACCGGTCTGACCATAACCGCGGCTAGATTCGGTACTACCGGGGATGCCAAATTCAAATTCCCTCCAACCAAACTTCAATCCACCTAATCTAGCAGTCTTCTACGTCCTACTCAAGCCTCGATTTGAATAAAAAATCGAAGAATGCCACACGCATTGCCCTAGAACCTAGATTCAAAAAGAAGAACCATAGGAGAGGAAAACGGGGGCAATACCGGCATCCATGGCAAGAGGAGAAGGTGGGGAACGATCCCACTGGACGGAATCGCGGAAGACGGCACGGAATCGGCGGTCCGACGGCGGCCCATCGGTGCTTGTTCGTCGCCTGTGAGAGGAGAGGGTGTGGGAGAGAGAGTCGAATGGGTATGGGGGAGTTGGAACTTCCCCTGCCCGACTCATAACCCCCTCACCCCGCCACAGAGCGGTAGTACCACTCGGAGGAGCGGTAGTACCGCCCCGGTACTACTCCGCGGTAGGAGGCCGGGTAGTACCGCTCGAGTGGTAGTACCAGGGTGCTCAGCGGTAGTACCGCTTACAAGCGGTAGTACCGCCCAGACACCACGGTAGTACCGCACAGACGACAGCAAGCAAGATCAAATAAAAAAATGGCTTATGCAAATTTAGAGAGGTTGAAGATGAGATGGCTTGGGTTGGAGACACGAAACACCAGCAAATGGGAAGAGACATTCCAAGTTCAAAAGAGAGAAAGAAGAGGAGCAAACTTGGAGTGACTCAAAGCACAGACAAAGTCCTAACGACAAAAACTCTCAAAGAGAGGGCGGTGGCCGAAGCCACCTATGTTTGAGTCAATTGGTATGGCACCGCGAAGATTTTAACCTTGGGCCCATGACCAAAACTCATCTTTGAAGCACATGAACCATCAAAAATGGCTAAAGTGAAAGACTTGATCAATTTATATATAATGGGGGGAGGGAGAGTTCATTGAGAGAATAACACTCCCCCTATGTCCATGCCTACATCTTGAACAAGATAATCATGATGAATGTGGTGGGGTGTGACGAGATTCAAGACACGTTGCTCGAATCAATGATATTTAGCTCATGCCTTAACTCGCGAAACCTTGCTTCATCCAATGGCTTCGTGAAAATATCCGCTAGTTGCTCTTGAGTGCCAACATGAATAATAGCAATCTCCCCACGCTTGACGTGATCCCGGATGAAGTGATGGCGAATCTCAATGTGCTTCGTCTTGCTATGTTGCACCGGATTGTAGGAGATCTTGATTGCACTTTCATTGTCACAGAAAAGAGGCACTTTGTCACAAGTGACACTGTGATCCTTTAAAGTTTGCCTCATCCATAGTAATTGTGCACAACAACTTGCGGCGGCTACATACTCGGCCTCGGTGGTGGAGAGAGACACAATTTTGCTTCTTCGAAGACCAAGTCACCAAAGAGCGACCAAGGAATTGGCACCCTCCGAAAGTTGACTTCCTATCCACACGGTCTCCCGCCCAATCCGAGTCTGAATATCCCATGAGATCAAATATTGCTCCTTTGGGGTACCATAAGCCAAAGTTTGGGGTATGAGCCAAATATCGAAAGATTCGCTTGACCGCCACAAAGTGACTTTCCTTAGGCGCGGCTTGAAACCGTGCACACATTCCCACACTCAACATGATATCCGGCCTAGATGCACAAAGGTAAAGCAAGGATCCAATCATGGAATGGTATACCTTTTGATCCACCACTTTACCATTGGGATCAATGTCGAGTTGGCACTTGGTAGGCATTGGAGTCTTGGCCGGTTTGACATCTTCTAGCTTGAATCTCTTGAGCATGTCTTGGTTATATTTGGCTTGGTTGATGAAGGTTCCTTCTCTTCTTTGCTTGACTTCGAACCCAAGAAAGAACTTCAACTCTCCCATCATAGACATCTCAAACTTCTCGGTCATGAGTGCGGCAAACTCATCATTGAAAGCTTTGTTAGGAGAACCAAAGATAATATCATCAACATATAGTTGGCATATGAACAAATTCCCTTTAACCCTCTTAGTAAAAAGAGTGGGATCGATTTTCCCAATTTCAAACCCACGGTCTTGCAACAACTCGGTAAGGTGCTCATACCATGCACGTGGGGCTTGTTTAAGGCCATAGAGTGCCTTATCGAGCTTGTATACATGATTGGGGAACTTGGGATCCTTGAACCCCGGGGGTTGTTTGACATATACCAACTCATTAAGAGGACCATTAAGAAATGCACTCTTCACATCCATTTGTTGCAACTTAAAATCATGATGAGAAGCATATGCAAGCAACATACGAATAGATTCAAGACGAGCAACGGGAGCAAAGGTTTCACCATAGTCGACACCCTCAACTTGGGAGTAGCCTTGTGCCACCAATCTTGCCTTGTTTCGAGTGACAACACCGTTCGTATCTTGCTTGTTCTTGAAGATCCATTTGGTTCCAATGACATTATGATTCTCCGTTGGCCTTGGCACCAATGTCCACACTTTGTTGTGCTCGAAGTTGTTGAGTTCATCATGCATGGCTTCAAGCCAATCCGTGTCCTCGAGCGCTTCATGTACCTTTTGGGGTTCAACACAAGAAACAAACGCGTGATGCTCACAACAGTTTGTTAATTGTTTACGAGTGGTTACCCCTTTTTTCAAGCTTCCATAAACATTCTCCATGACATATTGTTGATGCTTGAGTTTAGAAGCAATCTTGGCGGCACGACGCTCCAATAGCTCCTCCGTAGTCTCTTGAGGAGGATCATCTTGAACATCTCGAGCGTCATCTTGAGCTTGCTCTTGATCATGAGCTTGCCCTTGATCTTGAGCTTGCTTGGTGTCATGATCTTGATCTTGGGCATCATTTGGTGCATCACCATCATCTTGAGGTTGATCTTGCTCTTGATCTTGATCACTTGGTTGAGGGCCTTCGGTTTGTTCTTCGGAAGCGTGTGGGTCGATGGTTGGTGATGGCTCCACTTGCGTAGAGCATTGTCCTTCTCCTTCTGCCACAAGGGGTTCCTCAATGGGGACTATTTGACCAATCCCCATTCTTCTTATGGCTTGGGGAGGAATTTCATCACCTACATCACAAATACCACTTTGCTCCACTTGGGAGCCATTATTTTCATCAAACTCTACGTTACACGTCTCCTCAATGAGTCCATTGGACTTGTTGAGGACACGGTAAGCATGAGAGTTTGTAGCATAACCAACAAATATGCCCTCTTGAGCTCTAGGTTCGAATTTAGACAAACGTGCACCTTTCTTGAGACTGAAATACTTACACCCGAACACCCAGAAGTACTTGAGGTTGGGCTTGTTACCGGTAAGTATCTCATAAGGAGTCTTGTTCAAGCCTTTGCGGAGATAGAGCCGATTGGATGCATGACATGCGGTGTTGATGGCTTCGGCCCAAAAGTTGTACGGAGATTTGAATTCCGCCATCATGGTCCTTGCCGCGTCCATCAACGTCCGGTTCTTCCTCTCCGCTACACCATTTTGTTGAGGGGTATATGGTGCGGAGTATTGATGCTTGATCCCCTCATCACTAAGGAACTCATCCAAGGTGTAGTTCTTGAACTCGGTGCCGTTGTCACTTCTAATCATCAATATTTTTGCCTCATGTTGACGTTGAGCTTCATTGGCAAAGTTGATGACAGTTTGTTGGGTCTCGCTCTTCCTCTTGAAGAAATATACCCAATTGTATCTACAATAGTCATCCACAATCACCAAGCAATACTTTCTTCCCCCAAGACTATCAAAGGATGGAGGTCCAAAGAGATCCATGTGAAGGAGCTCCAAGGGCCTCTTCGAGTAGATGATAGTTGTGGGTCGGTGAGCCGTCTCATGTAGCTTTCCTTCGATACAAGCACTGCAAGCACGATCTTTGGCAAAACTCACATTTGTTAGTCCACGAACGTGATCCCCCTTGAGGAGACTTTGCAAAGATCTCATATTGACATGGGCTAGTCGGCGATGCGAAAGCCACCCCACATCAACTTTAGCCATTAGGCAAGTCGCGGTCTTAGTGGGTCGCTCCGAGAAGTTAACCACATAGAGACCGTTCTCGACATGCCCAACAAAAGCTACTTTAAGAGTCTTGCTCCACAAAAGGGCCACGGTATCAAGGTAAAAGAAAGTGGCAAAGCCCATAAGTGCAAGTTGATGAACGGAAAGCAAATTGTATGCAAGGGTCTCAACAAGCATGACTTTCTCAATTGATAAATCATGAGAAATCACAACCTTGCCAAGACCCAATACCTTAGATGTTGAGGCATCACCGAATTGAACATGGGTGAGCATAGATGAGCTTGGTTGCACGTCCACCACCAAATGCTTGCTCCCGGTCATATGATTTGTTGCTCCACTATCGAGCAACCATTATCCTCCACCGGAAGCAAACTCCTACAAGAGATCAATACTTGATTTTAGGTACCCATTCTTGAATGGGTCCTTTGATGTTAGTAACAAGGGTCTTAGGAACCCAAATAGACCATTCAATGTACTCATAATAAGAACCAACAAATTTGGCATAAACATGCCCATCACTAGCACGGCATAAAACATAAGAAGGGTTAAAGTCGCCGGCTTTGTTCGATGGAGTGTGTTTGTCCTTCTTGACATTTCCACCCACCACCTTGTTCTTCTTCTCCTTATGAGCACCCTCTCCCTTCTTGACAAATACCTCTTTGAGAGGGAGAGGTTTCTTGATCTTGTTGTTGTTCTTCTTCTTTGACTTGGGCACAAACCCAAGTCCCTCCTTTGCCACAACTTCCTTTTGATTGCTCAAAAGTTCGTTGAGGTTCTTCTCGCCTTGTATGCAAGTCACAAGGCCTTTCTCGATTTATTCCTTCAACTTGGCATTCTCCTCCACAAGATGAATATGCTCACAACAAGGGTTAGTATCATGAGCATTATCAATTAGCACAAAAGGAGGTCAAGTGGCTATTTCCTTAGTGAGCTTTGCTTGGAGTTGATCATGAGACTCCTTGAGAGTAGCATGTGCACTTTTCAAGGCCTTGTGAGCCTTGTCAAGTATCTAAAACTGCTCCTTGAGTCTAGCATGGCCAACCCGAAGCTCAACATTCTCAGATTTAAGCACACGAACAAGAACTTGAGCATGATCATGATCTTTCTTTAGTTGAGCAAGATCCACGTTTTGCGACTCCTCAAGAGTCGAACGAAGACCTCGCTCTTCCTCAAGAGCGATGGAAATATCCGCAATCTCATCAGCATAGTCACGATTATGGCCTTCCAAGTTAGTGATGTTCTCCTCGTGAGACTCAATGATATCATTGGCCTCACCAAGTTGTTCCAAGAGGGCAACAAAGTGCTTCTTGGTCTCACCTTTGAGCTTACCCAAGAACTTGTCAAACTCATTCTCATCCACCTTTACCATCACACTATCATCCACAGAATCCAACAAAGAAGGTGTAGTAGTGGTAGTGGTTTTGATGTTGGAGGTTACCTTGTTGATACCTTTGGCCATGAGGCACTTGTCGATGAGGTTCTCATTGGGGGCGCCGAAGAGAGACACCTTGGTTGGGGAAGAGGTGGCAATGGCCACGGTTGCCATTGCCATTCCTTCACCACTTGTATCTTCATCATCATCATCAGAGATGTACTCTTCTTGCGCCACCAAGCCTTTTTGAGGTATCTTCTTGGTGAAGTTATTCTTGTTTGGGAAGGACTTGGCCTTGTCTTTGTGGATGAGCTTGCCACCATTGTCCTCCCTCTTCTCATACGGACAATCCACCACAAAGTGGCTCACATTGCCACAATTGTAGCAAGTCCTTACTCGTTGCTTGCCCTTTGAGTTGTTCTTAGAGAAGTTGGGCCTTGAGTTTCTCTTGTTGCCCCAAAATTGCCTTGACGCAAGAGCCATGTGCTCGTGGTAAGCATATTTGGTGTCTTCGGGGCAACTCTCTTCTTCTTCCTCTTCTTCTTCTTCCGGAATACCCTTGGCCTTCAAAGCAAGGTTGGGTGAGGCTTTCTTTGACCGTTGGACACGAGCTAGAGCATTGTCGGCGGTCTTGTTCATGATGTTCATGGCAATAAACTCATCCAACACTTCACTTGAAGACAAGGTGTGGAAGTCCGGTCTTTGACGAATCACGGAGGACATTGCCTTGTTGAATGGCATGATGGCCTTGAGAAACTTGCGCTTGATCCAATTGTCATCCGTATCCTTGCTCCCATGATCTTGAAGAGCGACCGCAAGATTTGTCAATCTTCGGTAGAGATCCCGAGGATCCTCATCTTCATTCATCACAAATTCATCGGCCTCATCAAGCACCACCTCAAAGTTGGACCGTTGAATGCTTGAGCTCCCCTTGTAAAAAGATATAATGTGTTCCCAACAATCCTTTTCACGGGAGAAGGGGCGCAAGTGAGCTAGATCTTCGGGAGGCACTGCGGATTGAAGGATGAACAATGCGGAGTGATTGTATTGATTGTCCGCCTCTTCTCTTGGAGTGAGGTTGCTTGGATCATGTGGGTAGAAGCCTTGCTCGATGATTCTCCAAAGATTTGTTGAGCTATGATTCAAATGAGACTTGATACAAAAAACCCAATTAGCAAAATCACCCTTCACAAGCTTAGGAGGAGGACCAAGGTTGTTAATATGCAGTGTAGGGACCGGTCCTCCATAGACCGGGGGAGGGGGAACCGAGGCGTAGGTTCCCGTCCCATTCTTACCATGAGGGGAAGAGGTTTGAGTGCCTTTAGCCGCTTCCTTGCCGGAATTGGCCTCCGACACCGATGCGGTGGGATTAACCACAAGCAAAGGATCGGGAGTAGACTTCAACCCCTCAAGGAGTTCTTTAAGCATGGACTTGACCTCGGCCGTCATAGACGTCTTAAGTGAAGCCATAGCTTCATTTAAGTCGTCTCGGGTGACCGAGTTCAACTCCATGGCTTCGGGCACTTCCTCATCCCGATCCCCGTCGTCAACCATACTCTTCGGGTGGTGAAACCCTTAATAACGAGACGAGGCTCTGATACCAATTGAAAGGATTGATATGGTTGACTAGAGGGGGGGTGAATAGGCAACTACCAATTTTTAGCTTTTCTTAACAAATTAGGGTTAGCAATAAAATAGGTTGTCTAGATGTGCAACTAGGTGAGCAACCTATATGATGCTAACAACCACAACACAAGCAATCAAGCACAAGATACAGCACAAGTAAAGCATGCACAAAGTAAAGGTAAGAAGTAACCACAAGTGGAGCCGGTGAAGACGAGGATGTGTTTCCGAAGTTCCTTCCCTTTGAGAGGAAGTACGTCTCCGTTGGAGCGGTGTGGAGGCACAATGCTCCCCAAGAAGCCACTAGGGCCACCGTATTCTCCTCATGCCCTCACACAATGCGAGGTGACGTGATTCCACTAGTGGTGCCCTTGAAGGCGGCGACCGAACCTTTACAAACAAGGTTGGGGCAATCTCCACCAACACCACCACGGAGCTTCACCACAATGGAATGTGGCTCCGAGGTGACCTCAACCATCTAGGGTGCTCAAACACCCAAAAGTAACAAGATGCGCAAGGGATTAGTGGGGGGAATCAAATTTCTCTTGGTGGAAGTGTAGATCGGGGCCTTCTCAACCAATCCCTAAAGAATCAACAAGTTTGATTGGCTAGGGAGAGAGATCGGGCGAAAATGAGCTTTTGGAGCAACAATGGAGCTTAGGGAGGAAGAGGTAGTCTTCTTGTAGAAGAAGACCCCTTTATATAGTGGGGGAACAAAACCAACCGTTACCCAGTTTTCAGCCCGCACAGAGCGGTACTACTGCTCACGTGAGCGGTACTGCCGCCCTGGCGGTAGTGCACAAAGTGCAGTGCAAAAGAGCGTGGTAGTGCCGCCGGAGCGGTACTACTGCTCTCCCGCTGGGGTTGCAGCACAGGACACTCGGAGAGCAGAGTAGGATAGAGGAGGAGAGGGACTGCCGCACCATCGGTACTACCGCTGTGGACAGCGGTACTACCGCCTACGCGCGGTACTGCCGCTCACAACTGCCGCTCTGCTACCGCTGAGAAACAGGGGAGGGCACGGAGAGCAGCGCCGCGAGCGGAAGTGGCAGCGGTGGTAGGCGCGGTACTACCGCTTACAAGCGGTACTACCGCTCCTACTGCCGCTGCTGCTGCCGCTTGCCCGGTTGGGTCAGAAAGGGGTCAGCGGTAGTATGCCAGTGGGACCACCGCTGGACTACCACTGAACCCGACACGAAAAATCGTGCCCCGAATCGAGGCGGTAGTACGAGCGGTACTGGGAGCGGCACTACCTCTGGCAGCTCTCTGAGCACTCCTACGCACCGGAAAGTGAAACTCCAATGAAGCGGAAAGGAACGAAGGGTGCAAATGAAAGTGTGTACGTGTTGATTCCACCCAAACCTTTCCGAAGCGGACCCCCTCTTGATAGTACGGTATTTCCTACGACTCAAGTCCACCGAAAATGAAACGAAGAAAAATAAACCGTCTTCACTCTAAAACATCGAGGGGCATCAATCGTCTTGTGCCAAATGATGGAGTATCTGAAATGCTCAATGCACACGATTAGTCCGCAAAAGCATTGTCATCAATCACCAAAACCACTAAGGGAGAAATATGCCCTAACAGCAGCGGTGCTCATGGCGTATCTCAAGTCCAATGTACATGGAGGTTCGACGCATAGATGAATCCAAGATGGTGAAGCATATTTGTCAAGGTGGAGTTTGTTAGATTTGTGTCAAATATTATTGTACAAGGTAGGTTACAGTTGGACTTGGAGTCGTACGATGTGTAGACAGGATATGAAGTCGTGTCCAAGTAGGACACTTGTATCCTAGTTCTCTTATATAATGAGGGGTAAACACACGATATAACCTATGCCAACATAATAGCACAGGCACGCGGGGGAGCCGGCGTGTCTGCCGGCGCCCGGGCGGCCAGGGTAAGGTATTGTAGCGGTATCATAGGGAGGAGTGCCCGTAGTCAGGCCCCGGGGATGTAGTCATATCGGTGAACCTCATTAACAAATCTCGGTGTCGTGCCTGTTGTGATTAATTCTAACATTTCTTTCCTTCCAGAGCTCCTAGGCCACAAGCATAATCATTGTCTTCACGCCTTTCCTGAACTCCGCCTTTGTCCACATGCCTGAGCGATGCCGGTTGTGGACGAGAGATGCTCGTGCGTGTTCAGAGCGGAGCAACCCCTCCATGTGGCCACCTCGCGCCAGACTTCCGAGGAGAGAGGGCAGCTCCAGATCAGGTGCATGGAGGTCTCCAGGCTAATATGCACACAAGAGAGAAGAATCGGATCAGCTGAGCAAAGGCTATACTTGCAACATGAGCCTAATAAGTACCGTAGAATTGTGCCGCCACAAAAAAAATAGTTGCATGGAATTGAGAAGAATGTACGTAGATTGTTGGATCAGGTGACAGAGTTTTGAGTGAAAATCAGAGTAACCCTGGATACAAATTAGGCAATTCAGCTCGGAGTACTCTGAACCTTACTCAAGCGCTGATGTTCCTAATAGGGCCATTGACCAGAGTACAAATTCATAAAAAAAAAGCCCATTGAAGACTCACCTTGGCCCCAATGTTTCGTTAGAAAGAAAGATTTGATCTTTTCTGTAACTAATTAATCTATTCACACCTGAGGTTCGCTCCATCTAATTTACATCGATCCCTCTATTGTCCCCTCAATATAGCCTAATCAAGACTGAACTATAGTAAAGAACAAAGGCACAGTAACATCTACAAATCAATATTCCAATTAAGTTAACATCAATATATGAGAGAATTCACCTTATAACAAAGGAACCACCACAACAATTACATTGACGAGCATAGTCATGTTCGGTTTATATACATTTTTATATGCCATGAATGATGGCATATTAGTTCAATTACATTTTTTGTTCCACATTTGCAACTAGCAGTTTTTGATATACATAATTTTTCTCCTTTTTGTGTGTTGTAGCTGTGTGCTATATAGTAAATCTCTAGAGACACGGTAGTTTAAATTTCTAAATCCTTTTTAGCACGATAATTTTTTTAATTTTCTGTAATTTGTTTTTCTGGGTTGTACAATACATTTTTAGAGAAAATGTACAGTACAATACATAACCAAGTAGAATAGAGTGTCATGGCTCCAGTGTAATATGGGTCGACTTAGTTTGCTGTTTTTTATTTATTTGTTCATCGTGGGTGCAATGCACCCGGGTTGTAGCCATTACTTTCCTAGAATGGAATTGTTCCACCTCACTGTTTGGTTGGAGAGTCTAAATGCAAGAAATTTGTTTGAGCTCACATCATGGTAACCTCTCATATGTATATCGTACATAGTATATGGCCAAAATCTATCATCAGTATCTAACTATCAATATAAGCACACAGATCCAAGCATATACCTTGAGTTGGTTGAGAAAGTCAAACGGAGAATTCAGTAACAATCTCATCATATAAAGAAAATATTTAACACCAAAAATAGTTTGACACTTGATCATTTCCCAAGTGCATAACCTCCGCTTGGGACCCCGACAACTTTGCACGGGGAGAAGGATGACGGGCGGCAAAGCAGGCGTCAAGAAAAGAAAAACAAAGCATGCAACATCCTGACATCCAAGCACGCAAGGCATAGGTTGCTGAACATATTGTGGAGCTTAGGCTCCTGGGCACCCCCTTATCTAGCCATCCAATTCTGCATCGTGATTCATGCAAGTACTTTTCTCTTTTTTGTTTCTCCCATATAGAACAAGATATGAACTTCAAACTTTGAAGAACAACAAAACATTCTAACTAGAATGTGGGAAAAAAAACTTTCGGATTTTTCCGTGCATCATAAATACTAAAAATAAGATTTTTTTAATCAAACAAATCTCATTTTGTATATTTATGTCGGACCAAAAAATCTGTAAGTTTTTTCCCACATTGAAGTAAGAATGTTTTGTTGTCCTGCAAAGTTTGAAGTTCATATGAGAAAATTTCATGTAGTAAGTTAATTGGGTAGCACGGATCTCAAAGCAACATTGGAGGGTAAGGATAAGAGGTGTCCGGAAGCCCGAGATCAAAAAATCCACGTCCGGATTTTGGTGAGCTTCCGGAGGTGAGCAAAGCGAAGGGCTCTGTGCAAAATATGAAATCACACTTGGACATGTACAAAAACCTGCTCTCACCACTAGTCTAGGCGTTCAGCACTTTGGCGGGCATCACATCGAAGTCCAAGATAGAACTTTCACGATGTTTTCCACACGATGGTATTAGCACATGATGCTTCTAGGTTGATACAGAAGAGCCATTCAATATGGATGTTTTCCCTTTAGCGAGCGGTGGTCAGTTTGGTTGCACTTGAGCCACACCTAATTGCTTTGGGCCTTGGCGCTCCGGTGTCTGACTCTGACGATGACCCTTGATGTTGCATTTGTCTTGTCCCTATCCCCAAGCTCCAGTGTTTTTCCCCATTTTTCATTTTCTCGGTTTTTGGGTTTTCATTCGATTTTCCCTGATTAACCGAGAATGTTAGATTTTTGGGTCCGGTTTTCCCTATAAACTGGACCATCTCTCTTCTTCTTAATGAAATGCAGGACTCCCCAGCCCTCACGATGAGTTTTCTCAAAAAAAAAACGACGGGATATGCAGAGATTTGGTGGGCCGGGGAGAAGTGACAAGGGGGTGAGAGACGCGGAGGCTGCGAAAGAGAACGAGGTAGTTCCTCCGATTTGGTGGTAGGGGTGGATTAACGAGCTGCTCGGCTCATTAAGGCTCTCGTTAAGCTCATGCTCATTAAGGCTCAGCTCGTTAAGCTTAACGAGCAGAAAACCCTACTCGGCTCGGTTCGGTTGAGGCTTGTTAAGCTCGTGAGCGCTCATTAACATATTCTAATGTGTTACGATCTACAAGGTGCGTGTGTAGCTGTGGTTTTTAAGAAGGAACATGGTGACTATAAGAAGAAATCGACTAGTTTGTTGCCTACTATTTCTATTAGATTGAATAAATGGGTTGAGGTGCTACAAAAAAATTCACGTAAGATAAAAATATGTGTTGTGTTGTTACTAATGAGCTTAACGAGCTACTCGTGAAACTCGTTAGCTCGCTCGTTAAGTTCGTTAAGCTTAACGTGCTGAAATCGACGATTGGCTCTGTTTATTAAGAAGTGGGATACGAGCTTAACGAGCCGAACTGTCGAGCGCTCATTAAGCTCGCGAGCTACGAGGTTTTGGTCCAGCCCTATTTGGTGGAACGAGCAGGTTCGATAGAATATTCTATTCGGGGAAACTAGTTGTTCCAGTTTCATATCTCTAACATAACACAAGAATAAGGGTTACGTGTGGATCGAAGCCGTTCCATTGCATCCCATCAACCAAACCAAAGATACCATAAATGGGCACCATGGAGAGGGAGGGGCAGGTGGGGAGGGTGTACTAATGAGGCAAGCATAAGTATTATAGTAAATATTTTTATTTCCGAACCAGGAGGAGTAAATATGTTGCTCGTGTTTAATATGCTTCTTTTTACCTTTTTTTGCAACAAAACTTTCGATCTATTCATCAACTGTCAAGGTAGTACAAACAATCACTAGTGGAAAAACGGTTAGCCACAACTTTCGTTGGTGGTGCGCCATTTTTCATCAACGCCAGCACTATTTTTTTCAAATAGCGTTGGCGTCGGCTAAATTCGCACGTCACAGATATGAGCTTAGTGCTGGCGTAGGAATTTTAAGAAACGCCACCTGTATGTGGGTCCCAACGTTCTGCCCTGGCCTAACTTAGTGTTGACGTCGCAAAAGTGTCCTACGCCAGCACTAATCCTCATAGCTATGGCGTGGCACTTTATGTTACGCCAGCAGTATATTTTGCGGGTCCACCTTACTGGGTCCACTTTTGGGCAAGTATAACACCGACGTTAGTAATAGCGGCGCGCTAGGGATATACACAATTGTAATGGCGTTCCGTGATTAGGGCATGCCAGTAATTACGTCGCAACAATATTCACATGTGCCCTTGTCCATCCATTTAGATATTGTCCTTCTTGTTCCTCCCTCTTCCTCTTCCTCCTCTCTCTTCTCTTCTTCTTGAGAAAAAGACTAAATTCTTTCTCATGATTCTTAATTAGGTCTAGGTAGGTGATGGATTAATTAACTAAGCTTGCTAGCCTCCACACACTCACTCCCTAAGCTAGCTCTCTCCTCCACCCACTCAAACACACACTTGTATTAAATTTTCCACCACACTCCATTAATGGCGCCTCCAACCTACGTACGGTCGGCCGGCCTCCCTCTCCCCGCCCCTTTGATGAGGTAAATAGACCGAACTTCTCGTTACTTTATGCATATATATGATGCATGCGCATATGGATGGATATGTGATGGAGATATGTGTGTGATTAATTGCTAGCTATATAAATTTCATTGCTCGTGAATTGTCTCATGATATGTTTCATTTGCACGCAATGTCTAGAGAGTTGCCAATGTTTTGGCGAAACGTTGATTCATTTCCGTTTCATCAAATTTCTGGCACTCGATCAATATGTCCCTTTTTTAGCGAAGGTCATGCCAAATTTTTTATGCCGTCATTGGTAATATATGTAATTATTTTTGTACTTATATCCTTTGCAGCGCTGCTTGATCTATCGAAAGATTCAATGTGGATCGAAGTGTGAAGTGCAGATATTATGTCCATGTTCGACATGCGAAAATGGAGTTTTGCACAACCTGTTCGAAGGCAGCGTGCTGGCGCACTTGCTCCGTCGCGGTTTCGTTACAGGTTATACACGGTGGACAAAGCATGGTGAGGAGGATGTTAGCAATGATGAAGGAGGAAACAATGAAGCGGAAAACTCTTTCGATGAAGCAAAGCAGCCACAAGGAGGAAACAATGAACATGCGCATGGAAGAGAAAATGATGAATTGCCACCGGAACATGAAGATGATCATGAGACTGTCATGCAGGATATGTCGTTGGCTAGAATGCTGCAAGATCCTCATGTGAAAGATCTGCTTCGGAAGAAGATGACAACCGAGAGAGCTGCTATTAAAGAGGCTCTAAAGTTGGCGCAATTGGAATTAGATGCGAAAACTCCACTCTATGAAGGTTGCGATCCCGAGCACACCCGCCTGCACGTCACGCTCAAACTAATACACATTAAGGCAAGATTCAAGAGCACATATGCAAGTCTGGATGCTACATAGGAATATTTACACAAAGTTTTGCCCAAGGGGAACTTGTTGCCTCATAGTGTCGATGAGGCGAAGAAGATCGTGTGCCCACTTGATTTGCCGCAAGTAAGATATCACGCATGCATAAATGATTGCATCTTATATCGCAATGAGCATGAGAACAAAACAGAGTGTCCAACTTGCAAGGAACCCCAATACAAGCCTGGAAAGAAGGAACCTCGAAAGGTTGTATGGTACCTTCCGCTGATTCTTCGCTTGCAGTGTTATTTCGCTGACCCGAAGGAAGCAAAGAACATGACTTGGCACAAGACTAGAATGTCTAAAAATGATGGCATTCTGAGACATATTGCAGATGGTTGTCAGTGGAAAGCACTCGACAGTTTAGAACCAGAATTCGCAGCAGAACCCAGAAACCCCAGGTTGGGTGTCAGTAGTGATGGACTAAATCCATTTGGCAACCAGAGTAGCACACATAGTACATGGACTGTGTTTATATGGATGTACAACCTCCCGCCCTGGCTCTGCATGAAACAGAAGTACATACACATGGTTATGCTAATTTAAGGGCCAGTCCAACATGGCAATGATATCAACAGATATCTTAAGCTGTTGAAGGAGGAGTTAGAAATATTATGGAAGCCTGAAGGGGTCAAAACCTGGGACGCTAGCACGGGAAATTATTTTCACATGAGAGCAGCATTGCTCACGACTGTTCATGACTATCTGGGTTACGGATATATCTCCGGACAGGCGTGCCATGGACACTGTGGATGTGTTAAATGTATGGATGACACATCTTTTCGGCAGCTATCGAAAAAGGACAGTAGGAAAACAGTGTTCATGGGCCATAGAAGGTGGCTTGACAAAGAGGACGAGTGGAGAACTCGTGGAGATCTGTTCGACAACACGGATGAGACCCGAGGGCCACCACGTAAGAGGTCTGGAGCAGAAATCCTGGAAATGTTAATGAATTGCAAAGATTGCCCTAAGCCAGGAAAGAAAGAAAGAAGTCCTCTGAGAAAATCCTGCTAAAAGTATGGAAAAGGAAGTCTATTTTCTGGGGCTTGAAATATTGGGAACTACTCAGTACGCCTCATTCTCTTGATATGATGCATATCACAAAAAATATGTGCGAGAGTTTGCTTGGCACACTGTTTGACATGCCAGAAAAGAATAAAGATGGTCCGAGGGCCAGACAAGACTTGAAAGATATCGGTATTAGGGAAGAGCTTGAACCCTCATCCGTTAAAACCAAGGAGATGGTCAAGGGCAAAAAATAAGTCATAGCCAACTCAGACAAGGGCAAAACTGTGTCCAAAACCAAAGATGATTATTGCCCCCAGCTTGCTTCACTCTCGACGAGGATGAGCTTTCTCAAGTTTTCAACTGCCTCGACGGCATGAGAGTTCCTTCCGGTTACTCGGGGCTCATACGCAGGTATCTTGACTCGAAAAAGCAAAGGTTTAGCAACATGAAGTCCCATGACTGTCATGTGATGATGACACAATTACTTCCGGTAGCTCTCAGAGGGATAATGGATGATCACATCCGCAACACACTTATTGACTTGTGCAACTTTTTTGACATTATGTCTCGAAAGTCGATCAGTGTGCGGCATCTGACACGACTACAAGAGGAGATCATTTCAATAGTATGTGAGCTTGAGATATATTTCCCACCGTCATTCTTTGATGTCATGGTCCATCTGCTAGTTCATATTGTTCCGGAGGTTATAGACCTTGGACCGACATTCATGCATACCACGTTCCCGTTTGAACGGATGAATGGAACTGTGAAGGGATACGTTCGTAACAAAGCCTGTCCGGATGGAAGCATCGTCCAGGCCTATCTAATCGAGGAGTGTATATCATTCTGCAAGAATGTTATAGATGATGATAAATCACTTGGTTTGCCCTTGAAGAAGCATGCTGATAGGATCGAAGGAGTAGGTCACTCACAGTTGAAGCATGATTTAAATGAGGATATACAAAACCACCGAGATGACTTCGACAGAGGGCACACAGTAGTGTTACAACACGCAGATATAATCAGTCCTTGGCAGTAGAGTCACAAGGACACCATAAGGAGAAAGCACGCAATGGCAGGGAGGCAGAGGACCGAGGCCCAGATCATTAGAGAGCACAACTCCAAATTTGCGACTTGGTTCAAAGAGCGAATTCGAGACAAACCACTGCCAACCGGTGTGGCCAATGCAAATCTCATCTATGCATTAGCAGTAGGCCCCGCATGCACTGTCGCCACTTACCAATCATATGATATAAATGAATACACATTCTATACTGAGGCAAAGGACAAAAACTGTGATTACCAGAACTCAGGTGTGACGATGATGCAGTTGACCGAAAATGAAAATAATAGATACTACGGAAGGATCGAAGAGATATGGGAACTTGAGTACGGCGAAGATTACACGGTGCCACTGTTCCGGGTCAGATGGGCGAAGAACATCGAGACTGAAGAACGTAGTTTCATTACCATGTCTCTGCCCGAAGCACAACCTGCTGGTGCAAAGGGGGTGAAAGGAATCACCGCCAAATATGAGCCTTGGGTATTCGCTAAGGACGTGTGACAATGCTTCTACTTAACTGACCCCACAAAGCCGAGTCGTGTTGTCGTCCGGAGAGGCAAAAGGAGCATCGTCGGGATGGACGGAGTCGCCAACGAGGATGACTATGATCAATTTGGCGTGGACCCAACAGAAGAGGAGATTTTTGAACACACAGAGTACACCACCAGAAGGAGCAGAACTACGTTGCCCGCGACAGGACGTCCCTTCTTGAAAAAGAGTCATAGCGCAGGCCGGAAGTATTGAAGCAAGATTAAGAAGACCCAAACCGTCGTTGAGAGGATTGTCAAACGACGTCGTACTACTTGATTTGTGTACTTCATTTCTGTGTACCCCGAAAATGTCTACTTCGATCGAATTATATTAATTAACCGTACCATATTTATGTACTCTGAACCACGAGAAGAATTTGTATCGTTATAAATATATGTGTATGCATGTCGTCACTCAAAATGCCATCTACAAATATGTTGTCGATTCTAATTCAAAAAACTACTGCCGGCGTTGGCCACATCATCCGCGCCAGCACTAACAACCAACCAGCACTTAGCGTGATTGGGGAAAATAGAACACATTTTCAGCATCTCCCCCCATCTCGCGCCGCCGACGGACACTTCTGTAACACCCCCAGTGTCATGCTACAGTGACCTCACACTAATGATGCCAAGTCATCATCATTAAATCCTAAGAAATGCAATTAAGAAATAATTCAACTCAAATTCAAAATTCAAATAACAAGTGAAATTAGAAAAACTTCAAACTTGTAAACAAAATAGTTCATAATATTGCAAATCATCCCAAAGCTATTATAAAAATAAAACCAACATTATTTGAAATACCAAAATTACCCTAGCAACCAAAACAGTAGCCAAACAGCCCAATTTATATCATTTTTACTTAAATAAATCCAAATCAATTCAAAATTTCCCCAAACTTTTTGTGGCAGTGCAGAAAAATGTAATGCTAATTATGAGTAAAGCTCCACATTTTACAAAACTCATTTGGTGGCTATATATTTTACAAAACAGTTTCTGTTTAAAAGAAACAGAAAAAGAAAAGGAAAAGGCCTAAAGCTACTGTGCAACTGGGCCCTAGTGGCCACAGTGCACCGCGGCCTAGCCCGCTCTGGGTCATCTCTTTCCTTCGGCAGTTGTCAGCTGGCGCGTGCTCGTGGCCGCCGATGGCCACGTGCCAGCCATCCCGCAGTCCCCTCGACGGATAAGGGTGCCCCGACGCTCTCTCCCTCTCCCTCGAAACCCTAGACCCCCTCAGAATCCCCCTCGCGTCTCCCTCGCTCCCCCCACGCTCGTCCGAACACGTCCATGGCCGCGCCGCTGGAGTAGACACGGCCACCGGCCCTCCCTCGAAGAACCGATGTGTCCGGAAGCTTCCCCGTCCTCGTCTTCGTCCACCCCGCGCACTCGTTAGACCGGAGCTGCACCACAGCGCCAGATCGGCACCGTCTTCAACCTCGGGACTCCGCCGTTCCTCCTCTTCGATCTACTCTCTGCTGCTCCTAACCCAACGCCGGCCTTTCTTGTGCCTCTTGGTGAGTTACCCGTCGATCCCCCTCTGTCTGCTGCTCGATATCGAGCTTCGGTTGAGCTGCTGCTGCTGCTGCTGCTGTAATTCTGCCGCCGCCGCCGCAACGCATCATGCCTTCCCCCTAGTACCTCTATGGCTCGTCCGAGCCCGCCATCGTACTCGTGGGCTCCTGCTGATGCCGCTTGTGCGCTTGCTTTGCTCGATCTCGAGCTAAAACGCCGAACCCATCCATACCACACTCCGGCAGTCGCTGCACGTCGCCACCGCCGTCACCTGAGGCCACCCCCGCACCAACCCACGCCACCATCCGTTGCGCGGCGCCGCCCGCATCCAAACGAGCCCAGCCGCGCTAGTTTTGGCCCTCCGTGGCGCGTTCCCGACGAGCTCCGGCGCGGCACCGCGGTTTAAACCGTCCTGGGCCGTTGACCGGTGGGCCCAGGTGGTTATCTGGCTAATTAGCCACTAACCCGAAACCTAACCTTGACAATTCAAAATTGGGTGAAGGTTTTTTACCAAGAAATTTATACTCAAAATCATTCCATTCAGAATTCTTTTCTTTCTTAAAGTGTCGGACTTCTAAATTCTCATAAGGTCCTCGAGGAATTTTTTCTACAGCTTGACATTGGGCCCCACCGCGGCTAATTGACCTAGATTAGATTTAAAATTAATCTAACTGTCTCTGACACCCGGGACCCACCCCTAACTAAACGCAGTTTAATTAAAATCAACACTGATTAGCCCCTGTGACACTGACAGGTGGGGCCAGCCACTATTCCAGTGGATAAGGCTGGCTGAGTCAGCCTGCTGACTCAGCAGCTGGCCCACCACTCAGCCTCTGCTGACTGGGCAGTTGACCCAGTCAACTGGGCCCACATGTCAGCCTCTGTTGCACATTTCTGGGTACACTTCTGTGTACCCATAGCAGTTAATATTTAGATGATTTTCGAATTAAATAAATTACAGAAATTCCAAAAAATGATTAAAACTTTGAAAATCATATAAAATAATCCGTAACTCGGATGAAAATAATTTATATATGAAAAATGATCAGAAAAATAAGACGAATCCGAATATGCCATCCATATACCTGACACACCCCTCCATCACTGCAAACACGGAACCTTCCCCTCCGGATCGTCTGACCGAATAATACCTGGAGCTGGGAAAATATTCCCGAATATTTTCCCTCTTCTTTTAAAATGCCTAGTAATGCATTAGAGCATATCACCAACGTGTTTTGTCGTGACATACATCTATGATGCATTTGATTGCTCCTTTATTTATTGTTCCCCCTCCGTTACTTCTTTTTTCGGTAGACTCGGAGACCGCTGTTGATCCGGTGATCGACTACTTCACCGTCGAGGATCCGTTTCTGTCTGCAGAGCATCCAGGCAAGCAAAACCCCCTTGATCATTCCTATATCGCCCATTATTTCTCTCCCATGCTTGCATTAAATTTTGCTACTGTAATTGATTGCTCCTATTCTGATGCATAGCTTGTTTTTGTAACTACTGTTGATACCTTACATGTTGTCCTATATGCTTAGTATAGGCTGGTTAGTGATCCATCAATGGCACCACATCCTTGTCCGTGTTGCCCTGCTTTGCTACCGGATGACTCGAACAATGTGATCGATGTGCAGAGACCGACACAACACCGCACACCCCCTTAGTTGTACGACTCTGCAGAGTTACTATCGAGTGCTGAGGGTGACACCTCCTACCTCACTCCCGATGATATCTCCGTAGCGTAGCTAGTCGGTTGTGGGTTACCGAGGGTGATTCCTCTTTCGCCACCTCTGATGGGCCTCTGTCGTGTAGCTCCTTGAGTGTGAACCCATCGAGGGTGATTCCTCCAAGTTCACCTTGACGGTTACATCGAGTGGGAATCCATCAAGGATGATTCCTCGGATTCCCCATGATGTTTCGGACACACGGATACTGTGAATTTACTTTAGTCCTTTGTTGAAGTCGGGTCGACCCCGAGGGGTACTCGCGAGATATGTGAAGTCGGGTTGACCGTGAGGGTACCCGCGAGATAATCACGTGGCACGACCGGGCAATCCTGGCCCTTGCCGTAAGTCCACGAGACGGGGTGACGGGACCACATATCGTGGATCACTGCTCGTCTTCGCGAGCTCCTAATAATTTACTAAAGGATTTGGGTATTTGATCTAAGTTGGCCACTGGCCTATACACACTACCACCACGGGGGATAATGGTTTAATGGGGCCCTCTGCGCCGTATGTATCAGCCGAAAGCTCTGTCAGACGTCCAGTTCAGCATTGCGGCACGGCCGGGTCGGCGCCCCAGAGGAGGTGGCGCCTGGATCGCCCTGCTCGCAACGACCCGAAGTGCAAAGGGCGATGGGCTCAAGATCCCTGAGCACTTAGGATGTAGACCGGCGGGGACCTCTCTGTGGAGATTAGGTAGGACTACGTCGTGTCGATCAGCCGAGGCCAGGCATGACCGGGAAAAGTGTGTCCGGCCAGAGTTAATCGAGCGTGTTGGGTAACAGTAGTGCACCCCTGCAGGGAAGCTTATCTATTCGAATAGCCGTGTCCATGGTTATAGGACGCTCAGTGTAGTATCCCGATCTACTACAACTTGAACTGGATACCTGTGTTAATTAATTAATATGTTGGCTCCGAGATCGCTTTCTCGCAGGGAGTCAAGGAAGGATCTCTGGGCTTTGCTACTATATACTTATTACTTTGTTATATGCTAATCTACACTCTTCTAATGCTGCAAGACGCTGCAAGATGCTAGTCTTCGATAGGCTAGGCCTTCCTCTCTATTCTGGCATTTCTGCAGTCTAGTCTACAGATATAGCCCCTTTATTTTGATACCGATGCATAAATAGCATATTTCTGATGTAAGTCTTGCGAGTACTTTGGATGAGTACTCACGGTTGCTTTGCTACCTCTTTTTCCCCATACCCGATTGCTGCGATCAGATGACGGAGCCCCGGAGCCAACTGATCCCGCCGTCGACTACTACTACACTGGCAGAGCCTACTACTACATGGAGACCAACAACCAGGAGTAGTTTAGGAGGCTCCCAGGAAGGAGGCCTGCGCCTTTTCAATCCAGTGACGTTGTTTTGCTCAGCCTTCTTAAGGCAGGCTTGTTTAACTTTTATGTTTGTACTCAGATGCTGATGCTTCCGCTGACTCTTGTGTAACTCGAGCTTTTGTATTCGAGCCCTCAAGGCCTCTGGCTTGTAATATAAAGCTTGTATTATTTTATTTTGTGTCTAGAGTTGTGTTGTGATATCTTCCCGTGAGTCCCTGGGCTTGATCGTGCGCATTTGCGTGTATGATTAGTGCACGGTCGAGTCGGGGGCGTCACAACTTCGTCGCCGCCCTCGCCCCCACCCTGCCCCCCGCCGCTCGCCACGCCGTGGCCCCGCCTTCACTCAGCCATCGCCTAGCCGTGACCCCCCACTTGCCACCGCCGTTCCTCACGCCCCGCCTTGCCCCTGCCGTGGCACCGCCGTCCCCCCCCCCCCCAGCGGTGGCGCCGCCGTTCCGCCTCCACAACCCTCCGCCCGATGACCTAGCTCATCGCGTCCGGCCGCTCTCTCCCTCCGACGTCGTCCCTCTCGATCCGGACAGTATAGGACCTCCCTCTACCAATTTATTTCCATGTAGATTTGTTCTAGTGTGGATATTATTGTGATGAAATGCACACATTATATGTACCTGTGAATTATTTGATGAAATGCATTACATGTGTACAAATGTGTTTATTGTGAATTGATCGACTTTTTCGGTGTGTGTTTGTTTTAATTTAGTCAATGCAACATTGCATTGTGTTGCTCGCGAATTGTCTCGCGTTATGTTTCTTTTTGCAGGGAATGTCTAGAGAGTTGCCAATGTTTCGGCGAAACGTTGATTCTTTCCGTTTCGTCAAATTCCTGGCACTCAATATGTCCCCTTTTTAGCAAAGGTAATGCCGATTTTTTCTGTTGATTTTAATTATATGAACGCAGCACAAAATGAAAGAGTGCCCCTACTGTTTCGACACTGGGGGTATGTGCGACGATCCTCATCTTGACAACAATAAATGCTTCTCCCTCACGCTTCAAAGTGACTACAAATATTATACGGTAATCAGTTTTAATATTTGTTGGCACATATTTCCATCTTAGGCATGTACTATATAAGGTTTTTGCTTCAAAGTGTAATTTCTGTCTTTTTATATTTCGACTAGTGTATCCCTTGCTATGAAAGACCTTTTGTCCTAGACAAGTTTTTTGTCCGCGACATGGAAGAGGTGACTGAGATGACTACTTATCTCAAAACAAAAGATGGTTTCAATTTCAAATCTACGATCTATAATGAGGTAGATCACACATATTTTGGTTGTGCTAATTGGAGGGGATTGGCCCAAGCTTACGGATTTGAGCCTGGTATGATAATAACATTTGATATCGGCACCTATTCTCAAAATGATGAGGACATATGGGTCTCTTTAGAAGTGATTCCAGTTCTTCCTCCGTGTAAGTTTCGTGAACAAACTTGTTAAATAACATTTAGATTCCAGTTCGCCCATAACTTATCTTGTTTATATAAATTTGACAGCTTATTTTCTATCTCGAAGAAACATACGGAACTTAGTAGACGAGACCTATTACACTGCTCGCAGTACGCTTACTTGGCAGGAAAAGAGGTATCTCGTGTCCTTTGTTGCCGATATTGAGTCGCTTAAGAGCACTTACGGAGCTAGTCCAAATGATGCACCATACCTGCCACTAGTGCACACCTTGGACAATAACAACATTTCTAAAAAATGCATGGTTAGATTTTGATCGCGACTAGTATGTCTTTTTCATATACATTATTCTTTCTACTCATAGTATGTGTTACTGTTACTTACTATGTTACTATTATGTTCAAGAACAGAATCTCCCTAGATGTGTTGTGCCTCACGTGATGGATGACCACCAGGCTGGTGAGATGACCATTATTTTTGACAACAATACCTATTTTAGAGGTACATACTCGATTGCACCACGACGAGATGGATGGCTCGAAATTAATGAATGGAGCCAACTACTAAGTGAGTGCGAGTTGAAGATTGGAGATCGATGGATCTATGTGCTACACCACGGAGATGCAGGGGTTTTCCTATTCTTCAAAATTGTTCCTAAAGGAGAGGAGTACCGTGCTAGTAGTTACGATGGTTGATAGTATATATATGTACTACTATCTAGCTAGCTAGGATAACTAATGAACATGTAATATGCATGCATGCTTTAGTTTAGTGGATGTTTAATTAGTCATGATCGATAAGAAGAAGCAAGTGTGTGGTTAATGTATGCATGTGAAGAAACGATGTGTATTATGCAAATATCTTATCAAAATAAATGTGGGACAAAAACGTGTTTATATGTATATTGATAATAAATTACGCTGCCATGGCAGCGATTTGCAGCTGCCGTGGCAGCGATATTTTCTGCTTCTGAAAACAATAGTAATGGCGTTTGGACGATGCACAACGTCAGTGAAGATTTAAATTATTACTAGCGTTAGAAAATATCGCACGACGTAGCTACATATGATACTGCCATCGTGCGAGTGTGTCCAACGCCATACGTATCTAAAATACTACTGACGTGGTCGCCAACGCCACCACTATTTCTTAACAATGGCGCCATATTGGTGGTGTCGTGTATCAACGCCAGCAAGGCCATTTTTGACACGCCATAGCTAGTCTTTTTTGCTCTAGTGAATACTAGAAGTAAAATTTACATCCATGTCCGTAGACCACCTAGCAAAGACTACAAGAACTGAAGCGAGCCGAAGGCACGCCGCCGTCATCGCCCCTCCCTCAGCGGAGTCGGGCAAACATTGTTGGAGTAAACAGTCGGGAAGTCATCGTGCTAAGGCCCCATAGGACCAGCACACCAGAACAGCAACCGCCGCCGATGAAGAGAAGCGTAGATCGGAAGGATCCAACGTGCAGACACACAGACATAGACGACCGAAGACCGAATCCAGTCGGATCCACCGACGGGGGCTCTAAATTCTAGACCCAAGCGGATTAAAGCTTAGCTTTGGAGAAGGCACATATACACATGGTGGTCAATCGATCGTGAGCTAATATGCACGCAAAAGGGAATAAAAAATCGAGGCAAAGTAGAGCAACACTTTTGCCCCTAATATGCCTGAAACATGGGCCTATTATGTACAATGAAATTGTTCCTAGCAAAAAAGGTAGCAATGAATGTGGGTTATATAAACTGTTTCACCAAGTAACATAATTTGGAGTGAACATCGAAGAAACCAAAAATACAAACTAGGCAATTAAGTTGGGACATTTTGAGGAAAACCCTAATTTTCAAAAAAAAATGTTGTGACTATTTTGAGCGTTACTCACTCGTCTCCCAAGATAACAATAGTGTTGAAATTATACAAATATTGTAGCATGAAAGCTCGCCTCGACTCCAAATGTTTCATAACAAAATAACCCCTTGAAGGCTCATCTTGACCCAATTATCTCGTTAGAAAGAAAAACTTTGACCCCAAGCTCCACACTTAGGTAGTTGGATTAGAGTTTAACAATTCACAATTTCACTAGTCGATAAAAGGCAAAGTTGTGAAGCACTTTCACATCAATAATGGCTAATAAATGTTCAGAGAGTGTGCCAAATTCAAATAAACTGCTTAGGCTCGGAAGGCAACGGGAATTACTCTTTCGTAGTGTTCATTTATCTTTTTGTAAAAAAATCCTACAACTATGCATGGAACCAACCTATGGACCAAGCTCTCCACTAATCTCTCCCCCTAGTTTCCAATGGCCTCCCTCTGATTTCTAACCATATTTGGACACCTCATCTCATATCTTTAATCCCGACCCGTATAATCCTTCACAGGTGTAGCGTCTGCCTTTGCATGATGTACCAGTAGTATCGTTTCATTTAGCGAATGTATTATCAATAATAATTTTTTTAGGCCACAGCCAGATTTTCCCTCTGTTAGATAAAATCACAAGGGTAGCTGGCTGTCTATTATGTCCTTTCTATGTTTATAGATCACCCCAAAAAAAGCTGAACAAGTCTGGCACCGATTCATATGGCCATGTTTTCTATTAAATATGTCTTTTTTCGTTTACATGTGCATCGGTATCTTGTACCTTTTATTAAATATGTCTCTTTTCGTTTGCATGTGCATTGGAGTACGTCAAAGAAGATCAACACGGGAAGCTTGAATTTATCGAGCGTAATTGCATCCCGAATCAGGGCTCAACTCCCCTGACATAATGCCGGTGTAGTTAGGTCACTGGCAGGAGGGACAATGTGCTTCCAGGCCCACATGTCAGTGGCCCAACTGAATCCTGCAGTACATCAGGGGATCCCTGTCCCCCAAATCAGTAGTTGGCAAAATTAGGTTTACATAGGATCTAGTATTCTCTCTCCAAAACAAACACATGACCTAGTAGCTAGTAGGGTGTGCTCTATTGCATCTTCCGTCTTGAATTCATCTGGCATGTTTGCATCTATGCCTATGCATATTTCTCGAATTCAACATGCATATTTGCATAATGCCAATGTATATTGGTGGGATTAAGTGATACATCTCCGTCGTATCTACTTTTCCAAACACTTTTGCTCTTGTTTTGGACTCTAATTTGTATAATTTGAATGAAACAAACCCGGACGACGCTGTTTTCAGCAAAATTGCCATGGTGTTGTTTTAGTGCAGAAATCAAAGTTCTCGGATTTGGACGAAACTTTTTGGAGAATTTTTATGGAATATATAAAAATTATTGACGCAAGAATCAACAGAAGGGGGGCCACCTGCTGCTCACAAGGCAGTAGGGCGCGACCCCCCTCCTAGGGCGCGCCGTGGTGCCTTGTGGGGCCCACAGGCGGCTGTCTGACCTAATTCCAACACTATAAATTATCTTTCCCTGAGAAAAAAATAAAAAAAGAAGTTTCATCATGTTTTACGATACGGAGCCGCCGCCATCTCCTGTTCTTCATCGGGAGGGCTGATCTGGAGTCCGTTCGGAGCTCCGGAGAGGGGGATTCGACGCCGTCGTCCTCATCACCGATCCAATGCCTACGACTTTCTCATATTGGTTTCTGCTAAGTTACTTTGTTGCTACTGCTTTACACTTGCTACAAAACTGCTACTGTTACTATTACCGTTACTAGTGTTACTGTTGCTACTGCTATCAAAACTATCATATTACTGTGCTACTAAATACTTTGCTGCAGATATTTTATCTCCAGGTGTGGTTGAATTGACAACTCAACTGCTAATACTTGCAAATATTCTTTGGCTCCCCTTGTGTCGAATCAATAAATCAGGGTGAAATACTACCCACGAAAACTGTTGCGATCCCCTATACTTGTGGGTTATCAAGACCTTTTTCTGGCGCCGTTGCCGGGGAGCATATCTCTATTTGTTGAGTCACTTGGGATTTATATCTGTCGATCACTATGAAGAATCTGAAAGACGCTAAGACCAAGATCGTTCCCTCTAAGACGAGGGGAGGTATGGAACTGCCATCTAGCTCCTCACTTGATTCACCTTCTGTTTTGAGTAGACTTGTGACACCACCACCTGTTATTCATTCTGATATGTCGCAAATTATTGATGATACTTCTTCTGCTATGAATGATACTTATGATGATACTAGTACTATGCTTGATAATACTATGCCACTTGGTGATTTTCTTGATGAACAACTTGCTAAAGCTAAAGAAATTGAGAATGCTAAAAATGTTGAAACTCTTGAAAATTATGATTCACCTATTATGCATAGCTCTCCTACTATAGTTGAATCACCTGATGAGCATGTCTTTGATAGGGAGACGGTTAGATCCATTCTTGCTTATAATGATAGAGATGAGGTTATAAAATTGCTTGCTGAAATGAAAGAAAAATCTATGAGGGAGAGAATGAAATATGATCCTAAGTTTGCCACCTCTCCCATATTCGTTACTGACAAGGATTATGAATTCTCTGTCGATCCTGAGTTAATTACTTTGGTTGAATCTGATCCTTTTCATGGTTATGAAACTGAAACTGTTGTGGCACACCTTACTAAGTTGAATGATATTGCCACCCTATTTGCTCATGAGGAAAAAATTCGCTATTACTATATTCTTAAGTTGTTTCCTTTTCTCATTAAAGGGTGATGCTAAGAAATGGTTTAATACTCTTGCTCCTGGTTGTGTGCGTAGTCCCCAGGATATGATATATTACTTCTCTGAAAAATATTTTCCTGCTCATAAGAAACAAACTGCTTTACAGGAAATATTTAACTTTGTGCAAATTGAAGAAGAGAATCTCCCTCAAGCTTGGGGGAGGCTTCTCGAATTACTTAATGCTTTGCCTGATCATCCTCTTAAGAAGAATGAAATACTTGATATCTTTTATAATGGACTAACCGATGCTTCTAGGGACTACCTAGATAGTTGTGCTGGTTGTGTTTTCAGGGAACGAACTGTTGGGCAGGCTGAAGAACTATTGAATAATATATTCAAGAATGGTAATGAGTGGACACTTCCTGAACCACCACCTAAGCCAACTCCGAAGAAGAGAGGTATTCTATTCCTCAGTCCAGAAGATATGCAAGAAGCTAAGAAATCTATGAAGGAAAAAGGTATTAAAGCTGAAGATGTTAAGAATTTGCCACCTATTGAAGAAATACATGGGCTCGACATCCCTACACAGGTAGTGGAGGTAAATTCTCTCACTAGATTTGATGAAGGTGATATTCCATACAATAAATCTGCTAGTCAATGCCTGTATGACTTTGATAATTACATCATTAAACAGGAACACTTTAATATGTATGTTAGCAATCAACTAAAACGGAATGCCATCATGATTGAACGCTTGAGTGATTTGATGTTTAGAACTGCTAATGATGTTAAATGCTTAAGTAAACATGCTTTCATGGTTCAGACTCAGTTAGAACAAATTTCTAAGTCACAAAATGATTTGTTTGATGAGATGAATAATAAAAAGAATGATCATGCGGTTAGAGTTGTTACTAGAGGAGGTAGAATAACTCAGGAACCCTTGTATCCTAAAGGTCATCCTAAAAGAATTGAACAAGATTCTCAAAGAAATAATATTGATGTACCTAGTCCATCTAAGAAGAAAAAGGAAAAGAAAAATGATAGGACTTTGCATGCTTCTAGTGAACCCGAGGGGGAAAAGCCTCCAGAGAATCATAATGATGCTTCTATTTCTGATGCTGAGACACAATCTGGTAATGAACATGCACCTAGTGATAATGATAATGATAATGAAAATGATGTTGTTCATGCTGATGCTCAACCAGATAATGATGTAGAAATAGAACCTGTTGTTGATCTTGATAACCCACCTCCTAAGAATAAAAGATATGATAAAAGAGACTTTGTTGCTAGAAAACATGGAAAGGAAAGAGAACCATGGGTTCAAAAACCTATGCCTTTTCCTACTAAACCATCTAAAAATACGGATGATGAAGACTTTGAGCGCTTTGTTGAAATGCTTAGACCTGTCTTTTTGCGCACTCGCTTGATTGATATGTTGAAAATGTCTCCTTATGCTAAGTACATGAAAGATATTGTCACTAATAAAAGAAAGATACCTGAAGCTGAAATTTCCACCATGCTTGCAAATTATTCTTTTAAGGGTGGAGTACCTAAAAAGTTAGGATATCCGGGAATACCCACTATACCATGCTCCATTAAAAGAAGTTATGTTAAAACTGCCTTATGCGATTTGGGAGCCGGTGTTAGTGTCATGCCTTTCTCTTTATATAGAAGACTTGATTTGAATAAACTCACACCTACTGAAATAGCTTTGCAAATGGCTGATAAATCTACTGCTATACCTATTGGAATTTGCGAGGATGTGCACAATATGTCAATTATCCTTGGAAGACCCTTTTTGAATACTGCAGGGGCTGTTATTGACTGCAACAAAAGCAAGGTCACTTTTCATGTCAATGGTAATGAGCATACGGTATATTTTCCGAAGAAAACACTTCAGTGAATGGTATCAATTGTATTGGAAAGGTTTCGACAATCACTATTGGGGATTTCGAATTTCCTCTTCCTACTGTCAAAAAGAAATATGAATTTCTTATTGTTGGGGAGATGCATATCCCCGTTGAGGTAACTTAATGTTATACGAAAATTCTTCGGTTTCATGTCACTCGGAAATAGTTCGTTAATAAGACTTGACAACCTTATTAATGGATTCTTTCTGAAGGACATGTGGTTGATGAATTTAGTAAGCACAACTTTCTGTACCTACCTTTTGCTCTTTGTTAATTATAGTTTAATAAAATAAAATGCCATGAATATCCTTTTTTTTAATTATCCGTGCAATAAAAAATGGCCCAAAAATAAAAGTGCTCAGAATGCAATAAAATTTTGACATGATTTTCTCTGGAATATATAAGAATTTTTGGTGCTGAGAACAACCCAGGGGGGTGCACCTGTTGCCCACAAGGCAGCAGGGCGCGGCCACCCTCCCAGGGTGCGCCAAAGTGCCTTGTGGGTCCCATAGGGACCCACTCACTTATCCATTCAGCACACTTCATCTCCTACCTCCAGAAAAAAAAATTGTAGCTCTCTCTCTCGTGTTATTGCTCTCAAACCTGAGATTTTCGATATCTTTGCTTGGAGCTCCGTTTCTGAAACTGTTTTGAGGGATTGCTCCTTGGTATGTGACTCCCATTGCTCCAATTAGTTTTTGCTTTAGTGGATTATATTTTGCATAAATTGCTGCTATTGGTGCTACTGAAAATGAGCTTGCATGTTAAATTCCTTGAGTTCTAAGTAGTTTGAATGCTTGATATAGCCTCTAGGCACTTGTATGAGTAGTTGCTATCAATCTTGTGAAGTTTTGTTGACATATTTTTGTGGTCCAAATTTTTTCAGAAATTTGTTCTTAGGAAAAATGAACTTTCTTCGGAGGAGTTCGTTGCGTCGGACCTCCAAGGGTGCCCTTGAGGATGCCCATGCACGACCTTAACATCCCGCGCAGGACGGAAGTTCGACCGTGCGAGTGGCCGCAGAACACCTTCATGAACGAAGCCGGGTTTCGTCAAGAGTTCTTACAATTTGTTGCGAACGTCGGCTGACCAACTTCCTCGCAGATGAGTGTGACCAGCACCACACCCTTGCAAATTCCTTTGTGCAAAAATTTTATTTTATGCCTAGGCTCGATATCCCCATGGTGCATTTCGATTTATATGCTGAACATCATGAGTTAACGCTAGATGAGTTTTGTGAAATATGCTTGATCTCTTCTGATGGGGATTTGAGGGAGCCTCGGCCTGAGGAGTTCGAGGACTTCCTTCGCACTTTGACTGTGGGGGAATTTAGGGGTGTTTCAAAAGCCCGTGTTACTACTTGCATTTTTCAGTTGTGCACTACTTTGCTTTATTCATAGGGAAATGCTTGACCGCTAGGGAGGAAGGTGGTACGCTCAGTGCCCCTGACCTCGCCATCTTGCGTCATGCTATTTACGGCGATAACACTTTTAGCTTGGGAGCTATCATTGCACGCCGCTTACACACCAACAGAACTAAGGTTAAAATCCATGGCGGTATTTATGCTCCGCGTCTTGCGAAACGTTTTAATGTTGCTATCCGCCCAAATGACTACTTGCTGCCCAACGCTTATTTAGACCAACAATGCATGATCGATCACCACTTTATTGATGAACCTGAACCTCCTCAATGTATTCGTTATAATCTGGTTTTTAGCGAGACAACTCGCGATATTATTCCGTTGCCTGCACCCTCTTTGTTTGACTCTCATGCCAGGAACAGATACACCATCATGCCGGCAGACATCACAGCTTACAGGAATGAGCTGGCAGCAGCAGAGGACGAGGCCCAGCAGTGGTTCCCTCAGGTGCCTCCGCCCCAGTACTATCCGCCTGGCCCTGATGGATACTACGGGTGGTGATCACCAAGCTAGGCCAAAAGCCTAAGCTTGGGGGAGTACGTATCTCTCACCAACATTACACTCATGTTCACACATTCATTTCAGTTGTTGGTGTTCATAGTTTTTCATTGTATATCCATGTTAGTTTTATTCTCGCTTTCTTCTTGTGTGTTTGAAAAAATTCAAAAACCCAAAAATATTTCTCGCTTCTTTTCGGTTTTCCTTTCTTATTTGTTAGTTCGTAGTATTAAAAAAACCCAAAAAGATTTCTCGTTTCTTCTTTTGCCTGTTGGGAGTTCTCCTGTGTAAATAGTTTTCCCGCTTTTCATTTTTCTTCCTTAATTTGCTTCCTTCAGAAAAACTAAAAACTCCAAAAATATTTCAGTGTGTTTATCTGAATTCCTTTTCTTTTTGTTGAGTTGTCATAGGGAGAAGACCACGATGAAATTAATGAGTGGTTCTCATATGCTTTATTGTTGATCTAACGAAGAGCCAGTATTACCTTGTCTTCTCTCTTGAATAAAATGTTTGCAGATCACAGCTTAGTCCACGGCACACTTGCACTATTATTATTTTCACATCATTCGGTCGTGCAAGTGAAAGGCAATAATGACGATGATTTGATGAAGTGACTGTGGCAAGGAAAAACTGGTATGAACTCTTCTTGTTTTTGTTTTTGTAAATATGTTTAACTCAGTATCCATGATTCAACATATTATGAGTAAACATGTTTATGATGACAATTAGAGATTATAGTTGCTCATGTCATGCTTAAGTAACTAGGAGTGGATAATTATTTATTTTGGAAGTCAACATGCACTAAAATGGTTATGATGTAGTATGTTAATATGATATCCTCCTCTGAATGTTTCAAGTGGCTTGACTTGGCACATGTTCATGCATGTAGTTGATTCAAACCTAACATAGCCTCCACGATATTTATGTTCAGGGTGTCTATATCCTACTCATGCTAGTATTAAATGTTAATTATTCTCAATGCATGATCATGACCATTTTCGCTCTATAGTTGGTCGCTTCTCAACCTATTTGCTAGCCTTCATTTTGTACTAAGCGGGAATTCTGCTTGTGCATCCACAATCCTTAAACCAAAGTTGTTCCAGATGAGTCCACAATATCTACCTACATGCGGTATTACTCTGCCGCTCCAAGTAAATTTGCACGTGCCACCTCTAAATTATTGAAATAAACATCCGTTTTGTGTGCCTGTACCGCTCATGGAGCGACAGGGGGCGGTCAGTATCTTCCATGCTAAATGGGTTATTCTCGAGATGAGTGTTTATTCACTTTTCATTGCACGAGAGAGGCTGGTATTTGGTATGCCCAGTCTTATGCTCAAAATCGAAAATACATAATGCAAACAAACTCCCCCGGAAAGTTGTTGGTATGGAGGGCACCCGAGGATTCGCCTAGCCATGGCTTGTGTTGGTATGGTGGAGGGGAAGTAACTTTACCTTTCCGCTTGGGAACCGCTTATAATGTGTTTAGCATGGAAGGTATTGAAAAATCTCGGTCGTGACGTTGACAGGAAAAGTACACCTCCCAAAATTATTATGCATCTCTCATTTAAGCTTCGAGCTCTGCCACCGCTGCAAATCCCTGCTTCCCTCTGCGAAGGGCCTATCTATTTACTTTTATATTATTTTACTTTTATTGTTGAGTCTCACCTTCTTGCACTAAGTGCCAATCCTGAGAGCACTATTGTCATCCTTATGCATTGAGTATAGTTAATGTTTTATGCATCATGACTGGATCTCTTCTACCCTGAATTACAATGTTTAGTCGCTGCTTGAACTTTGGAGGTGCTCTGTATTTATGTTTTGCGGTCTCAGAAAGGGCTAGCGAGATACCATGTTATCATATTATATCATGATTGTTTTGACAAATTGTTGGCATTTGAGATATGTTATTATTGCTCTCTAGTTGATTATGCCATTGATATGAGTAAATGTAGTTTTTAAGTGTCATTATGAGCATGGGTAGTTCATGATCTTTGCTGAAAACCAGGGTACTATGTAAGCTTATATACGGATACAAGAACAAAAAAGTTTGTAAAAAAATTTCTTTATCACTTTCAATTTGTTAACAGAATTGCTTGAGGACAAGCAATGAATTAAGCTTGGGGGAGTTGATACGTCTCCATCATATCTACTTTTCCAAACACTTTTGCTCTTGTTTTGGACTCTAATTTGTATGATTTGAATGAAACTAACCCGGACTGACGCTGCTTTCAGCAGAATTGACATGGTGTTGCTTTTGTGCAGAAATCAAAGTTCTCGGATTTGGACGAAACTTTTTAGAGAATTTTTATGGAATATATAAAAATTATTGGCGCAAGAATCAACAGAAGGGGGGCCACCTGCTGCTCACAAGGCTGTAGGGCGTGACCCCCCCCCCCCCCAGGGCGCGCCGTGGTGCCTTGTGGGCCCACAGGCGGCCGTCTGACCTAATTCCAACGTTATAAATTCTCTTTCCCTGAGAAAAAAATAAGAGAAAAAGTTTCATCGCGTTTTACGATACGGAGCTGCCGCCACCTCCTGTTCTTCATCGGGAGGGCTGATCTGGAGTCCGTTCGGGACTCAGGAGAGGGGGATTCGACGCCGTTGTCATCATCACCGATCCAATGCCTACGACTTTCTCATATTGGTTTCTGCTAAGTTACTTTGTTGCTACTGCTTTACACTTGCTACAAAACTGCTACTGTTATTGTTACTGTTACTAGTGTTACTGTTGCTATTGCTATCAAAACTATCATATTACTGTGCTACTAAATACTTTGCTGCAGATATTTTATCTGCAGGTGTGGTTGAATTGACAACTCAACTGCTAATACTTGGAAATATTCTTTGGCTCACCTTGTGTTGAATCAATAAATCAGGGTGAAATACTACCCGCGAAAACTGTTGCGATCCCCTATACTTGTGGGTTATCACTTAGACATGTCAATGGATATTTGCATCGATGCATCACAGAAAGCATACATATGTGAAATCGGTTCGGGACAACAAACACACGGAGCCGCAAACATCATGAAACACACCTAGTATTAGGACGCGGTCAAGATCTAACTCCTCGCGCACCTGCAGGGCGAATAAGCCTACCACAGCCCGTGAAGTTGCCGAGAGAAACATTGCCAACACCACCGATGCTGCCTTGTTCGAAGTAGCTCCCCATGCCTCTTCCGCCGTCGCCAAACGGGACTGTATGACTGGTAAAGACGATGTCGCCGTTGTTGCCAAAGCCCCTGCCATAGCCGCCGATGACGGCCGGGAGGCCTGGATTGCCCCTCATGCTTCCCATGCCCACGAAGAGGCTCTTCTGATCTGCCACATCACCAAGTGTAGCTGGCATGGTCCTGTTCGCCGCCACGGCATGCACCACTAGCATGAGGCAGAGCAAGAGTAGGAAGGTGACAATGCCAGAGCACTTCTTGACCATGGCTCCAGATTCTACATTTCTATTCGCTCTCTGGTGTGGGAATTTTTTTTGAAATACTACTTTTTTTGAACAAATTCCGAAAATATTATCAACAAATCAGAAATTTCACAAATAGAGCACTGTCGTTGCCGTGTGCAACGAAACCCAGTTTTCGTCTTACAGTTGGACGAAACATCTACGTGTCGTTCTCCACTGGAACGAAACATTGGTTTCGTTGGCCTGGGCAACGAATCTGCATGCTACAGTGTTCGTTTCGTTGACTGGAGCTCCTCTGGCCGAACCCTCGCGCCACGAGTATCGCATCGATGGGAAGAATCCATTCAGATGAAGAACAACTCGAACCATGCATCATGGAGGACGAATAGAGCCGTTCAATCTACATCGACCGCCGCAAGCCTACGTCGCGTTCGGTAAGAAATTTTTTAATAACTCACACCCATCTACTCATCTAGATGCCGCCAACCTCCTGGACATTGTTCCTTATCCTATTGTTGTCATTGGCCACACACATAGGGGCAGAAGTTTATATACATGATTTTTCTTAAGTATACACATACACAGGGACCAGGGATGGAGCCAGGAAGTTTATATGAGGGGGCCAATGATACATGTATGATCATTGGAGGGGGGCATACTTAAAAAAATAGGCATTCACACATTAGACATGTATGCATACATTGCGCGGTCAGTCAGGTGTGTTCGTATACATGCTGGACGAGGTGTGCGGGTCGGATGTGTACGTACATGTACAAAACCGTTGGCCACACAAGTCCTGATGCAT
Source organism: Elymus sibiricus (assembly GCA_039707655.1). Taxonomy (NCBI): domain Eukaryota; kingdom Viridiplantae; phylum Streptophyta; class Magnoliopsida; order Poales; family Poaceae; genus Elymus; species Elymus sibiricus. Next base: position 429,591,512 of record CM077672.1, read on the forward strand.
GCATGCAATAGGCAGCCTTGCCATGCACGTATGAAGTCAATCTAGCACAATGAATGCACTAGTGCGTGTGTATATAAACTTTTGTCCCTATGCGCATGGCCAACGACAACAATAGGATAAGGGACAATGTCTAGGAGGTTGGCGGCATCTAGATGAGTAGATGTGTGCGAGTAATTAGAAAATTTCTTACCGAACGCGACGTAGGCTTGCGGCGGTCGATGTAGATTGAACGGCGAAATTCGTCCTCCATAATGCACGGTTCAAATCGTTTCTGAATGGATTCTCCTCGTCGATGCGGTTCTGATGGCACGAGGGTTCGGCCAGGGAAGCTCCGGTGCGGCAAGGATATCTAGGTGCGGGGGCAATGCACAAGCACCCATGTTTCGTTGTCCCACACAAAGAACACACAAAGAAACTAGCATGCAGATTCGTTGCCCAGGCTAAGGAAACTGATGTCTCGTCCTGGTGTACAAGGAAACCATCATTTCGTCCTAGTGCACAACGAAACTTAGATGTTTCGTCCAACCATAGGACAAAAACTGGGTTTCGTTGCACACGGCAACGACAGTATTTGTCAAATTTATGATTTGTTGATCATATTTTCGGAATTTGTTCGAAAAAAAGTAGTATTTCAAAAAAAAATATCCCTCTGGTGTGTTGTGCGTCTAAGATGTGTTTTTACGGCTTGTGCGTCTAAGATGTTGCTACTGCTGCACTTGTGGTGGGGTGGAGTTTGCAGTTTAAATAGGCGGAGACAACTACGGAGACTCGGAGAGGCAGGGGCAGATGGAGGATTTAAATGAGGTGAGTGCGAGTCTGGGTTACTCTTGACAAAAACATGCGCAACTTTAAACTGAACGCTCTGCATCTCCAGATCCGAGAGTAGAATCCTACTAGCTCTCTAACTCCACTCAAAATAATGAAAACAATACATCTCTATCTACCAACCCCAAGAGATCCAAAAACATGCGTGGTCTCAACGATGCAGGTGAACCATTTTGGTCGGGCACATGGGGAAGAGAGGCGTTGCTTTGTGTGAGCTTAGACGAGCCACACGAGGACGAGGGCGGCATGCACATGTGTAAGTACGTCCCTAGACTTTGTCTGCATGCTGCAGCACGAGCCTATATAAACTCCTCCAACCAACAGCATTGACAAACACAAGTGCGATCGACCTAGCTAGCTGATAAAAGCAATTAGCAGGAGCTCAATATTTACCATGGCAAACACTACCAAGCTCGCCGTAGTTTTCAGCGTTGTTGTTCTAGTTTTTCTGCAGGTGTCGTGCGGTGTTTCCGGGCGCCATGCCGCAGGGATGTCGAAGATTGAGCTTCGACAGAACGTCCCTGCGGTGATGACGGTGAACGGCTTCCAGCAAGGGGAGGGGGGCGGCGGGCCGGCGTCGTGCGACGGCCAGTACCACAGCGACGAGGAGTACGTGGTGTCGCTGTCTTCCGAGTGGTACGCCGGTGGGGCCCGGTGCGGCAAGACCATCCGCATCGCGAACTCTGGCAATCTTCACATAAACGCCATGGTCGTCGACGAGTGCGCCGGCTGCGACAACGAGGTGGGCGCGTCCATCCATATCTGGCGTAACTTCAATCTTGACCCCAGCCTCGGCCAGGCGTACATCAAGTGGTCGGATCTTGACACGTCTACCTGAAACATATATGCATACATGGTGGTTCCGCTACGGCAGGTGACGAGATCGTTGTTCACGGTGAATCGAGTTAGTATTTGATTTCAAGTTTCAACTTAATCTGAAGTATGTAAAACTGGGATATATATGCATGAACATGAATCCCTTAATGTATCAGCGTCGTTACTATTTGCAGTGTTTGGTCAATATGCAATGATTTTCTTCTCGAATATGTTCAGTTTGATTACATTTAGATGGCATCACAACTACTTCGCCTTCCGGGGGTGATATTGTTTTTTTTTGACGAAAATGCTGGCAGCGCAGCTTTTCATTGATATTGGGGGGGGGGGGGGGGGGGGGGGGGGGGGGGGGTAGAAGTACAGGGGATCTACAAGTCATATGGAAGGCACACACACATGGCAATATATTGCCACACCACAGTACAACCCTATGCCGAACTCAGTTAGGTTCCCTGGGTCTGCTGAACAATTTGAGCACCTTCGTTTTACCCGCCGCGTGCCACAATTTGGCTTCCTCGATGAAGCGCAGGACAGTATCTGTCGGCCTCGTGCTTTCGTTGCGGAAAATACAGACATTCCTTTCCTTCCAAATGTTCCACCATAGGATCTGGACGAAGGAGCTCCAAGCCTTGCGCGTCTCCCGCGTCACCGCGGTGCTGCCGTTGCTGCAGAAATCCCATAGAGATGTAGTTCCTGGTGCCGGCTCCAGCGCCGGGGGCAGCGCACAGCGTGTCAAGGTGAGACGCCAGACCTCCTTTGAGTAAGCACAATTGGCCAGCAGGTGCAAGTCGTCTTCCATTGGCCCAGAACAGAGCGCGCACGCTGTGTTGTGTGGCCAACCTTTCTTGGCGAGCACGATCCGCCGTGTTGCACCGCCCAAGTATGGCAAGCCAGCAGAAAATCTTGCATTTGCCCGGCACGTCTGACTTCCAGACAAAGTCAGCGAATTCAACGCGCTTGGATCCCTCGAATTGTGCCATATATGCCGATTTGGTGGTAAACACTCCGTCCACCGTCCATCGCCAGGATACCGTGTCATCTTCGTTTCAATTTTTTGTTGTTAGCTTACCAAGCTGGCCACTTGGTGTCATCTTCGTTGTTAAGTATGATAGTGCTCATAGCAATCCAAAGTGCGGCGAACTCCATGATAGCCTCATGTGACAACACGTGCTTTAGGTGCCTAATCCACCGCTGGTCAGTCAAGGCTTGGGCCACCGTCAGGTTTTTCCTGGTGCAATGCTCGAAGAGGGAGGGGTAAGTCGATGCCAGGTCTGCTCCATTGTACCAGGGCTCCTTCCAGAAAGCTATTTTCTTGCCGTTCCCCAGGTGGAAGATGGCAACGCACGCACTTTGTGATCGATGGGTAGTTCTAGCCCTTGCCATGGCTTGTTGTTGTCCATCCAGCTTTGCCAAAGCCACCGTGTCCTCAGTGCTGTGCTTGTGGCCAGCAGGTTAGGGATGCCCAGACCATCGAATTCCTTCGGCCTACAGATCGCGCTCCAGTTCACAAGGCACTTTCCTCCTGCTGCAATCTCCTTGCCCTCCCAGAGGAAACCCCTTCTAATCTTGTCGAAGAATTTGATCAGCCAGACTGGCATGTGCATGGCGATCATCTGGAATATTGGCATGGCTGAAACTACTGGGAAAGGGCTTATAGGTGAACCCTAATGAGTGGCGGGCGAGGTGGGGCACCCGCCACTGTTATTATACAAGAACAGCTGTGGCGGGTGCCAGCGACAACCCGCCACAGCTAAGGGCATACCAGTGGCGGGCACTCGTTTACGCCCGTCACAGGTAGGCTCTTCCAAATAAGCCCATTGGCTCGACACAGCAGTGGCGGGCCACTGGGCGCCGCCCGCCACTGGTTCTCCCTGACTTGTGGCGGGTGGCGTGCAGCGCCCGCCACAACTCTAGATTGGCAAACCGCACCAAACACATCCAAATTTTGTTAATATTTGCGGTGGTGGGCTCACTTATAAGCCCGCTACAACTATTCTGCTTCATTTGTTTAACTGTTTTACTGACTTTATTGTTGATTATTAACTGTTGCATAGTGTGTCCCATGCAACATAAGGGAAGACTTCAACAATTCATATGGTAACGTGTTGTACTTTGAGGATGATGAGGAGCGCGAATTCGAATTGGATCTGCGCAAAGGAAAGAATAAAACCATCATATATGGTGATGGATGGGAGCAGTACATTGGAGTGAACAATTTTAAAGGAGGAGAACTCATAGCCTTTTCCTTAAAAGGAGAGGTGAACAGGTTAAGGACATTATATGTCGACAGGGATGATGATGACGATGACCAAGATGACCAGGATGATGAAGACCAAGATGACCAGGATGATGAAGATCAAGATGACCACGATGACGATGACCAGGACAACCAAGATGAAGATGAGGACATCGAAGATGAAGATGATGGTCCTATCCTTTCTGCAATTTTTTCTTAAAGGATGAAGAAGCTTACTCGGGACGAGACAGCTAATGTGAAAGCGATGTTACCATCCTCTTTGGCCTTCTTGGGGAAGCCCTTTGTGCACCGTCTAACAAAAACCAACATGGTCAAAAAAGTTATGGTGAGATGTTTTATATTCTTTCATCTCTTTTTGGTCATAACCAAGTATGGTGAGATGTCTAACATTGTGTGCTTTCTATTTTCTCTTAATGATGGGGAGTTCAGAAGTTACCTTTGAAGATGTTTTCCGGAGTGGACATCCCCGTCGTCGGCACCGCTGGAGTAATCCATGGACCAAGAGGGCCTGTCGCGAACGTCCAATACAAGACGGAATCCGACGGGCGCATATCATTCCATGAGTCCGGCTGGCGGGAGTTCATCAAGGGAAAGAGAGAACTAAGGGTGGACACCCTTGTGGTAATCACTATATGGAAGAGCAACCGCAACGACTATCAGATGATGGTTGTTGTTGACCATGTTTAGAACTAAGTCATGAATATATCAGCCGGAGAACTGTTAGTTAATTAATTAGTATGTTAAGATGAATGTGATACATTGATGTTTGTTTCTTAAGTCGAACAACTTTCAAGTGTTACTGAATTATTTGAGGGTTTATTTTCAAAATGAATTCATTCTGCTTCAGTTATATTGAGAATCGTCCGTGCTCATCCCATTTGTTGTAGCGACTGGCAGAACGTCTGAACAGCAACAGCTAAGGTGGCAGCTGTGGCGGGCAACAGAAGCAATCTGTGGCGGGCAACAGAAGCAAGCTGTGGCGGGCAGATGAGAAAACCCGCCACTGGAAGCTACGTACCAGTGGCGGGCGAGCGCCCGCCACTGATGGGTTCATAGCAGTGGTGGGAGGTCAGTGGCTGGCGGCCCTGAGAGCCTGGCCCGCCACTACTAGGCTTTTTGCACCCGCCACTGCTGGGCATTCCTGCAGTAGTGCGACAGGACGTGCTTGACCAGAGTTAGTCGCCCGTCCATGTTGAAGAAAGAGAGTTCCCATCCCTTCACCCTGTTCATAGCCTTGTCGCACACTGGCTGTAGCGCCTCCTTGTTGAGCTTCCTGTCCAACAGCGGCATGCCGAGGTAGGTACATGGGAATTGCTTGGTAGTGCATCCCATCCCCGGTAGAACCGTGTCCAGCCCGATGTCTTGATAGTTCATCGGCATCACCGACGTCTTAGCTAGATTAGTCTTGAGATCCGTGGCTTCCCCGAAGAGATGTAGTATTGCTTTGACTGTCGTAGTTTCTCTGTCCAGCGGGTTGATGAAGAGGATCGCGTCGTCGGCATACAGCGATGTACAGAAGGGCAGATTTTGTTTTCCGATGGGTCCCAGGATGCCAACGTTGGCCGCCCGGTCCACAAGAGCAGCAAGGCAATCCATGACTAAGACGAACAGAAGTGGGGAGAGGGGGTCTCCCTGCCGCAGGCCCCGGCCGTGCTCGATCACATCTGATAGCTCTCCGTTGACGAGTATCTTAGTCGATGCAGAGAGAAGGAGCGCCTCAACCCATCTTCTGATTTTGATACCGAATCCCCTTGCTTCCAGAAGGTCGATGAGGAATTCCCATGACACCGTGTCGAAGGCCCTCTTGATATCTAGCTTGAGTATGATGGCTGGTGTTTTTGTCTTCCGCGAAGCCCTTGCAATTCCGCTGACATAGCTGAATTGTATATTATTATTTTGAAACAAGGGGCCTGATAGCTAATTAATGTGTGTAAAAAAATACGGCGAACACAAAAAAGAGTATTAGTAATATCAACAAATCAAGCATCAATCGGCTTAAGAACATCGTGCGCATCCACTAGTAGAAAAAGGGACATTAGTCCCGGTTCGTAAGGGCCTTTAGTCCCGGTTGGGCAAGCGGGACTAAGAAATCGGGACTAAAGCCCCCCCCCCTTTTTAGTCCCGGTTGTGTTACGAACCGGGACTAAAGGGGCTCCACGTGGCCGCTGTGGAGCGCTCAGACAGGAGGACCTTTAGTCCTGGTTGGTAACACCAACTGGGACTAAAGGCCGCCACGCGTCAGGCGCTGCCAAGCGCTGGGGTTTAGGGTTTTGGAGGGGTTTAGGGTTTTGGAGGGTTTAGGGGTTTCATTTTGTGTTTCCCTTTTTTTTTGTTTACCATTCAATTCTTTTTCATTTAGGGTTTTCATTTTCATTTTATGTTTTCCATTCAACTCGACGCTACTACATATAGCAATGAAGGAACCATTACACAACATCGTCATGAATATAGAGAAGTGACATCTTTCTCCATGCTTGGTCGAACAACAAGTTTTCGTATATATATTCGACGCTACTACATATAGTACATGTTCATCCATATATACAATATAATATCTCTTACGATCCCTAATATCTAATTACCAAAATTCCCTACCAATTCCCGATGGTATTCTTCGGTTTTAGATATGACCTCTTCAAGTAAGAATCCCGCCAATTCCTCTTGAATTGCTCGTATGCGATCCTTTGGTAGGAGATCGTCCCGCATCCGTTTGATCTAATTTAAAGAAGGGGGTCAATATATATGAATGAAACTCAACACAATTGATGGTAATAAAATAAAATTGTGAATATTGTTTACGTACTCGAAGTTTTTCTAAAATTCTCCCCTTCTCACAGGTCGTCTGGCGAATGAACTCGCAAACGTAGTATCCACATAAATTATTCCCGTCTCCCTGCCTCAAGCACTTTACGAGAATAGAGTTCAATCAAAATAATAATCAAGCATGATAATGGTATTGAAACTAGAATCAAAGAGATGCGCGGACCTAGCTAGTACTACTTACATTGAGTTGTCGAAATTGCAGCTCCTCTTTCCATTCACCCCTAACCTTCTTGGTGAACCGTTTCCAAACCCTGCCTGGCAAAGAAAATGAATAAAGGAGTTATTTATTACTTGATATCTGGAAATGAACGAAAGTTGCCGATATAGTGCGATAATGATTGAAATTACCTCTGGAGCATTTCACTCAGGTCCGCCCACATCTTAGGGTCTTTACGTTTCGAGTCCATGACAAGTACTACTCCTTCGTCAACCTGAATGACTAGCAGAATAAAATGGAACCTGCGCACGCATAACTCATCAATTACACTTAACATCGAGTAAACGAAACAGAATGTGTACAAGACAGTAATACTCAGATGAAGTTGTAAGGAAATAGTATTTCCGTTCTGGTTTGTTGTTTAATTAACGCCCTTAGCAAGTTATCCTCTGTTTCCTTGGCGTTGTTTTTTACCGTATATTCATGTATGTTATTTGGGTTAATGAACCCAATGTCATAGATTTGTCCTCTTTTGCATTCGACAATCTTCATTCTGCATAATATAGTGAGGATAATTATACATGCAATGAACGAGCTGAGCTAGAGACTTAATTACAGAAATAATACTTACAGACAATAGCAACTGACGATAGATTTGTCGATGGCATCTTGATTGTATAACTGAAATAATTCATCAAATTCAATGTTTATCTCGTCGTTTCCACTCAAGTAGTGTTCATCTCTAATTCCCACCATGAGCCAGTTGCTCCCTTCCTTTGAGGCTTCCACTCATGCAATCTTCGCATTTGTGTTGGTAGAAGCCGGACCTCCTCAGGTCTGACGAGAGGCTTCCCGTGCTGGTATCTGTATGCTAAATCAGCCGTGGGGAACTCTACCTGGCCTAAGTATTGAGCAAGAGTGAAACCAAGATCATGGGCCGCTACCTCCGGATCATAATCGATATCGGAAAACACGTTGAGCGGGGGGTACGATTGGTTTTTCTATTCTCCGAGCTGGGGAATTGTTTTCCCCCTTGCACTACTACTTCCCGACCGCTGCACATGTTCTTTATGTGACTTCATAATAGAGCGGTCATAGTTTGATGGCAGCGAAGGCGGTGGTCACGTAAGGTTTTCCAGAAAGTGCTTCGCTTTTGTCGGATCTATTTTCTCCTTTGGCTCGGGCCGTTTCGGTGCAAGCTGGCGTTTCACATCGACATCCACGACCTTCTTGGTTTACTCATCAGTCAGTTCGTATGGTAACTTGGCAGGAGCCTCCTTGACGTTGTTCCTTGTACCTGCTCTGGATTTCTTCGCAGTTGTAGTACTAGCCGCTGGAGCGGCGGTTCTCTTCCGCTTATCCACCCGGGGCTGAGGCGGTGGAGGCGGCGGAGTCTGCTAACGCGGCGGAGACGCTGAGGCGGCCGAGGCGGCGGAGTCTGCTGACGCGGCGGAGACAGCTGAGGCAGCGGAGATAGAGCTGGATTGCTACTCTGAGGAGTCGATAGCCTTGGCGTCAAATGTGGAAGCACAATGTGTTCCTTTTTCCATAGAATGGTACTTTTTCTGGCATCTCCCAGTTCAGTCTCCCCTTCACCTGTAGGGAAGTCAAGCTCCAGCTGCTCAAATCCCTTGATAACTTCATCCAGCCCGACAACAGCATAGCCATCTGGAATCAGAGAGCAATGGTAAGTTCCATTACGTACAGGAGGTAAGGCAAAGCCGACCGCCACCTTCACGGATATGTTCATGCATTTCACATGTAGCTCACAATGTTCCCTCTGCGTGATATCATCCACGGGGTAGCGAGGAGCCGTGATATCATCTATGGGCTGAACGAGCTCCGTGGAAGCCACGCTGCTTTTCCGCTGAGATGGTGGGCCGGCAGTATCGAATGCAGGATCTTCGTGCCGCTGAGATGGGCCGGTAGCTTGCTGGCTGGTAAGTGCCTCTATTTGCTTCTGCTGCCACGCTAATTTTTCTTCTATCTGCTGCAGCCGGTCTGCATGCTGTTTCTTTTTTCTCCCTCGGCTTCTATAAGTGTCACTGCAGTCGGGAAACCCAATCTTCCACGGAACGGAGCCTGATGTGCCTCGTGTTTGTCCACTGTGTTCAGCATTCCCGAGGGCGCGTGTCAGCTCGCCGTTCTCTCTGTCGGGATTGAACTTCCCGTCCTGCACGTCCTTCATTGCAGCTTTAAGGGCTTTGAGGGGTGTTGCAAGTTGATCTTTTGTAAAAATACACTTCCTTGTTTCTGGGTCCAACTTTCCCCCATGCCCGTAGAACCAAGTCTTTGCCCGTTCGGCCCACTCCAATGTCTTTGGATCGATCCCTTTATCAATCAGGTCGTTCTCAGTTTTCTCCCACTTAGGCCTGGCAACCTTGTAGCCACCTGACCCCATAACATGGTGATATTCCTTGTTTGCAGCATTTTGCTTATTTATTTTTGACCTTTTCTTAGCTTCATCCGATGTCTTGTACTCCACAAATGCGTCCCAGTGATCTTTTATCTTCTCATATGCTCCGGTGAATGTTGGAGTCTTGTTTTTCAGGACATAGTCTTGGTGCAATCTTTTCTTCTAGTTGCAGAATTGTGCGGCCATCTTCTTAAGAGTCCACGCCTTGACTTTTCGCTCTATAACTTTGTTATTTGGATCCACCTCTGGTGGTAGGGTGAAATTTGTCATGAGCGTATTCCAAAGCATTTCTTTGGATCTATCGTCGACATAAGTAACTCCATCCGCCTTTGGCTTACTCCATTCTCGAATGGTGATCGGGATGCTGTCCCTAACAATAACTCTGCGCTGACTTACAAATGCTTTTGCGTTCTGCGCAGGACCAGTCGGTTTGCCATCTTCAGCGACTTCTTCGATCTTGAACCTTTCATTATCGCCCAACCTTTTTTTCGGGCCTCGTTTCTTTATAGAAGATTGGCTCGATCCGGAGGGCTAAAAGAAGAAAGAAGCATTAATATATGTATATACAAATCAATTAATGCATCTAGTCAGCAGAGGCTTAATTAATATACCTCGCCGGACTTTGTAATAATTAAGGTTCCAACACCGGAGCCGTCATCTTCTCTCTCCATTCCCTCACCGGAGCCGTCATCTTCTCCCTCCATTCCCACACCGGAGCCATTCAGAAACTGTGAGGTGATATCATCTCCGTCGCAGATTATTTCCCCCAACATGTCTTCTTGTTCTTCGTCTCTGTCGTGTTCCATACTTTCTGCAAAGACTTGCAAGTTATTTCAATGCTATAAACAAATTATTAAAACAAATTCACATTTCCATGTCTATTTGCATCTCGATTAAAAAATCACATTATTAAAACAAATTCACATAATATCACTAATACATCTTGAATAATCTAGTTGCAACAATAATATTATCATATAATATCAGTAATACATCTCGAATAATCCAGTTAATGCAACAATAATATCACATAATATCACTAATACATCTCGCCCAATTAAACTGGACGTCGACTCGCGGTTCCTGAGGCGCGGGCGGTGAACACCCAAAGAGAAGGAACCATCACGGGATCATAGCTCGGGTGAGATCCGTGAAGAAACTGCCAAGTATTGGAGAACCTGACATCCAACGCAACCATGTAGCGACGGACGTGCTCGTCCTCCTCCCTGACACGGCGACGTACCACCTCCTCGAGGGCCGGCTCCCTCTGCACCGATAGTGGCCCATGCGACCGCCACCAAAGAAGCTCCGGGTCGACGACGAGAACCCGATTCCTCACCAAGCTGCGCGCCCCGGAAGGTAGCACCTCCCAGTGCCAGCCCGGCGGAGCCCAGTCCCGGACATGGCGCCTCTCAAACTGGTTGTCACCGCCGAGTCGACGACGAGGATGCGGGCCGGGCATCGTCGCCGAGAACAAATTCCTATTTAAACAAATCAGGTCTATTTCTCGTTCATTGTGAGACGTTGCTCCGGCTCTCCTTTATTTCATTGTTTGCATCAGATTTCTTTAATTTTTCTTTTTTTCTCTCACCACATGTCTATATTTTTTATACACCTATCAAATACACGATTCACATTTTTTATAATACATGTTTTAATACCAATTTTTATTCATACACATTGTACATTTTTGTATACATCTAAAACATTTTATACACATCTAAGTGATTAACTTTTTTCAAATAAATATTGCCTCCCCCAATCTTAACAATAACAACATTTAACTCACTAAGCCACTATTTAAATCAAAACTTTACTTCTAAAATAGAAATAACACTACTCCAATTTACCCTAGGCAGAAACACTACAAACAAAAACACTACTCAAATTTACCCAAGGCAGACATTATAACAAACACATGAAGAGCACCGCCGATGGACTCCGGACCTGCTCAAGGAGGGGGGAATGGAGGGGTAGATGGGGGAGCGAGGAAGTTGAGCCATACATCTGCACTTCTCTGGTCGGCGGCGTTGCAGACCGTTGAGGGCGACAGCACACGCGCAGCGTTCGATGGCGGCGCAGAGCAGATAGCAGGCGCACGGCGCAGAGCAGAGCACGCGCAAGACGATGGCGGTGACCTGGACGTGTAGGACTAGACCCCGACTGCGGCGACGATGGAGGACGGGGGGGGCGACGGCGGTGAGGGCGGCGCGGTCGCGAGAGCGAGTTCTCCTGGCGGCGGCGATCTGTTTCGCGTGAAAATGGAGGAAGATTGGGGGAGGGAGAAGGGGGCGGTTAAATACCGCGAGGCCTTTAGTTGAATTTGTATTATTAGTTGAATTTTTTTATTTAATTCTAAGTTAATATTATTTTGATCATAACTAGAGTTTTATAAAAGCTTTTTAGTTGATTCTTTTTGCTATTGAAGAATATTATAAAATACTTTTTGTTAACCTAATAATGTTATATTTTCTTTTCTGTTAAGTTATTAGTTTAGTATTTTTCTTTGCTGCTGAGTTTTATTTAGGACAAAAACTATTTTTGTTATTTGTAGTTAAGTCCTACAGTTCCCTTAGGAGTTTTTATTTGGATTTCCTTGAAGTTTTGTTTTGCTTTCTATTTGCTTTTTCTTATTGTTTTCTTTATTGCTTTATTCATTGATTGTATTTTGATTGCTAGAATGCTTGCTAGAGTGAATGCTTATATGAATGCAATGTTTGATTATATAGATTTTCATCAGAGAGTGACAAAGGTGCAAATTATTCGGTTATCTTGTATATGCCGAACAGTTACTTGAACAATCCTACCATCTGATATGTTGTCCTCAGTTTCACCAGAAAGCAACCAGAACTCATCATCTGGACTTGGCTCGGCATAAGGGGTCCTCTGATCAGAGAAACCACACAGTAGCTCCAACTTTATGTCATACAACGTTTCTCTCTTATCATCTCCGATGCTTCTGTTGTATTCATCTATGTCAAGACGTTTAAGCCATGTCTATATTAACCTTGTTATTTTATATGGAGCCACCAACCGGGACTAACCACGTATGATCAACCTTGCAAAATACATAGTGAAATAATTACAAATCAGAAAAATACGTGACTGTTTTTTGATTTTTTTTGAATTGTTTGTGCCGATTTCAAAATGCGGTCAAAACGGGGGGCATGACCGGTGATAGCTAGGGGTGGAATCTTGCAAAACTTGGGACTGAAATCACTACAACTGGTGAGGGTGTATGGCCTATGCCTGTCCACCTCAAGCGGCTTATCTGGAATGCTCAGAAGACATTCATATTTTGTTTGGACATAATTGCATTGATTAACTCCTCTGTATAATTAAAATACTAAAAGGATAAGAATAATTGAAATTTCATAACTTAATAAATAATTATTCAAAAATCATGTTTCAAATGCCAAAACACATATATACCCTAACTCTTACAAAGATTCCCTCTGGTTTGTCTGAAGTGGGACTTTCCAGCTATAAGTCCGGAAACTCACTAGAGAGAAAGTGATGATGGTGAAGCCGGTCACATCCCAGAGTGGGATCTTGGGGTATAAAACTTTTTCTTCGCGTGTGTCCCTTGCTTATGATTGCGCCGTAACCATGGAGAATCTTCATCATTTAACAGGATGCTTGGGTCAGCCTTCACTGTGAAGGGAGGAATTTCATCAAACTTTTCATAATCTTCTGACATGTCTGTCTTGTCCTCCACTCCCACGATGTTTCTTTTCCCTGAAAGAACTATGTGGCGCTTTGGCTCATCGTATGATGTATTCGCTTCCTTATCTTTTCTTTTTCTCGGTTTGGTAGACATGTCCTTCACATAGAAAACCTGCGCCACATCATTGGCTAGGACGAATGGTTCGTCTGTGTACCCAAGATTGTTGAGATCCACTGTTGTCATTCCGTACTGCGGGTCTACCTTTACCCCGCCTCCTTTCAGATTGACCCATTTGCACCGAAAGAAAAGGACCTTAAAAGAAGGTCCATAGTCAAGTTCCCATATATCCTTTATGTAACCATAATATGTGTCATTTTCCCTATTGGTGTTTGTTGCATCAAAGCGGACACCACTGTTTTGGTTGGTGCCCTTTTTATCTTGGGCGATCGTGTAAAATGTATTCCCATTTATCTCGTACCCTTGGAAAGTCAATACAGTCGAAGATGGTATCCTGGCCAACAAGTACAACTGATCTCCAACAGTGGTGTTATTCGTGAGATGTGTTTGCAACCAACCGCCGAAAGTCGCCATGTGTGCACGCGTAATCCAGTCGTCAGACTGCCCCGGGTGTTGGGAGCGTACAATATTCTTGTGTTCATTGATATACGGTGTCAACAAGGTAGAACTTTGTAGAACTGCGTAGTGTGCTTGAGTGAAAGAATGCCCGTCCCTACATATTACTGAATTCTTTCCTAGCGTGCCTTTTCCACTCAGTCTACCCTCATGCCGCGATTGAGGAACACTAATCGGCTTAAGGTCAGGAATAAAGTCAACACAAAACTCAATAACCTCCTCTGTTTCATGGCCCTTGGAGATGCTTCCTTCTGGCCTAGCACGGTTATGAACATATTTCTTTAAGACTCCCATGAACCTCTCAAAGGGGAACATATTGTGTAGAAATACAGGACCCAGAATGGCAATCTCTTCGACTAGGTGAACTAGGACGTGCGTCATAATATTGAAGAAGGATGGTGGGAACACCAACTCAAAACTGACAAGACATTGGACCAAATCATTCCATAATCTTGGTAGGATTTCTGGATCGATTACCTTCTGAGAAATTGCATTGAGGAATGCACATAGCTTCACAATGGCTAATCAAATATTTTCTGGTAGAAGCCCCCTCAATGCAACCGGAAGCAATTGCGTCATAATCACGTGGTAGTCATGAGACTTTAGGTTTTGGAATTTTTTCTCTGCCATATTTATTATTCCCTTTATATTCGACGAGAAGCCAGACGGGACCTTGATATTGCTCAGGCATTCAAAAAAGATTTCCTTCTCTGCTTTTGTAAGAGCGTAGTTGGCAGGACCTTGCTACTGCTTTGGATGCATGTCGTCTTTTTCGTTCATACGTTGCTGGTCCTCCTGTGCCTCCGGTGTATCTTTTGTCTTCCCATACACGCCCAAGAAGCCTAGCAGGTTCACGCAAAGATTCTTCGTCACGTGCATCACGTCGATTGCAGAGAGGACCTCTAGGACTTTCCAATAGGGTAGCTCCCAAAATATAGATTTCTTCTTCCACATGGGTGCGTGTCCATTAGCGTCATTCGGAACAGATTGTCCGCCAGGACCCTTTCCAAAGATTACTTTTAAATCCTTGACCATATCAAATATATCATCACCAGTACGGTGGCCAGGCTTCTTCCGGTGATCTGCCTCACCTTTGAAATGCTTGCCTTTCTTTCTTAAGGGATGCCTGATCGGAAGAAATCGACGATGTCCCGGCTACACATTCTTCTTACCTTTATCCAAATATATACTTTCAGTCTCATCTAAATAGTGCGTGCATGCATTGTATACCTTGTTTGTCTGTCCTGAAGGTTACTAAGAGCAGGCCAATCATTGATGGTTACAAACATCAACGCTCGTAGGTCAAATTCCTCCTGTTTGTGCTCATCCCACACACGTACACCTTTTATATCCCACAACTGTAAAAGTTCTTCGACCAATGGCCTTAGGTACACATCAATGTTGTTGCCGGGTTGCTTAGGGCCTTGGATGAGCACTGGCATCATAATGAACTTCCGCTTCATGCACAACCAAGGAGGAAGGTTATAGATACATAGAGTCACAGGCCAGGTGCTATGACTGCTGCTCTGCTCCCCAAAAGGATTCATGCCATCTGTACTTATACCAAACCATAAGTTCCTTGCATCATCTGCAAACTCCGGCCACTCTCTCTCGATTTTTCTCCACAGCGACCCATCAGCAGGTACTCTCAACATCGCGTCTTTCTTATGGTCTTCTTTGTGCCATCGCAACAACTTGGCATGCTCTTTGTTTCTGAACAGACGTTTCAACCGTGGTATTATAGGAGCATACCACATCACCTTGGCAGGAACCCTCTTCCTGGGGCGCTCGCCCTCAACATCACCAGAGTCATCTCGTCTGATCTTATACGGCAATGCACCGCATACCGGGCATGCATTCAAATTCTCGTACTCCTCACCGCGGTAGATGATGCAGTCATTAGGGCATGCATGTATCTTCTGCACCTCTAATCCTAGAGGGCAGAGAACCTTCTTTGCTTCGTACGTACTGTCAGGCAATTCGTTATCCTTTGGAAGCTTCTTCTTCATTATTTTCAGTAACTTCTCAAATCCCTTGTCAGATAAACCATTCTCTGCCTTCCATTGCAGCAATTCCAGTGTGGTACTGAGCTTTGTGTTGCCATCTTCGCAATTTGGGTACAACAATTTTTTGTGATCCTCTAACATGCGCTCCAACTTCAACTTCTCCTTTTCACTTACGCATTCTCTCTATGCATCAACAATGGCCCGGCGAAGATCATCAGCGGGCACATCTGGTGCCTCTTGATCTTCAGCTTCCCCCGTTGCAGTATCACCATATTCAGGGAAACATATGATAGTTGTCATCATCCTCTTCTTCTTCATTGTCTTCCATCATAACCCCTCTTTCTCCGTGCTTGGTCCAACAATTATAGCTGGGCATGAAACCGGACTGAAGCAGGTGGGTGTGAAGGATTTTCGAAGAAGAGTAATCCTTCTTATTCCGACATACAACACATGGACAACACATAAAACCATTCAGACTGTTTGCCTGAGCCACACCGATAAAATTATGCAGGCTCGTAATGTACTCGGCAGTGCGTCGGTCACCGTACATCAATTGCCGGTTCATCTACATTATATAATTAAGTATATCAAAAACCATTACAGAACATCATGAATAGAGAAATGACCAAATTAATACAAGTTCATCACAATAAAACAAAATTACAGTAGTGATCAAATGTTATTACTGCAAAAATAAATACATAAAGTTCATACATAGTTCTCATAAAACAACATACAACTATCTAGAGCATCTAAAACATACATTGAAACTAACATACAACTATGTAAAACATTTAAATGCAATAACAAATGCGATCAAAATCGCAACTAAGGTAACAATTGATCCAACAACATAATGATACCAAGCCTCTTTATCAATGGCATATTTTCTAATCTTTCTAATCTTCAAGCGCATTGCATCCATCTGGATCTTGTGTAGATCGACGACATCGGCAACATGCAACTCTAATTTCATCTTCTCTTTTTCAATTCTTTTCAATTTTTCTTTCAAATAATTGTTTTCTTTTTCAACTAAATTTAACCTCTCGACAAGAGGGTCGGTTGGAATTTCCGGTTCACATACCTCCTAGATAAAAATATCTATGTCAAGTTGGTCGGCATAATTGTCATAAACACTAAATGAAACAAATAGTTATAAAAGATAATATACCACATCCGAATCATAGACCGGACGAGAGCCGACGGGTTCGGATATCAAAACCATGGCACTATATAATAACAAACAATAATACAAGTAAGAAAATTATACAAGTAACTATCTAAATCATACAAGTAAGATTTTTTTTTAAAAGATAAGAACAAGAGGCTCACCACGGTGGTGCTGGCGACGAGATCGGCGCGGGCGATCGACGGCGGTGAGGACGGGGACGGGGACGGGACGGCACCCTAAACCATACCTACACATATGCAAACTAAGAAGTTAATTTGAGCACACACTAACACACACACTAATACTATACCACTAAGACACACCCTAGCACACACTAACACACACTAGCTAATAGTAACACTAGCTAACACACTAACTCACTAATAGTACCACTAACCACAAAATTGCGATACCTAATTAACAGTACCACACCTACACATGTGCAAACTAAGAAATTAATTTGAGCTCAAATTGCATCTAAATCAAATAAACTCCGACATACACTCCTCCACTAAAACCCACAAATCACTCTACTTCTAGAGCATGAAATGAGCTAAACTAGCAATGAGAGATGAAAGGATGAAGTTGCTAACATTTTAGAACACTTGGATAGTTGGTGCACCGCCAAATCTAGACAAATCTTGGGGAAAATGGAGCTTGGAAGTCAAGCTTGGAGGAAGAACAGAGGAGAAGAATGGATTGTGTGGCTCGGGCACGATGACATATATGCAGGAAATCTTTAGTCACGATTAGTCCCGGTTAGTGTACATCGACACATGCATTGTATCAATGACAGATGAAAGGATAAAGTTGCTAACCTCGATCGAGAAGGAAAGAAAGAGGAGAAAGCTTAAGTGTGGCTCAGGCACCTCATATCATGTTTGTTTTGTGTGAACTCAAGTGGCATCATGCTCTCAGGCATTTCATCGAGCACCTCTTGTGCATAGAAAGGGAAAACAAAGTAGCACACACCTCCCACCTTCTATGAGGAAAAAACAGAGGAGAGGGCGGGCAGGGGCGAGGATATATATAGGCAAATTTTTGTCCTGGTTGGGGTCTAAAACCGGGACTGAAGACAGACCTTTAGTCCCGGTTCGACACACCAACCGGGACTAAAGGGTATCGCGCCTGCCGCAACCCCTTTAGTCCCGGTTGGTGTCTGCAACCGGGACTAAAGGTCCCATTCGAACTGGGACTGATGCCTGCCGAGCCCCGTCCGGCATCCAAGCCGCTCGAACCAGGACTAATGCTCACATTAGTCCCGGTTCGTAACGCGACCGGGACTAATGCTCACATTAGTCCCGGTTCGTAACGCGACCGGGACTATTGCTCCGATCCGGCTAGAACGAAAGCCCTGTTTTCTACTAGTGGTCACATGCAAATCAACTCGCTACCCTTGCAGTGGACAAATTGCTGGACTTGCTTCGTGGAAATAGACAGGTGTTGGGGTGTCAACCAATGTTGAATGATACGTGTATGATACAACATCGACTGAGTCATGCTAGTATTTACTCTTTACTGAAGAAACTTGTAAAGGTTGAGTAGGACATTGATCGTATAGCCCAAGGACTTGAAAGACACAAATGGGAAACTTAATCATGGTTAAGAGTTTAGAGGCCTCTCTAAACACCACAAGCACGGCTTCAAAAGACACTTGATATAAGCTTCACATGCACAATCACACATGAGGCCACACTAACCATACTTTATGGTTGATCAAATCACATACAGAACTGCTGCACACACGATTAATTGTCTGGACGTCCATTGCACGATGACCCATCGTAGAAATGTGCTGCCGTCTGTTCTTTTTCTTTTTTTTTTGCGGGATGATGTGTTGTGGTCTGTTGCATGCATGGACGGCTTGATTGTATCGTCGTGCAAAACTCATGCGCATACTATCATGTGTATAGCAGTGCTCAAACACATAGTACTATCTATGATCCGGTAAAGCTTCATGGTTCATATAGTGGGGCATGCAGGTAGTGACGGTGTAAATGAGGCGAGCACTGTACTGAATGTTTTTGTTTATTAGGAATTCCTAGGAATGAAGGTATATGAGAGGTAGACGAAATTTGTTGCTCGCGTTTACTCTACTTCATTTTTTCCTAGCAAATGAAGACTGTGCTTCTAAATTCTGGCACTATTCACTATAAAAGTACCTAATTATTTTTGCAGCTCACACCAAAATGTATTTCATCATGAAACTTTACACGATGAATAGTCTGGACGTCCATTCCATGATGATCTTTTGGAACTATCTTCACAATATATGATTTTCGAAATTTTCAAAAAATGGGCTCCATGGAGCCCGCCAGCCTGGGAGCATCACTGCCAGAAACTGCACTTTTCCTATGAGGCCCGAGTTCCCTCACAGGAATACAATTTTCCTGTCGGGCAAAACCGAGCCCCAAGGAAAACTACGTATTTTCCTGTAGGAACAAAAATACCCCACAGGAGAATATTTTCCTGTGAGTGTCCAGCCCACAGGAAAAATGTTTGAGGCCCAGCTCGTCATTGCTCCACCTTGAAACGGACTTTCGCGCCAAAAACTTTTACCTTGCGGCATTTTTTTCCCTTTGACACTCGAACAAAACTTTCTCGCGCGGCAAGATGGAAAGCAGCGCGCCAACTCAATTTTCCTGGGAGGCGGGAGAGGAGCTAGGGGTTCTGTAGATAGTAGGCTAGTATTAGTTGTGTTTTGCCCTGTGTGGTGGTCTTGGCGCTTTGCCGGTGATTGGCGTTATGCCGATGGGGAAGCTGCCACTGGAGCTCGCGAGCAGCTCCTGTGGGTCGTCGCTGCTGCCTTCTGAGTTGCTTCCATGGTGGAGGATACAGGAGGGTGGTGGATTAGGCGGTTCCCCCCTAAATAAGCTCGCAGGTATCCTACTCATCTCCCTAGTATGCAGGAGTTCCCTCGGCTTGTCCTCGTCGGCGGCAGCCACAGCGGTGGTGGTCAACGTGATGGGGAAAAGCATGGAGATGGTTCCTACTGCTGGGTCCAGAGCACATCATCGGTGGCGTTTGAGGCGGAGCTACGGCGCTCGTGGTTGGCAGCCGGTTTCCATTGCCACGCTATCGATTCTTCAGGTTGAAAGGCAACCAACCCTCTTCCTCCCGGCCTTGATGCTACATGGGAGGCAGTGCTGCTCCTGTTCGGTGTCAACGGCAAGCGGCGGTGGAGATCTCGTTGGACCAAGTGGTTTCGTCCCCGGCGCCGGCGAGATTAGAGCTGTTCGGGAGCAGCTTGGACCCGATTGCGTTCCTTTTCTGCATCTTGGGGTCCTTTCTGCATATTTCAGGGACTACTTTGTAATTTCCAGTTTGCTCGGTGTCCTGATGTTTGTACTTGTACTTGCTCCTTATCGCTATATCTAATAAAGTACTGGGGTCCTTCGGGACTTTGCCTTGTTCAAAAAAAAAAACTCAATTTTCCTGTGTGGTATGGGCCTACAGGAAAAAAGGCCCAGAGAGATGTACAGAAGCGAGAAGCCCTAGAACAATACAATTCCCCACTTCGCCTCTCTCCTCTCCATCTCGTCTCCCCCCCTCAAACTTCCTGGCCGCAGCCGCCGATGCCGCCGCCCTCGTCCAAAGGTAAATCCAACCAGCGCCGCTCGCCTTCCACTCCTCCAACCTCCACCGCTGGTCGTCTCTCACCTTCGCCACCGCCGCCCTGGTGAACCTGCGTACGCCACCGCCACCCGCCTTCCATCTCCCCGACCTCCACCGTTGCTTGCCTGCACCTCCATCCGCTGCCGCATCCCACCTCCCTTGGCCCACCCTACCCCAACACGGCCGCCTTGTACGCGTTGCCTGCACCCCGTGCTCCCTGCTCCAGATCTGGGTAAATCTACCGTCACACATCCAGCAAGTCGCCGCCTCCTCCTGTGACGTGACAGCAGTTGACTCCTCCTCTCCGTTTTGTCCAAGCCAGCTGATCCGTTTTGTTGTGGTAAGTCTCAACCTTGGTCACCCAGAAAAAGAAGTTGTGTAGAATCTAGATCTTGGGACCTCAGGATCTTGATTTTCTTCTTTTGCTGGCTCATTGGAGCCTTATGAATGGAAAAATAAGGGGCCCTTTGCATTTGTTTTCAGTGTTTTGATTTATTCAATTTAAAAAAAAAAATTGGGAGCTACTGTTGGGTTGTGTTAGCACTCACGTTCGTTGATGTCACCGAAAATCTGAAAAGGTTCTTCTATCATTGCTAGATATTTGCTTCTATAATATGCACTGCATGTGAAGATGAGGCGTAGCTCTTTTCTCAGTGAATTGCACTATAATCTCTTGAAATTTTATATGCCAAATATTTATTATTTTTCCATGCTTGATTTCTTGTAGCTTGAATCTGCCATATCATCGAGCCATTATTGAAGTTGCAGCCCACTATTAGAATTTCTAGATATCGCCTCCTTTGACAAATCATTTTGGCAGTAAGCGTCCAGTTTTAGAAGCAAGTTACTCATATCTTTACTTGGAAATGTAAGTAATTATTTGCATAATTGTGCTAGTCTCTTGTAGGTACTGCTTCTCATCTTTAGAAATCTTTGTGGCGGAAGGAAGGAAGCCATATATGACAGATGCAGTGAAGAGCAAAGAAAAACCTGTCTCAGGTACCTCTCACGCTTTGACAATATACTCTTGTCTTGATTTGGTAATTATCTCCCTGTTCACATACAGCCTGCTGGAAGAGTGAGCCAGTGCGTGTCCGCGCTCTCTTTTCTGTGTGTGTTTTTAGCTTCAGGTGCAAACCCATGGATGCCGAAGACTATGAGGAGTACATACATCTTCTTTATCAAGTTCTTGCAGGTCAGCAGCGTGAGGTGACTAATGTACATGCATATCTACCTAATTTTTGTGTTCTTCCATTATGTATCTAGTCCAGCTGTTATATTCCTCAGTTACTTGAAGGGTATATGGAATGCTGGATCTTCTTTGAGGGCATGATTTAGTTCAGGTCCTCTTAGCCAGTCTTTGGCACCTAGCATCAAATCTGGAGCCATTGTTTGCCCCAATATCTACATAGTCCCATTACTTTATTTTACTTCCTTGAATTACAATATTCACCCTATCATGTTGGTAGATGAAGCTGAATTGGTCATCTGTTTAGATAAACTGTTGTTCCACTGGCTACAAGTAAACTTTACTTTTTCAGAAATCCTTAGTTCTTGTTCTGAAAAATCATCTATCCATGATTGGAATCTTGAGATTGTACACGTTTCATCAAAGCAAAGAGGGCCATGACCTCATTAAGAATGCCTCTTAATGGGCACAAGGTCGAACTTGAAGTTACCGGTGAGTATCATTTACTCATGTCCATTATTTTATAAAGCAATAAAATGTAGTATGACATCTAATGATTGCATTGCTGTCATATGCCATATCTAAGATTTGCTAAGAAAATACTAGATGAACATCCTTTTTTTCGTCCTTCTTGATTAGCTAAGTGTTTTGCTCAATAGTGTCATGGTATTTAAATTATCATCAAGTGGGCCAGATTATGTTTTGGATCCACTTTGAAACATAAATAATGTATGTTTCACAGTACTGTAGGATTTATTTTATAGATATGCCAAAAAGATAAACCTTGAAAGAGTTAAGAGGATAACTACTCTCATGGTGAAGGATGTTGCTCATTGTCTCCTGCTCCTTTCACTATTATTCTCATTAATGGTGTACATAACTTTGCAGGGGAACACCGATTCATCCCCTGTTAGTTTGGAGGATGGTGCTATGGACGACCAGGTTGGCAATGGCAACACTGGAGGCAACACTGATGGTGACAACATGGTGGTAGCCTAGGTGACTTAGAAACTTATGAAGATGTAGGTGATGCTCTAGATCATGAACCAAGGTGACTTAGAAACCGAGTATTTTGTTATCATTGCATTGCATTGCATTGTGCAATGTGGTGGATGATTATTTTGACTGGTGTGGCATGTACGCGTACAACTGTCATGTTAATGCTGTTGAGCAAGTAAACGTTTCATATGTCAACTACCAGATGTTCAATCATGCATGGATTTATGGATGGAAATGTGCTATGTGTACTGATTTTGGATGCGCGTACAAAGATATGATGCGGATTTGGGTTTTAAATGGATCATACGTGGACCATTGATATGTGCTACTAAAAGGATATTGATTTGTTTGTTATGTGCTCAAAATTGATTCCAAAAAAACGAAAATTACATGCTTTGCGTGCCATTTTCCAGTAGGTTGGCCGTCACAACAACTCTGATCTATAAATCTGACGGCATCGAGATTTCCCTGATGGTGGCTGACAGGAATAACCGTCAGGGAAATATTTCCTGTCGGTCGACCGTCAGGCATTAAAAGATTTCCCTGTCGTTGTATTCCTGGCGGAATTTTCCTGTCGGGTAACCGCCAGGAAATGTTTTCCTGACGGGATTTGCCATTTTCCTGTCAGTTCTTAGCCGTGGGGAAAGGTCTGTTTTCTGCATGAAATCCACACTCGGTGCATGTATATAGTTTGGGGATTTTTGCTACCAGAAACGGTTAGCATTTTTGTTGAGGTTAATTTAGCAGTTATCAGGCTGCCAAGTGCTATAATCGGATTTTGCATGTTTCCATATTGAAGATGCATCATCAACTTATATTTATCTTGTGCGGAGTGGATTCTAAATCTGATGATATGGCAATTCTACGTGTCTCAGTACAAACCCTAAAAAAAACGTGCCTCGGTACCATTCAGCATGAATGATGAGCTATATACAAAACAATACAAAAAATGTGTCTCATGGTTGTTGTTGTTACCATCCAGGAAGTGGCGGCACATGAATGAAGATTACATCTGACCTGACGCCTCACAGACAGTACTGTAGCTCATGGAATGACCCCGGCGGCACCTCCGCCGCCGCAACCACCTCCAAGCCCACCAAAAGGGAAGCCGACATTGGCAAACTTTCCTAACGGGATATAACCGGCTCCTCTGACGCTGCCAGTCAGGCCGATGATCCCTACGCTGCC
Source organism: Elymus sibiricus (assembly GCA_039707655.1). Lineage (NCBI taxonomy): Eukaryota > Viridiplantae > Streptophyta > Magnoliopsida > Poales > Poaceae > Elymus > Elymus sibiricus. The sequence continues at coordinate 429,615,292 of CM077672.1, forward strand.
TCCAACCCCGCTAAACTGTCATGTGACGCCGGTAAAGACGCGGCCACCGTTGTTGATGAAGCTCCTGCGGTAGCAGCCAACGAGCGGCCCCCTGGCGCCCGATAGGTCCCTGATGCCTCTCATGCCCACAAAGAAGTTCTTTGCATCCATTACACCCGCTCCTCCTGCACCGGTTCCGCTCTCTTGAGGCGGCAGCAGCCGGAGGCAAGGCCTCCACCACACACCCAATAGGCAAGGTCCTGGCTGCCGTCATGGTATGCACCACCATCATGAAGCAAAGTAGGGGGTAGGACATGACATTGCCTGTGTAAGAGCGCTTCTTGTCCGTGTGGTTGCCTTTAACAGACAAACCGTCACAATTTTTTGCAGGTTATCTTCAGGGCGTCTGCTTGGATCTGTACGTGGTCCTTACTCACCCATGCGGACCACAGGGCGCTTATGGATATTGGGTGCAACCGATGGGAGATGGTTGCACGGGATACTTACAGCCAGTTTGGATGGCGGTCCAACAATAGGATAGATGTCTAGTCATCTTACCCATTTTCGCCGATTGTGGCAACTTTTATTTATGAGATTCACTGTTTTGTTTGAGACCTTGTTCTGAACCTGGATTTTTTAATAATATATGATTGTGTGCATCAACAGATGCAGAGGCCGTGGGTATTCCTTCTTTTAAAAACAAGGTTCTACCCACTGTAGTGTTGTTGTGTGCGTGAGAAGATGTTGCTACTGGTGCACTTGTGGTCTTTAAATATGTGCCGGAGGGACACGTTATGATGGAGAGGTACACTAGTAGAAAACAGGGCTTTGGTCCTGGCCAGATCAGAGCATTAGTCCCGGTCGTGTTACGAACCGGGACTAATGGGAGCATCAGTCCCGGTTCGAGAGGCTAGGACGCCGGCCGGGCCTCGGCAGGCATCAGTCCCGGTTCGGCTGGGACCTTTAGTCCCAGTTCCATCCACCAACCGGGACTAAAGGGGTTGCTGCCCTTTAGTCCCGGTTGGTGTCTGGAACCGGGACTAAAGGGTAGGCCATTAGTCCCGGTTTTAGACACAAACCGGGACTAAAGTTTTGCCTATATATATCCACGCCCCCCATCTCCTCTGTTTTTTGGCCGTGGAAGGGTGGAGGTGTGGGCTACTCTGTTTTTTGCCTATATATGCACATGAGGTGTTCGATGAAATGCCGGAGCCACACTTAAGCTTTCTCCTCTGTTCTTCCTCCAAACTCGACCTCCAAGCTCCATTTTCCCCAAGATTTGTCTAGGTTTGGCGGTGCACCAACTATCCAAGTGTTCTAAAAAGGTTAGCAACTTCATCCTTTCATCTCCCACTGCTAGTTTAGCTCATTTCAAATGCTCTAGAAGTAGTGTGGTTTGTGGGTTTTAGTGGAGGAGTGTATCTGTGAGTTTATTTGATTTAGATGCACAATTTGAGCTCAAATTAACTTCTTAGTTTGCACATGTGTAGGGTGCCGTCCCGTCCCCGTCCCCGTTCTCACCGCCGTCGATCGCCCGCGCCGATCTCATCGCTGGCACCACCGTGGTGAGCCTCTTGTTCTTATCTTTTTTTTAAAGAAAAAATTCTTACTTGTATGATTTATATAGCTACTTGTATAATTTTCTTACTTGTATTATTGTTTGTTATTATATAGTGCCATAGTTTTGGTATCCGCCCCCGTCGGCTCTCGTCCGGCCTATGATTCGGATGTGGTATATTATCTTTTATAACTATTTGTTTCATTTAGTGTTTATGACAATTATGCCGACCAACTTGACATAGATGTCTTTATCTAGGAGGTATGTGAACCGGAAATTCCAACCGACCCCCTTGTCGAGAGGTTAAATTTAGTTGAAAAAGAAAACAATTATTTGAAAGAAAAATTTAAAAGAGTTGAAGAAGAGAAGATGAAATTCGAGTTACATGTTGCCGATGTCGTCGATCTACACAAGATCCAGATGGATGCAATGCGCTTGAAGATTAGAAAGATTAGAAAATATGCCATTGATAATGATGCTTGGTATCATTATGTTGTTGGATCAATTGTTACCTTAGTTGCGATTTTGATCGCATTTGTTGTTGCATTTAAATGTTTTACATAGTTGTATGTTAGTTTCAATGTATGTTTTAATTAGAGCTGTATGTTGTTCTATGAGAACTATGTATGAACTTTATGTATTTATTTTTTCAGTAATAACATTTGATCACTACTGTACTTTGGTTTTAATGTGATGATGAACTTGTATTAATTTGGTCATTTCTCTATTCATGATGTTCTGTAATGGTTTTTTATATACTTAATTATATAATGCACGCAGATGAACCGGCAATGGATGTAGGGTGACCGACGCACCTTCAACTACATTACAGGCCTGCATAATTTTCTCGATGTGGCTGAGGCAAACAAGCAGAATGGTTTTATGTATTGTCCATGTACTGTCTGTGAAAATACGAAGGATTACTCTTCCTCGAAAACCCTTCACTTCCACCTGCTTGAGAAGGGTTTCATGCCCCACTATAATGTTTGGACCAAGCACGGAGAAAGAGGGGTTATGATGGAAGACAACGAAGAAGAAGAGGATGATGACAACTATCCTATGTTCCCTGAATACGGTGATACTACAACGGGGGAAGCTGAAGATCAAGAGGCACCAGATGTGCCTGATGATGATCTTCGCCGGGTCATTGTTGATGCACAGAGAGGATGCGAAAGTGAAAGGGAGAAGTTGAAGTTCGATCGCATGTTAGAGGATCACAAAAAAGGGTTGTACCCAAATTGCAAAGATGGCAACACAAAGCTTGGTACCGCACTGGAATTGCTGCAATGGAAGGCAGAGAATGGTTTATCCGACAAGGGATTTGGGAAGCTACTGAAAATAATGAAGAAGAAGCTTCCAAAGGATAACGAATTGCCTGACAGTACGTACGAAGCAAAGAAGGTTCTCTGCCCTCTAGGATTAGAGGTGCAGAAGATACGTGCATGCCCTAATGACTGCATCCTCTACCGCGGTGAGGAGTACGAGAATTTGAATGCATGCCCGGTATGCCGTGCATTGCGGTATAAGATCAGACGAGATGACCCTGGTGATGTTGAGGGCGAGCGCTCCAGGAAGAGGGTTCCTGCCAAGGTGATGTGGTATGCTCCTATAATACCACGGTTGAAACGTCTGTTCAGAAACAAAGAGCATGCCAAGTTGTTGCGATGGCACCAAGAAGACCGTAAGAAAGACGGGAAGTTGAGAGTACCCGCTGATGGGTCGCAGTGGAGAAAAATCAAGAGAAAGTGGCCGGACTTTGCAGGTGACTCAAGGAACTTATGGTTTGGTTTAAGTGCAGATGGCCTTAATCCTTTTGGGGAGCAGAGCAGCAATCATAGCACCTGGCCTGTGACTCTACGTATCTATAACCTTCGTCCTTGGTTGTGCATGAAGCGGAAGTTCATTATGATGCCAGTGCTCATCCAAGGCCCTAGGCAATCCGGCAACGACATTGATGTGTACCTAAGGCCATTAGTTGAAGAACTTTTACAGCTGTGGAATAAAAAAGGTGTACGTGTGTGGGATGAGCACAAACAGCTGGAATTTGACCTACGAGCGTTGCTGTTTGTAACCATCAATGATTGGCCTGCTCTTAGTAACCTTTCAGGACAGACAAACAAGGGATACAACGCATGCACGCACTGTTTACATGAGACTAAAAGTATATATTTGGACAAATGCAAGACGAATGTGTACTTGGGACATCGTCGATTTCTTCCGACCAAGCATGCCTTAAGAAAGAAAGGCAAGCATTTCAAAGGTGAGGCAGATCACCGGAAGAAGCCTGTCCTCCGTACTGGTGATGATATACTTCATATGGTCAAGGATTTACAAGTAATCTTTGGAAAGGGTCCTGGCGGACAATCTGTTCCGAATGACGCTGACGGACACACACCCATGTGGAAGAAGAAATCTATATTTTGGGACCTACCCTATTGGAAAGACCTAGAGGTCCGCTCTGCAATCGACGTGATGCACGTGACGAAGAATCTTTGCGTGAACCTGCTAGGCTTCTTGGGTGTGTATGGGAAGACAAAAGATACACCGGAGGCACGGGAGGACCAGCAACGTATGCACGAAAAACACGGCATGCATCCAAAGCAGTATCAAGGTCCTGCCAGCTACGCTCTTACCAAAGCAGAGAAGGAAATCTTTTTTGAATGCATGCTCAGTATCAAGGTCCCGTCTGACTTCTCGTCGAATATAAAGGGAATAATAAATATGGCAGAGAAAAAATTCCAGAACCTAAAGTCTCATGACTACCACGTGATTATGACGCAACTTCTTCCGGTTGCATTGAGGGGGCTTCTACCAGAAAATGTTTGATTAGCCATTGTGAAGCTATGTGCATTCCTCAATGCAATTTCTCAGAAGGTAATCGATCCAGAAATCCTACCAAGGTTACAGAATTATTTGGTCCAATGTCTTGTCAGTTTCGAGTTGATGTTCCCACCATCCTTCTTCAATATTATGACGCACGTCCTAGTTCACCTAGTCGACGAGATTGCAATTCTGGGTCATGTATTTCTACACAATATGTTCCCCTTTGAGAGGTTCATGGGAGTCTTAAAGAAATATGTTTGTAACCGTGCTAGGCCAGAAGGAAGCATCTCCACGGGCCATCAAACAGAGGAGGTCATTGAGTTTTGTGTTGACTTTATTCCCGACCATAAGCCGATTGGTATTCCTGAATCACGGCATGAGGGGAGACTGGGTGGAAAAGGCACGCTAGGACCGAACTCAATAATATGTAGGGACGGGCATTCTTGGGCGCAAGCACACTACACAGTTCTACAGAATTCTACCTTGGTGGCCCCGTATATCAATGAACACAAGAATGTTCTACGCTCCAAACACTCGGAGCAGTCTGACGACTGGATTACACGTGAACACATGGGGACTTTCGGCGGTTGGTTGCAAACACATCTCATGGGTAACACCACTGTTGGAGATGACCTGTACTTCTTGGCCAGGACACCATCTTTGACTGTATTGACTTTCCAAGGGTACGAGATAAATGGGAATACATTTTACACGATCGCCCAAGATAAAAAGAGCACCAACCAAAACAGTGGTGTCCGCTTTGATGCAGCAAACTGTTGGAAATATGCCCTAGAGGCAATAATAAATTAGTTATTATTATATTTCCTTGTTCATGATAATCGATTGGAAACTCAAATACATGTGTGGGTACATAGACAACACTGTGTCCCTAGTATGCCTCTAGTTAACTAGCTCGTTGATCAAAAGATGGTGAAGGTTTCCTAGCCATGGACATAAGATGTCATTTGATAACGGGATCACATCATTAGGAGAATGATGTGATGGACAAGACCCAAACTATAAACGTAGCATATGATCGTGTCAGTTTATTGCTATTGTTTTCTGCATGTCAAGTATCTGTTCCTATGACCATGAGATCGTGCAACTCACTGACACCGGAGGAATAACTTGTGTGTATCAAACGTCGCAACGTAACTGGGTGACTATAAAGATGCTCTACAGGTATCTCCGAGGGTGTCTGTTGGGTTGGCATGGATCAAGACTGGGATTTGTTACTCCGTGTGACGGAGAGGTATCTCAGGGCCCACTCGGTAATACAACATCACAATGAGCCTTGCAAGCAATGTGACTAAAGTGTTAGCCACGAGATCTTGTATTACGGAACGAGTAAAGAGACTTGCCAGTAACGAGATTGAACTAGGTATAGAGATACCGACGATCGAATCTCGGGCAAGTAACATACCGAAGAACAAAGGGAATATCATACGGGATTAACTGAATCCTTGACATAGAGGTCCGACCGATAAAGATCTTCGTAGAATATGTAGGTGCCAATATGGGCATCCACGTCCCGCTATTGGTTATTGATCGTAGAGGTGTCTCGGTCATGTCTACATAGTTCTTGAACCCGCAGGGTCTACACACTTAACGTTTGGTGATGATTAGTATAGTTGAGTTATTTTGTTGGTGATCGAAGGTTGTTCGGAGTCCCGGATAAGATCCCGGACATGACGAGGATCTTCGGAAGAGTCCGGAGGTAAAGATTGATATATGTGATAATAGTGTTTTGATCTCCGGAAGGGTTCCGGAATTCACCGGAAGGGGTTCCGGATGTTTACCGAAGTGTTCGGGTGCAGCAACACTTTATAGAGCCAAAGGGGTAAAAGCCCACGAGGTATTGGAAAGTGCAAAAGGAAGTTTTGCTGCTGCCTTAAGTGTTACTACCGCTGGTAAGGCAGTACTACCGCGTAAGCGGTACTACCGCTTGTGTGAAGCGGTACTACCGCTCAAGCGGTACTACCGCTCGTGAGCGGTACTACCGCTTGTACGCAATACTGCTGGAATCCGAGTTGGACTCTTTCCGTGCGGGCCAAACCGACCTTGTGCGGGCAAAACCGACCTTGTGGAGGTTTTCTCTCCAAGTTTAGACCCCAGGGCTCAACATATAAATAGAGGGGCAAGGCTAACACACGGGACACATCAAGATTTCCCAAGCCGTGTGCCGACAACCCTAACCCTCTAGTTCCTCCCGTCCTAATCTCCGTAGTGCTTGGCGAAGCCCTGCAGAGATTGTTCCTCACCACCATCACCACGCCGTCGTGCTGCCGGAACTCATCTACTACTTCATCATCGCTCGCTGGATCGAGGAGGTGAAGGCGTCATCACGCCGTACGTGTGTTGAACGCGGAGGTGCCGTCCGTTCGGCACTAGTTCGTGATCGGATCGAGGGACGACTTGCGATTTGGATCGCGGAGACGTTCGACTACATCAACCGCGTTTCTTAACGCTTCCGCTTAGCGATCTACAAGGGTATGTAGATTCACTCCCCCTCTCGTAGATGCTCGTCACCATGGATAGATCTTGTGTGTGCGTAGGAAAATTTTTGTTTCCCATGCAACGTTCCCAACAGTGGCATCTGAGCTAGGTCTATGCGTAGATGAGATCTCGAGTAGAACACAAAGGAGTTTGTGGGCGTTGATATTCAGATTGCTTCCTCCCTTGGTCTTTTCTTGTTTCAGCGGTATTGTGGGATGAAGCGGCTCGGACCAACATTACTCGTATGCTTAGGAGAGACCGGTTCCTTCAACTGACATGTAACTTCGTTGCATAAAGATGGCTAGCGGGTGTCTGTTTCTCCCACTTTAGTCGGATCGGATTTGACAAAGGCGGTCCTTGAGAAGGTTGAAAAGCAATTTTTATATCACCATTGTGGTTTTTGCGTAGGTAAGAATCGTTCTTGCTAGATACCCGTAGCAGCCACGTAAAACTTGCAACAACAATTAGAGGACGTCTAACTTGTTTTTGCAGGGTATGTTGTGATGTGATATGGCCAAGTACATGATGAGATATATGTGATGTATGAGATGATCATGTGTTGTATAGAATATCACGACTTGCATGTCGATGAGTACGGCAACTGGCAGGAGCCATAGAGTTGTCTTTAATTATTTTCGCCGTTTTGCTCTACTTTATCGCTATGAGTTAGCAATAGTCGTGGAAGCAACAGTCGGCGCGACAACTTCATGGCGACACGTTGATGGAGATCAAGATGATGGAGATCATGGTGTCATGCCGGTGACGATGGAGATCATGCCGGTGCTTTGAAGATGGAGATCAAAAGCACAAGTTCATGGCCATATCATGTCACTTATGATTTGCATGTGATGTTAATCCTTTTATGCATCTTATTTTGCTTAGGACGACGGTAGCATTATAAGGTGATCCCTCACTTAAATTTCAAGATAAAATTGTGTTCTCCCCGAGTGTGCACCGTTGCGAAAGTTCGTCGTTTCGAGACACCACATGATGATCGGGTGTGATAGACTCTACGTTCGCATACAACGGGTGCAAGCCAGTGTTGCACGTGCGGAACACTCGGGTTAAACTTGACGAGCCTAGCATGTACAGACATGGCCTCGGAACACAAGAGACCGAAAGGTCGAACATGAGTCATATAGTAGATATGATCAACATGAAGATGTTCACCATTGAAACCACCTCAACTCACGTGATGATCGGACTTGAGTTGGTGGATTTGGATCATGTGACACTCGAATGACCGGAGGGATGTCAATTTGAGTGGGAGTTTTTAAGTAATATGATTAACTAAACTCATTATCTAGAACAATAGTCTAAGTTGTCTTTGCTATATTTATGTTGTAGATCATGACTCGCGCAGTAGCACCCCTGAATTTTAATGCGTTCCTAGAGAAAGCTAAGTTGAAAGATGATGGAAGTAACTTTATGGACTGGGCCCGTAATCTAAGGATTATCCTTACGGCTTCCCAGAAGGCTTATGTCCTTGATGCACCGCTTGGTGATCCACCCGCTCCAGTTGAGTCTCTAGACGTTGTGAACGCCTGGCAGGCTCGTTCTGAAGATTACTCAATAGTTCAATGTGTAATATTGTATGGCTTAGAACCGGGACTTCAAAGACGTTTTGAACGTCATGGAGCATATGAGATGTTCCAGGAGTTGAAGTTTATCTTTCAGAAGAATGCCCGGATCGAGAGGTATGAGATCTCCGATAAGTTCTATGCTTGCAAGATGGAGGAGAACGGGTCTATCAGTGATCACATACTCAGAATGTCTGGGTACTCCACCCGTCTGGCTGAATTGGGGATGCCCCTTCCGCCAGAGGCTATCACTGACAGAGTTCTTCAATCATTGCCACCTAGCTACAAGAGCTTCGTGTTGAACTATAACATGCACGGGATGAACAAGTCAGTAGCCGAGCTGTTTGCGATGCTGAAAGCCGCTGAGTCTGAAATTCAGAAGGAGCATCAAGTGTTGATGGTCAATAAAACCACTAGTTTCAAGAAAATGGAAAGGGTAAGAAGGGTAACTCCAAGAAGAGTGGCAAAGCAGTTGCTCCTCCCGTGAAGAAACCCAAGGCTGGACCCAAACCAGAAACTGTGTGCTTTCATTGCAAGGGAACTGGACACTGGAAGCGGAACTGCCCCAAGTATTTGGCTGACAAGAAGGCGGCCAACAACAAACAAGGTATATATGATATACATGTTATTGATGTGTACCTTACCAACTCTCGTTGTAGTGCCTGGGTATTTGATACCGGTGCGGTTGCTCACATTTGCAACTCTAAACAGGAACTGCAGAATAGATGGAGGCTGGCAAAGGATGAAGTGACGATGCGCGTGGGAAATGGTTCCAAGGTTGATGTGATCGCCGTCGGCACGCTCGCTCTTCGATTACCATCGGGATTAGTGATGAACCTGAATAAATGTTATTTGGTGCCTGCATTAAGCATGGACATTATATCTGGATCTTGTTTATTGCGAGACGGTTACTCGTTTAAATCAGAGAATAATGGTTGTTCTATTTATATGAGTAATATCTTTTATGGTCATGCACCCGAAGTGAGGGGTTTATTCTTATTGAATCTCGATAGTAATGATACACATGTTTATAACATTGATGCCAAAAGATGTAGAATTGATAATGATAATACCACTTTCTTGTGGCACTGCCGTTTAGGTCATATTGGCGTAAAACGCATGAGGAAGCTCCATGCTGATGGACTTTTGGAGTCACTTGATTTTCAATCACTTGACACATGCGAGCCATGCCTCACGGGCAAGATGACTAAAACGCCGTTCTCTGGAACAATGGAACGGGCAAGTGACTTATTGGAAATCATACATACTGATGTGTGCGGTCCGATGAGCATTGAGGCGCGCGGTGGTTATCGTTACTTTCTCACCTTCACTGATGACTTAAGCAGATATGGGTATATTTACTTAATGAAACACAAGTCTGAAACATTTGAAAAGTTCAACCAATTTCAGAGTGAAGTTGAGAATCATCGTAACAAGAAGATTAAATTCCTACGATCTGATCGAGGAGGAGAATATCTGAGTTATGAGTTTGGCAGTCACTTAAGACAATGTGGAATTGTTTCACAACTGACACCGCCTGGAACACCACAGCGTAATGGTGTGTTCGAACGTCGTAATCGAACCTTATTGGATATGGTGCGATCTATGATGTCTCTTGCCGATTTGCCACTATCATTTTGGGGTTATGCATTAGAGACAGCTACATTCACTTTAAATAGGGCACCATCGAAATCCGTTGAGACGACGCCATATGAACTTTGGTTTGGCAAGAAGCCAAAGCTGTCGTTTCTTAAAGTTTGGGGATGTGATGCTTATGTCAAAAAGCTTCAGCCTGAAAAGCTGGAACCCAAAGCGGAGAAATGCGTCTTCATAGGATACCCAAAAGAGACAGTTGGGTATACCTTCTACCTCAGATCCGAAGGCAAAGTGTTTGTCGCTAAAAACGGAACGTTTCTTGAGAAAGAGTTTCTCTCGAAAGAATTGAGTGGGAGGAAGATAGAACTTGATGAGGTTGTTGAACCTTTACTTCAACCTGAAAGTAGCGCAGCGCAGAAAGATGTTTCTGTAGAGCCTACATCAGCTGAAGAGGAAGTTAATGATGATGATCATGAAGCTTTGGATCAAGTTGCTATCGAACCTCGTAGGTCGACAAGGACGCGTACTGCTCCTGAGTGGTACGGCAACCCTGTCTTAGAGGTCATGTTGTTGGACAACGATGAACCTACGAGCTATGGAGAAGCGATGATGGGCCCGGATTCCGAGAAGTGGTTAGAGGCCATGAAATCCGAGATGGGATCCATGTATGAAAACAAAGTGTGGACTTTGGAAGTATTACCTGAAGGGCGTAAGGCCATTCAGAACAAATGGATCTTTAAGAGGAAGACGGACGCGGACGGTAATGTCACCGTCTATAAAGCTCGACTTGTGGCAAAGGGTTTTTCACAAGTTCAAGGAGTTGACTACGATGAGACCTTCTCACCCGTAGCGATGCTTAAGTCCGTCAGAATCATGTTAGCAATAGCTGCCTTTTTCGATTATGAAATTTGGCAGATGGATGTCAAAACAGCATTCCGTAACGGTTTCCTTAAGGAAGAGTTGTATATGATGCAACCAGAAGGTTTTGTCGATCCAGAGAATGCTGACAAAGTTTGCAAACTCCAGCGATCCATTTATGGACTGGTGCAAGCATCTCGGAGTTGGAATCTTCGCTTTGATGAGGTGATCAAAGCGTTCGAGTTTATACAAGTTTACGGAGAAGCTTGTATTTACAAGAAAGTGAGTGGAAGCTCTATAGCGTTTCTAATATTATATGTGGATGACATATTACTGATTGGAAACAATATAGAAATGTTGGAAAGCGTGAAGGAATATTTGAACAAGAGTTTTTCAATGAAGGACCTAGGAGAAGCTGCTTTCATATTAGGCATCAAGATCTATAGAGATAGATCGAGACGCTTAATAGGACTTTCACAAAGCACATACCTTGACAAAGTTTTGAAGAAGTTCAAAATGAATCAGTCCAAGAAGGGGTTCTTGCCTGTATTGCAAGGTGTGAAGTTGAGTAAGACTCAATGCCCAGTGACTGCAGAAGATAGAGAAAAGATGAGTGTCGTCCCCTATGCCTCAGCCATAGGCTCTATCATGTATGCAATGCTGTGCACAAGACCCGATGTTAGCCTTGCCATAAGTATGGCCGGAAGGTTTCAAAGTGATCCAGGAGTGGAACACTGGACGGCGGTCAAGAATATCCTGAAGTACCTGAAAAGGACTAAGGACATGTTTCTCGTTTATGGAAGTGATCAAGAGCTCGTCGTAAAGGGTTACGTCGATGCAAGCTTTGACACTGATCCGTATGACTCTAAGTCGCAAACCGGATACATATTTATTCTTAATGGGGGTGCGGTTAGGTGGTGCAGTTCCAAGCAAAGCATGGTAGCTGATTCTACATGCGAAGCGGAGTACATCGCTGCCTCGGAGGCAGCGAAGGAAGGTGTCTGGATGAAGGAGTTCATGACAGATCTTGGAGTAGTGCCTAGTGCGCTTAACCCAATGACTCTGTTTTATGATAATACTGGTGCCATTGCTCTAGCCAAGGAACCAAGATTTCACAAGAGGACCAGACACATAAAGCGACATTTCAATTCCATCCGCGATTACATTAAGGAGGACGACATAAATATTTGCAAAGTACACACGGATCTGAATGTTGCAGATCCGATGACTAAACCTCTTCCAAGGGCTAAACATGAACAACACCAGAACTGCATGGGTGTTCGATTCATTACAATGTAAATCACATAGTGATGTGAACTAGATTATTGACTCTAGTGCAAGTGGGAGACTGTTGGAAATATGCCCTAGAGGCAATAATAAATTAGTTATTATTATATTTCCTTGTTCATGATAATCGTTTATTATCCATGCTATAATTGTATTGATTGGAAACTCAAATACATGTGTGGGTACATAGACAACACGGTGTCCCTAGTAAGCCTCTAGTTAACTAGCTCGTTGATCAAAAGATGGTGAAGGTTTCCTAGCCATGGACATAAGATGTCATTTGATAACGGAATCACATCATTAGGAGAATGATGTGATGGACAAGACCCAAACTATAAACGTAGCATATGATCGTGTCAGTTTATTGCTATTGTTTTCTGCATGTCAAGTATCTGTTCCTATGACCATGAGATTGTGCAACTCACTGACACCGGAGGAATACCTTGTGTGTATCAAACGTCGCAACGTAACTGGGTGACTATAAAGATGCTCTACAGGTATCTCCGAGGGTGTCTGTTGGGTTGGCATGGATCAAGACTGGGATTTGTTACTCCGTGTGACGGAGAGGTATCTCAGGGCCCACTCGGTAATACAACATCACAATGAGCCTTGCAAGCAATGTGACTAAAGTGTTAGCCACGAGATCTTGTATTACGGAACGAGTAAAGAGACTTGCCAGTAACGAGATTGAACTAGGTATAGAGATACCGACGATCGAATCTCGGGCAAGTAACATACCGAAGAACAAAGGGAACAGCATACGGGATTAACTGAATCCTTGACATAGAGGTTCGACCGATAAAGATCTTCGTAGAATATGTAGGAGCCAATATGGGCATCCCGGTCCCGCTATTGGTTATTGATCGTAGAGGTGTCTCGGTCATGTCTACATAGTTCTTGAACCCGCAGGGTCTACACACTTAACGTTTGGTGACGATTAGTATAGTTGAGTTATTTTTTTGGTCACCAAAGGTTGTTGGGAGTCCCGGATAAGATCCCGGACATGACGAGGATCTCCGGAAGAGTCCGGAGGTAAAGATTGATATATGTGATAATAGTGTTTTGATCTCCGGAAGGGTTCCGGAATTCACCGGAAGGGGTTCCGGATGTTTACCGAAGTGTTCGGGTGTAGCAACACTTTATATGAGCCAAAGGGGTAAAAGCCCACGAGGTATTGGAAAGTGCAAAAGGAAGTTTTGCTGCTGCCTTAAGCGGTACTACCGCTGGTAAGTCAGTACTACCGCGTAAGCGGTACTACCGCTTGTGTGAAGCGGTACTACTGCTCAAGCGGTACTACCGCTCGTGAGCGGTACTACCGCTTGTACGCGATACTGTTGGAATCCGAGTTGGACTCTTTCCGTGCGGGCCAAACCGACCTTGTGCGGGCAAAACCGACCTTGTGGAGGTTTTCTCTCCAAGTTTAGACCCCAGGGCCCAACATATAAATAGAGGGGCAAGGCTAACACACGGGACACATCAAGATTTCCCAAGCCGTGTGCCGGCAACCCTAACCCTCTAGTTCCTCCCGTCATAATCTCCGTAGTGCTTGGCGAAGCCCTGCAGAGATTGTTCCTCACCACCATCACCACGCCGTCGTGCTGCCGGAACTCATCTACTACTTCATCATCGCTCGCTGGATCGAGGAGGTGAAGGCGTCATCAAGCCGTACGTGTGTTGAACGCGGAGGTGCCGTCCGTTCGGCACTAGTTCGTGATCGGATCGAGGGACGACTTGCGATTTGGATCGCGGAGACGTTTGACTACATCAACCGCGTTTTTTAACGCTTCCGCTTAGCGATCTACAAGGGTATGTAGATTCACTCTCCCTCTCGTATATGCTCGTCACCATGGATAGATCTTGTGTGTGTGTAGGAAATTTTTTGTTTCCCATGCAACGTTCCCAACACAAACACCAATAGGGCAAAGGACACATATTATGGTTACATAGAGGACATATGGAAACTTGACTATGGACGTGATTTTAAGGTCCCTTTGTTTCGGTGCAATTGGGTCAATCTGTCAGGAGGCGGGGTACAGGTAGACCCGCAGTACGGAATGACAACAGTGGATCTCAACAATCTTGGGTACACAGACGAACCATTCGTCCTAGCCAATGATGTGGCGCAGGTTTTCTATGTGAAGGACATGTCTACCAAACCGAGAAAAAGAAAAGATAAGGAAGCGAATACATCATACGATGAGCCAAAGCGCCACATAGTTCTTTTAGGGAAAAGAAACATCGTGGGAGTGGAGGACAAGACAGACATATCAGAAGATTATGAAAAGTTTCATGAAATTTCTCCCTTCAGAGTGAAGACTGACCCAAGCATCCTGTTAAATGATGAATATTATCCATGGTTACGGCGCAATAAGCAAGGGACACACGCGAAGAAATAGTTTTATACCCCAAGATCCCACTCTGGGATGTGACCGGCTTCACCGCCATCACTTTCTTTCTAGTGTGAGTTTCCGGACTTATAGCTGGAAAGTGCCACTTCGGACAAACCGGAGGGAATCTTTGTAAGAGCTAGCTAGGGCATTTTGACATTTGAAACATGATTTTAGAATAATTATTTATTAAGTTATGAAATTTCAATTATTCCTATCCTTTCAGTCCCATGTTTTGCAAGGTTGATCATACGCGGTTAGTCCCGGTTGGTGGCTCCATATGAAATAACAAGGTTAATATAGATATGGCTTAAACGTCTTGACATAGATGAATACAGCAGAAGCATCGGAGATGATAAGAGAGAAACGTTGTATGACATAAAGTTGGAGGTACTATGTGGTTTCTCTGATCGGAGATGATAAGAGAGAAACATTGTATGACATAAAGAAAATATAACTTTATTAGGTTAACAGAAAATACTATGAATCTTCTAAAAGATTCATAGTAAGGGTCTATCTCTTTCACATAGGGAACATTGGTGTCGGCTTTTTTTGAATCACTATGTGTCTATGCATCAAAATAAATTAGGTTAACAAAAAGTATCGGAATTTATGGTGAATATGTTGCGGCAATGGTACATATGAAAATAACTTGATAGAACTAGATATTTTGGCACTATCTGATGAAAATCTATATCATGAAATAAAGTTATATAAAATTCTAGTTATGATCAACTAAAACAAAACTATAATATTCTTCAATAGCAAAAAGAATCAACTAAAAAGCTTTTATAAAACTCTAGTTATGATCAAAATAATATTAACTTAAAATTATATAAAAATGAGGTACATACCTCCGACTTTAACTCAAGCCCGCTCCTCTCTATTAAATTGACATAACATATGCAAAAAATAACATAAAAAATAAAAAATAAAATTGACATAACATATGCAAAAAATAACATAAAAAATAAAAAGACATAACATATGCAAAAAACTAAAATTGCCATAACATAAAAAATAAAAAGACATAACATGTGCCATATATTTTATAGTGGTTATGAAAGAATATTAAAATTGACATAACATATGCAAAAAATAACATAAAAAATAAAAAAACATAACATATGCAAAAAATTAAAATTGCCATAACATAAAAAATAACATAAAAAATAAAAAGACATAACATGTGCCATATATTTTATAGTGGTTATGAAAGAATATTAAAATTGACATAACATATGCAAAAAATAACATAAAAAATAAAAAAACATAACATATGCAAAAAATAACATAAAAAATAAAAAAAATACCCGCCTACTAGCAAACACCACGGCCTGCATACGACTAGAAACCCAACTATATATGGGCCAGGATGCAGGCCCGCGGGGCTAGTAGGCCCAACAGGGCAGAGGTTAGGCAATTAACTGCCTGCTTTAGAGAGGAGCTTGGGAGAGAGATCGCAGCCGCGTATATAAACCGGTGCGATCTCCTCTCGCTTGGCGAGGTGGGACTAAACTTTCACCACCCCACGGCTATGCCACCCTTTAGTCCCGGTTGGTGGCTAGGACCGGGACTAGTCCCGGTCCTAGCCACCAACCGGGACTAAAGGCCTGGGTTTCCTGCCCTTTGGGCTGCTGAAAACGAGCTTTAGTTCCGGTTGGTGCCTCGCACCGGGACTAAAGGGGGGCCTTTAGTCCCGATTGGAGCCACCAACCGGGACTAAAGCGCTGTGTATATAAGCACAACTTAGAAAATTTTCCCCCAAACCTTCTTCTTCCTCCCCAATCTTCCTTCTCTCTGCCCGACGCCGTCGAACACCACCACGACGCCGCCAGGCTGCCGCGATGCCCTGCCCCGACGCCCTCGCCGACGCCCTCGCCGCGCTCTGCCCCGACGCCCTCGCCCCGCCCTACCCCGACGCGCGCCCTCGCCGCGCCCTGCCCCGACGCCGCCGCTCCTCGCCGACGCCCTGCCCGTCCCGACGCCCTCGCCGACGCCCTGCCCCGACGCCCCCGCTCCTCGCCTCCTCGCTGTGAGCGCGTCGCCCCGATCCCCTCGTCCTTCTCGCTGTGAGCTAGCTAGCTAGCCTCTCTTTTTTCCATTTTTTTTCATTTTTTGGTACTGTTAGATTCATGGATGCATATGTTGATGTTGATGTTGCTAAAGGATGAGATGTTGATGTCAGATGTTGCTATGTGACATTTAGTTTCTAAAATAGTTATGTGAGATATTGTTGATCTTGCTATGTGACACTTAGTTTCTAAAATAGTTTCTAAAATAGATTCATTAGCTTTTTTTTTCAATTTGAGATGTTGTTAAATAGCTATGTGAGATGTGCTCCAAAATTGAGATATGATGAGTGGTTACTAAAACAAATTGAAGAACAATTTTTTTGCATTAGAGTTCATTTTGTCTTTTTTGTATGTTTTAATGCAAGCATCTTTTGGGCAATCTTTGAACATGAAGTAGCAGCATTTTGATGTCATCTTGCTGGTAGATTTTAGTTCATGCCATGTTAGGACCTATAGTGAGTGCTACAAGCTTGTAAACTTGCTATCTATTCATTTCTGCCATGCAATGCTATTTTTCTCTAAGTCTGAAACTGGCAGTATTAATACTTTGCATTTTGCCTTGAGGTTTGCAACAAATCTATGCATCTTTGGATCATGATCAGTAAGGGTGTTTTGTTGAGGGTAATTAGTACATGCTTGCCATGCTCTTTGTTGCCATGAAAAACTGCTGTAGCATATATTTTACTTGCCTCAAAAGTTGCATCATGAATCTGCAAATATCACTAAGTCTGAAAATCTGTTAATACTTGTCAACTTGATCATGATGATTGCCATTGATCTAGGGGTCATTTGAATTAGTTTAGTAAGCATGTTTTGCCATGTGTTACATCTTCGAGGAATTACAGGTTGTGGTGTTGCATCTCCGTGGAGTTGGTCCCTGATCGTCCCTCCGCTGTTCGACAAAAGGTGTCCATTTGTTGTATGTTGAGTTTTGTTCATAGGATGATGGTTGGTTCATTTGTTGAGTTGTGTATTCATCTTGTGTATAAATCTTGTATTCATCTTGTATTCATTTTGTATTCATCCTGTGTATAAATCTTGTATTCATCTTGTACAAATATCGTCGTAACTTCGACATGAGGGGGGGGGGGTCGTTAAAACATAACCCCGATAACTTTGATTTTGAGGCATATGAAAACCTGATTTGCACGTCGGACAGACATGAGAGAGGCGGTCCGCAAAGTATCCTCTCCCGAAAGATAGTACGACTCATCAAATATGATTCTAGATAATGTCCAATGCCTCATATCGCGAACATAGTTATATTGGATAATTGATCTTCATATAAATGAAGCATAAAAGTTTAGCAATCACTTACAAATTTTTATGTTGTTCATTGACTTCGACATGAGGGGGGGGGGGGTCGTTAAAACATAACCCCAATAATTTCGGTATAACTTCGACATGAGGGGGGAGGGGGTCGTTAAAACATAACCCCGACAATCCACTAATCCATTGCTCATATGCATATGATTCCTTGTTGTGATTAGGTCTATGTTTGCCACTAATCCATCTCTCATGGTTGTATATTGCCATGTTGTAATATTTGCAGAAACTATGGAACACGACAGAGACTTAGAACAAGAAGAGGCGTTGGAGGAAATAATCCGCGACGGAGATGATGATATCATCACCTCACAGTTTCTCAACGACTCCGATGGTGAGGGAAGAGAAGATGACGGCTCCGGTGATCGAATGGAGGAGGGAGAAGATGACGGCTCCGCCGGTGTTGGAGCCTTAACTGTTGCAAAGTCCGGCGAGGTATATATATTAATTAAGCCTCCGCTGACTAGATGCACTAATTGTTTTGTATGTACATATATTAACGCTTCTTTCTTCTTTTAGCCCTCCGGATCGAGCTAAACTTCTATAAGGAGACGAGGCCCGAAGAAAAGGTTGGGCGAGAATGAAAGCTTCACGATCGAAGAAGTCTATCCAGATGGCAAACCGACGAGACCGATTTATACATCAGTGCGGAGTTGTTGTTAGGGACAGCGTCCCGATCAGCATCCAAGAATGGAATAAGAAGAAGGACGATGGAGTTTCTTATGTCGACGATAGATGCAACGATGAGCTTTGAAACTCGGTCATGATAAATTTCAGCCTACCACCAGAGGAGGATCCAAATAACTCAGTTATACAGCGAAAAGTCAAAAAATGGGCTCTTAAGAAGATGGCAGAACAATTCAAGAACTGGAAGAAAAGATTGAACGAACAGTTTGTCGAGAAAGACGAGACTCCAGAATTCACCGGTCAATATGCGAAGATAAAAGATCACTGGCCCGCATTTGTGGCGTACAAGAAATCGGAGAAATCTAAGAACAGGTCACAGACAAATAAGCTAAATGCTGCAAAGAAGCTATATCACCATGTTACGGGGTCAGGTGGCTACAAGGTTGCCCGGCCTATGTGGGACAAAGCTGAGAACGACCTGTTTGCTAAAGGGATCCAACCAGCGACATTGAACTGGCCCGAACGGGCAAGGACTTGATTCTTCGGGCATGGGGGAACTTTGGACCCAGAAACAGGGAAGTGTGTTTACACGAAAGAACAACTTCAAACACCCGTCATAAAGATTCAGGAAGCAATCAAGGACGTGCAGGAAGGGAGGTTCCATCCTGACAAAGAGAAGGACGAGCTGTCACGCGCCCTCGGGAATCCTGAACACCCTGGACGAACACGAGGCACATCAGGCTCCGTTCCGTGGGTGCATGGGTTTTCCCGACAGCACTGGTTATAGAAGCCGACGGAGAAAGAAGAAATAGAATGTAGACCGGATGCAAAAGGTTGAAGAAAGATTAGCGTTGCATGAGAAGAAACTAGAGGCACTTACCAGTCAGCGAGCTACCGGCCCACCATCTCAGCAACACGAAGATCCTTCATTCGATACTGCCCACGAAGCTACCCCACCATCTCAGCGGAAAAGCAGCGTGGCTTCCACGGAGCTCGTTCGGCCTGATATCACGGCTCCTCGCTACCCCGTGGATGATATCACGGAGAGGGAACATTGTGAGCTAATGGCGAAATGCAGCAACCTAACCTTGAAGGTGGCGGTCGGCTATCTCTTACCTCCTAGACCTGATGGAACTTTCCATTGCAATCCGATTCCAGATGGCTATGCTATTGTCGGGGTGGATGAAGTTACCAACGGATTCGAGGGGCTAGACCTTGAGTACCCTACAGGTGAAGGGGAGACTCATCTGGTAGATGCCGTAAGGACTACCATTCTATGGAGAAAGGAAAACATCGTGCTTCCACAATGGATGCCGCGTCAGTAGACTCAGCCGAAGGAGGCCCCTCAGCAGACTCCTCACAGTCCAGCTCTATCTCCGCTGTCTCAGTCGTCTCCGCCGCGACAGCACACTCCGCCGCCTCAGCTGTCTCCGCCACGTCAGCGAACTCCGCCGGAGGAGGCCCCTCAGCAGAATCCTCCGCCGCCTCAGCTGTCTCCGCCGCGTCAGCGGACTCCACCTCCTCCGCCGCGTCAGCTGACTCCGCCTCCTACGCCACCTCAGCAACGGCGGAAGAGACCCGCCGCCGCTCCGGCGGCTAGCAGTACAACAACGAAGAAATCCAGAGCAGGTCCAAGCGTCAAGAAGGCTCCTGCCAAGTTACCATACGACATGACTGAGGAGGAAAACAACGAGATCGTGGCTGCCGATGTGAAACGCCAGCTTGCACCGAAACGTCCAGATCCAAAGGAGAAAATAGATTCGGTAAAAGCGATGCGCTGTCTGGATGCCCTTAAGCGACCACCACCTCCTCCGCTGCTCTCACACTATGACCGCTGTATTGTAAAGACATTTCATGAAGCGAAAAGGTCGGGAAGTACTAGCAGTGCTGCAAGAAGTGGGAAAACAATTCCCCAGCTCGGCGAACAGGAAAAACAATCGTGCCCCCCGCTCAAGGTGTTTCCTGATATCGCTAATGATCCGGGGGTAGCGGCCGCTCATCCTGGTTACACTCTTGGTGATTACTTAGGCGATGAGGTACAGTTCGAAATGGCTGAGGTAGCCTTTAGATACGAGCACGGGAAGCCTCTCGTCAGACCTAAGCAGCTCCCGCATCTATCAACGATGATGCGAACATTGCATGACTGGTACTTGAAAGCCTGCAAGGAAGAGACTGACAATATCTTAGTGGGAATTAAAGATGAGCACTACTTCAATGGAGTCGAGGCGTTATACATTGAATTTGAAGAATTATTTCAGTTATACAATCAAGACGCCCTCGACAAAACTATCGTCAGTTGTTATTGTCTGTAAGTATTTTTTTCTGTAATTAAGTCTCTAGCTCAGCTCGTTCATTGCATGTATAATTATCCTCACACTATATTATGCAGATTGAAGATCCGCGAATGCAGAGGAAAAATCTATGACATTGGGTTCATTAACCCAAATACCGTAAATGAATATACGGTAAAAAAAAACCCGATGATACAGAGAAATACTTGCTAAAGGCGTTACTTGGACAACAAAACAAAAGGGAAATACTATTTCCATACAACTTCCAATGAGTGTTACTATCTTGTGCACATTCTGTTTCGCTTACTCGAGGTTAAGTGTAATTGATGAGTTATGCGTGCGCAGGTTCCACTTTATTTTGCTAGCCATTCAGCTTGACGCGGGACTAGTAATTGTCTTGGACTCGAGACGTAAAGAGGCTAAGGAGTGGACGGACATGAGTCAAATGCTCCAGAAGTAAGTTCAATCATTAGCGCACCATATCGGCAACTTTCGTTCATTTCCTGATATCAAGTAATCATTTTCTTTGCCGGGCAGGGTTTGGAAAAAGTTCACCAACCAGGTTAGGGGTGAATGGAAAAAGGAGCTGCGATTTTCACACCCCAAAGTAAGTACTACTAGCTAGTTCCGCGCATCTCTCATTGATTCTAGTTTCAATACCATTATCATGCTTGATTATCATTTTGATTGAACTCTATTCTCGTAAAGTGCTTGTGGCAGGCACCCGAGAATAATTTATGTGGATACTACGTTTGCGAGTTCATTCGCCACAAGACCTCTGAGCGGAGCAGATCTTCAGAACAATTTGAAGTACGTAAACAATATTCACATTTTTATTTTATTACCATCAATTGTGTTGAGTTTCATTCATATATATATATATTGACCCCCTTCTTTAAATTAGATCTGGCGGAAGCGGGACGAACTCCTACCAACTGATCGCATACGAGCAATTCAAGAGGAATTGGCGGGATTCTTTGTTGACCATGTCATACCTACAGACGGAGAATACCATCGGGATTGGCAATGCAATTTTGGTAATTAGATATTAGGGATCGTAAGAGATGTTATATTAGGTAATTATATATGCATGAACGTGTACTATATGTAATAGCGTCGAATAGATATACGAAAACTTGTTGTTCGACCAAAAGAGAAGTCACTTCTCTCTATATATTGATCATGACGATGTTGTGTAATAGTTCCTTCATTGCTATATGTAGTAGCTAGCGTCGAGTTGAATGAAAAGCATAAAATAAAAATGAAAACCCTAAATGTAAAGAAATTGAATGGTAAACACAAAAAGAAAAGGGGAAACACAATATGAAACCCCTAAACCCTCCAAAACCCCTAAACCCCTCCTTTCAAAAAAAAAACAAAAATCCCAGCGCCTGGCAGGTGCTGACGCGTGGCTGCCTTCTAATCCCGGTTGGTGTTACCAACTGGGACTAGAGGTCCTCCTGCCTGAGCGCCCACAGCGGCCACGTGGAGCTCCTTTAGTCCCGGTTCGTAACCCAACCGGGACTAAAAGTGGGGGCCTTTAGTCCCCTTTAGTCCCGATTGTTTAGTCCCGGTTGCAGAACCGGGACTAAAGGCCCTCTGGAACCGGGACTGATGCCCTGTTTTCTACTAGTGGTAGGGGCAGGCGAGGAGGGTGTAAATGAGGCAATCACGAGTGTTGTAGTAAATTTCAGAGAAGTGGAGGTAGGATAGGTAGACGAAATATGTTTACTGTGCTTCTTTTTTCCTATCAAATGAAGATAGGGCCTCTAAATTCTGGACATGAGCAAGAAAAAGCTCAGCTTTGGAAAAGGCATATATACACATGTTGGTCACTCGTGATCTAATATGCACGCAAGAGTGAACAATCGAGGAAAATTGAGCAAGGCTTTTCCCCCTCAACAATATACTTGGAACATGAGGCTATTAGGTACCATGAAACTGGGTCCCCGCAAAAAGGTAGCATGGAATTGTGGGTAATGTAGATTGTTGGATCAAGCGGCGGGGTTTGGAGTGAACATCAGAGAAACCTAAAGTACAAATTAGGCAGTGCTGGAGGACGAAAAAAGTTAAGGTTGGGTGGACTCTTAAGCGCAATAACAAGCAATTCTTTCCTTCCATGGTGGAAGCGCCTCCCGTCGTGGCGCAGAGAGGAGATTGCGAGCATCGTCCACAACTGGCAGCCCCGACGTGTGGAACACATAGAGGCAGCTCTCCCTCTGAGCTAGCCGGAGGATAGCTCGGAGGACGATACCGGATGATGGAGGAGGTGCCCGACAACAAGCCCGCGCCCACGCTGTTCGCGCGATTCACTATGGCATAGACACCGACGCACTTCGACGTTGTCGTGGCAGATGAGGAGCACCCGGAGCAGGCGGCACCGCCGGTCTCCGTGTTCCGTATGCTGCAGGAGGAGCAGCGGTATAATATATACCTCCTCGAGCAACACCGATCGCGGAGGGACGGATCTTCGGTGAGCAGGCCATCGCCACCATGGTCATGGAGGATCCAGGCTTCATCGATGAGCTACAGATTATACCCATTATAAACAGAACTATACGAATTATTTTTTCAAATCTTATAAGACGTTTTCAACTATATATTAAACCCATAATATGAGAACATGAAAAAGTTCAATCTTTTTAATCATATTTAGGTTGATTTGTTTTTCTTTTTTGATGAAAAATGCCAAAAATGCATTTAAAACCTAAAAAATAGAAATTAAATTCTAGAAAATCTCAAAACTTCAAATTATCTCTAGCATGTGGTTTAGCTCATGTAGGAAAATTATAGAGTATGTTGGTAAATATTTCTGTATTTCTGTATTGTGCTTCCCAAGGTACAAGTTTTTAGGCATGTACAAGTAGGAAGAACAGATCATGACACAATAAGTGGCAATATGATTGTCTAGTCCATTTTTTTGTTGATGTTAATTTACCAGTTATAAGCGAGCATTAAATCCACACTCCGCCAAATTGCAAGTATCATGCCTTGAACCTAGGTGGACAGGAAGGCAGCAGCTGTTTCCACCTCTAGGTTATGCCTTAGTCTGCGGTTATCAGGCTGCCAACTGCTATAATCGGATATGTGCATGTTTCCCATATTGAAGAGGCGTCATCAACTTATGTTTATCTTGTGTGTAGTGGATTTTAAATGTGAGGGTATGGCAATTCTACGTGCCTCAGTACCATTCGGCATGAACGGTGAGCTATATAAAAACAATGAAAAACAACTACGTGTCTCATGTTGGGTGTTGTTGCTATCCAGGAAGTGGCAGTATGAAACCGGAAGGAAAATAAATTTGTCTTGTCCGTGCGATCCAGTAGAAGAGTGTTCTCGTACCATTCTCTCAATTTAAATTCAGAATATTTTAACAAGAAATAAGAACAGTTTGTTTTCCATTAGCGTTTGTGTACGTTCTTTACTTTTTTGCGAGAAAACTTCCGATCTATTCATCAACCGTCAAGATATTACAAAGAACACTAGAAGTAAAATTTACATTTAGGTCCGTAGACCCCCTAGCGACGACTACAAGCACTGGAGCGAGCCAAAGGTACGCCGCCATCATCGCCCCTCCCTCGTCGGAGCCGGGCAAACATTGTTGTAGTAGACAGTCGGGAAGTCGTCGTGCTAAGGCCCCATAGGACCAGCGCACCAGAACAGCAACCGCCGCCGATGAAGAGAAGCGTAGATCAGAAGGATCCAACTTGCAGACACACAGACGTCGACGAACTAAGACCGGATCCAGTCGGATCAACCGAAGAGAAACGCCGACCGGATCCCACAAGATCCGTCGGAGACAAACCTCCACACGCCTTTCGACGACGCTTGAAACATCACCGGGACGGGGGCTAGGCAGGGAGGACCTTATTCCATCTTCAAGAAGCCGCCTCCAGCTCGTCTTCTTGAGCATGATACAAACCCTAACAAAACTCAAAAAAGGACCTAAAAACGGAGCCCTCCCGCCGGCAAGGGCCGGAATCCACCACGCCTCCATGGTCCAAGGACCATAAGAGACGAGGTGGATCGGCGGCGGCGCCGGCGAGAGGCAAGGAAACACTAGATGAGAGTTCGTAGGAGGGCAGGACCGAAGGGGTCACTCTCTTATATATATATATACACGAAGGGAGTAATACTAGGAAGGAGGTGTACGGTCTTTAATTTACCGAGTGTTAGGTGGGATTACGCCCTACCCACACGGTGGGCGTACATGCATGAAACTCGGCCCACCCGTTATCATCACGTAATAAAACAATGTAATACTGACCAAACATTTTTTTTTGAACACAGTACAGACGCAAGCGCTCATACATACGCGCATACACTCACCCCCTATGAACGCACACACGCACACCCTACCCCTATGAGCACCTTCGAAAGACTGAGCCGGCATATCATCTTGAGATTTACGAAGTCACCGTAGGCGCCTCGTCGTCGACGGGAACGTCTCTTCCCACTGAAAGCGCATCGCCGGAAATGCTGAAATAAATCTAGGAATAATGCGAGCACTAGGACTTGAACCCTGGTGGGCCTGTGGATACTACTGTCTCTCTAACCATCCAACCACAGGTTGGTTCGCAAACATTAGTATGAAGTTTGGCGCCAAAAGAAAACATTAGTATGAAGTTTGTCCCTTGCCAAGTAGTACTAGTCAAACCGTCAAATAAAGTCAGTGCATGCACGTAACCAAGTGCACGGATACGGAGGAATGCACGTGCACGATCATCTCATGTGCATTTGACCTTACGCGTCACAGCTAGTATGGTAGCTCATGGCATGACGCCGGTGGCACCTCCGTCGCCCTACCCACCTTCAAACCAACCAAACAGGGCGCGGGAACCGGCACAATTTTCGAACGGGATACAACGGGCTCCCATGACGGTGAGAATCAGGCGGATGGTCCCTACGCCGCCTCCAACCCCGCCAAAGCTGGCCCGTGATGTCAGTGAAGACGCTGGTACCGTTTTTGACAATGCTGCTGCTGTAGCAACGGCAGAGCAGGCCCGTAACACCCGATAGATTCCCCATGCCTCCCACACCCATGAAGAGGTTCTTTGCGCCCAATCCGTCTGGTCCTCCTGCACCGGTTCTGTTATCTGCAGCGGCAGTGGCCAGAGGCGAGGCACCCACCGTACCACCAACATGCAAGGTCCTGGCTGCCGCCACGGCATCCACCACCATCATGAAGCAAAGCAGGGGGCAGAAGGCGACATTGTCAGTGCCAGAGTGATTCTTGGCCATGTGGGGCTCTAGGTTCTACCCACTCTCTTGTGTTGTTGTGCGCGCTAGAAGATGCTTTTGCTGATGCACTTGTCGTCTTGAAATAGGCGGCGGAGGGGCAGGTGGGGAGGGAGTAAATGAGGCAAATGCGAGTGTTGTAGTGAATGTTTTTGCTTCCGAACCTGGAGGAGTAAATTTCATCGAAATGAAGGTAGGAGAGTTAGACGAAATATTGTTCTCGTGTTTACCATGTTTCTCTTTTCCTATCAAATGAAGATGGGGCCTCTAAATTCTAGACACGAGCATGTCAAAGCTCAGCTTTGGAAAAGGCGCATATACACATGCTGGTTACTGGTGAGATGATATGCACGCTAGAGAGAACAATCGGGGCAAATTGAGCAAGGCTTTTCCCCCTTAACAATATACATGGAACATGAGCCTATTAGGTACCATGGAACTGTTTCCCAAAAAAAAGGTACCATGGAATTGTGGGTAATGTAGATTGCTGGATCAAGCGGCAGAGATTGGAGTGAACATCACAGAAACCTAAAGTATATATTAGGCAATTAAGTTGGAACTATTTGAGGAGAACCCTCCTTTTGAAGAAAAATGTTGTAACTACTTTGAACGTTACTCACACATCTCCTCGGATAACAATAGTGTTCTGACTCCAATGTTCCGTAATAAAATAAACAGTTGCAATGTTATCCTGGCCCCATTATATGGTGAGAAAGAAAAATCTTGACCCCTAGCTCCGCACCTAGCTAGCTGGATTAGAGCTTGAACAATTCACAGCTTCATTACTCAATGGAAGGGAACGTTGTGAAGCACTTTTACCTCAGTAATAGCCAACAAATATGAATGGGTTCTTTAAACCTCAACAGTCTCCCAATTCCTGCCAGCTTCCTTTTTAGGGGAAAACTCTTGGACTTGAGTATAGATGAACAAAGATTATCCATATATTGGAGAGCGCCCAGACTCTAAATAAACTGCTTAGACTTGGAAAGCAACGGGAATTACTCCTTACTAATGTACATTTATCGTTTAGGGTTTAGGATTCAGGGTTTAGCCTTGTGCAGGTGCTCAATTCATACCTGCCAGATATTTCTTTCAGGCAGGATTTGATTGACTCCGTCTTACGTAATGGCAAAATCTTCTATCCCGATTGGAGTCGATTAACCTGACACATGGACGAGATGTGTTTTGTTGGAATGTCACTACATCTGGGTCCTTCACAGTTGACTCTATGTATCGGGCGCGCACACATTCCGAGGTTCCAGTGGATAATAACAAGAAAATTTGGAAGTCAAAGATTCCACTAAAAGTTGAAATCTTCATGTGATATCTTCAAAGGGGAGCCGTGCTAACCAAAGACAACCTCGCCTGACACAATTGGCAAGGAAAGAAGTGTAGCTTTTGTACTCACGATGAGACAATCAAACACCTATTTTTTCAATGAAAGTTTGCATGTTCTACATGGTCAATCATCCAAGTAGCGTCTAATTTGTATCCGCCCACAAATGTTGGCAATATTTTTGGTCATTGGTTGGACGGTATTCCAAATAGATTCAAAACGCTAATAAGGGTGGGAGCGCATGCCTCGTTATGATCGCTTTGGCAATGTAGAAATGCTTTGGTTTTTAACAACAAAAAATGTTCTCCTTTGCAGATTATTCTCCGATGTACGCACTCGCTTCGTATGTGGTATATGCTACACCGAACGGAGTGCCAACCGCTGCTCAAGACGTTGTGTACGCAGTCCATGGAGGGTTTTACCCAACATGGGTGGCAGGCATAATCTCTGGATCGGTGCATACCTCCATTGACATAGGCATAGTGCCAGTCATATGACTTTTGTTGCCGATATGCCGGTTTTTTTTATTTACTTTTTGTCATATTGTTGGCATTGGTTGTGTGCATCTTAGCTATGCAAAGGCCGGGTGTTGCTCATCATGATTTATATCAGCCTGATGCTACATTATGAGTCAATAAAAAGTACCCATTATCAAAAAATGTACATTTATCGTTTCATGAGAAAAAAATGGTAGTATCTCTGAGTGCAGATAGTTGTATAAAAATCCCACACCTATGGAAAATAACCGACGAACCAATCTCTCCCCCCTAATTCCCAATGTGGCCCCCTCCCCTTGATTTGAAACGAATTTGGACACCTAATCACATAACTTTAGTCCCGTAAAATCCTTCCATACGTGTAGTGTCTCTTGATAGTTTGACGGTGTACCAGCAATATTCCTTTTCTTAGGGACTTTCTATTTAGCGATGATATAATTTCTTTTTGGGTCACATCCAGATTTTTCTTCTGTTAGCTCAAATCACAAGGGTAGCTGGCTCTCTATTGTGTTCCTTCTGTGTTTCTTATATGTTCCTTCTACATGCTGATCTCCTACTATGTCTGGAACCGATTCATTTGGCCCTGTTTTATGTTAAATATGTCTTGTTTCCTTTGTAAGTGCATCACACTACTTTTTAATCTACACTGTGAAGGAGATCAACATGGGAAGCTTGGATTTATCGAGCATAGTTTCATCCCGGATCAGAATTCGGAAAAATCTGATTTACATACGATCTAGTAACAAGTATTGTGTGCTCTATTACATCAAATACATGTGTATCTTCACCGTAAGGCCGTATATGGAGTGGAAAATCGCTTGATAAAAAATATACTTGTAGGTTTTATGAGATTTTGTGGTTAAGATTTACCCCTTCTTATATTCATCAGACTGCCTGTTTACTTTCATATGAGATATTTTAGCATGTTTTTTGTGGTTCACTAACGCACGCCGTTATGAGAGAATGTAAGTCACAGTTCTTGTGAGAAATTTTTGTACATTGTTTTCAAAAATTATAATTACTTGATGCATATATTTCTCTAAGATATGCTAATAAATGACTCCTATCAAGTTAAATTCTAGATATTCTTATTTTGTTGAATTAAGTTTTAAGAATATTTCTCTCTTTGAATTTTGGCATATTATTTTTTATTTTGTAATATTTGATTTGATTTTTTAGTTATAGTTTCCAACCTTAGATGCCCCAATCCTACTGTAGACTTAAATCACATGTTTGTAAAATTGAAGAGAGTAATAATTAGTAATGATGAATAATTACATGATAAAAGTTCCTGAAAAAGTCATTCAAAAAGCTTCAATGTAACATGCTGGCCACATTAATAACTCTACTATCCGCCGGCACCCGCATAGAGCGCCACCGTCAGCGCCACCTTGTTCACGGGCGCCGTCGATAGCGCCGCCTCGGCCACGGGGGCCGGCATGACCAATGGAGCCACCGCCATCACCAGCGCGGCCACAGGAGCTGCCGTCACCTCCGGCGTGGCCACGGGCGCCGCTAGCTGCAACCCTCCTCATCTCACCGGCACCGGCGTGCGCATCTACATGGAGGATCGCGGGAGGTGAGTTCATCACATTTTCTACCTGTTTTTTTTTTTACAAAAATGCATAATTTTTTTGTTATAATAAGTTAGAGCTATATATGATGTGTAGAAAATGCTATCTAGTTAGTAGCAAATTGTTAAAATGCTACTAATTAATTAGAAGCAGATTGTTTATTGTTAAAATGTTACTCGTTAGAAGCAAAAAAATATTTATCAAAATAATTAATTTAGATATAATGCAAGAGCATGATGTTTGTTAATTGTTAGAAAGTTAGTAGCAATATTGATAAAAAATTGGTTAGTAGCAAATGCTAGTTATATATAGTTTGTTAATTGTTAGAAAGTTAGGTACATATATATTTGCAACTACTAGTTATTATTGTAAAAAAAAATATGCAGTGATTGCCCCACCTATGATAGGGCCTGGGTCGACTCCTCTAGCGACGATGTGCCGGATCCCTCTTATTGCGAGGATTTGGATGCGACGACGTTACCTCCGGCCCCGAGATTTCTGACGACCTCTGCTTGCTCGAGTTCACGGAAGGACCTGGTACATTCCTATTTGCCGTCTCTCTGCCGAGTTTAGAGTTTAGCTCGCTAGAACTCGACAGATCTTAGTACCACATGGCATTTTCGTTAACAGCCAGTCCTTTCTGACGGTGTGGTCTGCCGAGTTCTCCGCCGGACGAAACGACTCTGCAAAGCATGTTAATTTTTTTGCCGAATTCCCGATAATAAGAACTCGGTGAACTTAATGATTGCCGACCCGTGTCCACCCGAGTCCGCTTTGCCGAGTATAGAACACAGCTAATACGTCGCCGAGTTGATTCTGGGGTCTGACGAGTTTCGTACAAACTGAGCAAAGTAGGCGAATCTAGTAGTGGGGTGTAGTTGCTATCCAGGAAGTGGTAGTATGAAATCGGAAGGTGAATAAACTGATCTTGTCCGTACGATCCAGTAGAAGAGTGTTCTGGTACCATTCTCCGAATTTGCATTCAGAATATTTTTACAACAAACGAGAACAGTTTGTTTTCCGTTAGCGTTTGTGTACGTCCTTTAGTTTAGTGTGAGTGCTAGAAATTTCTTTCACTTGGTGAACTTTTTCTGCAGCCAATATGCATGCGTACCCACACATATAGGTGGGACTACGCCGTGGCCGCACACATCGAAAAAAGAAAAGAAAAAATGCTCGAGTACGTACGCCTGTGAAACTCGCCCTACCCGTTGTCATCACGTTAATGCACTGCGATACTGGCCAAACGTTAGTACGAAGTTTGCCACGCAAAAAACGAAGACGTTAGTATGAAGTTTGTACGTTGCCAAGTAGTACTAGTCAAACTGTCAAACAGAGACAGTGCACGCACGTAACCATGTGCACGGAAACGCACGAATGCATGTGCACGAACATCTCATGTGCATCTGACCTTACACATGGCAGCCAGCACAGTAGCTCATCGCATGACGCCGTCGGCACCTCCGCCGCCGTAGATACCCACCTCCAAGCCCACGAAATGGGATACCGACGCTGGCAAACTATCCTAACGGGACACCAGTGGCTCCTCAGGCGCTGCCAATCAGGCTGATGGTCCCTACGCCACCTCCAACCCCGCCGAGCTGGCCCGTGACGCCCGTGAAGATGCTGGCACAGTTGGTGACGGAGCTCCCGCAGTTGCAGCCGCCGAGCGGCCCCATGACATCTGATAGGTCCCCCATGCCTCCCACGCCCACGAAGTGGTTCATTGTGTCCACTGCGCCTGCTCCTCCTGCACCGCCTCCGTTCTCGGCCGAGGCAGCGGCTCGAGGCGAGACCTCCACCGCACCACCAACAGGCAAAAGGTCCTGGCTGCCGCCACGTCATGCGCCACCATCATGAAGCAAAGCAGGCGGCAGAAGGTGCATTTGGGGCCCAAGGGTCTATCCGCTCTCGTGTTGTGTTCGTGAGAAGATGCTGTTGTTGATGCACTTGTGGTCTTTAAATGGGCAGTGGAGGGGCACGTGCGACGAAGAGGGAGGAGCAGGAGGGGAGGGTGTAAATGAGGCAAACGCCAGTACGTGTTGGAGTGAATGTGTTTGCTTCCAAACCAGGTGGACTAATTTCATAGAAGTGGAGGTAGGAGAGGTAGACGACAATATGTTACTCATGAATTCTGGACTCGAGGTTGTCAAAGCTCAGCTCTGGAAAAGGCGCATATACACAAGCTGGTCACTCGTGGGCTGATATGCACGCAATAGAGAATAATCGGGGCAAATTGAGCATGACTTTTCCCACTCAGCAATATACTTGGAACATGAGCCTATTAGGTACCGTGGAATTGTATCCCTGCTAAAAGGTACCATGGAATTGTGTGTATTGTAGATTGTTGGATCAAACGACAGAGTTTGGAGTGAACATCAGAGAAACCTAAAGTACAAATTAGACAATTAAATTGGAACTATTTGAGGGAAACCCTCCTTTTTGAAAAAAAAATGTTGCAACTAATTTGAACGTTACTCACACATCTCCTGGGATAACACTAGTGTTGTGACTCCATTGTTTCGTAACAAAATGACCCCTTAAAGTGTCATCTTGGCCCCATTATCTGGTTAGAAAGGAAAACCTTGACCCCTAGCTCCGCACCTAGCCAGTTGGATTAGAGCTTGAACAATTCAAAACTTCATTACTCAATGAAAGGAAACGTTGTGAAGCGCTAAAACATAAGTAATGGCCAACACATATGAATGGGTTCTTTAATCTTCACAAGTCTCCCAATTCCTACAAGCTTCCTTTTTAGCGGGGAACCCTTAGACTTAAGAGTGCAGATGAACACAGATCATCCATATATTCAGAGAGCACCCCGACTCTAAATAAACTACTTAGGCTTGGAAGGCAACGAGAATTACTCTTTAGTAATGTACATTTATCTTTTGGTGAGAAAAAATTTCAGCATCCCTGAGTGCAGACAGTTGTACAAAATCCCACACTTATGCAAAGTAATCTATTTAAAGCAACCTAAGGACCAATCTCTCCGCTAATCTCTTCCCCTGATTCCCAATGTGAGCCTCCCTCCCCTTGATTTCAAACTTATTTGGACGCCTCACATCATAACTTTAATGCCATAGAATCCTTCCGTCGGTGTAGCATCTCTTCATAGTTGGACGATGTACCAGCAGTATCCGTTTTTAGGGACTGTCTATTTAGCAATGAACTAATTTCCTTTTGGGTCACAATCGGTTTTTTCCTCTGTTACTAGCTCGAATCACAAGGCTAGCTGGCTCTCCATTATGTTCCTTCTATGTTCATAGGGCACCGAAAAGATAGCTTAACAATCTCGCCAAAAAAAAGAGAGCTTAATAGGGTCGGAACTTATTCATTTGGACCTGTTTTCTGTTAAATATGTCCCTTTTCCTTTGTGTGTGCATCATACTACTTTTTAATCTATAAATCGAAGGAGATAAGGACGGGAAGCAGGGATTTATTGAGCGTAGTTGCATCCCAGATCAGTATTCGGCAAATCTGATTTACATACGATCTATTAGCTAGTACGGTGTGCTCTATTACATCTTTCGATCTCGAATTCAATTTGCATGTTTACATCGATGCCCATGCATATTTACGAATTCAACTTGCATATTTGCATAGATCAGATGCCAAAGCATATTTGTGGGACTGCACTTGTGGTGTGGAGTTAGCAGTTTAACTAGGCGGAGAGGAGTATGGAAACCCGGAGAAGCAAGGGAAGATGGAGGGTGTAAATGAGGCAAGTGCGAATCCAGCGTCGGGTGATGAAGCTCTAGTGAATGTTTTCGTTTACAAAGCAGAAGAAGTAAATATCTCAGTAGTGGAGGACTGGATGTATACAGGAATCCGTTGCTCGTGTTTCCTCTTTTTTTATTCCCACGCAAATGAAGACTGGGCTTCTAAAGTCTGTACTCGAGTGGCCCAAAGCTCAGCATTGAAAAGGATGCATTCCCCAACCATTTTGGTGGGGTGGCCTTCCTGGAGGTCAATTGTGGGAGCCCTCCAGCATTTCACGTGTTGTGCCCCAGCGTCGCCACTTGTCATGTGCTAGATGCTTCCCCCACTAGGGCGATTTTCTGGTCCTGTTAATTTTTTGTTTTTCCCTTGGTTTTCCCTCGATTTCATGGTTTTATCCTGCTTTTTATGTTTTTTACTGTTCCTCTTTTTTTTTTTCTTTTGGTTTTCATCTATCAAGAGCGCGAGTGTGTTATGTTCTCACGCGACCCATAGGTGTGCTTACGCGTGCAGCATATATGTACTTCAGGCGGAAGCACGAATGTTTTGTGCTTCCGGATGGAGCACAGGTGCGCTTCCAGGTGGAGCACGAGTGTGCTTTCATGCGGAAGTTCACCACTTGCGGGAAGCATGAGGTAGTTTTCTTGGAAAGCACAGCTGTGCTTCACCCCACGGGAGCACAAGTTCCTTTAACTAGGATGCACGAGTTAGTGCACATGAAAGCAAATGTTTAGTTCACGTGGGGAGAATAGTTT
This sequence comes from Elymus sibiricus, assembly GCA_039707655.1. Classification (NCBI taxonomy): domain Eukaryota; kingdom Viridiplantae; phylum Streptophyta; class Magnoliopsida; order Poales; family Poaceae; genus Elymus; species Elymus sibiricus. Next base: position 429,649,295 of record CM077672.1, read on the forward strand.
TCACCCCTAAAAAATGTTCATCAAAACCTATTAAGAAGGGAACTAGTTTTGAAAATCTCAATGCGAGGAACTCAATGGTGAAAATAGTTCATGATTTACGCACGGTTCAGGAGATAAATCATTTTGAAAAATATTTACGAAAAAAACACAAACAAACCCAACCATCCACCCGCGCATGGGTAGAGATCCAACCAAAACTCTCAGGTTGCGACAAGTGGCGCACATGCGGTGCGTTAGTTGTGACCACCAGAGAAGGTGTGAGTGACCTTTGCAAGGGGTGCCCCTCAATTAGTGATTTTGACCATTTTGGTGACAGGTACTAATGTTTTTTGAGAGACTTTCTTTTATGGTTGTCCAGATGAACCAACCTACCTTTTTAGTGCATCTACACACGCTGGTCACCAACGAGCTGATGTGCACACAAGATTATATAAATCGGGTCAGCTAATCAAGGCTATACTTGCAATATGAGCCTAATAAGTACCATGGAATCACTAGTAGAAAAAGGGCCATTTGTCCCGGTTCCAGAGGGCCATTTGTCCCGGTTCTGGAACCGGGACTAAAGGGTCGGGACTAATACCCAAAACCTTTAGTCCCGGTTTGCTTACGAACCGGGACCAAAGGCCCTCCACGTGGCGCTACCTGGGGCGGGGGAGGGAGGACCTTTAGTCCCGGTTGGTGTTACCAACCGGGACCAAAGGTGGAGCCTTTGGTCCCGGTTGGTAACACCAACCGGGACCAAAAGGCGGCCACGCGTCAGCAGCTCGCAGTCGCTGGGGTTTTTTTTTTTTTTGGAAGGAGGGGTTTTGGGGTTTTGGAGGGTTAATTTAGGGGTTTCATATTGTGTTAGCGAGCTAATAGAGAGAAGTGACCTCTCTTTTTCTGTGCTTGGTCGACGCTAGCTACTACACATATAGAGAGAACTCGACGCTACCTAGTAAGCAAATAAAGGAAACCATTAATTACACAAGATCGTCATGAACATATATAGAGAGAAGTGACATCTCTTTCTTCGTGCTTGGTCGAACAACAAGTTTTCGTATATCTATCCGACGCTGCTACATATGTACAATATATAACATCCCTTACAACAATTTCAATTTCACATGGTATTCTCCTTGTTCAGGTATGACGTGGTCAAGAAAGAATCCCGCCAATTCCTCTTGAATTGCTCGTATGCGATCATGTGGTAGGAGTTCATCCCGCATCTGCCAGATCTAATTTAAAGAAGGGGTCAATACATATATATGAATGAAACTCAACACAATTGATGGTAATATATAAAATAAAATTGTGAATATTGTTTACGTACTTCAAATTGTTTCTCAGAGGAGGCCCGTTCAGAGGTATAGTAGCGAATGAACTCGCATACGTAGTATCCACATAAATGAGTGTTGGGTGCCTGCAACAAGCACTTTACGAGAATAGAGTTCAATCAAACTGATAAGCAAGCATGATAATGGTATTGATGAAACTAGAATCAATGAGAGATGCGCGGAACTAGCTAGTACTACTTACTTTGGGGTGTGTAAATCGCAGCTCCTTCTTCAGACCCGGAACCTTAGCGGTGAACGTTTTCCAAACCCTGGCAGGCAAAGAAAATGATTACTTGATATCAGGAAATGAACGAAAGTTGCCGATATGGTCCCGGTATTGATTGAACTTACTTCTGGAGCATTGCAGTCATGTCCGCATAATACTTGGGATCTTTACGGAGCGAGTCTAAGACAGTTACTAATGCCCCGTCAAGGTTAATGGATAGCAGAATATAGTGGAAGCTGCGCACGCATAACTCATCAATTACATTACTTAACCACGAGTAAGCGGAACCGAATATGCAGAAGACAGTAACACTCACTTGAAGTTGTAAGGAAAGAGTATTTCCCTTTTGTTTTGATGTGTAAGGAACGTTTGTAGTAAGTTGTTCTCGGTATCTTCAGCCGCCTTTCGTACCGACCATTCATTTACGGTATTTGGGCTAATGAACCCAACGTCGAAGATTCCTATTTTTTTGCATTCGACCATCTTCAATCTGCATAATATAGTGAGGATAATTATATATACATGCAATGAACGAGCTGAGCTAGAGACTTAATTATAGAAGTAATACTTACAGACAGTAGCAAGTCATGAGTTGTTTGTCGAGGGCCTTTTGATTGTATAATTGAAATAACTCCACAAATTCAACAGGCAGCAGGTCGACTCCAGGGAAGTCATGCTCTTTTTTAATTCCGACTAACAAACTGTCTTTCCCAGACTTCCTGCAGGTTTCCATGTACCAGTCATGCAATTTTTGCATCATCGTTGTTAGATGAGGATGATCAGGTTTGACGAGAGGCTTCCCGTGCTCGCATCTAAAGACGTCTACTACCTCAGCCGTTTCAAACTGTACATCATCGGGCAGGTAATCATCAAGAGTGGTACCGGGCAGTAGCATCGGATGATTAGCGATATCGCTAGACACCTTGAGCGGGGGGCACGATTGCTTCTCCTGTTCGCCGAGCTGGGGAATTGTTTTCCCACTTCTTCGTTTTTTCGCTCTTGCAGCACTGGAAGTACTTCCCGACTGCTGCGCTTTAGCATGTGTCTTAGTAATTATGCGGTCATAGTTGGAATCCGGCGAAGGCGGTGGTGGTCGCTTCAGGGCATTGATAGTGCGCTTCACTTTCACCGGATCTACCTTCTCCTTCGGAGGTGGAGTTTTCTTTGCAAAATGGTCCCTCAGTTGGGCACGACATATGTCCTCGTTTTCCTGCTCGGTCCTCTCATATGATAACTTTTCCAGAGGCTTGAGAGATGGACCGTATCTGAATTGGCTCCCGCCTCTGCTTCTACTGCTAGCCGCCGGAGCGGCGGCGTCTCTCTTCCGTCGTTGCTGACGAGGCGGAGAAATCTGACGCGCCGGAGGAGCCGGAGCGGCAGCGTTTGTCTTCCGCCATTGCCGACGAGGCTGAGGAGGAGGCGGACTGCTCCGACGCGCCGGAGTAGGCGAAGGAGGAGGCGGAGTGCCCTCACGTGTCGGAGGAGCCGGAGAAGGAGGCGGAGTGCCCTGATCACTCACCGGAGGAGGAGGAGGAGGAGGCGGAGTGCCCTGACTCGCCAGAGGAGGAGGAGGAGGCGGAGGCGTCCAGTTTGGAAGCTTGATGTACTCCTTCTGCCATAGACATGTACTCCTCAGAGCATGAACCGGCCGATTCTCCCCTTCACCTGTAGAGTGGTCAAGCTCGAGCTCCTCAAATCCCTCCATTACTTCATCCACCATCACAACAACATAGTCATGTGGAATCGGACGGCAGTGAAAAGTTCCGTTGGGTTGAGGAGGTGCAACAGAGCCGACAGCCGCCTTGAAAGTGAGGTTCTGGCATTTCGTCATAAGCTCGCAATGTTGAGCCTCCGTGATAGTATCCACGGGGTAGCTAGGAGACGTGAAGTCAGGCTGAACGGGCTCCGTGGAAGCCACGCTGCTTCTCCGCTGAGATGGCGGGGTAGCTTCTGGGGTAGCTTCGTGCCGCTGAGATGGTTGGTCGACAGCTCGCTGGCTCTCAGCTTCCTCTAGCTTTTGTAGTCTTGCATTGAGCTTCTGCATGTCGCTCAGCTCCTCTTTCCTCTTTCTCTCCCGGCTTTTGTAACCGCCTGCGTCGGGAAACCCAAACTTCCACGGAACGGAGCCTGGTGTGCCTCGTGTTCGTCCAGGGTGCTCAGCATTCCCTAGGGCCTCAGTCAGCTCGTCCTTCTCTCTGTCGGGAATGAACGTCCCTTCCTGCGCTGCGGTGATATACTTCTGAAGCTTCGTGACGGGTATTGCAAGTTGCTCGTCCGTCCAACGGCACTTCCCTGTTTCAGGGTCCACAGTTCCCCCAACCCCGAAGAACCAAGTCCTTGAACGGTCTGGCCAGTTCAATGTCTGTGGTTCGACCCCTTTAGCAATCAGGTCATTCTCAGCTTTGTCCCACAACGGCCGGGCTTTGAGGTAGCCACCTGACCCCGTGTGATGGTGATACTGCTTCTTTGCAGCATTGTTCTTGTTTGTCTCTGACATTTTCTTACTCTTGTCCGATGACTTGTAGGCCACAAATGCAGGCCAGTGGTCTCTTATCTTCTCAAATCAGCCGGTGAATTCTGGAGTCTTCCCTTTGTCGACAAACTTTGAATTCAACTCCTTCTTCCACCTCCTGAATAGATCTGCCATCTTCTTAAGAGCATACTCCTTGACCAGTGGCTCTATAACTGGCTTATTCGGATCCTCCTCTGGCGGTAGGGTGAAATTTGCCTTCAGCACGGTCCAAAGATCATCTTTCTGTCTATCGGTGACATAATCACCTTCAGGGGCGTCGTCCTTAGGCTTATTCCATTGCTTGATGCTAATCGGGATGTTGTCCCTAACAATAACTCCGCACAGAGCAGAAAATGCGTCCTTGGTCCGCTTGGGTTCAATCGGATGGCCATCGTCCGCGAGTGCTGTGATCGTGAACCTTTCATCCTTGCGCAACCTCTTCTTCGGGCCTCGTCTCGTTACCGAAGTTTGGCTCGATCCGGAGGGCTATAAAAGAAGAAAGAAGAGTTAATATATGTACATACCAAAACAATTAATGCATCAATTAGCTAGTCAGCACAGGCTTAATTAATATATATACCTCGCCGGACTTTGCAACAGCTCCCTCCTCCGTTCGGTCACCGGAGCCGTCATCATGGTCTCCTTCTTCCTCCGGCATTCGGTCACCGGAGCCATCATGATCATGTCCTTCCTCCTCCATTGTTCGATCACCGGAGCCGTCATCCTCTCCTTCCAGACCATCGGTGTCATTGAGAAACGACAAGACATCACGTCCGCTGAGGATTATCTCCCCCAACAACTGTTCTTGTTCCAAGTCTCTTTGAGCCATAGTTTCTGCAAATATTACAACATGGCAATTAATATACAAACATGAGTGTCCGACGTCCGGACCGCCTCTCTCATGAATGTCCGACGTCCGGACCGCCTCTCTCATGAATGTCAAACAAGGGATTCTCTTAACCTTCAAGGGATTTAATTAACAAATGATACATAGACTTGTTCGGGCGAGAGAGGGTTGATCGACGTCCCCCCTCATGTCGAAGTTACCGGAGTTTTCTTCTAGTGGTTTGGGTGGCCTCGAGAGATTGTCGGGTAGGGGCGGGAGGGGGTAGGAGATCGACAACGCTTTTTTTCTAGGTTTTGGGTGGCCTCGAGAGTTGGTCGCTCGGTATATCGAGAGGGGGGTGAACATTTTACCGTAGTAACTTAGAAAAAAAATGTTATCGGGGAGGGCGTATATCGACAACGCTTTTTTTCTAGGGTTTGGGTGGCCTCGAGAGTTGGTCGCCCGGTATATCGAGAGGGGGGTGAACATTTTACCTTAGTAACTTAGAAAAAAAATGTTATCGGGGAGGGGGTATATCGACAACGCTTTTTTTCTAGGGTTTGTGTGGCCTCGAGAGTTGGCCGCCCGGTATATCGAGAGGGGGGGTGAACATTTTACCTTAGTAACTTAGAAAAAAATGTTATCGGGGAGGGGGTATGTCGACAACGCTTTTTTTCTAGGGTTTGGGTGGCCTCGAGAGTTGGTCGCCCGGTATATCGAGAGGGGGGTGAACATTTTACCTTAGTAACTTAGAAAAAAATGTTATCGGGGAGGGGGTATATCGACCCCCCCCCCTCATGTCGAAGTTATCGGGGAGGGGGTATATCAACAACGACATACATTCCGGATCCGTTGGAAAGCTCTCGAGGAGCCGATGCCAACGTGATGATAGGGGGCCGGGGTGCTCCCGTGGCCTTGTTGATAGATAGAGCCGATGCCAACGTGATGATAGAGCCGATGCCAACATTTCCATTTAACAAAAAAACTACCTTCAAAAAAAGACTTGATTCGCCGCGGGTGCTCGGTGCGACGTGGACTCGGTGGAAAAACTTTATGAAAATGCGGTGGTGGCCGGGCCGGGCGGTTTTCTTTTCCTTCTTCATTTTTTCCTTTGTTTTTTCTTATATGTTTGTTTTCGTTTTCACTCTACATTTTCGTACATATGAAAAACAACGAAGACTTTTTACATGAACATATACACACATATACATGAACATATATACATATACATGAAAAAAAACATATACATGAACATATACACATATACATGCCCGCAAAAAAAACCCTAAACGATGACGGGGCGGCACACCATGGGAAAGGGGGGGGATCACTGGGGGGGGGGGGGCGGCGATGGCTGGAGGCCGGCGACGGGGACGAGGACGGCGGCTCGGGGAGGCGACGGGGACGGGGACGAGGACGGCGGCTCGGGGAGGCTACGGGGACGAGGACGGCGGCGACGGGGACGAGGACGGCGGCTCGGGGAGGCGACGGGGACGAGGACGGCGGCGACGGGCACGAGGACGGCGGCAACGGGGACGAGGACGGCGGCTCGGGGAGGCGACGGGGACGAGGACGGCGGCTCGGGGAGGCGACGGGGACGAGGACGGCGGCGACGGGGACGAGGACGGCGGCTCGGGGAGGCGACGGGGACGAGGACGGCGGCGACGGGGACGAGGACGGCGGCTCGGGGAGGCGACGGGGCCGGCGACGGCGTCGGGGCAGCCTGGCGGCGTCGAGGAGGTCGGCGTCGTCGGGGGGAAATGCGAGATGAAAATGAAAATTTTCACAAGTGCTGCTTATATACACACAGCATTGGTCCCGGTTGGTGGCACCAACCGGGACTAATGCACCCCTTTAGTCCCGGTTGGTGGGTGCATTAGTCCCGGTTGGTGCCACCAACCGGGACCAAAGGTCTCTTTTCAGGAGAGACCTTTGGTCCCGGTTGGTGCCACCAACCGGGACCAATGGCCTTGCACAGCGGCGTGGTGGGAGTTTAGTCCCACCTCGCTACTTGAGAGAGTGCCGCACCTGTTTATAAGGCGCGGTGCGCCAGAGGCTTCGAGCTCCTCTCTAAAGCAGGCTTACTGGCCTAACCACTCTGTATCTGCCTGTGGGCCTACTGGGCCTTCTGCGGGCCTGAATCCTGGCCCAACTGGCTGGTTGGGTTTCTAGTCGTATTCAGGCCGTGGTGGCCCAGTAGGCGGCATTTTTTTAATATTTTTGCAGTTTTTTTGTTTTGTTTTTTGCATTATTTATTTCTTTTCTTTTTTGCTTTATTTTTTTTAATTCTTTTTGCTGTTAGGTCACAAAAATTATAAACTTTCTGTTAGTGCTATTAAAGTTTCTAACAAAAAAATTCTTTATGAAAATTCTTTTTGCTATTAATGTTTTGAACAAAAAATACTTTGATAATTTTAGTTGCATAAATTTTATATAATTTTAGTTTCAAAAATATTTTAATTGATTATTTTTAGTTCATTCTTTTTGCTATTATTTTTGATTATTTTATATAATTATCGAAAACTGGATGCACTTCGTGTACAAAATGGACAATCTCTTTCGAAGTATTAGGGTTTCGGACAAAAACTCATCTGTTACAAAGGGATTTCATTTTTTTTGAACTTATTTGAACTCCAGACTTTTTGTGTGTTCAAAATGCACCATTCAAAGCCACATCATCAATTTTCAACCCTTTCTGACTTCATTTGGTATTTTTCATGCATTTACTGATTTTTTTGAGCTAAATGACCCTGAAATTGAAAAGCACTACAAATGAACTCTGAAAAGGTTGAAACTTGGCATGGTATCATCATTTCACCCACATAGCATGTGCTAAAAAGTTGAGAGGGTTACGGCAAAAACTGGATGCACTTCGTGTACAAAATGGACAATCTCTTTCGAAGTATCAGGGTTTCGGACGAAAACTCATCTGTTACAAAGGGATTTCATTTTTTTGAACTTATTTGAACTCCAGACTTTTTGTGTGTTCAAAATGCACCATTCAAAGCCACATCATCAATTTTCAACCCTTTCTGACTTCATTTGGTATTTTGCATGCATTTACTGATTTTTTGAGCTAAATGACCCTGAAATTGAAAAGCACTACAAATGAACTTATCTGTTACAAAAGGCATTTCATTTCTTCACATGTAACTGCAATGATATAGTTGTGGAGAGAAAGTCTTCACTTTTTCTTCGCTTGTGTCCTTTGCTTATTGCGCCGTAACCATGGATAATCTTCATCGTTTAACAGGGTGCTTGGGTCAGCCTTGACTTTGAAGGGAGGAATTTCATGAAACTTTTCATAATCTTCGGACATGTCTGTCTTGCCCTCCAATCCCACGATGTCTCTTTTTCCTGAAAGAACTATGTGGCGCTTTGGCTCATCGTATGATGTATTCGCTTCCTTATCTTTTATTTTTCTTGGTTTGGTAGACATGTCCTTCACATAGAAAACTTGCGCCATCATTGGCTAGGACGAATGGTTCGTCTGTGTACCCAAGATTGTTCAGATCCACTGTTGTCATTCCGTACTGTGGGTCTTCCTGTACCCCGCCTCCTGACAGATTGACCCATTTGCACTGAAACAAAGGGACCTTGAAATCATGTCCATAGTCAAGTTCCCATATGTCCACTATCTAACCATAATATGTGTCCTTTCCCCTATTGGTTGCTGCATCAAAGCGAACACCGCTGTTTTGGTTGGTGCTCTTTTGATCTTGGGCGATCGTGTAAAATGTATTCCCATTTATCCCGTACCCTTTGTAAGTCAATACAGTCGAAGATGGTCCCCTGGCCAACGAGTACAACTCATCAGAAACAGTGTTGTCACCCATGAGACGTGTTTGCAACCAACTGTCGAAAGTCCTGATGTGTTCATATGTAATCCAGTCGTCACACTGCTCCGGGTGTTTGGAGCGCAGAATATTCTTGTGTTCATCGACATACGGGGTCACCAAGGTAGAATTCTGTAGAACTGTGTAGTGTGCTTGAGACCAAGAATGCCCGTCCCTACATATTATTGAGTCTGCTCCTAGCATGCCTTTTCCAGTCAGTCTCCCCTCATACCGCGATTGAGGGAGACCAATCTTCTTAAGGTCAGGAATGAAGTCAACACAAAACCCAATGACATCCTCTGTTTGATGGCCCATGGAGATGCTTCCTTCTGGCCTAGCGCGGTTACGAACATATTTCTTTAAGACTCCCATGAACCTCTCAAAGGGGAACATATTGTGTAGAAATACAGGGCCCAGAACGACAATCTCGTCGACTAGATGAACTAGGACGTGCGTCATGATATTGAAGAAGGACGGTGGGAACACCAGCTCGAAACTAACAAGACATTGCACCAAATCACTCCTTAACCTTAGCAGGATTTCTAGATCGATCACCTTCTGAGAGATTGCATTGAGGAATGCACATAGCTTCACAATGGCTAATCGAACGTTTTCCAGTAGAAGCCCCCTCAATGCAACAGGAAGCAGTTGCGTCATAATCACGTGGCAGTCATGAGACTTTAGGTTCTGGAACTTTTTCTCTGCCATATTTATTATTCCCTTTATATTCGACGAGAAGCCAGACGGGACCTTCATACTGAGCAGGCATTCAAAGAAGATTTCCTTCTCTTCTTTGGTAAGAGCGTAGCTGGCAGGACCTTCATACTGCTTTGGATGCATGCCGTCTTTTTCATGCACACGTTGCTGTTCCTCCCGTGCCTCCGGTGTATCTTTTGTCTTCCCATACACTCCCAAGAAGCCTAGCAGGTTCACGCAAAGATTCTTCGTCACGTGCATCACGTCGATTGCAGAGCGGACCTCTAGGTCTTTCCAATAGGGTAGGTCCCAAAATATAGATTTCTTCTTCCACATGGGTGCGCGTACCGCATCGTCAGTCGGAACAGATAGTCCGCCAGGACCCTTTCCAAAGATTACTTGTAAATCATTGACCATATCAAGTATGTGATCACCAGTACGCAGGGCAGGCTTCTTCCGGTGATCTGCCTCACCTTTGAAATGCTTTCCTTTCTTTCGACATTGATGGTTGGTCGGAAGAAATCGACGATGCCCCAGGTACACATTCTTCCTGCATTTGTCCAAATATATACTGTCGGTGTCATCTAAACAGTGTGTGCATGCGTGGTATCCCTTGTTTGTCTGTCCTGAAAGGTTACTGAGAGCAGGCCAATCGTTGATGGTTACAAACAGCAACGCATGTAGGTCAAATTCCTCCTGTTCGTTCTCATCCCACACACGTACACCTCTTCCATTCCATAGCTGTAAAAGTTCATCAACTAATGGCCTTAGGTACACATCAATGTCATTGCCGGGTTGCTTAGGGCCTTGGATGTGCACTGGCATCATAATGAACTTCCGCTTCATGCACAACCATGGAGGAAGGTTATACATACATAGAGTCACAGGCCATGTGCTATGCTTGCTGCTCTGATCCCCAAAAGGATTAACGCCATCTGCACTTAAACCAAACCATACGTTCCTTGGGTCATCTGTAAAGTTGCTCCACTTTCTCTCGATCTTTCTCCACTGCGACCCGTCAGCGGGTGCTCTCAACTTCCCGTCTTTCTTACGGTCTTTTTTGTGCCATTGCATCAACTCGGCATGCTTTTTGTTTCTGAACAGACGTTTCAACCGTGGTATTATAGGAGCATACCACATCACCTTGGCAGGAACCCTCTTCCCGGTGCTCTGGCCCTCAACATCACCAGGGTCATCTCTTCTAATCTTATACCGCAATGCACCGCATACCGGGCATGCGTTCAAATCCTCGTACGCACCGCGGTAGAGGATGCAGTCATTAGGGCATGCATGTATTTTCTGCACCTCCAATCCTAGAGGGCATAGAACCTTCTTTGCTTCGTACGTACTGCCGGGCAATTCGTTATCCTTTGGAAGCTTCTTCTTCATTATTTTAAGTAGCGAACTAAATCCCTTGTTAGATACACCATTGTCTGCCTTCCATTGCAGCAATTCCAGTGTGGTACCGAGCTTTTTGTTGTCATCTTCGCAATTTGGGTACAACCCTTTTTTGTGATCCTCTAACATGCGATCGAACTTCAACTTCTCCCTTTCACTTTCGCATTCTCTCTGTGCATCAACAATGACCCGGCGAAGATCATCATCGGGCACATCGTCTGGTTCCTCTTGATCTTCAGCTTCCCCCATTGCAGCATCACCGTATTCAGGGGGCGGGTAGTTGTCATCATCCTCTTCTTCTTCGTTGTCTTCCATCATAACCCCTCTTTCTCCGTGCTTGGTCCAAACATCATAGCGTGGCATAAAACCCTTCTCAAGCAGGTGGAAGTGAAGGGTTTTAGAGTTGGAGAAAGCCTTCGTATTCTCACAGACAGTACATGGACAATGCATAAAACCATTCTGCTTGTTTGCCTCAGCCGCTTCGAGAAAATTATGCAGGCCCTTAATATACTCGGAGGTGCGTCGGTCACCGTACATCCAGTGCCGGTTCATCTGCGTGCGTTATATAGTTCTCATTATTGAACAACATATAACTCTCTAGAGCATCTAATTAAATCATACAAGTAAGAACTATCTAGAACAACATATAACCAAAACCATCGCACTATATAATAACAAACAATAATAAAAGTAAGAAAGTTACACAAGTATCTATCTAAATCATACAAGTAAGAACTTTTTTCTTTTAGAAAGAAGATAAGAAGAAGAGGCTAACCACGGTGGTGCCGGCGCCGAGATGGGCGCGGGCGATCGACGGCGGTGAGGACGGGGACGGGACAGGACGAACCGCCAACCTAGACAAATCTTGAGGAAAATGGAGCTTGGACAAGGAGCTTCCAGAGGAGAAAGCTTAAGTATGGCTCGGGCATTTCATCAAACACCTCATGTGCATAGGAGGTGAGCTAGAGCACCACAAAGCTCTCCCCTCGCCGGCCAGAAAAATAGAGCAGTGTGGAGTGCTCTGCTCGCTGGCGAGGGGGGGGGGGGGTATATATAGGCATCTCATTGGTCCCGGTTCGTGGCTGGAACCGGGACTAAAGGACCCCCTTTGGTCCCGGTTCCAGCCACGAACCGGGACAAATGGTTGTGGGCCAGGAGCGAGGCACATTGGTCCCGGTTCGTGTCTGGAACCGGGACTAAAGGGTCCAGACGAACCGGGACCAATGCCCCACGAGGCCCGGCCGACCCCCTGGCCTCACGAACCGGGACCGTTGCCCCCATTGGTCCCGGTTCGTGACTGAACCGGGACTAATGGGCTGGCCCGGCCTGGACCAAAGCCCTGTTTTCTACTAGTGAATTGTGTCTCCACAAAAATAAAGTATCATGGAATTCAGAGTAATGTAGATTGTTGGATCAAGTGACGGGGTTTTGAATGGGCATCAGAGTAACCCAATGTATAAATTAGGAAATTTATCTAGGACGACTTTGAACCATCTCCCCAAATTAGCAATGACAATACTATTGTTATTGCGCAAACATTATAGGGCCAATGATCACCTTGGCCCCAAATTAAAATACTATTGAAGGCTCACCTTGGCTCCAATGTTTTCTTAAAAAGAAAAACCTTGGCCCCTAGCTCCGAACCTAGCTAGTCCACGAGAGCTTGAACAAATCAACTTCAGCTTCAACATAATAAATTTACAAACTACGGTAATCAATTTAGCATATGGGAAAATTTCAAAACAGTGAAATGTTAGAAATAGACCCAAACATCACCAATTGCGAGGATTTAATGAATTATTGTGTTAATTTCTGTGTAATTTGGTTCTTATTGTCGTTGTAAATAAAACCAAGCAATGCATCAGGGAGAGGGGTGGCCAATATGTGAGATTTAATATACGTGGTCTAGCACTTAATTTGGTAATTCTTGGTAACAGGTATTTTTTTTTAAACCTAATAAATCCAATCTACTCATGCCAAGTAAGATGCTTTCGATTTCCTCTTCCGTGGATGCACCTTTGCCTCAATATGACCCAGCAGCATGAGAAAATAAAATGTACACTATACATGAACAATTGAGTAAAATTCACACTCATAGTCACTCAATTTATGTGATTCGTCTAAAAAGGTAATCCAACTCTGAAAATGTTGATTAAGCCTACCAAACTTGGTTGAGAGATCCAAACACTATTATTTTGAAAACAACTTTGGTTCCACCAATCCTACTCGAAATGTAGCGCATTCTACATGGTTCCAAGCTTCAAGCATTGGAAACACAAAATGTTGGAGACCAAGATTAGCCACCAAACTGCTGGCCGAATTGGTACTTTTTCCGGTAGGGTTTCCTGGTCAGACCATACATACTCATGCAAAGTTTGTTTCTTGGTAGAATGCTTAAGTCATCCAGGGTTGGGAGGCGACAAGAATCATTCTTATCTAGCAGCCATAATGTCAATATTATATAAGCATCACACTACCTCTACCAATGTCCTCTAGCGAACCAGGGGTTTTCTCACCACAATTAATGGAAACTAGCCATGCACTGAAGTCAACAGTGGGCTAGCGCACTAAACTTACTCCTCGGGTATTATTTACCAAGTGATCTTACAATTATCATGCCCACCTGTTTGCTCAGATGCATGATTTATGGACATCTTCACACTACTATCTTCTCGTTGTTAAATAGATGCAGATTTAGAATAGAGATTGTTAATTCTAATAAGCAGCAACATCGGCATGACAAATAGGACATGCAAGAACTACTTTTACACTTGGTGGTATGATTTTTTGCACTCAATTAAGTTATAGATTTATGGACATCTTCACACTACTATCTTCTCGTTGTTAAATAGATGCAGATTTAGAATAGAGATTGTTAATTCTAATAAGCAGCAACATCGGCATGACAAATAGACATGCAAGAACTATTTTTACACTTGGTGGTATGAATTTTTGCACTCAATTAAGTTATATATGATCTATAAACTAATACAAATCTCATATATATATATATATATATATATATATATATATATATATATATATATATATATATATATATATATATGCATGTTAATCGCATGGTTACACGACCTACTAGTGCGGTTATCTAAAGAAAATTTGGACAACTGCGACCAATGTTAACCTATCCTACATTGTAATATTTCTAGATATATGCCAGGTGTAGCATAATGGTGATGTTCATATGTGGTAAGATGGGTCGCCGATACAGTACAACATGACATAGTCAGAGTTGATGATCATACCTTATACATAATAGTATGGAATAGACGTCAAAGAAACGACATTACCGCCCTTGCCTAAGCGGACGGGCAAAAGGGACCATCGGTCGTTTTCCAAGGCGGCATACAACATGGCGGTCGGGGTTAAGAAAAAGAAGGATGCGGTTTCCTGGGCGCTTGCCCATCCACCTCATGCGGTGCCAGTGAATACTACACGACCTCTTGCAACAGTGGAGGTGGTAGTGATGCAGGCGGCGACGATGCGTCGGCATGATTGCATGGGGCCCATTTGAACTATTATCGCTTTTGATCCAGCGTGTGTTGGTGGTTTTCTTGGAATGAACTTGCACATTCGGTGCCTTTTGGGACAATTCATGGTTATATTTGATGGATTCAATGAACTATATTTATGCTCATAATTGAATTATGATGTGATGCATTCAAGTTGTCTATGCTGTGTTGAAATCTGATCAATTTGTTTTTTTTTTAAGATCCAGTGTACACTGACTTTTCATTGATTTAGCAGAAGAGAGGTTACAAAGGGGTGATCAAGAGATTAAAGGAATAATCTGATCAAGTTGTTACAATTGTTTGAGCAAACGTTTTGAAGATTTGATAGAATAAACTCTTTAGGGTAGGGGATTTGCTAGATGAGCAACAGTGATTTCCAAAATAATAATAATCGAGAAATGAGATAGGAAGATAGTTTTTGGCTTTTAGGATAACGGGCCTGCTAGAGATGCTCTTAGATGATGCACAACTAAATTATGAATAATTATAATAGTGATATACCAGTGCGGGTAATACTAGTGATGTAAATGTGTAGTATTATTTATTTTGAGAAAGAATGTATAGTACTCTGTGCCACCGGTACACAGAAATATGTCATGGCTGAGGCTGCTCGTATTGAATTGTATCATAAGTTAGTATCATACATATGATACTAGTGTATTATACTATCTTCTTAATGCATAGTATCATAGATTAGTATCTTACATGACTTATTTATTGTCATGCAAGACACATACTAGTACAGTATTTATTAGCATACGGTATCATGTATGATACTTAACCCTTTTTTACTTCATTTAATTATATGTCACCTTATCAAAATTGCTTAGTTGACATGCATGATAATAATTATGATACTCCCATTACAAGCAGCCGAAAGGACCTTGCTCTGAAACTTGTACATAACCTCTACTCCTCTAGCGGCCCTCATGCAAACACCGATCGACGCTAGAACTCATCACAGGCACATGAATACAACAAGTCGAAGTTATCCAGGGGCGCATATATATCGTGCCTTGTAGTTTCGTTTGTTGCTTTCGTAATTTTCTGGTGCTTTAGAACTCACAACTACCGCTGCTTACAACTACACTCAGACTAGTACATGAAGGTTGGAACTAGCTAGGATACCTCCCCGCCAAAAAAAAAAAAAAAAACTAGCTAGGATACTGACAGAGTTTAGTACCCATGGCATGCAAGCCGACTCAATGCTAAAATTTCATATCTACTAACACATCTGGATTACACTGACAAAAACATGCGCAACTTTTAATTGAATGCTTAATTTGCATGTCCGGGTTCGTGAGTACTCCAGTCAAAATAATGAAAGCAATACATCTCTATCTTATCAACGCCAAGAGATCCAAAGACATGCGTGGTCTCAATGATGGAGGAGAACCATTTTGGTCGGGCACATGGGGAAGAGAAGCGTTGCTTTGTGTGAGCTGAAGGCATCTCCAACGCCGACCCATAAATTGTCTCTCGCATCTGTCCGCGGACAGAAGGGACTAGCCCGTGGACACAGATACGGGAGGCGGCCATCCAACATTGTCCGCATACATTTCAACAACTTTTTGAACTAATCGGACTAAATTTGTGCAAACACAGCGGATTTCATACAAATCGGACGAAAACATTTACATTTTGCACATATTTTAATTAAAAAGATAAAACTATGTACGTTGGGCGGAGCTCCATTCTCACGACATGGATAAACTGCACTAGTCTACGGCCAGCCGCGGTGGATCCCTTTGTCTTCTCCAAGTTCAGCAGCTCGCTCATCGTACTGTCGGGAGCCCCGAAGGTATCTTTCCCCGTATCTTCCCTATGTCCGGCTGCGCCGCTCATCGGAGTGGCAAAGGGGGTGCTTCAACCGGAGGGGAAGGGTGCCTACTCGGCTTTCGTGAAGCCGAGGCGAGACTCGACGATGGTCTGCGCTGAACTGGACAAGTCACCAGCTGTGCATGCGGGCGACGAGCCGGCGGTGGCCTTCCTGGAACCCAAGTGGCGGCGGCCTCCCATGTTCTACTTTTTCTCGATGTTGGCGGCGGACACGGATGCGCTGGCCACTGACTCGTCGATCTCCGCGTCTTTCTCCACCGACCGGGCGCGGTTCAACGTTGACATCGGATGGCACGGTGTCTGGCCTCGTCCATGCCAGCCACGATGCCCGTTCCGCCGGGCTCCCCCGCATGCCTGCCTGGAGCAACTCGAAACTCCTCCACGAGCTGGCTTGGAGGGGCGAGTTGCTGAACCACGCGCTGGCTTGGAGCAGCAACTTGCTCCATCGGGTTAGGCGAGGGAGGTGGAGCAGCGAGTTGCCTGGCTCGTATCCGGCGGGCTCGGCGGGCCACCCAACCGGTTTTTATGCCGGAGAACTGCTCTTCCTGCTCGTCGGATGCCATTGAAAAGGTAAAGAAAATGGTGAAGGAAAGATCGTGAGCGGAGGAGTGGTGTGATTGTTGCCAGGCGTCTGGCCTCCTTTAAATAGCAGGCTGACGGGAGGAGTTTGCCCGGCGTTGTGTTTAATGCCGACCCGCCCATGAACGGACAGGTGGCCGGAGTAGATTTCTCGGCACACGCGCGGGTTTAGTGAAGACGTTTGAATGCGGCGAAGAGGTGTGTTCAGCCTGGCGTGCAGCGGGTGGTGCCCTCGACCGGCGCGCCGCTTCAATGACGGAGGCAGTGAGAGGTCGCGTCCACTCTGGGCCGGCTTCAATATGGAGCGGACGCTCCACATCGGCATGAATGCGGGCAGCTGGCGCCGGGCGGGAACGCGCACGGGTGTGGGAAGAGTTGGGTGGGCCAGCGTGGTCAGAAGCGGGCGTGTCTGTTGTCCGAACGCCCGCAAAGCTCTCCACGGTTGTCTCCGGTTTGCGGGAGAAAGTGTGTCCAGACCGTCAAGCGGACCGATACAAGCCCTGGATGATACAACACGTCCGGACTGCATGGCCCGGACGCTTGTGGGTGGTTTGAGGATCGGCGTTTGGAGATGTTAGTCACACGATGACGAGAGCGGCATGCACATGTGTAAGTACGTCCCTAGACTTTGTCTGCATGCCGCAGCACGAGCCTATATAAACTCCTCCAGCCAACAGCGTTAAGAAACACAAGTGTGAGCGAGCTAGAGCCAGCTGATAAACGCAATTAGAAGGAGCTAAATAGTTACCATGGCAAACACTACCAAGCTCGCGGTAATGTTCGGCATCGTTCTACTTTTCCTTCAGGTGTCGTGCGGAGTTTCCGGGCGCCACGTCGCAGGGACGACGAATTTTGAACTTCCACAGAACGTCCCAGTGGCGATGACAGTGAACGGCCTCCAACAAGGAGAGGGGGGCGGCGGGCCGGCGTCGTGCGACGGCCAGTACCACAGCGACGAGGAGTACGTGGTGTCGCTATCTTCGGAGTGGTACGCCAGCGGCGCCCAGTGTGGCAAGACCATGTGCATCGCCAACTCTGGCAATCTTCACATAAGAGCAAGTATAACAAGTGCTATTCAGCAGGCTATAAGACTTGTCATGTCACAAAAATCATACGTGGAAGAGAGAGAAGCGAGGAGAGAGAGCAGAGCCGGCGCTTCAGTAGTCGCCATCCTATACGCATGGGACGAGGCACAATAGCTGGCTTGCAGCCAAGCCCGAGTTGCTAGCTGTAGTCTGGCGCTTTGCCTTTCCTCCCAATCCCAACATGCAATGATTAATAGTTTAATTCAACCAAACAGCCAACCTATAGCTATCCTATTATATGGTCTTGACTTTATGAAGACTGTAGGTGACATGGACATGGCTGTAGAGCCGGCTGCTGCCTCTCTTATTATCCCTTGCTCTAAACGCCATGGTCGTCGACGAGTGCGCCGGCTGCAACAACGAGGTGGGCGCGTCCATCTATATCTGGCGTAACTTCTATCTTGACCCCAGCCTCGGCCTGGCGGACATCAAGTGCTCGGACCTTGACACGTCTACCTGAAACATCTGTGCATCCAAGGCTGGCTGGTGACGAGATCGTTGTTCACGGTGAATCGAGTTATTTGATTTCAAGTTTCAACTTAATTTGAAATATGTAAACTGGGGTATATATGCATGAATCCCTAATTTTTTTTTTTTTGCGGGTGCATGAATCCCTTAATCTATCAGCGTTGTTACTATTTTCCCGGCCTTCTCCGAGGCAGAGGTATCTCCATAATAACGTGACAAGCGTACATGCGTGCTGTATATGGAGCTCAGCCTACAAAAAACCGCACTCTATGAAGAATCTGCTTATTTGTAAGCGTTAATCAGTGTGAGTTATATGTGTATTGGTCAGTTTAAGATGATCTCAGCTCGCTGTCCCCTTTGAGTATGAGGGGAGCATATCGTTTCTCTGAGTTGTGATGGATGCATACCTAGTCCTAATATACTTCCACATCCTTCCATAACAAACATTGTAGCTTCATCAAAATAATACTGTGTTGGCTGAGTCTTTAACTTGAGTTCTCTACGTTCTAATACCATATTGTACGCACTAGCCAACTTAACCAAAAGTTACCCTTCAAGCAAAACTTAACCAAAAGTTCGAACAACCGGAGAAGGGTCGACAACATATTTCAATATTTAGGTCCAATTACAGTAGGAAGGAATCATCTTACCTGAGTCATCATGGATGAAGTGAGAATCTATTATATTATTAAACAAGAGTCAAACGAGCCACCACATGCTTTCAGATAGACTAAATTATCAACTGAGAAGCCCACTTTACAATCATGAAATATTCATTTTTTCTAAGATTCAACCCCGAACTCTAAAACCGTCTAAGAATCAACCTAACTCTCGAAACCAGCCAGGATTCCACTCTCCCTTCCCCTAACACTGGTTCTGGTTACCACAGGTTGGGTTTGACCCTTTTGACTATCCAGTAAGCACATCGACTAAAATAGGGCAGAAAATGAAATTTCAGTGTATGTTTCAATATATTTTGCCAAAACATCTAAAACTTTTCCATAATGATCAGTATATTTTTCTTGTTTTAACAGAATTATTTCAATATGTTCTTGTTACTTTCATTTTATTGGAGAAAATTTGACCAAAACGGGTCTGAAATTGTAATTTTCTGGTATTTAAAACTTTGACATTATTATTATTATATTGCTTAAATTTGCAGAATGTTTTTACAATTTTCTGGATACTTTCATTTTTGACAGAATTTGGCCAAAAAAGGGAATGATATTGTAATTTCAGGGTATTTTTAAATATGTTCGTCACAAATATTTGAAACTTGCCCAGAATGATCAGTATATTAGTCTAGATTTTACAGAATTTTAAAAAAATATTTCTGGGTACTTTATTTTTTGTACAAAATTTGACCAATAAAGGGGTTGAGAATGCAATTTCAGGATATTTTTAAATCCATTTGGGAAAAATAACTGAAACTATCCTAGAATGATCATGATATTATTAATTTTTTAAAAATAATAAAAAATGTCTATATTCATTTATGGGAAAGAATTTGGCCAAAGAAGGGGGTGAAATTGTAATTTCAGGATCTTCTAAATCTGTTCGGAAAAAATATCTGCAAATTTTCCAGAATGATCAGTGTATTAGTCATCATTTTATATATCTTTTTGAAAATATTTGTGGACAAAATATGTCCAAAAAAACAATAGGCCGGCGTGGCCGGTTAGCTGACTGGATGGTCAACGGGTCAAACCCAGCCTACTCAGCAAAAACCATGTACAGGGTAGGGAAGTGTTAAATCCTAGCATGTTTTGATAGTTCACAGTTGAACCTCTGATGGTTTTAGTGTTCGGGGTTGAATTTTAGACAAACCGAATAGTTCAGACTAGTAATGTGGACTTCTCTCAATAATTAAATATAGCAAAACATATGTATTCTCAGTTTTTATTCTCATATCCAAACTTGTACCACATGTATTTGTACAGCGCGTATGGGAATGACCAAAATCGACTAAATACAACAAGGACATCAAGTACCTAACTACTCCAGCTGTTCAAGACACGCACAACCCATGAAGCTGTTGAAATGAACACCGCACGTTCAACCAATGCCATCGCCTGCAAAACTCCCGCAACCCGTGAAGCTGTTGAAATGAACACCGCACGTTCAACCAATGCCATCGCCTGCAAAACTCCCGCAACCCGTGAAGCTGTTGAAATGAACACTGCACGTTCAACCAATGCCATCGTGTTGGAAGTCGCTCCCCACGCCTCTTCCAACTCCGCTGAGAAAGACCGTGAAGCCAATGAAGATGCCACCGCCGTTGTTGCAAAAGCCCCCGCTGATGCAGCGGACCTAAGAGTGGCTCCCAAAGCATTTTCCGGTCATGACCAGGTGGCCCATGACGACGCTGAAGACGTCTTTGCTGTTGTTGTTGACGCCTCCGTCATAGCCACCGCCGACAACGTGGTTGCCTGGACAGTTTCCCATGCCTACCATGCCCACGAAGAGGTTCTTCGTGTCAAGCACACCACCAAGTGCAGCAGGCACAGTCCTGGCGGCCGGCACAAAGCAAAGCAGGAAGAGGGAGGCGACAGTGCGAGAGCACTCGTTGGCCGTGGGTATTCTACTCCCTTGTGCATTTGTCATGCTCGTGAGATGTGCTGCTACTGCTGAACTTGTGTCAATGTGGAGCTTGAGGTTTAAATAGGCGGTCGAGGATTACGTTTGACACGGAGAGGCAGGCACAGATGGAGGGTGTAAATATGGCATGTGCAGTGTTGGAGTGAATGGCTATTACGAAGTTAGGATGAGTAGATTTTGTAGGAGTGAAGGTAGACATAAGTTCTTGAAAAAGAAAATTATGTGTTCTATGTTCTTCAAAAATAAAGTTGTTTAGTTATCTCTTATTCCCAAATTCATCAGAACATTGACATTAAAAGTATATTGATTCTTTCTCAATAAACAAAGATTTTTTTTGTAAATACTGCATATTTGATTCCATCCATAAATCGAATTTTCCTCCTATGCTCTGAGTTTTAGTATTGATAAGAGCATTAGATTTGGAAATATTAATTAACCAATCATACCCTGCTACCTTGGAAATACTTTTATATTTTGGCTTCCTTATTGCTTACGTTGTCAAATTGCCGATTATACCAAGGTAGATGTAGTTCGGACGCTCGTGTTTCAATGCCCAAAGCTCATCCTTAAAATTTTGAAATAGGCACAATGCCCAACATTTTGGTGCAGGTTTGTATGGTCAGACGCAATCCCGAGCATATGGGAATATGCTACACTTATGGAAAATTCTTAGGGGGTTGCATTTTACGGAACTACTCTCGCACTAATTTATCTGCACTCCCCCATGATTTCTACCGACAATTTGACAGGTAACCCTGTAACGGCAATCTTGCTTTCTAATATTTTGATCTTGCATGTAGGTCATCGTGTCAGAGGTTTAGACCCACTCTTCGACCCATTTTGCGTATGGGTAATTAGATGTTCATGAATACCAGTTAAGTCAAGAAACTCAAATAAATTGTTATTAGGATAAAGAAACTAGCGAAGAAAAATAATAAACTCTTTGTTGCGCAATGAAGAAGACTTGAGGCAGCCATAGGATGGAACTAACTTCATTACCTTGTTTTTTCTTACGCATAATATTTGAATATTTGGACAACATATTTATGAATATATTTAAACACCACAAGCACGGCTTCAGAAGACACTTGATATGACCATCACATGCACAATTACACACGGACACCACGCTGACCATACCTTATGGTTGATCAAATCACATACTACTATATATGATCTGGAAAAGCATCATGGTTGATCAAATCATAGCATTTGAAATGGCTAACCGTAGAGTTCTTCTGAGGTTGGAAGGCATGTGGGGAGTGTGTAAATGAGACGAGTGCTGTAGTGAATGTTTTTGTTGAGGAATCAAGAGGAGTTAATTTCGTAGGAGTGGAGGTACAGGAGGTAGACGAAATTTGTTGCTCACGCTTACTCTACTTCTTGTTTACCTAACAAATGAAGATTGTGCTTCTAAATTCTGGCACTATTCACTATAAAAGTACCTGATTATTTTTGCAGCCCACACCAAACGTATTTCATCATCAAATTTTACAGAAATGTAGTATACATCCATATATACATGTGTATTTTTAGTTATTTTTTGGAACTCCACACTATGATTTTCGAATTGTTTCAGAAAACGCCGGGAGCATGAAATCCACACTCAGTGCACGTATATAGTTTGCGGAATTTCGCTACCAGAAACGGTCAGCTTTTTTGTTGATGTTGTTTTTTGCAGGTAGCTTTTTTTAGGTTAATTTACCAGTTATGAGACTGCCAACTGCTAAAATCGGATACGTGCATGTTTCCCATACTCAAGAGGAGTAATCAACTTATCTTTACCTTGTGCCAAGTGGAATTTAAACCTGATGACATGGCAGTTCTACGTGTCTCAGTACCATTCGGTATGAATGATGAGCTATATAAAAGACAATAAAAAACAAATGTGTCTGATGTTGGGTGTTGTTGCCATCCAGGAAGTGGCAGTACGAAATTGGAAAGAGACGCCACCGGCTCCCCTGGCGCTGCCAATCAGGCCGATTGTCCCTACCCCCCCCCCCCCCCCCCCCCCCGCGG
The DNA here is from genome assembly GCA_039707655.1 of Elymus sibiricus. NCBI lineage: Eukaryota > Viridiplantae > Streptophyta > Magnoliopsida > Poales > Poaceae > Elymus > Elymus sibiricus. Next base: position 429,672,226 of record CM077672.1, read on the forward strand.
AGCTTGCCCATGACGCCGGTGAAGACGCCTGCACCGTTGTTGACGAAGCTCCCACAGTAACAGCTGCCGAGCGGCCCCGTGACGCCCCATAGGTCACCCACGCCTCCCATGCCCACGAAGAGGTTCTTTGCATCCACTGCGCCCGCTCCTCGTGTGCACCGGTTCCATTCTCTGCGGCGGCAGTAGCCGGAGGCGAGGCCTCCACCGCAACCCCAACAGGCAAGGTCATAAGCGCAACCATGGCATGCACCACCACTGTGAAGCAAAGCAGGGGGCGGAAGGTGACATTGCCAGTTCTAGAGCGCTTATTGGCCATGTGGGGATGTTATTGTGCACGCGAAAAGACGCTGCTGCGGATGCACTTGTAGTTTTCAAATAGGCGGTGGAGGGGCAGGTGGGTGGGGTGTAAATGAGGCAAGCGTGAGTGTGCTGTAGTGAATCTTTTTGCTTCTGAACCTGGAGGAGTAAATTTCATCGAAGTGGAGGTAGCAGAGGTAGGCAAAATATTGTCCTCGTGTTTACCGTGCTTCTTTCTTAATATCAAATGAAGATGGGGCCTCTAAAATTCTAGACCCGGGCATGTCAAAGCTCAGCTTTGGAAAAGTTGCATATACACATGTTGGTCACTCGTGAGCTATTATGCACGGAAGAGAGAAAAATGGGGGCAAATTGAGCAACATTTTTTCCCTCAACAATATACTTGCAACATGATCATATTAGGTACAACGAAACTGTGTCCCCCCAAAAAAGGTACCATGGAATTGTGGATTATGTAGATTGTTGGATCAAGCGGCAGAGTTTGGAGTGAACATGAGAGAAAATTAAAGTACAAATTAGGCAAATAAGTTGGAATCAAAGTTCCTTTATTTTTAATCAAATCTACCATGGAACTGTGTCCCCCCCCCCCCCCCCCCCCCCCCCAAGGTACCATGTTCCATTTGAGGAAAACCCTCCTTTTTGAAGAAAAAACCGATGCAACTACTTTGAACATTACTCGCACATCTCCACGGATGACAATAGTGTTGTGACTCCAATGTTTCGTAAAAATAACCCCTTGAAGTTTCAACTTGGCCCCATTATCCGGTTAGAAAGAAAAACCTTGACCTCTAGCTCCGCACTTAGCTAGTTGGATTAGAGCCTGAAGAATTCACAACTTCATCACTCAATGAAAGGAAACGTTTTTTTTTTGTCTTTGTGAATAAATGAAAGGAAACGTTGTGAAGCACTTTCACATCAAATAATGGCCAACATATATGAATGGATTCATTAAACCTCACCAGTCTCCCAATTCCTGCAAGCTTCCTTTTTAGGGGGGAGCTCTTAGACTTTTTTCTTTCAACAAAGGGTGCATGTTATTGAATCAAAATAAAGCATCAACTGGATACAAACACAATGAGCACACACCCGGCCTCTGTGTAACTAGGATGCACACAACCAACATCAACACACACAAATGAACACGCCAACAAATAGCAAAGTCATACAAGACCAAAGCTATTCCAAGAAAAAAAACTAAAATGATCAAAGAGTGCCCCGAATCTAAATAAACTGCTTAGGCTTGGAAGGCAAGTGGAATTATTCTTTGGTAATGTACATTTATCTTTTGGTCAGAAAACAATTTCAGAATCCCTGAATGCAAATAGTTGCACAAAAATCCCACACCTATGAAAAATAACATATGTAAACCAACCTACAGACCAATCTCTCCGCTAATCTCTTCCCCTGATTCCCAATGTGACCCCCTCCCTTTGATTGCACGTATTTGGACACCTCATCTCACAACTTCAATCAGTAGAATCTTTCCGTCGGTACCGTCTCCTGATAATTGGACGATGTAATAGCAGTATCTGTTTCTCAAGGGACTATCTATTTAGCAATGAACTAATTTCCTTTTGGGTCAACATCGGATTTTTCCTCCATTAGCTCAAAACACCAGGGTAGCTGGCTCTCTATTATGTTCCTATGTTCATAGGGCACCCAAAAGAGAGCTTAACATGGTTGGAACCGATTCATTTGTCCCTGTTTTCTGTTAAATATGTCTCTTTTACTTTGTATGTGCATCACACTACTTTTTAATCTATACATCGAAGGAGATCAGCAAAGGAAGCTCTTATTTATCGAGTGTAGTTGAATCCCAGATCATTATTCAGCAAAATCTAATTTCCAACCGATCTAGTAGCCAATATACTATAATCTATTACATCTACGATCTTGAATTCAACTTGCATGTTTGCGTCGATCCCCATGCATATTTGTCGAATTCAACTTGCATATTTTCTTAGATCAGAAGCCAATGCATATTGGCTGCACTCACTACAAAATCTGCTCTATTCAGTGACAAAAACACTAGTGATGAAACAGGAAACGTCGCGAAAGATCATTTTCTGTGACGGTCAACCATCACGAGGTTTTCTCCTCCTAGGGCAGCGCCATCGACAACTTTGGCGATGTTCTGGCCTGATTTTAGGCCACGCTTTTCGGCGTCACTAGGCATGTCGATTTTCTGGGACGGTTTTACTGTCACTGAAGATAATGGACGGGATAATTAATGGAGTATACAAAAAAAAATTGAGACTACGAGATTCGAACCGACTACCTCGTTCTTATGTACGAGTTAACCTAAAATGGCTACAAACGGTGGTCAACAAGAAAGTTGTTCGTCTCCTTGGATAATCTCAATCCCATGTCATGCAAACGCCATCCCCTTGCATCCCTAGTCGTACAGTACTCCACATGTATAAATTGCAGCAGGACATTTCAAAGAAAAAAGAACACAATGCCATTTCAATGATTGTATCACAAATGCCAGAAATATTACAAGGTTCAAATTCCAGTATTACAAAGCTCAAATTCAAAGATTACAATGTTCAAACTGACATTAGAAATGAAATTCAGCTTCCGCAGAACCTTTGCCATGTAGCTGTAGACACCCGCGCTGATCAGCTGAACATGAACATATAAATGCTTCAAAATTATATTACAATTAGTTTCTCCATTCTAAAATTTTTGCAAGGGGATCAACCACTGAGAAGTCATGTATGGGCTTGACACAATGACATCCGAATAATCTGTCACGTGAACTTTCAAAATGAAATTCAGCTTCTGCAGAGCCTTTTTCATTCACCTGTATTTGCCTGTGTTGATCAGCAAACCATTCGTTTGCGCACACTAAATATAGGGCAAACCTCACTACCTTGAGCACACTTGATTTCAGAACAAAGAACCTAGAGAATTTAATCTCCGGTTTGGTGCCTCGGTACTCGTTCAAAGTAATTTATGTGATGGAGATCAAGACATTCGATGGGATTGTTATATTGCGGCACATTTTCCACTTTCGGGCCTTTTTGTATCTGCAAAAGAAAAGAACATATTAGTGCTACTGGCTTCTTTGATTTGTAGGATTTATAAAATACACGAATAAAGTGACATATCATCTTCAGTCCTACATGATTGACATCTCAAAAAATCTATGTATTGAAATCCTCCAAAAATCCTTTAGAAATCCTAGTACATTTGTCATTGTAAACTTGGGTAAAAGTACCAAAAAATTGAACTCCTCTATGGTTAACATTTAACAGGAAGTGAGCATCACCTCGATGTATAGGTTCTCCGTGCACGAAAAGCATCTAAGGAATCTAGCAACTTGATCCAGATCGGGGCCGATATATTCTAGTGCCAAGACCTTCACTGTGCGCAGAGACGGGTCAAGATTGTGGGGATCATTTTCTGGATGACAGCCGAACATAGATCAACAAAATTAGAAAAAGATGTGAAATACAATAAGAAGGAGAAGAAGAGGACTAAGACTATTGACCTGAACGAATATGGATCTAGTAACAAGTTCGGAGAATTCGGCACACGAATAGCGCAACACTGACAATTTCGGTGCGTCATTGACCCTGATTCTTGTTGGACCTTCTTTATCAACAACAAGCAATCTCGCAAGGAAAGGCGCATTCTCAATGATCATATCGTGAAACACCTCAACTGACCTCCTGTTGCGGCACCAACAATGCACATAAATCGTACAGAGATTCCTCGAGGTGATATTGAGGCTACTGAACCCATCCATCACCTAAAGATGAACTTACTCGAGCGCAGTACGTACAACCGCGGAGCAGGTGCTCCATATCCTCCTTCGAGATGTCGGCGCCGAAGAGCTCGAGCTGCTTCAGTAGAGGGAGAAAAAGAGTGGGCGCGACATTAATCTAGGGGGAAAACAGTCCATGAGCATTGCGCGGCGAAGCGTGGGCGCGAGGCGGAGCGCGGACGGTGGCAGCGAGCGCAGATGTCCAGCTTGAAAACTAAGCTCCTCAAGCCGATCTAGGGCGGGGGATAGGAACCACTCGTGAAACTTGGGTTTGACTTTACAATTGGAACAGGACTTGCCGATCGCAAGGCGTCTGACTAGCCCATGGTGCATGGCGAGGATCTGAGACAATGCGTCCAAGCGTTTGCTATCCCCGCGACAAAGCTCGTTGTTGTCTATGAGGTTGAGGGGAGGGGGTGGAGTGCCAGAGGGGGCGCCACCGCCGCGAGAGGACGGTTGTTCGCACGCCAGATTTGATGGGAAGGAGGGAGATGATGATTACCAACATCTCGTCGGGGAGGCTGCTGATGAAGTCCAGGCTCGCTGGAGGCTCTTGCGGTTCAGGCTTGCCCCGCCTCCACTTGTTGGCCACCACGTCCTCCATCGCAGCATGCGGCGACACAGGCAACTCCACATTCTCTTGGGTGGCGGCGCTTTCTGATAGGAGTGGGGGAGTAGGATGAGCATCGGAAACTGTTCTACCACTACTAGGAAAAAGCCTAGTAGCAGCGCGGGGTAGAGGACTACTAGTAGCGTGGGTGCCCGCGCTACTACTAGGGCGCTACAGCTAACTGGTAGTAGTAGCGCGGGTGCCACCCGCGCTACTACTAGTTATTTGTAGCGCGGGTCTAGACCCCGCGCTACTACTAACTAATTAGGAATTAAAAAATATCCCATCCATTGCTGCTGCTACTGGGCGTCATTGTCGTCTCCATCCATGGCTGATGCTGGTCCTGGAGGGGATGAAGTCGTCCATGGTGATGGTGCTTCCCCACCCAACTCGTCCCCACACCTCTCCTCTGCTGCTGCTACAAAAGAAGAGAAAAAGATTAGAAGAGGAAGTGAGAGATAGAGAGGAGTAGGAGGAGCAACTCACTGGTGGCCGCCGGAGTTGGAGCCGACGCCCGAAACCCTAGACGATGTCTGGTGACCTGCTACTGCTTTTCCTGGGACCTCATGTCCTCACGAGGCCCTGTCCCGGCGAGGAAGTGCAAGTGGTTGCGTCCATGGAAGATTTGGCCATCGCCATGGACGGCGCTCTGCTGGATCTCCCTCTCTTTCTAGCAGCGGAGAAGGGGGAGAAAGGAGGAGGAGGGGAGCGGGGGCTGCGGTGGAAGAGGAGGTCACCGGATTTGGGGGAGACACCGAGGTGTGAGGCCCACGGTGGCGGTGGGTGAGGAAGGGCATCACAGGTGGGAGGGAGAAGGGGAATCGAGAGAGTGTGGGTTTGGGTTTGGGCCTCTGCGCGCTATGTGTACACATGTGTTGGTTGGTCGATAGTAGTAGCGCCGGGTTTATACCCCACGCTACTACTATGGCCTGTCCCGGGGGGCACGGTAGAGACCACTTAGTAGCAGCGTGGGGTCTATACCCCTCGCTACTACTATCAACTTAGTAGTAGCGCGGGGTTTATACCCCACGCTACTACTATGGCCTGTCCCGGGGGGCACGGTGGAGACCACTTAGTAGTACCGTGGGGTTTATACCCCGCGCTACTACTATCAACTTAGTACTAGCGTGGGGTCTATACCCCTCGCTACTACTACATAGCAGCAGCGCAGCCCATATACCCCACGCTACTGCTAAGCATCTATCTATAAGGTATTTCCTAGTAGTGAACGTACCTTCCCAAGGCGGCCGAAGCTTATATGACAAGCCAAAGGAGAAGGCATGCGAATCGGGAGCCGACCATCGTCCATCTAGCGGTTCGTGCATCCAATGGCCATGAATCTTACAACGCTATTTATTAAGTGTAGCTATCGAAAGATTAACTCATACGGCCACGGTATGGTGCGTTGGTTACAACCAAAACTTGGTATCAGAAACTAAAACTTGATGAAAGTTAATTAAACATTATAATTTAACTAGTTCGCATCGGTAACACATGCCAGATTTGAACACCACATTTCAAATCACAAAATATATACTTCTAGGTGCAACCAAATCCAGCAGGAGAGCCTCTGCCGTCCCCGGTCAGCCCAATTGTGATCGTCTGAGAGCACGATGACTGCATCGTTGACGGAGCTAGACCTGGAGCCCTCCACGGCTTGGGATGCAGGAGGCAAGGTTACCGACGGCCGCAACATCTCCTCGAGGTCGTCGGGAGGGACAGACGCGAAGAGAGTGGGCATCCCCAGGGCCGAGTGCTCCAGCGGATGCTCCATGCTCGCCTCCTCGTACTCCGCGTCTTGGGAAGCAGGATGCGGTGGCGGATCCGGAGGCCACGACATCTCCTTGTCGTCATCGGAAAGAATTAGTCCATTCAGTTCAAACTATTTTGAACCTTACTCACTCATCTCCCAAATCACAATACTATTGGAATAACACAAATACTGTAGCGATAACATTCCCTTTGACCCTAATGTTTGGTAAAGAAATTCCCTGAAGGCCCAACCCATATTAGGCCCAATGTTTTGTTAGAGAGAAAAAACCTTGAACCTCAAGCTCACCACCTAGCTAGTTGGATCAGAGCTTGAGCAATACAAACTTCGATCAGTTACGGGAATGAGCCGCGTGAGTCCGACGACACCGAGCAATAGCTTGGTCAGGAGGGATTCTGGTCCACGGGACGTCGCAACAATGAATGCCACCACATACAACGGGTTTTTCCGTCGTTGATGTTCATCGAGAGTGCCCAACCTAGTCTTGCGCGGAGATGGGGTTGTGAGGGTACGTGGTGCACAATAGGGGATGTCGGCGTTGAGCTTGCCGTAGCCTATGTACGGGTACGTGGAACTAGTGTGCGCACACGTAGCTAGGTACTCACCGGAAGACTCTCATGGGTGGGGCCCACCTGTCAATGACATAGAGAGATATTTTTGAGATAAAAAGGGAGATGGAGAAGGTCTAGGGGGTTATCTACTAAAAATGCAGCATCACCTTTGCTGTTAAGCACTCCCCTATCGAATCCCACTCGCACGCCACATCCAACATAGGCTAATTTATTAGTTAAGTGTAGGAAATTTAATTGGACCTGAAACGAACCCGCCTGCCAAGATGGTCGATGTGTTTCAACCCTTTTCAGATTGTTGGACCAAATTGTTTCCCACGCGCCAAGTTGTTTGACCTCTGGTGCTATTTCCTCAAAGGTAGTGTACTCGTACATGTTTCCAGGCTTCAAGTGTTCACATAAACGCGAAATGTTGGAGATAGTCATCAATGTCAAAGACTGCTACCAAACCAATCAGATGGGACAAGACATCCAATGATCTAACGCCGCCGGTGCCTCCGTCGTTGATGCAAGTGGTGCAGCGCCTATGAAGCCGCCGAAAGGAACACCGCCAACGCCACCAACGCCACTGACTTGGAAGTTGCTCTCCACGCCTCTTCCAACGCCGCCAAGAAGGATCGGACCGCAGACGCCGGTGACGACGTCGTCGCCGTTGTTGTGGAAGCCCCCGCCGTAGCCATTGTTAGACCTAGAGATAAATATCAATTGTAATCTCAACAGACTCTCTTTCTCTGTCTCTCCCATAGCTATCTCTACATCTAGCGATCACCTGTAACAACCAGAATCCTAGCGATCAGTTGCAACCTTGTACGCCACGGCAGGGGCTGTTTCTGCCTCACATCAATATATACCAACGCGGCTCCTCATCGAGGAGTAGGAACTCTTAAAACTTACATGGTATACAGAGCCAATTCTCCTCCCGATCTAGCTACCAGAAGCCATCTCCATCGCCATGTCTTCTGCCTCGGTACCAGTCGTCCTCAACCTCGGATCTCCACCGACCGAGAAGCTCACCAAGGGGAACTACCGCTTGTGGAAAGCCCAGGTCATGCCTGGCCCATGAGGAGCGCAGGTCACGGGGCTCCTGGATGGAACCGACGCCGCGCCCCCAGCCATGGTGGAGCAGCAGCAATGCGGACAAGTCCATGGCAGTGGTGCCAAACCCATTGTATGCGCCATGGCTATCAAGGGATCAACAAGTTCTTAGTTTTTTGTTGAACTCCCTCTCCAAAGAAGTTCTCACCCAATTTGTTGGTAAGGAATATACTCATGAATTATTGACTGGCATCACCACCCTCTTTGCATCGCAGTCTCAATCCAGAATTACAAACCTGAGAATCGCCATCACCACAACGAAGAAGGGCATCATGTCCATCATGTCCAGCACCTCCTACATATCCAAGATGAAGAGTCTCGGGGATGAACTTGCAGCTGCAGGGCGTTCTGTCACTGATCCTGAGATGGTGGATTATGTGCTCGCTGGACTGGATCGAGATTACAATCCGGTTGTGGCGGCCATCGGTGCTGTCAAGTCTTCCATCACCGTCGACGAGCTATTTGCTCAAATTGCCGCCCTCGACCAGCACCTGGAGATGCTCGGTGATGGCCGAGAAGGCGGCTTCCACACGTCCGCCAACTTGGCGTACCGGGGCCGCCGCCAGTACAAGTCCCAAGGGCACGCACGCGGCACCAGAGCTCGTGGCCGAGGGAGGCGATCTCCTTCTGCCCCAAGCAGCGGCAACAGGGAAGCTTGAGGTGGTCGTCCACAACAACAGCAACAGCAATGTCCACCGCACCGGGATTATCTTGAGTGCCAAATCTGCTTCAAGCATCACTGCGGGGGCGCCCGTGAGTGTTGGGATCGTTACGAGGAGGATGAGTACGAGGAGAAGGAGGCAAATCACTACAATAGGACAGAGCTTTGGTAACACCGTGTTATGTTACTATAGGCCCAAAAGAGTGTTACTAGGCCATATAGTAACACAGTTTGAAATGTGTTCCATTAGACCGTGTTACTAAGTGGTGTCAACTGTCACACATAGTAATTGTTACCATATGTTAAAAAATGTGTTACAATTACATTATAGTAACATGCATATTATGTGTTACCAAACATGCCGGTAACACATTTTTATAATTATAGTAACACCCGCAGTAACATATATTTGTAAACGTAGAACATTGGTGGTAACATGTTTTTGTAACTATAGTAACACAATTGGTAACATATTTTTTTACCGTTGGAACACAATTAGTAACATAATATCCAAATATCGTAACACTATAATTTATAGTTGTCAACTTCCCCGGTAACAAATTTTGTAACTATTGTAATACCATCAGTAACACTACTATATCGGTATGGCAACATAATTAATGTATTTCATTTTTAATTATTAACCATAAAATTCAACAGCCATTTTATGGAATCTACATTTATTTAATAAAAGTATCGCTATAATTGCAAAATAGTTAATTATTTTATTATTATGCTTGCCATGATTAAAATGATAGAGAAACTGAAGCACGACACATACACAAGTTCAAAATATCAATAAATTTATTACGAATATACAAGAGTGTATGATACATATGCATTACAATAAATAAATACCAATATTCCGGGGTGCAACAGCATATCATTCATAACAATTTAAGTATAGTAAACACAAGTACGGAGAATATTACACCATAGCATTTGCATCAATTCGACCAAAGAAAAAGATCTTGTGAATAATATTACATTTTTCAATCTATCAATGTAAACTACGGCTTTTGGGAAGTAAAATCTTCAAATTTTATTTGCTTCTTGTTCGAACCAAAGTATCCAGCTGCAACTCAATTATCCTTCTTTGGAATCTGTAAAAGAAAATTGGACCTTATAGTTATGTGATTAAATGTACAAAAATATGATTTCAGAATATGGAAGAAATGACTTTAACTTACAAAAGTTGAAGGCCAGGCAATTAAGTATCCTGAAGAGAAAGCTTCACCAATTGTCTTGCAATCAGAAACTTCCCTTACTAACTCATTATCAAGAATAGGTTCATCTATGCGCACAAGGACAAATTCAGCACCTAACTCAATACCACCAGCCTTAGTTGCTGGATCAGTACTCTGAATAGTACCATACGCAACGTTTTGCTTGTTGGGATATGCTGAAGTCTCTAAAACTACTTTAGAAGCAACCTATATTATGATCATTATAAGCATTCAACGACAATAATAATATAATTTGCATGAACAATATGATCTCTATTTTAATGGCATCCTAAAATAGATGCCCCAAAAAAACTAAATAAACTGGACCAGGCATCAAAGTCTGGCCAAGGCCACCTCGCTTGCTCAAGCTTGGTTGAAGTTATCCTTTACTTGCAGATTTGTAACAGAACTCATTTTTCAAGCAGGCATGTTAGGTTGGTTTGGGTTGGGAATTTGGGTACAGTAAATCCATGCCCCTTGGCGGATCTTTACCTTGATTGAAGAAGTACACCTTTTTTGAGCGAACTGGATGTGGGCGTTCAGTTCTAGTCCCCTGCTGGTCTAGTCTTGAAAAATATTCAACTGTACGATCCCTCATTTCGCTCACCTACAAAGAGACAAATAGTACATGGAATGATATTCATATCCTAGAGCTACAGAAAGCTGCAACTTGAAAACTCAAAAGCACACAAACATTACCTTTGGCACATAATCAATAACAAGGTCTTGTGGCGATGATGAATTTTGTTGAATTTGTAACTGATTGACATTATCATGCTCGCCATCCTGGTTCCATGACACAACAATGGTAAGCAAGTAATTGTTTTATATTCTATCATTGTGACATGAGTGAGAGTAAGTCTAGACATAACCTTTCGCGTGAACGCGACAAATTATTATCCTCGGAGATGTCATGTTTCATAGACAAGCGTGCCTCAACAGGTCCATTGCATTGGATTCTCTACATACTGAAATATTAATACGAAGGTTTCAAGTGAAAAGCAATGATATAGCCATGTATTTACATTACCTTTGTTTTACCATGTAGTATTGGTAACCGAGAAATACCATTTATGATTTGATTGGATATTTTCCTACAGAACTAACAAGTATGAGTAAAATATTGATATAAATGCATACAAAAGGAAGGGACAAAGAAGTCCTTTACCTCTTCTATTCCATTATTCCCTTTGCCATGTTCCAAACAACTGGCAAGCTTGTTCCAAAAGGCTGGCTATCTTCATTGCATTTTACAACCATTCTTTGCCCCTTTGGCATGTTCCAAAAATTTGACAAGCTTGTTCTCCTGTGCTGCGTACTTCCTTATGTACTACAAGATTAAGAAAAGTACTAATTAAGTGTCAATAAAACCATTACAAGTAAAGACAGATTAAATAATGACATCACAAGCACAATGTAAATTGCCAATAGACATGAATTCGTAGCAGATAAATGAGGGAAGGAGAAAGGAGAATCCACCTAGGACAAGATTGTAGTCTTGGACAGGGAAATCAAGCAGTACAAGTTGTGGACGTCTCCTCTGCAATTTGGGTCGCAGAACCAAGCAATCCTACCAAAAGAAACATGTGAATGGAGAGGGCAAAGAGGTACACAGTAGCATGCCAATGCACTATCAGCTTATCATAACTCAAAATAGAGAGAGGAGATTCAAGACCATGGTCCAGCCACCCACACTCGATGCCATTGGATATAACGCTGCTGACAAATGGATTAGGGACATGTTTAATTTGAAAAGTGTACAGATTATGCTAATAGAATCTAAAACCAGCTCCATCAGTAGGCATGCACATGCTCTATTTTTTTAACCATGATGGGCGGGCACGCAGCTTAAAGGTATGTGAGCCCAATCTTGGAATTCAAAATAGGTAAAAAAAATATGAACCTTGTCGGTTCTGTTCATCTTGATATCGTTTTTTGAGTGTCATTCTCTGGAATGAGCCTGTGAGTATTCACCAGCTGGCTTTTTTTCATGTGAGGAAAAAGAAAGTTTTATTGCTAACATAGTTCTATTCATGTGAAAAAAGATATGTTTGCACAAAAGATGTGCCTATGAACAAAATCTTATCTAGTTCGAAAACACAACGCTCAATTGACAGATATTCACTAAAAAAATCTTCTGCTAGAACTTCGAGACATAACAAGTTAAAAATCGGACTAAGAATCCTGGACATTTCCGCATGCTACTTATTTTAATTTCTACCAGATTGTGCTGGATTCATGTGTGGCACTAGGATGAGAAGGCGGTGATTTTTGTGAAGTGCAGGCAAGGATGTAGAGAACTTATTCCTTGGCTGCTACCATTATTTTTCTACCACATATTCATCTCTAACTCCCTACACCAAGCATCTGTTTAGCGTTGTGGCCTTTGGTTTAATACCCTCTCATGGTTTGCTAGATGCTAATGTCTTCTTTTATGAAATCTCCAAACGCAGCAGCATGTTGCCTCATGTGCCATCCCAATAAGTCATTGAAGAAGCAGCAGCAAGGTGGCCACGGGGTGAGAAATCAGAGAAACTTACGAGTCAAAGGTACAGAGGTTAAATAATCAGATGGATGAAAGTACTAGTACAGAGGTGAAACAAGTAGATGGATGAACAAGTACAAGTACTGAGATTACAGCTTGCTCCCAACCCAAATAAGGAATTCGTAGCAGGCAGATCAGAGAAGGGGTAGGCGTTCAGATCCATACCAGACACGAGATCGTACTCCTTTAGGATGTAGGTGCCGGAGCTGAAGATCGACGAGGCCATCGCCGCAACAAACCAAACGGCGCCGAGGCAGGTCAAGGAAGCGGTAGTGGATCCGAGGGTTGAGATGGGTGGGGGTGGGGGTGTTGAGAGGGGATACAGGCGGCGGCCGGGATGGGCGCTGAAGGGGCGGCGTGCTGGGCGTTGGAGGGCGGCGAGGTAGCCGCCGAATAAGGGGCGTCCTGGGCGTTGGAGAGCGGAGAGATAGCGGCTGGGCTGGATGTAGATGGGCCTTTTATTGGTTATAATTGGAGGGAAAAGTAAGCGGGAATATTAGAGATTTAGCGCCTTCTCAATTTTTTTTAGATATTTAGCGTCAGGAGAAAAATAAAGGGAAATTTGGATCTACTTTTTTTGTCCATGCAGAACTGGAGGGAAATTGTTTTGGAAGAACCGAGACACTGTTACATATATTTATTTGTTTGGCATGGAAATTATCTGAAAAGTGTTTTTGGCATGGAAAAATGGAGCATATTTTATATTTATTTATTCTTGAGAGGGAAATTAGATATAGTTAAATAGTAATGACTTTATGAAATAGATATAACTATATATTTTTGTGAATTCAAATAGCACATGTGGTAAAAAATGATTATTTGAACCGGTCCAAGAGAACATGCTAAGATATAACCGTATGGTTCTATGAACATTGGTAGCATTGGCCATAATAGACCACGATAAAGTTATGATTTTGCATTCTCATGTGTATTCACGTAACATGCGCTAAATAACCTATAACACAGTCTCATGGGAGTGCGGGGGAGGGGCTGCCATGGGCATTGTCGCTGTTGTGACTGGGATATCCTGATGCGGGACGATGGGCACGACGGTGTTGCCATGACCATATCGGTTGCCGCAACGGCGACAATGGGCGTGACGTTGTTGTTGTGACCAACAAGTGGCGTTGCCGCGTCCTTGGGGAGCGATATCACTGCTGCGATGGGAGCGACACTGCTCCTGGAGGGAGGCTGTGATTCAGAGTCGATATTTGCTTTTATATTCACCGAGTCGTGTTGTGATAAAATTGATGGGGCGGAACTAAGACATTTAGGTGATGAATTTTAATTTGGGTGAAAAGAGGATGTGCTTGCATACCCTTGCTTGCAAGAGATCAAACTATAAGTTTAATTGTGATGTTGTCTAGTCAAGCGTGAGGTTACGATCTAGTTGATATAAAAAACATTGAGGTTGACGACGAGACTCATGATAATCATTTGTGTCCATGATCTGTTATCCTGGCGGCCAAATGGAGCATATTCTTCTCTATCTCACGAGAGCTAGCAGCACCCAGAACATCGGCGACGGTTGTACTAACCACAGATGATGGTGAACATTGGTAGTGGTGGGCGGAATAGACCTCGACAATGCTATCATAGATGGACTCCTCGTTGCGGTGTCATCATAGCTCTCGCTAGCGTTGGACAATATGGAACCACATCAACTCCCAACAAAAGGAAATAATTTATTGCTCATGAAGAATGACGTAGTAGCGCATAGGGTCGAACAATGGACATCCAAAGCAACCTTCAAATCCCTTGGAACACCTGATCCGAAAGGCTGACACATCAACCCAGTCTCCTCCTTCCTTCCCCTCCATGGCGACAGGCCGACAGAGAATAAGGGGAGCTCTCGCTCCTGATCGGTCGCCTCGACCAAGATCGTGTCATTCCCACACGACTGCCCATTGAACCTACGATCGGCATGGGATAAAGCTGCGACCGAGCCCAAAATTTGCGACCGGCCTGGGAGGATGTTGTGACCAGCGGGGCTGGCGACTTTGGATGGGTACTGAGAACAAATGTGGTGGTGCTACAAAGTGGTGACGACAGGATGCGTGAGATGTGACCAACCGCCGACGGTGCTGCAATGACAGTGATGCGAGAGGGCGACGGCCGGTTGCCACAACAGCGACGATGGGCACGACTGTGTTGTGGTGACTAGTGGGCAGTGTTGCTACGTGATCCTATGACCCAAGAGGTAACCGATTGATTTTACACCGGTCAACCGAGTCCACTATCAGAAGACAGACAACCGTCGGGAGTATGGGACATCACAGCCGCCCACCATTACCTTGGACCATAGTTTAGAAAAAGGACAAGACCGAGAAAAACCGGAACCGGTGACCTTGGCAGTTGGCTAATCTTCATGGACCGTTCCGTGTACGAAAAAAATTGGTCAAACCAGGCGTTTTATTTATTATAAAAACGAGCGAACCAGTAGAAAAGCCCATCGTTTGATTTATTTTCGTGTGGATAAGCTAGGGGTTTCCCCCGAATCGGTGGACACTTTCGCCCCCTTCCGCCGCCGCCCCTTCCACTATACGGCGCCTCCGCCCTTGCACGGCACGGCGATGCCGCCCTGCACCGCCAGGAGCCCAGGATGGACACTCCAGTGCCTCCCCGTGCGGCCGCGCACCGCTGTGCTGCGTGCTGGTCCAGCGACTCCAGCCGTCCAGGGAACGCCATCACCGCCGCCTGGTCTCCAGCGTCCAACCGTCCAGCCGCTGCAGGTCCAGCTACTCCAACCGTTCCTCCGCTCCACACTGCAGGCCAGGAGGACCAGCGGACCAGGACGACCGACGGTCGTCTTCCTCCGCTACTAACCAGGATGCCCCGACCACCGACGCTGGTAATATGATCTCTTTCTTCTCCTCTTTGTTTACCAATTCTTCTATTCTATCCAAGCATCCATATGTGATATGTCAACCTGTGAAGTTTGTGAACTAGAACTACTAAACTGCGTTGCTTTTGTTGTCCTGATGACAATAGTTGATAAAGAATTGGAGAGATTAGGGAAAAAATTAGAGATTGGTATTTGGTATTTGATAATTGCTATTTGTTTGATTGTGTTGCTGTTTGGTGTTCTGAGATTATGAGTGTTGGTGCAATATTTGCCCTCTTGTGTTTTGGAGATTGTTGACAGAAACAGACATGGACTGATTTGTTTGCTAGTGCACACAGAGAGAAATAGTCCATGCAGTGTCGAAGAAAATGTTGTCTCCGGTGTCAAGTTCGAGGAACTTCACCAAAGAATATCTGCTCGGCAGAGAAGAATGAGCTACATCTATTGAAGTCATGTAGGCGAGAAGATTGATGTGAAGTAGTTAACCCCTCGAAAGTTTATTGCTGACGCGAAGCAATTGGTTCGGTGATTCTGTCCGAAGAAAATTGACTGCAGCGATGGAAGTCGAAGACGAAGTGAAGACGTAGCATTCATTTCGTTGTTCTTCTTTCATTCATTTGAGTCATAGGACCTCCGTACTATTAAGAGGGGTATAGGTTCTCGAAACTTAGATCCACTGTGATGCTTAGCCCAAACCTATGCGAGACTGAGAGAAATCTCTTTATGATTCGAATGATTACCTGCCAGCAGAAGACGTTGTTCTTCGGTGCTGTAGGAGATATCTTTCGAACTGAGGAGTTAGCATTACTTGCTCCGCAAGGAATGTTACCGTTCTGCTCATTTTCCGACCGTTGGACTCGTGTCATTCGGCCATTGGCTGCTCCACATGTCCAATTTGGTCTTTTCCCTTCAGGGAAGGCTGCGGCTATAAATAGCTACCCCGCTCCAACGTTGCCTGTTGGCTGCTCCGCTTAAGATTTCTGAGAAGATTGATTGAGCATCCCCTCTCCGAGTGATTTGAGTTTAAGATCCACTGAGAGAAAAATCAAGAGCCAAAACTTAGACAGTGGTTGAGCATCACAGTAGTTCTGAGTTAGAATTCTTGTACCTATTACTCTTGAGAGCTGCGCACTCTCTAGACGGATAGGTGTCGGCTCGAGTGTTGAAGGGTTGTTGTCTTCACCGAGCAAGATCTTCAGCAACCAAGAGTCATTGTGGTTTGCGAAGAGGTCTGTCGAAGGTTTGGAGATCGCCGACAAGTATCTACCACGAGTGAAATCAACTGGAGTCTGATCAGCTCCGAGTTGAAGGAGAATAGGACGAAGAGAGTTTATCTTCTGTGTTAAATCACAACCCCTCCAACCAGGCGTAGTCCTTTGGCAGAAGGGCGAACTAGTCTACCAAATTCATCTGTCACCATCGAGCATCACTGGTTCATTCTACATTACTGCATTTCTTTTAGCAGTTTACATTCGTACTCTGTGTCGATAGTTTTATCTGATCAATCATAGTTCGTTACTTTTCCTTCGCATTCTCATCATTCATTTCTATCGTCTCAATTTAATTTATATCTGTTCGCATTTCTGCATGTTAGCGTGATTTCATTCAGTGCCGTATCCATTCACCTTGTCACTATTTCCCGTGCATTTCCATCGCAGTTCATATCTTGTTTTCCCTCGTGCTACTGCATCTGTTCATATATTGCATTACTATCATATCTGTCAAACCTGTGATATTCTAAGCTCGAACAATTACTGCTTCCTACATCAATAGATATGTTCCTCAATAGCGAGCTTGATTAAGTACATTTCTACAGAACATTATTTCCGCTGCTGTGTTTGGGATCAGTTCAAAACATTCGCAAGAATTTTTGAATCTCCCATTCACCCCCCCCCCCTCTGGTCGATATACTCTCGGTCCTAACAATTGGTATCAGATCGGGTACTCCCTGTCTCTGTTTATTAAAGGTCTAACAACCTTGGAGTTTTGAGTATGTCGTATGCAGGTGGATCCTCGCACTCTGAAAGGTTTCCAATCTTCGATGGAAATGACTATGTCTACTGGAAAGAGCGAATGAAAATCAGACTTCAAGCCATCAACATAGAACTATGGCAGATTGTGGAAAATGGATACACCGTTCAGCACCCTGATGCTCCTACTTCCGATGACAAAGCTATAATGTGGTTGAATGCTCAAGCAAAAGATATTATCTGTGACAGTATCTCGAAAGATATTTTCATTCGGTTCCAAAAGCTTGACACTGCCAAGCAACTCTGGGATGCCATCAAAACTGTTCATGAAGAATTCATTGCTAGAACAGATCCACAAACTGATATGCTTCGTGCCATGTTTGCTGGTTTCAGAAGTCTTCGTAAGGAAAGTGATATGGAACTCACTAATCGGTTGACAAATATTGTTGAAAGACTTCATCAACGAGGAGTAACAGATATCACCGATAGAGATGTGGTCAACAAGCTGCTGAGTGCTCTTGATGCATCTTTTGATCCAATCGTAACTGAGATCAAGCAAAGACCAGACTATGAAGAACTTCACTACGTCAAGGTCATGACGTTGTTGTCTATTCACGAAGAAAAGATGGAACTTGAAAATGGGCATCATAAACCAAGCTGATGATGAAACATGTATATATAGCATCATAAGACTTTATTTTCCATTTAAAGAACTGCAATAGAACAAATAGAATAATTGTGTTTTTTTTCTTCAAAAAACTGCAGTTTTAGCAATTTTTCTGGAGAACATATACTAATAAATGTCATTTAATAGTGCTTATATTCCAAGTCAATCTGATTAATATTTCCAGGTTAGACTGGTAAAATTTCCCAAAAGTACATTGTCTAATGTGACATTTCAAGCCCAGATTGATCAGTTGAGATTTCAGGTCAGCTATTTGGTTCCTCCTAATCATTGTCATTTAACAATGCTTATATCATACTCCCTCCGTATCAAAATATACGATGTTTTCTGACACTTTGATAGTGTCAAAAAATGTCTTATATTTTGGTACAGTGGGAGTACATTATATCCGCAGATAACCGAATGAGTTGTATACATACAAGTACTGACACATCAAATGTTGTGTTTTAAGTTGGATCTCTGATCGCCAACCCTACCATCAACTTTGTCAGGCTCAGTGAGTCCTAAGGATTTTGTACCACTAGCAGCTTAACTGGATATGGTACGAAAATTCTTTGCTTGACATATATAAATAAGAAGTCTGGTTCTTCTCTCGTGTAGGAATGTTTGACTTCTACATCTGAGATCAACCAGTGCACTGTCTTGTTATTCTCAGATGTGTTGTTACTAACTGCTAGGAGCTAACTTTACCTAAAAGAAGTATCATCATGGAGTATCTTTTAAAATGCTAGCTGCCTGCACTTTCAGCTAGATATATTTGACTGACGCTCTTGGGAGCTACATTATCTATTTGTGTGTTTTATTTAAAAATATTCTGTCAACCTATAGTGCTTTTAGAGCCTGGTTGGAGCAAGATACCACTATGAAGATGTCTCTATATGTCGAAAATATGTTTCAGTCGGAGAGGTTTTACTGCTTTATTTCAGCGGCTCGGTTATGTTGGTGATTAAAATAATACATGAATTAGTATAATGATAGCTATAATAATGCGGGAATTCTTTATTCATTGGATTCAGCAAATAGACAGGTTACTTGATAGCAAAAGCCAGTTATAAATGTATCATGGATATGGTAGTCTTTTTCAACCGAACTACTTCATTCATACATGTGAAAAATCAATACGGTCACTAGTACAGGAACCCCTAATTAGCGGTGTTCGAAAGTCGTCACTAGCAATGTCTACGCTGCGTGCTGCTAGTAAAGGTACATTTTTTCCTGGAGCTTCCTTTTCCTAGAGATACATGTTGTTTTCCTGGTATGTTTGATGCACGATACTATTTTTTCTGGCCCTCTTGTGTTTCTGTCTAGTTTGTACTGTTAAGCGTATCTGTGCTTGATCATACATGTTATATGTACTTGACAAATATGAACTTAGCGCCAACTAAGAAATCTCATGTTCTACCATAAAGCACTAAGTTGACAATATATTATAATTACAGTCCATATATGTATTGAAAATAACTTGACTCTTCTGATTTGTAATGAACTTCTGCTCATGCACTTCAGTGAATCTAATTTTGCAGGAAATTTTGCAAGTGGAGATGAAGGATTGTTCTAAACTGACAGATGAAGCTATGCGTTCTTTTAGCGGACTTTTATATGTTTGCATAGTTTTTGCTCTTCAAACATGAAGTTAAGAAAATTTCAGAAAATTGTTACTAAGTTAAGCTTCATGTATGACAGATTGTCATTGGAAATAGATACACTTTATGTTAGATTTACCACCTTGTAAACTAAGCTTACGTCTGTTCGAAATTGACGTTTTGATTAATTTGGGATTTTTGTTTCGTGTCAAAACCTGGACGTCTGATTCAATGGTTTCTTCTTTGTTGTTGTAAACCAGCCTTTGTGTGTGTGACTTCTATGGCTTGCACTTGCAGCTAGGTGCTAGGCGTTCTGCGTGTGTGACTTTTGTGCTTGCACTTACAGCTGGTCTCTAGCTATCTTGCGACCCAGTCAACTAGGTGATGTACGCTGCCTAACTAGCTACTGCTTGTTTGCTTACCGCTACGGACGATTCTTGTGTTGTACTGGTTGGAGTATGTGGGTGTTCTTCTGAAAAAAACTGTACTGGCTGGAGTGTGTCCGTATTCTTCTGAAAAAAATATTACTAGCACATGAACAATGTTCTTTTCTAGGTTTCATGCTACTACAATACTGGTCTACTAGACTGCTGTTTAGTGGATGATTGATGCTATAGTTGTACGACTGTACAATTCATAAGCCTAGTTTAAAAAATTGGACTGACAGTTGAACCGTTGAGGCTACCAGTTTAGATTTTTATCGGTCGGACTACCGGTTCAACTCGTTCAATAGAGACAAAAAATTGGAATATTTAAGTTATTTTTCTAAAAAATTGACCTCTGACCAAATGAATCATTTATTGGTTATAATCCACTATTAAATCACAACTTGTGGCAAGCCCAGTTGGTATTGTGCTGTTGGGCGTGCGGTGGCTCAAGGTCAATGGTTCAATTCCTAGTTTAGACACGATTTTCTTGTTATTTCACTGGCTTTTTGCTAAAAGACTGACACACCTAAAAAAATCGAATGAGGCCTCGATTCCTGGTTTTTTTAGTCGGACCGGCGGTCCAGTATGGTTTTTAAAACTATGTTCAAAAGTTAAGCACTCTTGCTGTTGGTCTTCCACTCCTTCGTAAGTACTGACGTCAAATACTTAAATTTATATCATCATTTAAAGTGTGCATTTGCATTTATGGTCGTCAATTCATCCAAAAATCCACGTAAAAGTATGGTTAATATGATATTCACTGCAACCATATTGAAATAGTTCCGAACGAGTATTTAGCACCAAACTGTATTGTCTTTTGTACCATATTGACCAAAGAATGAAAACTTTATTTACCAAAACAAAAACGTATTTATACAAAAAAAAACACGTTGACACGTGGGCTCTTTGTGTGAAGGTATTGATGATCTCTATATGTAGTTGATTTTAGTATTTCTATTTCCCCATATAATAGAACTTGTAACACTATGATCAACTCATGATTATGTGTTACTATCAGTAAAGCTCGTAACATATCACACCAACACATATTTATATATTACTATGTAAAAACATATGTAACACATTCCTAGGAACATATTTATATGTTACTGTCACAATACTCTGTAAGACATTTTGGGGCCTTATATAGTATGTGTTACTACATGTCATTCAACACAAAATGATGTGTTATTGTAAATTTCCTTGTCACACATTTTTCTATGTGTTACATGATTGTGTTACTTAAAGCCTGTTTTGTTGTAGTGAATGCTACCACCGACTCCTACGGCATCGACACGAACTGGTATGCGGATAACGGAGCTACAAATCACATCACGGGGGAGCTTGACAAGCTGACGATCAGAGACAAGTACCGTGGGGGTGACCAAGTACACAATGCAAGTGGTTCTCGTATGGAAATTACTCATGTTGGTAGTTCAATTGTCAAAAACCTCATAAAAAATTTGCATCTAAAAAGAGTCTTATATGTGCCTGAAACATCAAAGAATCTTCTTTCTATTCATAGATTTACTCTTGACAATCATGTTCTCGTTGAATTCTATCCTTATTTCTTTTTGGTTAAGGACTTGGACACGAGGAGAATACTTCTTAGGGGCAAGTGCATGGGTAGACTTTACCCACTCATATCTTCATCACCATCATCGAATAAACAAGCCTTTGTTGCTGTCAAGCCTTCTTCAGCAAAGTGGCATAGCAGATTCGGTTATCCTTCATCAGTTATTTAAGCTTGTTCTTAGTAAGAATAAACTTCCCCATAGTCATGAGTCTAGCATTGAGTTTGTGTGTGATCCATGTCAGCACGCTAAAAGTCATCAGCTACCATATCCTATATCTATCAGCATTTCCACTACACCCTTACAGCTTGTATTCTCAGATGTTTGGGGCCAGCTCCTAGTTCTGTTGGTAGACATTCATATTATGTAAGCTTCATTGATGATTATAGCAAATTTATTTGGATCTATCTTATCAAGAAATGATCTAAAGTGTTTCAAGTTTCCAAGAATTTTCAAAACCTTGTTGAACGAAAACTTAACACTAAGATCATTGCCATGCAAACTGACTGGGAGGTAAATACAAGAAACTGAACCTCTTTTTTCAACAACTTGGCATCTCACATCATGTTTCGTGTCCCCATGCACATCAATAAAATGGTTCTGCCGAAAGAAAACATCGCCACGTTGTTGAAGTAGGGTTAGCTCTACTAGCAAATGCATCCATGCCACTCAAATTCTGGGATGAAGCATTCTTGACTGCCGCATATCTCATAAATTTGCTCCCGAGCAAAGTCATCAATTTTGAGACTCCTATCACACGTATTTTTTGGCGTTACTCCTAATTATAAATCACTTCATGTATTTGGTTGTGCTTGCTGGCCAAACCTTCGTCCATACAACACATGCAAACTTGCTTTCCGTTCAAAGAAATGTGTGTTTCTTGGTTATAGTCCCATTCACAAAGGAGTCAAATGTATAGATGTTTCCACACGCAGGGTTTATATCTCTCGTGACATTGTATTCGAAGAATCAGTGTATCCTTTTCAATCCCTTCATCCCAATGCCGGAGCCCTCCTTAGGAAAGAAATTATTTTCCTTCTATCAAATCTCCAAAGCTTTGCTCATGGGGGCGATGATTGTACTGACCCAACTGATGATCCTACTAGCACTAGTACTATGTCTCCTCATGTGCAGGGTCATGCAGAAAATGTAGCAGAAAACGGTGCAGAAAATGATCAAATTTTTGAAGAAAACGACCCTGTATTTCATGTGCCAGAAGAGGACGAAGCTAGTGCGGAACACGAGGGAGATCTGGCGTCACCAGGAACACCTATGCGCCAGGACTTCTCAAATCGGGCGCGCAGATACGTCCGGGATCACGCGCAGGGCAGTGGCAGCCGGCACCAACCAGAGGATGCCACGTCGCTGCATGCAGGATCCACTTTGCGTTCGCGTCCCACGTGCGGGCCCGCGACAGCGACAGCGGCAGAAAACGCGTCGATAGCAGCAGCAGAAAACGTGTCTGGCTCGGGATCCTAGCCCCAAGCGCATGTGCAGGGTGGCTCCATGGGATCTTCTACGGGCGCTGGGCTGGATGTGGTAACTCCTTCCGCCACACCGCAGGCTACGGGATCTGTTGTGCAAAGAGGGTCCAGACTTTCTTCAGGATCTTCGGCGGCTGAGTCTTCTACACCACCTCCGGTACAGCGAATTGCACGCCATGTTCAACCACAACCAGTTTCACGCGTTATGACTCGACTACAAAAAGGTATAAGAAACCCAAAAATTAGAACTGATGGAACTATACCATATGACATGTTGTGTGTTACAGGAGAACCCACAAAATTAGAGGATGCACTGAATGATCCAAAGTGGAAAAATGCAATGGATGAAGAGTACATGGCACTTCTGAGGAAAAAGACATGGCATGTTATACCTGAACCAAGAGGTAAAAATATTATTGATTGTAAGTAGGTTTACAGAATCAAAAAGAATGCAGGTGGCTCAATTGACAGGTATAAAGCACGTTTAGTTGCAAAAGGTTTTAAACAACGTTATGGCTTAGATTATGAAGATACTTTCAGTCATGTTGTTAAAGCTGCAACTATTAGGCTTGTATTAGCTATTGTTGTTTCCAGGGGATGGAGCTTAAGACAACTAGATGTTCAGAATGCTTTTTTGTATGGTGTTCTGGAAGAGGAGGTTTACATGAGACAACCACCTGGGTATGCAGAAAAAAGGGCAGCTCACTATGTGTGCAAACTTGACAAGGCACTTTATGGTTTGAAACAAGCACCAAGAGCATGGTACTCAAGGTTAAGCTCCCAGTTAAGGCGCCTTGGCTTTGCTGCATCTAAAGTTAACACATCACTTTTCATTTATAACAAGGCAAACACAGTTATATTTGTACTGATATATGTTGATGATATTATAGTTGCAAGTTCATCACAAAGTGCTACTATTGCTCTCTTGCATGATCTAAGTTTAGAGTTTGCTTTGAAAGATCTTGGTGATCTACACTTCTTCCTAGGCATTGAAGTCAAGAAGATTGAAGATGGCATAGTACTTAGTCAAGAGAAATATGCCACTGAACTTCTAGTTCGTATGGGGATGAAGGACTGTAAGCCTTCACCCACACCATTGTCTTCTTCAGAAAATCTTTCAGCATTTGAAGGAGAGCCACTTAAGGAAGAAGAAAGCACAAAGTACAGAAGTGCTGTAGGGGCTCTACAGTACTTAACACTAACAAGACCAGATATATCCTTTGTTGTTAACAAGGTTTGTCAATATGTACATGCACCTACTACTGTACATTGGATAGCTGTTAAAAGAATTGTACGGTATATAAAACGCACTGTTAGCTTAGGCCTTCAGTTCAGACGTTCTAATTCCACCCTTGTTAGTGCTCTCTCTGATGCTGACGGGCAGGATGTAGTGCTGACAGAAAGTCAACTGGAGGATTTGCAGTATTCTTTGGCTCTAATCTTATTTCTTGGAGTGCCAGAAAACAAACTACAGTGTCTAGGTCAAGTACTGAGGCTGAATACAAGTCACTAGTCAATGCCACTGCTGAAATCATTTGGTTGGAATCATTTCTTAGTGAATTGGGAATCAAGCAGCATCGTGTGTCATGTTTGTGGTGTGATAACTTGGGAGCCACCTATCTCTCTGCAAATCCAGTTTTCCATGGCAGAACCAAACATATTGAAATTGATTTTCATTTTGTGCGAGAAAGAGTTGCAGAGAAGAAGTTGGCCATACGGTTTATTCCCTCCAAACATCAGGTAGCAAATGGTTTCACTAAAGCTCTACCAAGCAAACCATTTGAAGAGTTCAAGAGAAATCTTAATTTAGGATAGTTGAGATTAAGGGAGGGTGTTAGACTTAGAGATAAATATCAATTGTAATCTCAACAGACTTTCTTTCTCAATCTGTCCCATAGCTATCTCTACATCTAGCGATCACCTGTAACAACCAGAATCCTAGCAATCGGTTGCAACCTTGTATGCCACGGCAGGGGCTGTTTCTGCCTCACATCAATATATACAAACGTGACTCCTCATCGAGGAGTAGGAACGCTTAAACCTTACAACCGCCGCCGATGGACGGGTGGCCCCGACAGTTCCCCGTGCCTACCATGCCCATGAAGAGGCTCTTCCTGTTCGGTGTGCCACCAAGTGCAGCAGGCACGGTCCTGGTGGCCGACACAAAGCAGAGCAGGAGAAGGGAGGTGACAGTGCTAGCACATTTCTTGACCATGGCTCTAGATTCTAGTCGCTTACAAATGTGTTGTGCTCATGAGGTATATCTTGCTACTGATGGTGCGGTGGAGTTTACGGTTTAAATGCTATATGTAAGATGCCTGAAAATTAAATTTGGTTCAGCTCTCTGGCAGGACGAAAGCAACAAGTATCGAAGCCTGGTTGGTGCACTCAAATATTTGACACTCACGAGACCAGATATCTCCTTTGCGGTAAATTGAGTGTGTCAATTTCTTCATGCGCCAATCATTGTACATCTTTGAGCAGTCAAAACGCATTTACCGGTGTTTGAAGCACACATGTGATATCAGACAGTCTATATGTACGCCTCCGTCCATGTTACTCAGTTGCTTCTCAGATGTAGATTGGGCCGGGTGCGGCGATGATCGCAGGTCCACCAGAGGTTTTGCAGTATTCCATTGTCCCAACTTCTTGTCTTGGAGCTCAAGGAAGTTAGGATAGTAACAACCGAGATCCCCTCGTTGTAACAACTGTGTAATCTGGCGTATGCCAATATGCCCTAGAGCACGTATATAAATGCACCCCCTCGGCCACCATGTTGGTTGTGCCGATCCAATCTCTCTCTCTCTCTCTCTCTCTCCATGCTATAATTGTATTGGTTGGAAACACAAATACATGTGTGGATACGTAGACAACAACATGTCCCTAGTGAGCCTCTACCGGACTAGCTCGTTGATCAAAGATGGCCATGGTTTCCTGGTCATAGACATGAGTTGTCATTTGATAACGGGATCACATCATTAGGAGAATGATGTGATGGACAAGACCCAAACTATGAACGTAGCATATATGATCGTGTCAAGTTTATTGCTATCGTTTTCTCATGTCAAGTATCTGTTCCTATGACCATGAGATCATGCAACTCACTGACACCGGAGGAGTACCTTGTGTGTATCAAACGTCGCAACGTAACTGGGTGACTATAAAGATGCTTTACAGGTATCTCCGAAGGTGTCCGTTGAGTTGGCATGGATAAAGACTGGGAATTTGTAAGTCCGTATGACGGAGAGGTATCTCAGGGCCCACTCGGTAATACAGCATCACAATGAGCTTGCAAGCAATGTGACTAAAGAGTTAGCCATGGGATCTTGTATTACGGAATGAGTAAAGAGACTTGCCGGTAACGAGATTGAACTAGGTATGGAGATACCGACGATCGAATCTCGGGCAAGTAACATATCGCCGGACAAAGGGAATTGCATACGGGATTGACTGAATCCTTGACATCGTGGTTCAACCGGTAAAGATCTTCGTTGAATATGTAGGAACCAATATGGGCATCCAGGTCCCACTATTGGTTATTGACCGGAGAGGAGTCTCGGTCATGTCTGCATATTCCCGAACCCGTAGGGTCGCACGCTTAACGTTCGGTAGCGCTAGGGTAGTATTGAGATATGAATAGTGGAAAGTCCGAAGGTTGTTAGGAGTCTCGGATGGGATCCGGGACATCACGAGAAGCTCCGGAATAGTCCGGAGGTAAAGATTCATATATGGAAAGTTGTTATCGGGGTTCAGGAAAAAATTCGAGTTTTTTCGGTATTGTACCGGAAAGGTTCTAGAAGGTTCCGGAGTGGGGCCCACCTGCATGGGGGACCCACATAAACGTGGGTAGTGGGGAAAGTCCCCACAATCCTGGTCTAGGCGCACCAAGATCCTCCCATAAAAGGAATAGTATCATATCCCAAAGGGATAAGATCAGGATCCCTAAAAAGGGGGGATAGTGATCGGTGGGGAAGGAAAAGAGGGATTTCCTTCCTCCCCCTTTGGCCAACTACCCTAGGGCCTTGGAGGGCAAGCCACCAGCCCCCTCCACGCCTATATAAAGGTGGGGAGGAGTTGGGGGCAGCCACCCCTTGGACCCTTGCCCGTTACCTCTCCCAACTCCTCCCACGTTTCACCGGTACGCGCTTGGCGAAGCCCTGCCGGAATTCCGCTGCCACCACCACCACCATACCATCGTGTTGGTCCCGATCTCATCTACCCCCTCTCTCTCTCTTGCTGGATCAAGAAGGAGAGGACGCCGCCGAGCCGCACGTGTGCTAAACTCGGAGGTGCCGTCCGTTCGGCACTTGATCGGGAGTTCGTGGACGGATCGTGACTGGATCGCGAAGACGTTCGACTACATCAACCGCATTTCTTAACGCTTCCGCTTAGCGATCTACAAGGGTATGTAGATGCAATCTCTCCTCTCGTAGATGTTCATCTCCTAGATCGATCTTGGTGAGCGTAGGAATTTTTTTGTTTCCCATGCAACGTTCCCCAACAGTGGCATCATGAGCTAGGTCTTTGCGTAGATGACATCACGAGTAGAACACAAAGGAGTTTGTGGGCGTTGATATTCAGATTGCTTCCTTCCTTAGTCTTTTCTTGATTCAGCGGTATTGTGGGATGAAGCGGCCCGGACCAACTTTACATGTCCACGTACATGAGACCGGTTCCATTGACTGACAAGCGACTTTGTTGCATAAGATGGCTGGCGGGTGTCTGTCTTTCCCACCTTAGTTGAATCGGATTCGACGAAGGCGGTCCTTGTAGAAGGTTAAATAGCAACTTGCATATCACCGTTGTGGTATTGCGTAGGTAAGAATCGTTCTTACTAGATACCCATAGCAGCCACGTAAAACATGCAACAACAAATTAGAGGACGTCTAACTTGTTTTTGCAGGGTATGTTGTGATATGATATGGCCAAAGACATGATGAAATATATTTGATGTATGAGATGATCATATTTTGTAATAGTTTATCTCGGCTTGCATGTCGATGAATACGGCAGCCGGCGGGAGCCATAGGGTTGTCTCTAATTATTATATGACCTGCGTGCCAATCATTAAGAGCTATGTAATGCTTTACTTTATCGCTAAACGGTAGCAATAGTAGTAGAAGCATGGTTGGCGTGACAACCCCGATGGCGACGCGATGATGGAGATCATGGTGTCATGCCGGTGACGATGGAAATCATGCCGGTGCTTTGGAGATGGAGATCAAAAGCACAAGTTCATGGCCATATCATGTCACTTATGATTTGCATGTGATGTTAATCTTTTTATGCATCTTATTTTGCTTAGGACGACGATAGCATTATAAGGTGATCCCTCTCTAAAATTTCAAGATAAAATTGTGTTCTCCCCAAGTGTGCACCGTTGCGAAATTTCGTCGTTTCGAAGCACCACGTGATGATCGGGTGTGATAGACTCTACGTTCACATACAACGGGTGCAAGCCAGTTTTGCACATGCGGAACACTTGGGTTAAACTTGACGAGCCTAGCATGTACAGACATGGCCTCGGAACACAAGACACCGAAAGGTCGAACATGAGTCATATAGTAGATATGATCAACATGGAGATGTTCACCATTGAAACCACCTCATCTCACGTGATGATCGGACTTGGGTCGGTGACTTTGGATCATGTTACACTCGGACGACCAGAGGGATGTCGATTTGAGTGGGAGTTCTTAAGTAATATGATTAATTGAACTCTTTATCATGAACAATAGTGTAAACTATCTTTGCAAATTATGTTGTAGATCAATGGCTCGCGCAGTAGCTCCCCTGAATTTCAATGCGTTCCTAGAGAAAGCTAAGTTGAAAGATGATGGAAGTAACTTTGTAGAATGGGCCCGTAATCTGAGGATTATCCTCACGGCTGCCCAAAAGGCTTATGTCCTTGATACACCGCTTGGTGAGCAACCCCCTCCGGCGTCTGTGGACGTTATGAACGCCTGGCAGGCGCGTGTTGATGACTACTCAACAGTTCAGTGCGCCATGTTGTATGGCTTAGAACCGGGACTTCAAAGGCGTTTTGAACGTCATGGAGCATATGAGATGTTCCAGGAGTTGAAATTTATTTTTGAGAAGAATGCCCGGATCGAGAGGTATGAGACCTCCGATAAGTTCTATGCTTGCAAGATGGAGGAGAACGGGTCTATCAGTGAAAACATACTCAAAATGTCTGGGTATTACAACCGTCTGGCTGAGTTGGGAGTTGTACTCCCGCCAGAGGCGATCACTGACAGAGTTCTTCAATCGCTACCACCTAGCTACAAGAGCTTTGTATTGAACTATAACATGCAAGGGATGAACAAGTCAGTCGCCGAGCTGTTTGCGATGCTGAAAGTCGCTAAGTCGGACATCCAGAAGGAGCATCAAGTGTTGATGGTCAATAAAACCACTAGCTTCAAGAAGAATGGCAAGGGCAAGAAGGGAAACTCCAAGAAGAGTGGCAAAGTAGTTGCCCCTCTCGTGAAGAAACCCAAGGCTGGGCCCAAGCCGGAAACTGAGTGCTTCTATTGCAAGGGAACTGGCCACTGGAAGCGGAATTGCCCCAAGTATCTGGCCGACAAGAAGGGGGCCAACGCCAAACAAGGTATATATGATATACATGTTATTGATGTGTACCTTACCAACTCTCGTTGTAGTGCCTGGGTATTTGATACCGGTGCGGTTGCTCACATTTGCAACTCAAAGCAGGAACTGCGGAATAGACGGAGGCTAGCGAAGGACGAAGTGACGATGCGCGTGGGAAATGGTTCCAAGGTTGATGTGATCGCCGTCGGCACGCTCGCTCTTCGATTACCATCGGGATTAGTGATGAACCTGAATAATTGTTATTTAGTGCCTGCGTTGAGCATGAACATTATATCTGGATCTTGTTTAATGCGAGACGGTTACTCATTTAAATCAGAGAATAATGGTTGTTCTATTTATATGGGTAATATCTTTTATGGTCATGCACCCATTGTGAGGGGTTTATTCTTATTGAATCTCGATAGTGATGATACACATGTTCATAACATTGATGCCAAAAGATGTAGAGTTGATAATGATAGTACCACTTTCTTGTGGCACTGCCGCTTAGGTCATATTGGTGTAAAACGCATGAAGAAACTCCATGCTGATGGACTTTTGGAGTCACTTGATTTTGAATCACTTGACACATGCGAACCATGCCTCATGGGCAAGATGACTAAGACCCCGTTCTCCGGAACAATGGAACGGGCAAGTGACTTGTTGGAAATCATACATACTGATGTGTGCGGTCCGATGAGCATTGAGGCGCGCGGTGGATATCGTTACTTTCTCACCTTCACCGACGATTTGAGTAGATATGGGTATGTTTACTTAATGAAACACAAGTCTGAAACGTTTGAAAAGTTCAAGCAATTTCAGAGTGAAGTTGAGAATCATCGTAACAAGAAGATCAAATTCCTACAATCTGATCGAGGGGGAGAATATCTGAGTTATGAGTTTGGCAGTCACTTAAGACAATGTGGAATTGTTTCACAGTTGACGCCACCTGGAACACCACAGCGTAATGGTGTGTCCGAACATCGTAATCGAACCTTATTGGATATGGTGCGTTCTATGATGTCTCTTGTCGATCTGCCACTATCATTTTGGGGTTATGCGTTAGAGACAGCTGCATTCACTTTAAATAGGGCACCATCTAAGTCCGTTGAGACGACACCGTATGAACTGTGGTTTGGCAAGAAACCAAAGTTGTCGTTTCTTAAAGTTTGGGGATGCGATGCTTATGTCAAAAGGCTTTAGCCAGATAAGCTTGAACCCAAAGAGGACAAATGCGTCTTCATAGGATACCCAAAAGAGACGGTTGGGTATACCTTCTATCTCAGATCCTAAGGCAAAGTGTTTGTCGCTAAGAACGGGTCCTTTCTCGAGAAATAGTTTCTCTCAAAAGAATTGAGTGGGAGGAAGATAGAACTTGATGAGGTTGTTGAACCTTTACTTCAACCAGAGAGTAGCACTGCGCAGAAAGATGTTTCTGTGGAACCTACGTCAGTTGAAGAGGAAGCTGATGATGGTGATCATGAAGCTTCGGATCAAGTTAATATCGAACCTCGTAGGTCGACAAGGATACGTACTGCTCCTGAGTGGTACGGTAACCCTGTCTTAAAGGTCATGTTGTTGGACAACGATGAACCTACGAGCTAGGGAGAAGCGATGGTGGGCCCGGATTCCAACAAATGGTTAGAGGTCATGAAATCCGAGATGGGATCCATGTATGAAAACAAAGTATGGACTTTGGAAGTATTACCTGAAGGGCGAAAGGCCATTCAGAATAAATGGATCTTCAAGAAGAAGACGGACGCAGACGGTAATGTCACCGTCTATAAAGCTCGACTTGTGGCAAAGGGTTTTTCACAAGTTCAAGGAGTTGACTACGATGAGACTTTCTGACCCGTAGCGATGCTTAAGTCTGTCAGAATCATGTTAGCAATAGCTGCATTTTTCGATTATGAAATTTGGCAGATGGATGTCAAAACAGTGTTCCTTAATGGTTTTCTTAAGGAAGAGTTGTATATGATGCAACCAGAAGGTTTTGTCGATCCAGAGAATGCTGACAAAGTTTGCAAACTCCAGCGATCCATTTATGGACTGGTGCAAGCGTCTCGGAGTTGGAATCTTCGCTTTGATGAGGTGATCAAAGCGTTTGGGTTTATACAAGTTTACGGAGAAGCTTGTATTTACAAGAAAGTGAGTGGGAGCTCTATAGCGTTTCTAATATTATATGTGGATGACATATTGTTGATTGGAAACAATATAGAACTTTTGGGAAGCGTGAAGGAGTATTTGAACAAGAGTTTTTCAATGAAGGACCTAGGAGAAGCTGCTTTCATATTAGGCATCAAGATCTATAGAGATAGATCAAGACGCTTAATAGGACTTTCACAGAGCACATACCTTGATAAAGTTTTGAAGAATTTCAAAATGGATCAGTCCAAGAAGGGGTTCTTGCCTGTTTTGCAAGGTGTGAAGTTGAGTAAGACTCAATGCCCAGCGACTATAGAGGATAGAGAAAAGATGAGTGTCATCCCCTATGCTTCTGCCATAGGCTCTATCATGTATGCGATGCTGTGCACAAGACCAGATGTCAGCCTTGCCATAAGTATGGCCGGAAGGTTTCAAAGTGATCCTGGAGTGGAACACTGGACAGCGGTCAAGAATATCCTTAAGTACCTGAAAAGGACTAAGGAATTGTTTCTCATTTATGGAGGTGATCAAGAGCTCGTCGTAAAGGGTTACGTCGATGCAAGCTTTGACACTGATCCGGATGACTCTAAGTCTCAAACCGGATACGTATATATTCTAAATGGGGGAGCGGTAAGCTGGTGCAGTTCCAAGCAAAGCGTGGTAGCTGATTCTATATGCGAAGCGGAGTACATAGCTGCCTCGGAGGCGGCAACGGAAGGTGTCTGGATGAAGCAGTTCATGACAGATCTTGGAGTTGTGCCCAGTGCACTGGACCCGATGACTCTGTTCTGTGACAACACTGGTGCCATTGCTCTAGCCAAGGAACCAAGGTTTCACAAGAGGACCAGACACATAAAGCGACGCTTCAATTCCATCCGCGATGCGATCAAGGAGGAGGACATAAACATTTGCAAAGTGCACACGGATCTGAATGTTGCAGATCCGTTGACTAAACCTCTTCCACGGGCAAAACATGATCAACACCAGAACTCTATGGGTGTTAGATTCATAACCATGTAATGCTAGATTATTGACTCTAGTGCAAGTGAGAGACTGTTGGAAATATGCCCTAGAGGCAATAATAAAATGGTTATTATTATATTTATTTGTTCATGATAATCATTTATTATCCATGCTATAATTGTATTGGTTGGAAATACAAATACATGTGTGGATACGTAGACAACAACATGTCCCTAGTGAGCCTCTACCAGACTAGCTCGTTGATCAAAGATGGCCATGGTTTCCTGGTCATAGACATGAGTTGTCATTTGATAACGGGATCACATCATTAGGAGAATGATGTGATGGACAAGACCCAAACTATGAACGTAGCATATATGATTGTGTCAAGTTTATTGCTATCGTTTTCGCATGTCAAGTATCTGTTCCTATGACCATGAGATCATGCAACTCACTGACACCGGAGGAGTACCTTGTGTGTATCAAACGTCGCAACGTAACTGGGTGACTATAAAGATGCTCTACAGGTATCTCCGAAGGGTATGTAGATGCAATCTCTGCTCTCGTAGATGTTCATCTCCTAGATCGATCTTGGTGAGCGTAGGAAATTTTTTGTTTCCCATGCAACGTTCCCCAACATCTCTCACACACCCACGACCGAATCTTTGACCTACTCTGGCCAATACCTGAAGTTTGAAACTAGCTAGGATACTGAACTCACAATGTCTAGTACATAGTGGAAAGTCCTATTCTGCTCCCGACTTCAAATGCTTCCCTATGAACAGTAAAATCAAAACAAATAGTAATTTTTTTAAAAAAAATCTGAATTTTTTTTGGTAAACTTTGACAAATGTTTTGTATGCTTATAAAATTTCAGCACAAAATGACATTCGTGGAAGGCGCAGCAAAAAAAAACAAAATCATCACTCCAAAATGTTTTCAAAACTAGCATTTTTGGAACAACGATTTTGTTTTTTTTTTTGCCACGCCTTCCATGAATGTCATTTTGTGCTGAAATTTTGCAAACATACAAAACATTTGTCAGAGTTTATCACAAAAAATATTCAATTTTTTTTTGAATTTTTTTACAATTTTTTAAATTTTACTGTTCACACGGGTGCATTTGACCTCGGGTGTAGATACTCCATGTCCGTACATAGTTTGCTATAGCAAACCGACAGGTGCATGTACTTCTTCCACGGAGACTACTAGGACACAGCTTAGTACTGATTGCATGCAAGCCGACTCAATGCAACTTTCAGACCGACTAACATGTCTGGATTAGTCTGGCAAAAACATGCGCAGCTTTAAACTGAACGCTTTGCATTTGCGGATCCGTGAGTAGAATCCTACTAGCTCTCTAACTCCACTCATCAAAATAGTAAAAATAATACTTCTCTATCTACCAACGACAAGAGATCCAAAAACATGCGTGGTCTCAACGATGAAGGAGAACCATTTTGGTTGGGCACATGGGGAAGAGAAACGTTGCTTAGACGAGCCACACGAGGACAAGGGCGGCATGCACATGTGTAAGTCTGTCCCTCCACTTTGTCTGCAGGCTGCAGCACGAGCCTATATAAACTCCTCCAACCAACAGCATTGACAGGAGCTCGATAATCGTCATGGCAAACACTACCAAGCTCGTGGTGATTTTCTGCATCGTTCTAATTTTCCTTCAGGTGTTGTGTAGAGTTTCCGGGCGCCACGCCGCACCAGGGACGACGAAGTTTGAGCTTCGGCAGAACGTCCCTGTGGTGATGACGGTGAACAGCTTCCAGCATGGCATTACAAAGAACACAAAAATAACGAAAATTACATCCATGTCCGTAAACCACTGAGCAACGACTACAAGCATTGGAGTGAGTCGAAGGCGTGCCGCCGTCATCACCCACCCCTCCCTCACTAGAGCCGGGTCAAACTTGTTGTCGTAGACAGTCGGAAAGTCGGTGTGCTAAGCCCCCACAGGACAAGCACACCCGAATAGCAACTGCCACCGATGAAGTGAAGTATAGATTGAAAGCATCCAACCTGTAGACACACGAACGAAAATAAATAAATACTGGATCCAAGCGGATCCACCACAGACCAGCACCGACCGAATCCCGCGAGATCCTGCAGAGACACACCTCCACACGCCCTCCAACGATGCTAGAAGCATCACCGGAACAGGGCCAGGCGGGGAGAACCTTATTCCATCATCAGGGAGTCGTCACCGCCTCGTCTTCCTGAGTGGACACAAACCCTAAATGAACTCACGAAAACACGAAAAAATGGAGCAAGATCCCTCCCGCCGGCAAGGGCCGGGGTCCACTACACCTCCATGGGGCCTAGGCCACTGGAGACGAGGCGAACCGGCGGCGGCACCGGCGGGAGGCGGAGGCCTAAGTTCTTCTCTCAAGAGGTAACATTAGACTCCTCTCAAAATGATAATAACAATAATACATCTTTATCTACCACCGCTATGAGATCGAAAAACATGCGTGGTCTCAACGATGCACGAGAACCATTTTGGTCGGGCACATGGGGAAGAGAGGCATTGCTTTGTGTAAGCCTAGACGACCCACACTAGAACAAGAGCGGCATGCACATGTGTAAGTACGTCCCTCCACTTTGTGTGCAGGCTGCAGCACCAGCCTATACAAACTCCTCCAACCAACAGCAATTTAGAAACACTACCAAGCTAGCTTTTAAACACAATTAGCAGGAGCTCAATAATCACCATGGCAAACACTACCAAGCTCGCGGTGATTTTAGGCATTATTGTTCTAGTATTCCTTCAGGTGTAGTGTGGCGTTTCCGGGCGCCACGCCGCAGGAACGACGAAGTTTGAGCTTCGACAGAACGTCCCGGTAGTGATGACGGTGAACGGCTTCCAGCAAGGAGAGGGGGGCGGCGATCCGGCTATAAGACCGATAAAGTGAAGCTGTGGTCTCCGGCGAGGAAGAGTAGAACACGGGAGACGGACCGGCCCACATGGGACACCAGGCCCTGCCGCCTCCCATGCCCTGCTCATCCTCGAAGGAGTCCGTCGCCGGTGGACGTGAGGTCCACGATGGAAATGGTGGCGCCGGCTATCACCCCCCTAACCATGATGTCCTCACTTCACAGCTTGGACGCCGATCCTTCCCCACATCTCCGTGAACTTCTGTCGTCCCAAAGACTTGGTCAGGATATCTGCAAGCTGGTCGTCGGTGCAAACGTAGTTGACTTCAATCTTGCCTTCTTCCACGCAGTCCCTTATGTAGTGATACCTCGTATCGATGTGCTTGCTCCTGTCATGATGCATTAGATTCTTACATAGGGCAATCGCAGACTTGTTGTCAACATTGAGCACCACTCCTTCCGGTTCCTTGTCAGTGAGGTCACCGAGTAGCCTTTCTAGCCACACACCTTGACACGCCGCGGTTGCAGCTGCAATATACTCTGCTTCACAGGATAATAATGCGACCACCTTCTGCTTTTGTGATAGCCAACTCACTATGCTTCTTCCCAGAAAAAATGCCACACCCGAAGTACTTTTACGGTCGTCCACATCTCCTGCCATGTCGCTATCACTGTAGCCAAGTAGCTCCACCATCTCCTTCCTCTTCTCTCTCAAATAGACACAACCGAAGTTTGTTGTCCCTTTGATGTATCTGAGTATTTGTTTCACAACTGCCCAATGTTCCGTCGTGGGTGCTTCCATGAAGCGACTCACTATGCCAACGGAATAGGCCAAGTTTGGTCGTGTATTCACAAGATACCTTAAGCTTCCGACCACACTCCTATATTCCGTTGCATCAACCGCGGGTGCTTGGCTCCTCTTGCTAAGTTTAAGTCGAGGCTCCATTGGAACATAAGTTGGATTGCAGTCCTCCATGCTACAACTTTCAAGAATCTTCTTTGCATATGCCTCCTAGCATAGTGTGATCCCCTTCGGCTTTTGATGTACCTCGATCCCGAGGTAGTAAGTCAAGAGCCCTAAATCACTCATCTTGAATAGCTCCTTCATCTGTAGCTTGAATCTAGCAATCTCATCTTCGTCTGCTCTAGTTATCAAGAGATCATCAACATAGGTGCCCACTAAGAGACGATCCTTACCTTTGCCTCATTTATACATAGCATGCTCCAGTGGACTTTTCTCAAAACCAAGAGAAATCAGTGTACTGTCAAGCTTGATGTTCCACGCCCGAGGAGCTTGATGTAGCCCATACAACGCCTTGTGTAGCTTCAACACCTTGTGTTCCTCTCCTTCTTTGATGTATCCCGGTGGTTGCTTCACATATACTTCTTCTTTCAACTCCCCGTTCAAAAACGCGGATTTTACATCCATGTGATGTAGCCTCCAAGATTCTTGAGCTGCAAGAGCTATAACTAGCCTCACCGATTCCATCCTTGTGACTGGAGCGAATACTTCCTCGAAGTCCACACCTTGCTCTTGCACGAATCCTTTAGCTACGAGTCGAGCTTTATGCTTCACCAAGCTTCCTTCGGCATCCTTCTTGACTTTGTACACCCACTTGAGCCCTATTGCTTTATGGCCGTTGGGAAGATCCATGAGCTCCCATACTTTGTTGTCGCGTATCGATCCCAACTCTTCATCCATAGCATGACGCCAACATTCCTCTTTGTTTGCGTCTTCAAATTTTGTCGGTTCCTCGACGCTAAGCAGACACCGCCGTCCTCTTCCTTTAATTTTCACTGGTTTTATTGTTCGAAGCGCTTCCTTCGGATATAATTCCACCACTGGTCGAAGACGTACTGGTGTCGGCGGACGTTCCCTTGTCTCCTGTTCAGTCGAAGACGAAGAATTTTCTGCTGAAGTTGCCACACTTCCGATTTCTGGCGATTGGAGCACCCCTGGGCTGGCTGAAGGTGAACCAGGTGAGACTGGTGCACGTACAGGAGAACCAACGGCAATTCCTATTTGGCGCTGCAGGCGCCGGTTCCTACTGTTTTTGCTAACGGGCGTCTGCAGCAGCTACTCGCGGGCCGGCCCATCTCGCCCCCGTTTTTCTGTTTTTTTTTTTTTTTGAAACGCAAAAACTGCGCGCGTGAAGGGAATCGAACTCAGGACCTCACGGATCGAACTACGCGGCAATAACCACCGCGCCAACATGCCCGATGTGATAACCTCTTCTTCCAACTTTTCTTATTTCTTCTTTCCTTTTTCCTTTTTTCGTTTTTCTTTTTTTTCTGTTTCTGATTTTTCCTTTTTTTCTTCTTCCTGGTTTGATGATTTCTTTCAAATTCATGAACTTTTCTTAAAATGGATGAACTTTTTTCTCAAAATTGATTATTTTTTTATTCAATTCAATGAACTTTTTTTTTTCAAATTCGATTAACTTTTTTCAAATTTGTTGATTTTTTTTTGAAAATCCATGAACTCTTTCCAATTTCGATGAACTTTTTTGAAATTCAATGAAATTTTTTAAAAATGGATGAACTTTTTTCAAATTTGATGAACCTTTTTCAAATCGATGAACTTTTGTTTCGAATTCAATGAACTTTTTTCAAATTCGATGAACTTTTTCTCAAAACTGATGAACTTATTTTTTAAATCGATGAATTTTTTCAAAATCGATGAACTCTTTTCCAAATTTGTGAATTTGTTTTCAAAATCGATGACATTTTTTCAAATTTGTGAACTTTTTTCGGGATGATGAACTTTTTTTCAAATTCGATGAACTCTTTGTAAAATCGATGAACTCTTTTCATTTCCACGATCACTTTTGAATTTCTATGAACCTTTTTTTCAAATTCGTACCTGTTTTCAGTATTTTTATAGAATTCTGTTTCGAATTTATACTTTATTTTTAAAATAATTTACATTGGATATATATAATATATGTTAACTAGAGAAAGGGTCAAATAGAGGTTTTTCCTATTTGTGTTCAACGGAATGAGCTTGACCTGGTGGTTACGAGCGACTGCTCTCAACCCTCGCGCTCGGAGTTCGAACCCCAGTATTCACGAATCGGTACAGGAATAAGCCTAGTTGTTTTTTCTGCTGTATTTGAGAGCAGATTGTTAGCAATATTTTAATTGGGCCACGGCCCGCTGCTGGTCGCTGTAGGCGCCACTTGTCCAACGGGCGCCTACAGCGCCGACCAGGAGCTCCCGAACCAACAGCGCCATGCACGTGACCTTCTGGCCCTCCTGGCGCAGCGTGAGGGCTGCGTCCCCTCGGTTCGCTGGACAAACTTCCAGCTGGGCTTGCTTCTCTGGACTCTGGCTCGAGTCCATCTTCAGGCCCATCAGTTGGGCCACTGGATGGGCCGCTCCCCTCTGACACGTTCTTTCGGCCAGCTGGGCGAGCGCTACCGGGGTTGCTGCGTGCGTTGCTGCCTGGCGTGCCGTACGCAGCTTCGTGCGCGTCGGCCGCTGCTGCTTCTGGCGCGTACCTCCTCGCGCCATTGTTTTCTGCCACGCCGCTCGCGCTACTCGTCGCGGCGCTCGACGTCTTCGGTTGATCACCAATGTCTGCATGCTGGTAATCATCGTAAACAACGTTGAAAATTTCATCGGACGTCGGGTATACCGGCTCGCTGGAGTCCCAATTCCATGACCTCGCTTCTTCAAAGACCACATCGCGCGTCACAACAACCTTATTGGTAGAGGGGTTGCACGCACAGTACGCCTTCGTGCCCGCTTCATAGCCAACTAACACCATTGGAGTACTCCGATCTGCCAATTTGCGAGTATGCCCGGCCACCGTCTTCACATGCGCCACGCACCCGAAAGTGCGAAGATGATCAAATGCGGGCTTGTGTCCGTACCATGCTTCGTACGGCGTCATCCCAACCACACTCTTGGTTGAAGCCCGGTTCAGCAAATAAACGGCCGTATTGACCGCCTCACCCCAATACTTGCCGGGCATGCCTTTGCTCTTCAACATGCTTCGTGCCATCGCCACCACGGTTTGATTCCTTCGTTCCACAACACCGTTTTGCTGCGGTGAATATGGTGCCGTAAGATACCGCTTGATCCCTTGTGCTTCGCAAAATTCCGTGAATGCACGAGACTTGAACACACCCCCCCGATCGGTATGGAGGGCCTTCAGTTTGGCTTCAGATTCTACTTCGGCCGCCATCTTTATTATCCTGAAGGCTTGCAAAGCTTGATCTTTTGTCTTCAACAACACAATCCACATGTATCTGCTGAAGTCGTCGACGACAAGCAAGAAATATCTGTTTCCGGCAGGGGTGGCCGGTGTAATCGGTCCGCACAAGTCTCCATCGACCAACTCAAGAGCTTTACTCACTCTAAAGTTTCCCTCTCTTGGGAATGGGGCTCGCCTTTGTTTCCCAATGAGACAACCGTCGCACACTTGGTCGACATGATCGATGCACGGTAGACCACGTACCATCTCCTTTTGTCCAAGTTGCCGAAGAGCCTGGAAATTTAGATCACCGTAGCGTGCGTGCCACTTCCATGCCGAGTCCTCCATGCTCGACAAGAGACATACTGGATCCACACGATCCAAGTTGAGGATGTAAAGCCTGTTCGGTGACCACTGCACCTTCATAATTAGCATCCTCTGACGATCATACCCCCATACACTAGTAGAAAACAGGGCTTTAGTCCTGGTTCCAGAGGGCCTTTAGTCCCGGTTCTGCAATCGGGACTGAACAATCGGGACTAAAGGCCCCCACTTTTAGTCCCGGTTGGGTTACGAACCGGGACTAAAGGAGCTCCACGTGGCCGTTGTGGGGCGCCCAGGCAGGAGGACCTTTAGTCCCGGTTGGTAACACCGACCGGGACTAAAGGGCCTCCACGTGGCCGTTGCGCAGCGCTCAGGCAGGAGGACCTTTAGTCCCGGTTGGTAACACCAACCGGGACTAAAAGGCCGCCACGCATCAGCCCCTGCCAGGCGCTGTTTTTTTTTTAAAGGAGGGGTTTAGGGTTTAGGGGTTTTGGAGGGTTTAGGGGTTACATATTGTGTTTCCCCCTTTTCTTTTTGTGTTTACCATTCAATTCTTTTACATTTAGGGTTTTCGTTTTTATTTTACGTTTTCCATTCAACTCGACGCTAGCTACTACATATAGCAATGAAGGAACCATTACACGAATCGTCATGAATATAGAGAGAAGTGACCTCTCTTTCTCCGTGCTTGGTCGAACAACAAGTTTTCGTATATCTATTCGACGCTACTACGTATAGTACACGTTCATGCATATATACAATGTGACATCTCTTACGATCCCTAATATCTAATTACCAAAATCGCATTGCCACTCCCGATGGAATTCTGCGTCTGTAGGTATGACATGGTCAACAAAGAATCCTGCCAATTCCTCTTGAATTGCTCGTATGCGATCAGTTGTTAGGAGTTCGTCCCGCTTCCGCTTGATCTAATTTAAAGAAGGGGGTCAATATATATATATATATATATATATATATATATATATATATATATGAATGAAACTCAACACAATTGATGGTAATAAAATAAAAATGTGAATATTGTTTACATACTTCAAATTGTTCTTCAGATCTGCCCCGCTCAGAGGTCCTGTGGCGAATGTACTCGCAAACGTAGTATCCACATAAATTATTCCCGGGTTCCTGCCACAAGAACTTTACGAGAATAGAGTTTAATCAAAATGATAATCAAGCATGATAATGGTATTGAAATTAGAATCAATGAGAGATGCGCGGAACTAGCTAGTAGTACTTACTTTGGGGTGTGAAAATCGCAGCTCCTTTTTCCATTCACCCCTAACCTGGTTGGTGAACTTTTTCCAAACCCTCCCCAGCAAAGAAAATGATTACTTGATATCAGGAAATGAACGAAAGTTGCCGATTTGGTGTGATAATGATTGAACTTACTTCTGGAGCATTTGACTCATGTCCGCCCACTCCTTAGCCTCTTTACGTCTCGAGTCCAAGACAACTACTAGTCCCGCGTCAAGCTGAATGGCTAGCAGAATATAGTGGAACCTGCGCACGCATAACTCATCAATTACACTTAACCTCGAGTAAGCGAA
The DNA here is from genome assembly GCA_039707655.1 of Elymus sibiricus. Taxonomy (NCBI): domain Eukaryota; kingdom Viridiplantae; phylum Streptophyta; class Magnoliopsida; order Poales; family Poaceae; genus Elymus; species Elymus sibiricus. The sequence continues at coordinate 429,714,031 of CM077672.1, forward strand.
ACAGAATGTGCACAAGACAGTAACACTCACTTGAAGTTGTAAGGAAATAGTATTTCCCTTTTATTTTGTTGTCCAAGTAACGCCTTTAGCAAGTAATTCTCTGTATCATCGGGACTTTTTTGTACCGTATATTCATTTACGGTATTTGGGTTAATGAACCCAATGTCATAGATTTTTCCTCTGCATTCGCGGATCTTCAATCTGCATAATATAGTGTGAGGATAATTATACATGCAATGAACGAGCTGAGCTAGAGACTTAATTACAGAAAAAATACTTACAGACAATAGAAACTGACGATAGCTTTGTCGAGGACGGATTGATTGTATAACTGAACTAATTCTTCAAATTCAATGTACAACGCCTCGACTCCATTGAAGTAGTGGTCATCTTTAATTCCCACTAAGATATTGTTGGTCCCTTCCTTGCAGGCCTTCAAGTACCAGTTATGCAATGTTCGCATCATCGTTGATAGACGCGGGAGCTGCTCAGGTCTGACGAGAGGCTTCCCGTGCTGGTATCTAAAGGCTACCTCAGCCATTTTGAACTGTACCTTATCGCCTAAGTAATCAGCAAGAGTGTAACCAGGATGAGCGGCCGCTACCCTCGGATCATTAGCGATATCAGAAAACACCTTGAGCGGGGGGCACGATTGTTTTTACTGTTCGCCGAGCTGGGGAATTGTTTTCCCACTTCTTGCAGCACTGCTAGTACTTCCCGACCTTTTCGCTTCATGAAATGTCTTTACAATACAGCGGTCATAGTGTGAGAGCGGCGGAGGAGATGGTGGGCGCTGAAGGGCATCCAGACAGCGCTTCGCTTTTACCGGATCTATTTTCTCCTTTGGATCTGGACGTTTCGGTGCAAGCTGGCGTTTCACATCGGCAGCCACGAACTCGTCGGTTTCCTCCTCAGTCATGTCGTATGGTAACTTGGGAGGAGCCTTCTTGACACTTGGACCTGCTCTGGATTTCTTCATTGTTGTACTGCTATCCGTCGGAGCGGCGGCGGGTCTCTTCCGCTGTTGTTGGGAGGAGCCTTCTTGACGCGGCGGAGGAGGCGGAGTCTGCTGACGCGGCGGAGACAACTGAGGCGACGGAGGATTCTGCTGAGGGGCCTCCTCCGGCGGAGTCCACTGACGCGGCGGAGACAGCTGAGGCGGCAGAGGATTCTGCTGAGGGGCCTCCTCCGGCGGAGTCCGCTGACGCGGCGGAGACAGCTGAGGCGGCGGAGTGTGCTGACGTGGCGGAGACGACTGAGGTAGCGGAGATAGAGCTGGACAGTGAGGAGTCTGCTGAGGGGCCTCCTCCGGCTGAGTCTGCTGATGCGGCGTCCATTGTGGAAGCCCGATGTATTCCTTTCTCCATAGAATGGTAGTCCTTACGGCATCTACCAGATGAGTCTCCCCTTCACCTGTAGTGTACTCAAGCTCCAGCCCCTCGAATCCATTGGTAACTTCATCCACCCCAACAATAGCAAAGCCATCTGGAATCGGATTGCAATGGAAAGTTCCATCAGGTCTAGGAGGTAAGATATAGCCGAACGCCACCTTCAAGGGTAGGTTGATGCATTTCGCCATTACCTCACAATGTTCCCTCTCCGTGATATAATCCACGGGGTAGCGAGAAGCCGTGATATCAGGCCGAACGAGCTCCGTGGAAGCCATGTTGCTTTTCCGCTGAGATGGTGGGCTAGCTTCGTGGACAGTATCGAATGAAGGATCTTCGTGCTGCTGAGATGGTGAACCGGTAGCTCGCTGACTGGTAAGTGCCTCTAGTTTCTTCTCCTGCAACGCTAATCTTTCTTCTACCTTCTGCATCCGGTCTGCTTCCTCTTTCTTCTTTCTCCCTCGGCTTCTATAACCAGCGCTGTCGGGAAACCCATGCACCCACGAAATGGAGCCTGCTGTGCCTCGTGTTCGTCCAGGGTGTTCAGGATTCCCAAGAGCGCGTGACAGCACGTCCTTCTCTCTGTCGGTATGGAACCTCCCTTCCTGCACGTCCTTGATTGCTTCCTGAATCTTTGTGATGGGTATTTCAAGTTGTTCTTTCGTGTAAACACACTTCCCTGTTTCATGGTCCAAAGTTCCCCCATGCCCGAAGAACCAAGTCCTTGCCCATTCGGGCTAGTTCAATGTCGCTGGTTGGATCCCTTTAGCAAGCCGGTCGTTCTCAGCTTTGTCCCACGTAGGCCGGGCAACCTTGTAGCCACCTGACCCCGTAACATGGTGATACTGCTTCTTTGAAGCATTTAGCTTATTTGTCTTTGACCTGTTCTTAGCTTTCTCCGATTTCTTGTACGCCACAAATGCGGGCCAGTGATCTTTTATCTTCGCATATTGACCGATGAATTCTGGAGTCTCGTCTTTCTCGACAAACTGTTCGTTCAATCTTTTCTTCCAGTTCTTGAATTGTTCTGCCATCTTCTTAAGAGCCCATTTTTTGACTTTTCGCTGTATAACTGGGTTATTTGGATCCTCCTCTGGCGGTAGGCTGAAATTTATCATGAGCGAGTTCCAAAGCTGATCTTTGCATCTATCGTCGACATAAGAAACTCCATCGTCCTTCTTCTTATTCCATTCTTGGATGCTGATCGGGACGCTGTCCCTAACAACAACTCCGCACTGATGTATAAATCGGTCTTGGGTCCGCTTGGGAACAGTCGGTTTGCCATCTGGATCGACTTGTTCGATCGTGAACCTTTCATTCTCGCCCAACCTTTTCTTCGGGCCACGTCTCCTTATAGAAGTTTGGCTCGATCCGGAGGGCAAAAAGAAGAAAGAAGTGTTAATATATGTACATACAAAACAATTAATGCATCTAGTCAGCAGAGGCTTAATTAATATATATACCTCGCCGGACTTTGCAACAGTTAAGGCTCCAACACTGGCGGAGCCGTCATCTTCTCTTCCCTCACCACCGGAGTCGTTGAGAAACTGTGAGGTCATGATATCATCATCTCCCTCGCGGATTATTTCCTCCAACGCCTTTTCTTGTTCTAAGTCTCTGTCGTGTTCCATAGTTTCTGCAAATATTACAACATGGCAATATACAACCATGAGAGATGGATTAGTGGCAAACATAGACCTAATCACAACAAGGAATCATATCCATATGAGCAATGGATTAGTGGATTATCGGGGTTATGTTTTAACGACCCCCTCCCCCCTCATGTCGAAGTTATACCGAAATTATCGGGGTTATGTTTTAACACGACCCCCCGCCTCATGTCGAAGTCAATGAACAACATGAAAATTTGTAAGTGATTGCTAAACTTTTATGCTTCATTTATATGAAGATCAATTATCCAATATAACTATGTTCGCGATATGAGGCATTGGACATTATCTAGAATCATATCTGATGAGTCGTCCTATCTTTCGGGAGAGGATACTTTGCGGACCGCCTCTCTCATGCCTGTCCGACGTGCAAATCAGGTTTTCATATGCCTCAAAATCAAAGTTATCGGGGTTATGTTTTAACGACCCCCCCCCTCTCTTGTCGAAGTTACGACGATATTTGTACAAGATGAATACAAGATTTATACACAAGTTGAATACAAATTGAATACAAGATGAATACACAAGATGAATACACAACTCAACAAATGAACCAACCATCATCCTATGAACAAAACTCAACATACGACAAATGGACACCTTTTGTCGAACAGCGGAGGGACGATTAGGGACCAACTCCACGGAGATGCAACACCACAACCTGTAATTCCACCGAGTGAAAAAAAATTAGGCAAACCCAAGTATGCCACTGGATAGAATGGAAGATTTTAGTTGAAATGGACTTATAAAGATCATGGCAAACGGATGCACGGAACTCAAATGGTGATCAAAGCAATATGCAATGCAAATCTGTCCATTATAGCTAGATACCAATTTGAAAGCAAGATTTGAACATGCTATAGAATTTCTACATGGCAACAAATGGCATGACACATGGCAAAACATGCTTAATTACTGAACTAATTCAAATGAGTGGCAGAAAACAGATTCATGATGCAACCTTTTAGGCAAGTAAAATATATGCTACAATAGTTTTTCATGGCAACAAAGAGCATGGCAAGCATGTACTAATTACCCTCAACAAAACACCCTTACTGATCATGATCCAAAGATGCACAAATTTGTTGCATACCTAAAGGCAAAATGCAAAGTATTAATACCGCCAGTTTCAGACTTAGAGAAAAATAGCATGACATGGCAGAAATGAATAGATAGCAAGTTTACAAGCTTGTAGCACTCACTACGGGTCCTAACATGGCATGAACTAAAATCTACCAGCAAGATGACATCAAAATGCTCCTACTTCATGTTCAAAGATTGCCCAAAAGATGCTTGCATTAAAACATACAAAAAAGACAAAATGAACTCTAATGCAAAATTTTTGTTCTTTGATTTGCAAAGGAGCTATATTCTCCCCAATTCTTTTGCACCCACAAAAATTACTCCATCTATTTGACAGTACCCACAACCCATTTCACCAAAAACATTTGGTTCCATAGTTCAAATTTTTCAAATTTCATTCAGTTCAAATTTGGACCAGATTCAAACTCCATGGTCAAAGCCCAATTTAAATTGCTCCAAAAATTCTGAAACTTTGCCAGACTCTCTTTTGTGCATCAACACCTCACCACAAAAATTCTCAAAAATTCCTAAAATTCCTAGAGCCCTTTGGCATTTCATCATACACTTGATGTGCACTGTCAAAAAATTCAGAAAAAATTCAGAAAATTCCTAGAGCCCTCTAGCATTTCGTCATCAATGAATCCATCCATCCATCCATTTGGGGAAGAGGGGGAGGAGGGGGAAAGGGTGCTCACCGTGGGGCGGCGACGACGAGGAGGGCTCGATCGGGGGCGCCGACGAGGAGCGGCCTCAGGGGCGGCGATGCTCGGGGAGGACGGCGAGGAGGTCCGGCGACGGTCAGCGGGCTCGGGGACGGCTCGGGGCAGGGCGTCGCGGCAGCCTGGCGGCGGCGTATGGTGGTTCGGCGTCGGGGCAGAGGAGCGATCGAGAGAGAAAGAAGATTGGGGAGGAAGAAGGCAGCGCGCGGTTTATATAGCCCGAGCTTTAGTCCCGGTTGGTGGCACCAATCGGGACTAAAGGCCCCCCTTTAGTCCCGGTCCGAGCCACCAACCGGGACTAAAGGTGAATTTCACCAGCCCAAAGGGCGGGAAACCCAACCCTTTAGTCCCGGTTGGTGGCTCGGACCGGGACTAAAGGGGGGCCTTTAGTCCCGGTTGGTGGCTCCAACCGGGACTAAAGGGTTGGTCCTGGCGTGGTGGAAGTTTAGTCCCACCTCGCCAAGCGAGAGGCGCTCGCACCTGTTTATAAGCCCCGCTGCGATAGCCGTCTCGAGCTCCTATCTAAAGCAGGCAGTACATGCCTACCGTTCTCTCTGTCCTATGGGCCTACTTGCCCTGCGGGCCTGCATCTTGGCCCATATATAGTTGGGTTTCTAGTCGTATGGAGGCCGTGGTGGCCTAGTAGGCGGGCATTTTTTTTATTTTTTGCATATACTTTTTAGTCCCGGTTGGTGGCTCCAACCGGGACTAAAGGTCTTTTCCAATTTTTTTTGTTTTTTGCTTTTTGTTTCTTTTGTTTATACTTACAGCCAAATATTTAGAGTTTTTGAGTGAATATTTTTGGTTTAGGTCACAAAAATTATAAACTTTCTGTTAGTGCCAGTACTTTTCAAATTTGAATAGTTTAAATTTGAATTCTTTGAAATTTTTGTGAATCACTAGTTTGTGAATAACTTTACTTTAAAAATAGATTTTTGAGTGATTCTTTTTCCTGCTGTTTAATATTAGTGTGTTTTATTAGTATGTTCAATTTGGTAATTTTTAGGTTATTTAAATAGGTGCTTTAATCCAAAACAGATTCTGTTTAGCTCTTTTAGTTTTATAGCTCAAAAAAATCATTAAATGCATGAAAAATAGCGAATGAAGTCAGAAAGGGTTGAAAATTTATGATGTGGCTTTGAATGGTGCATGTTGAATGCACAAAAATTCTGGATTTAAAATAAGTTAAAAAAATGAAATGCCTTTGTAACAGATGAGTTTTCGTCCGAAACCCTGATACTTCGAAAGAGATTATCCAATTTGTACACGAAGTGCATCCAGTTTTTGCCGTAACCCTCTCAACTTTTTAGCACATGCTATGTGGGTGAAATGATGATACCATGCCAAGTTTCAACCTTTTCAGAGTTCATTTGTAGTGCTTTTCAATTTCAGGGTCATTTAGCTCAAAAAAATTCAATAAATGCATGAAAAATAGCAAATGAACTCAGAAAGGGTTGAAAATTGATGACGTGGCTTTGAATGGTGCATATTGAACGCACAAAAAGTCTGGAGTTAAAATAAGTTTAAAAAAATAAAATACATTTGTAACAGATGAGTTTTCGTCCAAAACCCTGATACTTCGAAAGAGATGGTCCAGTTTGTACACGAAGTGCATCCAGTTTTTGCCGTAACCCTCTCAACTTTTTAGCACATGCTATGTGGGTGAAATGATGATACCATGCCAAGTTTCAACCTTTTCAGAGTTCATTTGTAGTGCTTTTCAATTTCAGGGTCATTTAGCTCAAAAAAATCAATAAATGCATGAAAAATAGCGTTCCTTCGCGTTTCAAATGCCAAAACACACATATATATATACCCTAACTATTACAAAGATTCCATCCCGTTTGTCCGAAGTGGCACTTTCCAGCTATAAGTGATGGCGGTGAAGCTGGTCACATCCCAGAGTGGGATCTTGGGGCATAAAACTATTTCTTCGCGTGTGTCCCTTGCTTATTGCGCCGTAACCATGGATAATCTTCGCTTGGGTCAGTCTTCACTCTGAAGGGAGAAATTTCATGAAACTTTTCATAATCTTCTGACATGTCTGCCTTTCCTCCACTCCCACGATGTTTCTTTTCCCTGAAAGAACTATGTGGCGCTTTGGCTCATCGTATGATGTATTCGCTTCCTTATCTTTTCTTTTTCTCGGTTTGGTAGACATGTCCTTCACATAGAAAACCTGCGCCACATTATTGGCTAGGACGAATGGTTCGTCTGTGTACCCAAGATTGTTGAGATCCACTATTGTCATTCCGTACTGCGGGTCTACCTGTACCCCGCCTCCTGACAGATTGACCCATTTGCACCGAAACAAAGGGACCTTAAAATCACGTCCATAGTCAAGTTCCCATATATCCTGTATGTAACCATAATATGTGTCCTTTGCCCTATTGGTGTTTGCTGCATCAAAGCGGACACCACTGTTTTGGTTGGTGCTCTTTTTATCTTGGGCGATCGTGTAAAATGTATTCCCATTTATCTCGTACCCTTGAAAAGTCAATACAGTCAAATATGGTGTCCTGGCCAACAAGTACAGCTCATCTCCAACAGTGGTGTTACCCATGAGATGTGTTTGCAACCAACCGCCGGAAGTCCCCATGTGTTCACGTGTAATCCAGTTGTCAGACTGCTCCGGGTGTTTGGAGCGTAGAATATTCTTGTGTTCATTGATATACGGGGCCACCAAGGTAGAATTCTGTAGAACTGTGTAGTGTGCTTGCGCCCAAGAATGCCCGTCCCTACATATTATTGAGTTCGGTCCTAGCGTGCCTTTTCCACCCAGTCTCCCCTCATGCCGCGATTCAGGAACACCAATCGGCTTAAGGTCAGGAATAAAGTCAACACAAAACTCAATGACCTCCTCTGTTTGATGGCCCGTGGAGATGCTTCCTTCTGGCCTAGCACGGTTACGAACATATTTCTTTAAGACTCCCATGAACCTCTCAAAGGGGAACATATTGTGTAGAAATACAGGACCTAGAATTGCAATCTCGTCGACTAGGTGAACTAGGACGTGCGTCATAATATTGAAGAAGGATGGTGGGAACACCAACTCGAAACTGACAAGACATTGGACCAAATCATTCTGTAACCTTGGTAGGATTTCTGGATCGATTACCTTCTGAGAAATTGCATTGAGGAATGCACATAGCTTCACAATGGCTAATCGAACATTTTCTGGTAGAAGCCCCCTCAATGCAACCGGAAGCAGTTGCGTCATAATCACGTGGCAGTCATGAGACTTTAGGTTCTGGAATTTTTTCTCTGCCATATTTATTATTCCCTTTATATTCGACGAGAAGCCAGACGGGACATTGATACTGAGCAGGCATTCAAAAAAGATTTCCTTCTCTGCTTTGGTAAGAGCGTAGCTGGCAGGACCTTGATACTGCTTTGGATGCATGCCGTCTTTTTCGTTCATACGTTGCTGGTCCTCCCGTGCCTCCGGTATATCTTTGGTCTTCCCATACACGCCCAAGAAGCCTAGCAGGTTCACGCAAAGATTCTTCGTCACGTGCATCACGTCGATTGTAGAGCGGACCTCTAGGTCTTTCCAATAGGGTAGGTCCCAAAATATAGATTTCTTCTTCCACATGGGTGTGTGTCCGTCAGCGTCATTCGGAACAGATTGTCCGCCAGGACCCTTTCCAAAGATTACTTGTAAATCCTTGACCATATCAAGTATATCATCACCAGTATGGAGGACATGCTTCTTCCGGTGATCTGCCTCACCTTTGAAATGCTTGCCTTTCTTTCTTAAGGCATGCTTGGTCGGAAGAAATCGACGATATCCCAGGTACACATTCTTCTTACATTTATCCAAATATATACTTTCGGTCTCATCTAAACAGTGCGTGCATGCGTGGTATCCCTTGTTTGTTTGTCCTGAAAGGTTACTAAGAGCAAGCCAATCATTGATGGTTACAAACAGCAATGCTCGTAGGTCAAATTCCTGCTGTTTGTGCTCATCCCACACACGTACACCTTTTATGTCCCACAGCTGTAAAAGTTCTTCAACTAATGGCCTTAGGTACACATCAATGTCGTTGCCGGGTTGCTTAGGGCCTTGGATGAGCACTGGCATCATAATGAACTTCCGCTTCATGCACAACCAAGGAGGAAGGTTATAGATACATAGAGTCACAGGCCAGGTGCTATGATTGCTGCTCTGCTCCCCAAAATGATTAATGCCATCTGCACTTAAACCAAACCATAAGTTCCTTGCGTCACCTGCAAAGTCCGGCCACTTTCTCTCGATTTTTCTCCACTGCGACCCATCAGCGGGTACTCTCAACTTCCCGTCTTTTTTACGGTCTTCTTTTTGCCATCGCAACAACTTGGCATGCTCTTTGTTTCTGAACAGACGTTTCAACCGTGGTATCAGCGGGTACCGAACTTTGTGGTGCCATCTTCGCAATTTGGGTATAACCCTTTTTTGTGATCCTCTAACATGCGATCGAACTTCAACTTCTCCCTTTCACTTTCGCATCCTCTCTGTGCATCAATAATGACCCGGCGAAGATCATCATCGGGCACATCTGGTGCCTCTTGATCTTCAGCTTCCCCCGTTGCAGTATCACCGTATTCAGGGAACATAGGATAGTTGTCATCATCCTCTTCTTCTTCGTTGTCTTCCATCATAACCCCTCTTTCTCCGTGCTTGGTCCAAACATTATAGTGTGGCATGAAACCGTTCTTAAGCAGGTGGAAGTGAAGGGTTTTTGAGTCAGAGTAATCCTTCGTATTCTCACAGACAGTACATGGACAATACATAAAACCATTCTACTTGTTTGCCTCAGCCACATCGAGAAAATTATGCAGGCCCGTAATGTAGTCGGAGGTGCGTCGGTCACCGTACATCCATTGCCGGTTCATCTGCGTGCATTATATAATTAAGTATATCAAAAACCATTACAGAACATCACGAATAGAGAAACAAACAAATTAATACAAGTTCATCATCACATTAAAACCAAAGTACAGTAGTGATCAAATGTTATTACTGAAAAAAAAATACATAAAGTTCATACATAGTTCTCATAGAACAACATACATCTCTCTACACATGTGCAAACTAAGAAGTGTAAACTAAGAAGTTAATTTGAGCTCACCACGGTGGAGCCGGCGACGAGATCGGCGCGGGCGATCGACGGCGGTGAGGACGGGGACGGGACGGCACCCTACACATGTGCAAACTAAGAAGTTAATTTGAGCTCAAATTGTGCATCTAAATCAAATAAATTCACACATACACTCCTCCACTAAAACCCACAATCCACACTACTTCTAGAGCATTTGAAATGAGCTAAACTAGCAGTGAGAGATGAAAGGATGAAGTTGCTAACCTTTTTAGAACACTTGGATAGTTGGTGCACCGCCAAACCTAGACAAATCTTGGGGAAAATGGAGCTTGAAGGAAGAACAGAGGAGAAAGCTTAAGTGTGGCTCCGGCATTTTATCGAACACCTCATGTGCATATATAGGCAAAAAACAGAGTAGCCCACACCTCCACCCTTCCACGGCTAAAAAACAGAGGAGATGGGGGGGGGGGCATCGATATATATAGGCAAAACTTTAGTCCCGGTTTGTGTCTAAAACCGGGACTAATGGCCTACCCTTTAGTCCCGGTTCCAGACACCAACCGGGACTAAAGGGGTTGCGCCAGGAGCGAGGCCCTTTAGTCCCTGTTGGTGGATGGAACCGGGACTAAAGGTCCCAGCCGAACCGGGACTGGTGCCTGCCGAGGCCCGGCCGGCGTCCTGGCCGCTCGAACCAGGACTGATGCACGCATTAGTCCCGGTTCGTAAGTCGACCGGGACTGTTGCTCTGATTTGGCAAAAACCAATGCCCTGTTTTCTACTAGTGATAGATAGCCATCTTCGAGCACAATCTTGCAACCACGCTCCTCGAGCTGACCAAGACTTATGATGCTACTTTTTAGCTTGGGAATATAGTACACATCCATGAGTACCTTGTGACCGCCGTTCTTCAACTCAAACAGGACAGTACCTCGCCCTGCAATGCCAACAGTCCGTCCGTCGCCGAACCGAACTGTGCCTCCCACCGAAAGACTGAGCTCAGAAAACTGGTCCTTGTCACCAGTCATGTGGTTGCTAGCGCCCGTGTCGAGGTACCACACGTGCCTCGCCGCGTTCATCCTCTTCTTGTCATGAAGATAAACCGCCTCTTCTATGAGCATGACAACCTCCGTAGCCGGCGCCTTTGGAGCTGGACTATCCTCGTCCATTAGCTCGCATACTTCGACCATGAGCATCATGTCTCCATCATCTCCTCCTTTTGTCAGGAGAGCTTTCTCCTTCGGTGGCTTCTTGCACGCAGACTTAAAGTGCCGCATGATGTCACAGTTGTGACACTTGATCTTGCGCTTGTCAAAATTTTTCTTCTTCGGAGCATCGTCATCGGCGTTCTTCTTACTTTGTTCTTTTGGCGCACGATCTTGGCGAGCGTTACTGCTAAAGCCCTTGCCTCCTCTCCTCGAGTCCAGCGCCTGCCACTGAGCCCGCGTGAGCATGACATGCTCATCGTTCCTCCCGTCTCCCAGACTGTACCGCATACGCTCGTCGTGAGCCTTGTAGCGCCCGACGAGATCATCAATGGAGAGGGTCGCGAGATCGACGCACTGCTCGATCGCCGTGACAATTTGCAGGTACCGAGGAGGGGCCGCGCGCAAGAATTGACCGACAACCGACGTCTCCTCGAGGTTTTCTCCAAGTGCGTGTATCCGATTGACGAGAGTTGCTACCCGTGATGCGAACGCGTCCACGGACTCATCGTCACCCATGACCAAAGTCTCATAGTTCCTTAGGAGAGTTTGGAGATTGGCTTGCTTGACGCGGGTGTGTCCCTCGAACATGAGCTTCAAAATATCCCACGCCTCCTTCGCCGTTTCTTTGGCGATCAGGTGTTGGAGGACATCCATCGGCATCACCGAATAAATCGCCGACGCCGCCTGCCGATCCTTCCGGTGCTCGGCTCCGTCCTTGAACGCGTCACCTCCTGGATCAACCGCGTCCTATAGCTCGTTGGCGCGGAGACCACACTCCATGAGGGCCTTCCAGACCCCGAAGTTCTCGCGATCAAATCGTGGGTATGACGAACCGGGCACGGCAAGTACTTTAGCCGCACCGGACGCTTCCACGATCTCCTTGCCCGCCATGACCTTACATTACTAGAAGATCAACCTGGCTCTGATACCAATTGTTGGCGCAGGTCCCGACCTCGACGACGATGCGAGTACTTCCGACAATACGCAGCTGAGCTGCTCGATTACTTTCCGAGGCGCCGGGTCGCTAGACGAAGCAACACGTACGAACTAGCAGCAGCAAGCTAGCTAGCTTTGTCTTGCGATTGATCTGGTTTACAACGTAGGGGTACATGTACATATATAGTAGTGTAGAGCAAACCTATCCCTATACTACTTGGTGATTTGTTTCACGTCCGAGCCGGACTATGACGCGTGGTTAATTCCAAAACCGGCGCTGTCGTCGTCCCACCGGGCCGCCCGATAGTTCGTCGGCAGCGTGTAGGAGGCGCAACTCGTGTTGTTCTCATCCGCGATCACCTGTAACTGCGCCTCCGCGGCGGCCGCTTCCCGTAATACTTAGTGAAGTATTTTTATTCCACTAATTTTTGGCCGGACCTAGCCGATCTCGTAAATTTAGCAGAGTAAAAAGCAAATTTGGATCTGCCGAAATTCTTAATTGAAATTCGACACATAATTCACATTACCCTTCGCCGAAACATAGTCTAGTTTAACCGAAACTTAAACTTAAACTTAACCGAAATTTAGTCGATATCCGACTTTGCGGGGGACAGCAAGTCCGCCCTAGACATTCCACCGGCCATGGGGTCTGGCCCTGTGCCTTCCTCGCCAGAGTCGGGGAACATTCTTCGCCATTCTTCAATGTCGAAGCCGTCGTCGCTGCCTCCGTTGTCCTCCACGTCACTTGACAAGATGATGAACTCTGCCCCGCCGGCCGCCGCTCGCTGCTCGTACAGGCGGTGCTCCGCCTCCACTAGCTCGGGGTACTGGTTAGCGGCCTCCGCCGCGAGCCGTTCCCTCACCTCCCAGTCCTCCCTTGCAATCCTCCCTTACAACCCGCGTGTTCACCACCCCTCGCTCAACCGAATCAAGCAGCGGCATCTCCCCCCACATGAAATTCCGGTGGCCTCGACGCCGTTCAGTCAGACCGACCTAATATCATACTCGTGGGCGGCGAGCTCGGCGGTGTGGAAGCATCCAAGCCACATTTTTTTGTGGGTCTCCCGATCCGTAATCTCGGACACCCTCGTCCCCCATGCCCGCTGCCGCACGCCTAGGTACCGCCTCTATGGCGGCGGCGGCGCGGGGTGGTCGGGGAAGCCGCAAGTGTGATCCACTGAACCACAGGTACGTACGTGCACTAGGACCGCATGTGTACCTGACCCAACATGTCCCAGCCGGTACCGCAGTTCATCACGTGACGCCGTATGTGGGTCAACCACAGTGAAAGAGTATGATCTTGCCGAACGGGACGCCACCACTGGCAAATCTTCCCAACGGGATACCGCCATCCCCGACGCAGCTGATCGGGCAGACGCTCCCCACACAGGCCCCGACGGCGCCGAGCTGGCCCGTAACACCAGTGAAGATGCTTGCACTTTTGTCAACCCCGTAAGGTTATCCATGCCTCCCATGCCCACGAAGAGGTTCTTTTGTCCGTCGCGCCTGACACTAAGGCGTGGTTCTCTGCGCGGCGGCAGCTGGAAGCAAAGCCTCAGCCGGCGCACCAACAGCTGCAGCAGGCATGGCGCTGAGGCAGAGCAGGAGGAGCGACGTGACAGTGCCAAAGCATTTCCTCCTGACCATGGCTCTACTGTGCAGGCGCTTGAGATGCAGCTTGTCCAATGTCCATGTGGGACTCTAGATTCTACCCACTCTCTAGTGTGTTGTTGCATAGAGAAAACCTTTTATAACTACAATGCCAAATATATACAATATGAAAATACGTCATGTGATGTATCTAATGCTATGTAATTGGTGTATATGTTTTTCTCTATAAACTTGGTCAAAGTTTGTAAAGTTTGAATTTTTTAAAAATCTATACGCACTACATTGTGGAACGGAGGGAGTATTGCTTATGTTGTCAAATTTCAGATTATACCAAGGTAGATGTAATTCGGTCGCTCGTATTTCAACGTTCAAAGCTCATCCTTAATAATTTGAAATAGGCGCAATGCCCAACATTTTGGTGCCGGTTTGTGTGGTCAGACACAAGCTCGAGCATATGTGAATATGCTACACTTATGGAAAATACTTAGGGGATTGCAGTTTACGGAACTACTCTACCACTAATTTAGCTCCACTTCCCCGTGATCTCTACCCACAATTTGATCGGTAACCCTGTAACGGCAATCTCGCTTTCTAATATTTTGATATTGCATGTAGGTCTTAGTGATGGAGGTTTAGATCCACTCTTGGACCATTTTGCATATGGGTAAATTAGATGTTCATGAAAACCAGTTAAGTCAAGAAACTCAGAAAGATAGTTAGGATAAAGAAATTAGTGAAGAAAAACGATAAACACTTTGTTGTGCAATGAAGAAGACATGAGTCAACTATAGGATGGAACTAACTTCATTTCCATGTTTTTTCTTACACATAATATTTGAATATTTAGACAAAATATTTATGAATATATTTATTTTCAGTACTTTCCTTAGCAGTTAATCCATGATTACCTCCCAAATCACTTGTATGCTCAAGAGGATAGGAAGGTATTCATACAACACCCATGATATAATATTAAATCTTTGTCAAGACGGTGGAGGACATGCAGGCAATCATCCATATGCGCTGCCTTAAAGTTGCGCGGACCTTCAACATCACGGAAGCCACAATATCCGCCTTCTGCTTTAGCAACTTTCCATATGAGATCCATTTGTTTACTTACTGTCTACAGTGCTACCTTTCGAAGGTCTTTGATGGTACATATGAAGTGCTTCTTTTTTTTGTGAGGAACATGTGAAGTGCTTCTGTGCGACTTGTTTAATTTGGTGCTTGTGTACTATGGTACTACCTATATGGTGTACTATAATGTAAATTATAAAATTCTCATGGGCATTTGATGGATATGAAATATGTTGTGTGTTGGATATGAAACTTTGGTGAACATTTGTTGGGTATGAAATGTGAATTTTCTTATTACAGAGATAAAGTAATGGGCAAATTAACCTGTTATTCGGGTCATTGCATTACACATGGTTCCATACAAAGGAGCGAGGGCAATGACCAGTTGCAACACACACTACACCAGGTAAGATTGTAGGGGCAATCAACTATCATAAAAAGGTAAAAAATTTAGGTCAATTAACTGTCGTTAAAGCTTGAACTGCCAGGTAAACATTTGTAGGTCAAAGTATCTGCCAGGAATTATATAGTGAGATAGGCAATGTATCTGATGGAAAGTTTAAGGTCAGGGCAACTGCCCTGAAATAAACAAGAGGGCAAATATAATGCCGGTAACCAGGTCAGTGGGGGTCGGAAATTTTTTGGGACAAAAGCGCGCGAGCCTGGCAGGACAAACAAAACAATACTGTAGAAATTATGTGAAGCCTCCACGCGCCAAACGGCCCTAAAATTACTTTCTTTCCCCACTCTACACAACTTCTTCCCACTAAAGCTGACTCAGCCGCCACACTCATCGCCGTGAACACCGCCGCTTCCCCGTCCCCGCATCACCACCATGCCGCCGTACCCACATCCCCCACCCATGATGACTAAGACAGAGAGTGGGAGGACGGGGTCGTGGGGAGCCTCCATGCACATGGATCAGGGCCCCACCGCGCATCCTAGCCATATCCGGCTGCCACCACTTGTGCCTGTGCCTGATCCAGACACCACGGTCTAGGCTGGGTGGAGAGGAGCA
This sequence comes from Elymus sibiricus, assembly GCA_039707655.1. Lineage (NCBI taxonomy): Eukaryota > Viridiplantae > Streptophyta > Magnoliopsida > Poales > Poaceae > Elymus > Elymus sibiricus. The sequence goes on from CM077672.1 coordinate 429,729,819, forward strand.
CGGGCAGTGGCTTGGTTGTGGAGGGGGGCAAGGGAGTACGGAGTTGATGCGGGGACGGGGAAGCGGCGGTGGTGTTCACTGAAGCACGGGCTTCGCTTCGAGGGTGGATGAAAAGGGTGGCGGGCACTGTTGCATTGTGTAGCGTCCTGGCATCCTCTGCATGGTGGTAGTAATGCTCCATGCGACGTCTAGACTGGATGGAGGATGGGCGGCCGTTGTGGCTAGGAGGTGAGGTGAGCTGCTCATCCTCGGTCTGGAGAAGGACCAGAGTGACTCATGATGGAACATAGCCGCGTAGGTGCTTGCGATGGAGCAAACGAGCCAGAGGTAGCAAGGGCAGCCAGGATCCCCCCTTGGTCTCTGAGTCCTCTAATCCTTTCCTGAATTCCTGACATACTGACTAGTTAATTTTGTATGGCTAGCTGCTAAACCTGATATTGCATTATGTACATCGAGCAATAAAGTATTGTATTTCTTTCCTTCCGGAATTGCATCGATTGTTCAATGATTTTTTCCATAATTATGGCTCACAATGTCATGCAGTCTAATTTGGATAGATAGTTTGTTTTCTTGAAGCTTGTAGATGTAGGCACTGTCTATGTTCAATAGGTGCTAAATCTTACATTTCAAGTTCCAGGTATATCCTCTTACTGCTTTTTGTTGTTTTACATAGAAACATTTACAGATATGGAAATCGCAGCACTGTGCAGTTGCAGGCTTGCAGCAGGTTGGTGGGCGATTGGTCACAGCGGGATGACAACGGGCATGTTGACTGCTGTGAGTATTCCATTCATGATGACAACTACATTTGCAGGATCAACTAGAGGTATTTGTTTTCCTTGGGGAATTTTAAGAAAATCATCAAAAAAAACTAGCATTAGTTAAATTTGCTTGTCGATCTGAGATTTTGTACTATTCTTGCATCATCGGATCATAGTGTGAGAGATGGGAGAACACACCTCCACTGGTGACATATGATAATTATAGAGGTTAGTTGGGAGTATAATGGAGTGCAATTTTCTTAGTGATCTGTAGGATTGAAAAACTTATATTATATAGCAAATGGCAATGGAATAGTTTAGATTTAATAAGATACAAGGATAAATACCATTGTATATTTATGTGTACGTAAATTTTTGGTAGTATATAGAGCAATTGTCCTTGAAAAGTTGAAATAATTGAGATATCCACAGAATAAAAGCTGCAATTATATTGTTCCTACTCCATATCACGTACAGAGGACACTAGCATAAAGATTGCATCCTTAACTTCTCTCTGTTTTCTACTAGTTTTCTGTTTGGTAGGTGGGTACCATTGCATATTGCATTTTTTTATTTAATGGGCATTATTTAGGGGTAAGTGTTGGTTGGTAAACGGTTCCTCACCTATGAATTCTTTTTCTGCATTCACTATCTGTTATTCGAACTACATATAGTTTCTCTTCAACGTGATCATGCAAAAATTTAAAACTGTAAATGAGATGTTCTTTAAAAATATAAAGTAAAAGTAGCATTGTCATGTACTTTGGTTTAACCTTAGTTCCCCATTTGTTAATACATTGTCTCTTTTCACTAATGGGGAACTAAGACTTTCATGTACTGTGTATGAAAGTCGACTAATTATAATGTGATTTGCTTCTCATCATGTGACTCCGATAATTTTCCGAAATATTCACTCTATTTTAATCAAGGCGCGGCAGGTATTCTTGCTGTATAGGCGGTACGGTTTGCAGCCAAAATGCAGCACTGATTGGTGTTCTTCTTTTCCAATAACTTGCAGCAGAGGATTTGGCTAATATTTTGCAACTTATACTATGATAACTTCGATGACTAGTTGTTCTTGTTTGTAACATGTACTTGTTTGAGTTGCCATTCGTAGGGTCTCCTATAGGTGATATAGTTAAATGACCTTTTTGCTTGTAGTTTCATGCAAGGTTTTGTAAAGTTCATTTGATAATTTTGCTTGGTAAATGAAAAGGTTGATTTTATTGTTTTCTCATGGACTGAACAAAAACTTGACCTTCCTTTCAATTACATGGCCAGGGAGGGACTTTAAATAATGCTCACATATGCACTTCTTGTTCTTTATTGTTTGGACTCTACGATATTACTCAACTTCCCTAAACATGTCTAACCGGCCCAGATTTATTGCTTAACTAACTTGGAGAGTGAAACGCGAACAAAAAGGACTCTGAATATGCATACCTCAAAGCTCAACTCTACTTTTTATTGTGCCAATCTTGAGATATCTGCATGGACTTCTCGAGCAGTCTTAGTTACCTTTGCTTTTTGTCATTCCGAATTTTTCTTATGGCCTTCCTTTCAATTTCCGAAATAGTGTGCACTTTGTTTTTTTCTGCATGAATCCTCTGCAATACATTTACCTGTCAACTTACTTAATTTCATCTTCAGGTTGGCAACGTTGCTACAAGGCTGGTCTAGTCACCTTGTGAAACCATGTGCTTCACTCGTTCTGAAGACCATACACGTTTTTTTACTTTATATTTTATTGACCTAGAAAGCCTACAGAGTAAAGATGCTAAATTATGATGTTCTTTTTATATGTAATTGGTATGCTGCACATATCTTACTCGCGGAAATGATCTATTACTAGGTTTTTAATAATATACAAAAGTGAAGCACATGTGTTGAATCTTAAGTTGAGATATCGGTTTATGTCTATGTTTTAATGCAAAAATATATACCTATTTAGTTATTTTTTGTTGTTTTCGGAACACGTTCAATGGCGGATGGACTGACGGGAACTCCTCTATCTTCCTTGCATCATCAGTCTGCCGGGAAAATACTACATGCCGGGAATAGTTCTAACAGCTGGCATAGGTTCGACTATGTAGGTCAGAGGATCTGCCAGAGACTCTTGTAAGTGTTGGGAATTGTTTTTCCAGACAAGACTCTCAAGGGCAGCATGTAACTACCATCGAAAATAATTCCCGACAGTTATTCTATCTCCGCTGGCTCGTTTTCCCGGCAGATATGGTGACCCCCTAAGCTTTGTCATGGTGTAGTGACACATGATTGCGACAACGGGAACGTGTGGGATGGACTAAGCAACCCACATGTTCCACACATCGAATCGTCTTCTATGAATAACTCCATCCACATGATTGTGCGTCTCATGTCGTGTGCGATAGGGGACATGAAGGCAAACGTTCCTGCCTAAATAATGGTGTGGGATGTATGACTATCACACACGTTTACTTCCAGTAGTATCATATGCGATAGACTGTGCTATCGCACACGGTTATCCAGTGTCGTGTGACGCACCCCATCACAAGGCGACGGTAAGTGTACAAAAGGGTTTTTAACCATGTACGATGATTCGATCTGCACTAGTGTAATTTAGTGAATTTTGCTACTAGAAACAGTTAGCATTTTTTAGGTTAATTATACAGTTAACAGGCTGCCATATCTACTCCTGAGCGCATGTTTGCAAGCATCATCAACCATTGCATATTGATGCATGGTATGCTCTAGTGCGTACGCATGTGAGACTCGGCCGACCCGTTAGCATCACGTTAATACAGTGCCGTGTAGTGCCCTGCCAAGTCAGTGCACACACGTACACAAGTGCACAGAGCCACGCGTAGGCACGTGCACGAAGACCTCATGTACATTTAAGGCCAACACATCCCATCCAGTATCGTAGCTCTCATGGTGTGACGCCACCGGCGCCTCCGCCACCCTACCTAACTCCAAGCCCATCGAACGGGACGCCGCAACAGGCATACCCTCCCAATGGGATTGGGATGCCACCAGCTCGTCCACCGCCGCCGATCAGGCTGACGCTGCACACGCTGCCTCCAATCACACCAAGCTGACCCGTGACGCCGATAAAGAGGCCGGCACCGTTGTAGACAAAAGCGCTCGCAGTGAGTGCCACCGAGAGGCCCCGGAACGCCTAGTATGTTCCCGATGCCCCCCCCACCCACGAACATGTTCTTCTCATCTCCTATGCCTCTTCCTCCCATGGCAGCAGCCTAAAGTAAGGCTTCCGCTAGCTGCACCCCTAGTAGGCACGGTCCTGGTCGCGGCCACGGCATGCACTACCAGTGAGAGGCAGAGGAGGAGAGAGATGACAGTGCCAGAGAACTTCTTGGTTATGTGAGGGCTTAGATCGCCGGCCACGGCATGCACTGCCAGTGTGAGGCAGAGCAGGAGAGAGATGAGACAGTGCCAGAGCACTTCTTGGTTATGTGAGGGCTTAGATCGATCCTACTTGCTCTCCCATGTTGTTGTGCGCGTGAGACGATGCTGGCTATATAAGTCCGTCATGTCATCAAAAGTTAGTAATACCATTCACTCATACAATAGGATTGGCTATAAGGTTGGCTATTACATTAGTACTTTTTTCTACCTTCTCTCTTTCTCTTTCTTCATATTTATTATATTTGCTTGAAGTACGTACATAGCTAGGCTCTTGTATGAGAGCCCACTCTCCTTACTTTTTTATATCTCTCTTCTCCATACATAGGCAAAAGTGTGATGTAAGCGGGTTATAAGACTTCTGTTGTACTTGCTCTTAGGCTTGAAAATAACAAAAATAACTCTTTAGTAGTGGGCATTTATCGTTTGGTGAGAAACAATTTTTGAGTAGTTGTACAAAAATACTACACCTATGGAACCTACCTATGGACCAATTTCCCCACTAATCTCTACCCCTGGTTTTTAATGTGGAACCCCCTCCCACTGAATTCCCGCAATATTTGGGCACCGCATCTTATAACTTCAATCCTGTAGAATTCCTCAGTAAGTGTAGCATCTTCTGATAGTTGCACGGTGTAACAGCAGTATCAATTTTTTAAGGGATTGTCTACTTAGCATGGACTAATTTCTTTTTGGGCCACAATCGGATTTTTCCTCTGTTAGATCAAATCACAAGGGTAGGGGTAGCTGACTGGCTATTATCTTCCTTCTATGTTCATAGGGCACCCAAAAAGAGAGCTTATCAGGTCTGGAACAAATTCATTTGGCCTTGTTTTCTGTTAAATATGCCTCTTTTCGTTTATATGTGCATTAAGTAATTATTAATTTGTACGCCGAAAGAGATCAGCACGGGAAGGTCAGATTTATCGAGCGTAATTGTATCCCAGATTATTAGTCCGCCACATAGCATCTAGAAAGTAGTAGAGTATGCTTCAATTACATCTTCGATTTCGAATTCAACCTGCACTTTCTTATTATGGTAAATTCAACTTGCAAGTTTGCATCAATGCGTGCGAATATTTCTCGAATTCAACTTGCATATTTGCATTGGTGCCAAAGCATATTGGTGAGACTACGCCATGCTAATGCATATTAGAAGCGACGCGTCACAAAGAGCGTACGCGTGTGAAACCAATTCGGAACAGTTAACACACCAAGTTGCAAACATTAAGAAAAACACCTAGTATGAGGACAAAGTATAGATGTAAGGCCGCCGGCGCCTTCGCCACTGATGGCAGTCTCGCAGCCTGTGAAGCCGCCGAAAGAAATACCGCCACCACCATATATAGACGCCACCCTCTTTGAAGTCATTCCCCAAACCTCTTTGGCCGCCGCTAATCAGGACCATGAGGCTAGTGAAGATGTAACCGCCGTTGTTGCCAAAGACCCCGCCATAGCCGGCACTGATGGTTGGTCAGCCCGTGCAGTTCCCCATGCCTCTCATGCCCATAAAACTAACAGGTTTTTCTCATCCGTAGCCGCAGGCATGATCTTAGCCACCGTCACGACATGCAGCCAGCACAAGCTAGAGCAGCAGGAGGGAGGTGACAATGCAAAAGCACTTCTTGAACATGGCTCTAGATTTTAGTACGTGCTCTCTCTCTCTCTTGCGCATGCTTATTGTGCGCGTGAGAAGGTGCTACTGCTGCACTTGTGGTATAGTGGAGTTTACAATTTAAATAAGCACGAAAAACGGAAAAAGTACGTATGACAGATTGGTCGGGGCAGGTAGGGAGGGTGTAAATGAGAGTGCGAGTGATGTAGTGATTTTTTTGAGGATGCATACTTACCAGCTCCGATACGACGGTACCTACCGGCATCCCTCCAGTAGATAAGTCATGTATTCTCCATTCATTCATTTCGTACCTCTTTAAAATATCTTGTTCAATTTCACTGTTTATCTTTTACAAAAAAGGGCAAGAGCTTCAATTTCACTGTTCTGTGTCGCTATAGCATATCTGGAAGGGCCACATTATGTTTTAGCTAATTTGCTCGCTACAGCGCTATTCGCGCTATGGTGCGCTATTTCGACGCTAAAGGAAATAACGTTCTAGCGTGTCCACCCAGCAACCCATTAGGTATTGTTGCATGGGCCCAACTCACTCTCACACACTCTCCCAGATGCAACTCATTCAACTTCCACACAACAACACATACAACCTAACCTAGCCAACTCGTCACCAGTTTCCCACTAGCTCGTGACCGAAGGCGGCGGCGACGGCGTCACCTCCTGACCGGCGGTGACGGCGTCGTCTCTTGACCGGCGTGGCGGCGGCGTTCGTGACTCGTGAGCGAGGATGACAGTCAAAACCACCCAAAAACTCTCTCTCTCTCTCTCTCTCTCTCTCTCTCTCTCTCTCTCTCTCTCCTCTCTCTCTCTCTCTCTCTCTCTCTCTCTCTCTCTCTCCTTCTCTCTTCTCCTCTCTCTCTCTCTCTCTCTCCTCTCTCTCTCTCTCTCTCTCTCTCTCTCTCTCTCTCTCTCTCTCTCTCTCTCTCTCTCTCTCTCTCTCTCTCTCTCTCTCTCTCTCTCTCTCTCTCTCTCTCTCTCTCTCTCTCTCTCTCTCTCTCTCTCTCTCTCTCTCTCTCTCTCTCTCTCTCTCTCTCTCTCTCTCTCTCTCTCTCTCTCTCTCTCTCTCTCTCTCTCTCTCTCTCTCTCTCTCTCTCTCTCTCTCTCTCTCTCTCTCTCTCTCTCTCGGAACGGCACCACCACCGGGCCTTCTACTCCCCATTTCTTTTGAAGTAACGTGGCTTCCTCTCTTGGCAAGTTTTAGCATGGTCCCTCTTACCTCCCCTTTTCACATGAGAGGTAAGAGTACATAATAGATCTGAGTCATTGATTTGATTAACTGGTGGTCTGATTAACTCTTACCTTCTTACCTCTCATGTGAAAACGGGGGTAAGAGGGAGCATGTTGGACAAGGGGGGGCTTGTTGGCACAGCCATACCAAATTTCCATGTGAGTTTATGCATGCACGCAAGTAAACTTGGCTTGTCAATCACTAAGGGTGCGATCCAGTCCCTCGCTCTCCTTTTCTATTGTCGGGAAAGAAGAATAAATCCTGCTTGATGCGGATCATCCACTCGAATGCTAGAGGTATGCGTCGATGTGGCAATCTCTGGTACATACCGAGCTATGTACCATGTGGTGCGATTACCATAAATGCTTTCATTGTAACAACGTTATGCGTCGATGTGGCAATCAATAGTTCACATAAGAAGTATGATCGAGATATATGAGGTTGGAAGAGTTTCTTAGCGTTTCCGTTAGAATATACTCCGATTAACCAAGCCCACTTTTTTTGTGGGGAATTAAACTAAGCACAAGAAACTCTTCTAAGTTGCTTGAACAAAAAACTCTTCTAACTTGATCGTAGCTAGTCTTTTGTAGTGATGAGCAAAAACTGCGTAGGTTTGGAAGGCAAAGAGAATTAGTCATTAATTAATTAGTTGGTGAGAAATAATTTTTCAGCGTCCTTGAGTGCATATACTTGCATGATGTACCAGTAGTATCGTTTTTTATGGATTGTCCATTTAGCAACGGACTAATTTATTTTGGGCGACAGTCAGATTTTTCCTCCACTAAATCAAATCACAAGCGTGTACCTGGCTCTCTATTATTTGGCCCTTGTCACCCCAACATATTTGTCATGCATGCATGCCCACCATCATGCCATTTGCCGTGTCATTATATTATATTAGGTCAAATCAAGTCAATGTTGCGTACATACGAAGTGCCACCGGCACCGAAAGGAACGTCGCTCCAACACCTCTCCAGACGCCACGGATTTTGTTCAAGAGCCAGATGAATACGCCGGCACAATTGCTGACGAAACCCCCGTCGTAGACGCCACCGATGGCCGGGAGGCCTCGACGGTCCCGCGTGCCTCCCATGCCCACGAAAAGGTTGTTCTTCGTCCTTCGTGCCTGTTGCGGTTTGCACTGTTTTCAGCAGCGGGTTGGGTCGGCAGCGCGAGGCAGAGTAGGAGGATGGAGGTGATAGTGCCGAAGCACCACCTGGCCATGGCTCTAAATTTCACTCGATCTCTCATGTGTTGTGAGCGTGAGATGCTGCTACTGCTACGCTTATGGTGTGGAGTTTGCGGTTCAAATAGGCGCAGAGAAGTAGCACGAGTGTTGAAGTGAATGTTTTTTAGGTATGAGGATGAGTAAATTTTGTAGGAGAGGAGGTAGACGAAATATGTTGCTCGTGTTTGTGCCTCTTCTTTGCTCCTAGCAACTGAAGACCGGGCTTCCTAATTCTGGACTTGAGCAACAAAAAGCTCACCTTTGAGAAAGGCCCAATGTCCTCAGCCGTTTTTGGTGTCAGTTTGTATTGTCAGGTGAAAGACCAAACGTACGCAGTTTTCATAGAAGGGATTTTTCTACAAAACGCAGACAGAAGAGGCATCATCAACCTTCCTTTTTTGTGCCAATTAGATTTTAAATGCGTTGATATGACAATTCTACATGTCTCATGTTGGTTGCTGTTGCGACCAAGGAAGTGGCAGTACAAAATCGGAAGGAGAATAAATTGATCCTTGTAGTAAGTGTGTTCTAGTACCTTTTTCCGAATTCGACTTCAAATTCAAAGTAACAAAAAGAGACGACAATTTGCTTTCCATTAGCGTCTATGTACGTTAGGGCATCTCCAACGCCGACCCGCAAACCGGACACCGCATCCGCGGACACTGACGCGGGAGCCGGCCATCCAAAGCTATCCGCATACATTTCAAACCGGCTTTGAACAAACCGGACGTTTTACATGCAAACCGAATGATTTTATATAAACCTGATGAAAACAATTACATTTTAGACATATTTTAACTAAATTATTGTTGACTAGGCTAGTCTTTTCTAACCTAGTCTATCGCCGGCCGCGGCTGAGCCCCATTCCCACGACATGTCTTCCATGAAGCACGGATCATAGTTGGTTTTAGGGGCGGTGGAAGACGGTCACCGTAGCCACCGCGCCCCGCGAAGCGGGCAAGTCACCGACTGTGTAACCCGGCGAAGCGGTGGCGGTGGCCTTCACGGGACCCAAGCCGCCGTACCACCAGCGACGGCGGCCTCTCATGGTCTACTATTCCTCGCTGGCCATAGCCGCCTCGTCGATGTCTGCGAAGGTGGCTTCTTTCTCCGTCTGCAGGGCGCGGTACCGTCAACGTTCGCAACAGGTGGCACGGTCAATGACCGAGTGTTTTATTAGCGGATGCATGCGTACCCAGTACCCACACATATCGGTGCATGGTAATGATCGAGTGCGTATGCGTTTCAAACTCGGCCGACTCATAGCGGCCATCACGTTACTACAGTGCACTAAAGAGTAAAGACCTCATGCGTATCTCACCACCAGGCAAGTCACGTACATACGCAAGTGCGATGCACAGAACCATAGATACGTACGTTCACAAAGACAGTAAGACCTGTATCTGACCCAACACGTCCCAGCCAGTACCGCAGTTCATGGCGTGACGCCGACCCCGGCAGAACGGGACACCGCGACCGGCAAACCCTCCCAACAGGATACCACCGCCTCCCCCAGTGCTGGTGATCGGGCCGGCGATCCCCACACTGCCACTGACGGTCCCGAGCTAGGCCGTGACGCCAGTGAAGATGCCCGCGCTTTAGTCAGGCCAGCAAGGTTCTCCATGCCTCCCACACCCAAGAAGTGGTTCTTCTTTGTCGCCGGGCCTCCGCCACTGAGGCGTGGTTCTCTGTGCGACGGCGGCCCGAAGCAAGGCCCCAGCCGCCGCACCACCAGCTGCTGTAGGCACGCTCCTAGAGACCGTAACGGCGTGCGCTTCGAGCGCGAGGCAGAGCAGGAGGAGGGACGTGACCGTGCCAGAGCATTTCCTCCTGGAGATGGCTCTACTCACTCTCACTGGCGGAGCGTCGGCAGGACAAAAGGGGGTCCTGGCCCCCCCTTACAAGAGAAATTTTGCAAGGATAACCTCCTTCAAAGCCTAAACTCTCTGCTAATCTCCCGGCCTCTCTAATCTCCCTAGCTTATTGGACCCCTCTTGGATTTGATTCACGCTCCGCCACTGCTCACTCTCTCGCGTGCTCAGCGCGTGAGATGCAGCTTGTCTATGTGGGGCTCTAGATTCTACTCACTCTCTCATGTGTTGGTGCGTGTGAGATGCAGCTGCCGACGCACTTGTCGTTTTATATAGGCGAAGGAGGAGTACGTGTGGCAAGGGCAGATGGGAGGCTGTAAATGAGGCGAGTGCGTTCCCGCAAAAAAAAAAAAAAAAGATGGTCTGTGCAGTGAAATGGTATTGTCTACGCTTTTAACTATTGTCAGTTGCCGGAAAGTTAAGTTTTTTTTTGAACTGCTGGAAAGTTAAGTTAGTCTCAGCCGATTTCTTTTCCACTAACCGTTTGTTGTCTGTCCAATACTTTTAGCCTGGAACGGGTCTATGTACAAAGGCTCGGCTGACACTTTCGGCCTGGTGCAGCCCACCTAGATGGCTGATCGAACAAAATTAGGCAGATGGGTAACGTGTGTGTGTGCGCGCGCGGAGGAGACGGCACAATTGGCATGAGATGCAATCGATCATTTTGTATGTGTTAAGAGCCGATTAATTTACCACGTGACACATGTGGTAAGCAATCCAAACAATTCCAAAAAAAAAAGAGCCGACTAATTTTCAACGTTCAGTTTTATAAAATCTGTGTGCAGAATCATATTTTTGTCTGGATATTATACTGCTATATATGATTGTACTTGTATATAAGGAGAACTGCAAGTTCTATGAAATATGTGTGCAAGTTTTTTCATCCTTTGTTTTTAAATTATCTTTCTTCCTTTTCTTTCTATTTTAGGATAATAAAAATATCCTTAGTTCAGTTTATCTTAGAATTTTTATTTTTACATTTATATTTATGTTTTTTTACTCAATGTCTTTGTTTAATGGTAAGGAAAAAGTGTTTGAAAAATTAATTATTTATTTTATTTTTTATTCTAATGTTTATCGCTCCTATTTTGTTGTTTGTTGCTTACTCGACTTTTTGGCCATTAGATTTGCTTTTCTATATTTTTGCAATCGACGGCCTTTTTGATGCTGCAATCGCATCAAACTACTTAATTTAATTTTCTGTGCGAAATTAAAGTACATGAAAATTTTAATTTACCTACATAATTATTTTTTATTAATGAAGTTGTTCTAGTTTACACCTGTGTTACAAAAAGGAATTAACTGGCTCTAAGTTTTCATTCTTTATTTTATTTCTTCTTTTAGGGTAATGCCATTGCCATTATTTCATTCTATCTTAGAATAAGATATAATTTGTATTTTGGTTCATGTTTTAATATAAGTCTTTATTCACTAATAAGAAAAAGTGCCTGGCACAAAAAAAGCGTTTATTTTCTCTCGCATGTGCTAATGGTTCTAGTACTTTATTTTTGCTCAGTCAATATTGTTGTCACTAGATTTTTTTTCTATACTAGATAATTGCGCGTGCATTGCAATGGGGCATAAATATTCTAGTACATTAGCCCATAATATAATTGCCCATATTAGTGTGATAGTGTAAATAAATGTTTATCAAATTTTGCCCATGATTTATCTACCTAAATTAATTTTAGGATTTTATTTGGTAAGAAATAATTGGCTTGCGAAAGAAACATAATTTTGTTTTGTAAGTCAATAAAAGATGGGTCACATACGATGGTTTTCAAGGAAAGTCGGTGAGAAGAAAACATAGATAGGAGGGGGGAAAATCAAGCAGAGAAATGGAGGGGAATGTATGTAAGGCTGGATGAAGCACTGTGCGTGGCAAAAAAAAATTTGGAACACTATTCTTTTTTAAGTAATAGAGAATTTGTGCATGCAACAGTGGTTTGATGTTGTGATTGTGATACTCTTCTTAATTTTACACCAAGGACTTCAATAGAATTTTATAATTTATTCTTGTAGTTGATCTACTTTAATCAAAATTATTGTTAGTTACACTAGTTTATATAATGTTCTTGTATACTGTATAATAGTGCAAGTTCAATAATATCCGTGTGCAAATCTTAATTTTTTTTCCTCTACACTTTCTTTCTTGTTTTAAGATAAGAAGAATGCCCTTAATTCATTATATATTAGTATAACATTGGTTTTTGTTGTTATTTAGTTATTGTTCTTGCTTTTGTTTTAGTATATATCTTTGTTTAATCAGAAAAAAAATGACACACAGGAAAATCATTTATTTTCTCGCTTGTGCTAATGTTTCTTGCTTCTTTTTATTGTTGTTGCTTCGTTGTTTTTTGGACATTGATTTTTTTCTCCTATATTTATGCATGTAGAAGGGGTTTGATGCTGCAAGTGTGACGCTACTTCATTTTGCGTCCAAATTTTGAAATAAACTTTCTTTTTCGTAACTCGTTTACTTAAATTATAATAATTATTATTAAGGCTGCACTAGTTTACATTTGTTCTTGCGCAATACATTGTGTGTTGATTTGGATTGATTCTGAAGTATAGTGTGTCCCTTTTTTATGTTCCCTTCCATGTCCTCTTTAGTTTCTCATGTAACAAAACACATTTGGACGGGGACTGCAGTATTGTTTCTTATTTGTGATGGTGGTACAAAAGACAGTTGGGTTGGTGAAGGAAGTGGTTGATGAATACATCAATTATCTACTATATCTAAATAGCTAGCCCCCACTACTAGGAATTCTCTACCTTCTCCTTGAGCCACATCACCCAAATTAATTTAGCCGTTGAATATACCACATCAATCTATAATAGCCATCAGATCTGTAGATTGAGAGCAGCTGCACCAAGGGCATCCAGTAAGCAAATATGCATGGAGTAACTGCCGCGTAAAGTCTGCTGTAGTTCGGAAATAAAATGACGCATGCATGTAGCTGACACTACGGTGCTCCATGAAAGAAAATTGAGGTATGCATGTGTGTTTTGTACTTTTGTTTAGTTTTGCTCCATTTTAGACTTATACAGAGAGACACACATTTATTTATTTTTCAAATATTGGTAAACAAATTATCTTGCTACATGAGAAACTATAAACACACTAGGTATGTTGATTAGTTCTGTGCAGTTTTTATTTTATACAAGTTCACGCAGTAACGCGCGGGGCACATTCCGCTAGTTACTTTAGTTGGTGGTACAAAAGACAGTTGGGTTAGTGAAGGAAGTGGTCGATGAACAGGGCAGAGCATTCCCGCAAAAAAAAAAAATGAACAGGGCAGCACCAACAGGCTACAGGCCGTGCATGCACAAATGTATGTTGGAGTGGTTCAGAGGGCAGGGAGAGAAGCTTCTCCTCCCGATGGTATGGACTGTTTTTTTTTTTTTAGGTTTTTTAACATGCTCCCTCTTAGCTCCTCTTTTCACATGAGAGGTAAGAGTATAAAATAGATCTGAGCCGTTGATTGCATTAAGTAGTGAGTTTGATTAGCTCTTACCTTCTTGTCTCCCATGTGAAAAGAGGGGGTAAGAGGGAGCATGTTAAAATTCCTCTTTTTTTTTTTTTTTTTTGCGGGAAAGCGTGGGCTGTTTTAAAAGTGAGTGAACGTGAAAGGAAAATTGGGCAACTCCTATATAGTGTGTCCCTTTGTTCTAGTAATAACTAGACGATTCCCCGCGCGTTGCTGCGGAAACTTGTATAAAACAAAAAAATGCGTGAACTAATCAACCTAGCTAGTGTCTTTACAGTCCATCTTGTAGCAAGATAATTTGGTTTCCACTCTAAGCAAAATCTGCACGTACTCAGTTTTCTCCATGGTGCCCGGAGTGTGAGCTGGATGCATGCGTAGGTTTTCTCTCTGGACTAAAACACACTCTAAGCATGAGTTACTGCATACATGCATCAAATACTGCATGTGCCTAGGGGAGCTGGTCTCAACATGTAGATTGGATGGCTATTGCAGACTGATCTAGTGTCTCCAACGACTAAATTAATTTTGATGATGTGGCTCAAGAAGAAGGCAGAGAATTCCTGGTAGTGATGGCTAGCTATTTACATATAGTAGATCAGGAGGAGTAAATTCCCTGTGAGTGCTTCAACTTTCAAGTTTATGTTTTTTTTCTTTTTTTCAAAAAGGAGGATTACCCCCAATCTCAGAATCAAGCAATGCACACAGCTAATTTATTTAAGTACGAATCTCATGCAACAACCGGCAAAAATGGGACACGATGCCTAAACACTTATCCTATTATTAGACCGCCATCCAAACCGGTTGTATGTAGCCCGTGCTCGTCTCCCAGCGGTTGCACGCAAAGGCCATAAGCTGCATGACTTTCGCACAACTGAGTAATGACCACGCACGGATCCATGCAGACGACCAGAAGATAACCTGTAGTGGCTTCGCAATCACGGAGCTTGGATGCCCACATGGCATGCTCTATCTGCAAGTCGTCCGCATCCGGCTACGCCTGAATCCGCCGACTCACACGCATGTTGACAGAACTCGGGTCCGGAATCCCACCGAAGGCCACCACGTCCACCTTGGGGACCTATCCAGTCGAGGTCCGTCCACCCGACAGAAGTCCGACAGGAGCCACAAGTGTCCCCAAAGCATATCTCGTCGGACGAGGGTCCCGGCCAGACGTCACCCCAGACACAGGCCTAGTACGCACTTTTTAGCAAATGAAAACTGGGCTTCTAAAATTTGAATTTAGCAGCTCGAAGTCCAGCTTTGAGAAAGGCCCAATGCCCAACTATTTTAGTGCAAGTTTCTCTGGTTAGGTGCAAGATCAAACATGTGGTGTTTTTCGAGAGAGATTTTCCCTATAGCTGTCCAAAGGCACTATTCTTCCTTTTTGCTGCATATTATACACAGGCTGCCCATTGAGGAGCTGATATGCACACAAGGAGACAAGTCGAGGCAAGTTGAGCATGCCTTTTTCTACTGAACTAATGTACTTGCAAGATAAGCCTATTAGGTACCATGGAATTGTCTCAGTGCCAAAAAAAAGAAATAGTACCATGGAACTGTGTCTCGGCAATGAAAAGAGTACCACTGAATTGTGGGTAATGTAGATTGTTTGACCAAGTGATAGAGTTTGGAGTGAACATCAGAGGAACCCAATTTACAAATTAGGCAATTCAGTTTGGAGTGCTCATGCATCGCAATAGAGTTGCTGAGAAATTAATCAAAGAAATACATGAAGGGATCTGAATTATACATACCCCTTTCATTCTCAGCTGCTTCATCGAGGACTAACGTAAGCATTTTGACATAGTGCTTTCAATTTAATATACCAAATTACCTGTGAAAAATTAGTAAATCTTGAACAATGTTGATGAGTGTGTGCATCACATGCCTTTTAATTTGCACATCCAAGGAGAACGACACAAGGAGCTCATATTAATCAAGCATGATTGCACCTGGATAAGTAATTGAGAACTGAACCGAATGGTCGGCAAAGATCTTCGATTTCTCTGCCGAAGTAGCATACTCTCGTTTTCATTTTAAGGAAAATATTTTGATTTTTTAGTACCAACCAAAAATCCATTTTGAAATTAAGAGTCAATACATACTGATCAAATGGTTGTATGGTAGACAATAAAACAGCTAACTAGTCGAGTGTGCTCCGTTACTTCGTTATTCTCGAATTCAACACTAAATTCAAGATTGTTACAAAGAACTACAAAACAAATCTGTTATCTGTTTACATTTGTCTACGTTCTTCTTTTGATTTACGCAGTGTTACAATTTTGCTTCACTTCAGTATTTTGCCCATCGGTAGCAGGTGCGTAGCCTGGCCATACACATTGGTGAGACTGTGCCATGCCGATGCATATTTGCATCGATGTACAGACGTGCGATGTGCAATGCACCACATGTGCTTATACAGCACGTACGGTGATGACCCAACTCCCAAGTCGACTAAACACGTACTTGATCAGTTGATCTGACCGCGCCAGCGATTCACGGCCGAATGAAGTCACACAGCCTGTGATGAAGCTGCCGGAAGAAACGCCGCCAGCGCCACCAAGACCTCCCACTTGGAAGCCGCTCCCCATGCCTCTCGCAAATGTTGTCGCCATTGTTGCTGAATTGTTGGAGCAGACCGGCGACGAACGCCAAGGCAGCCCTCCGGCGACGAACGCCCGCTCTCCTGTGCCTCACACTGAACGGAAGAGACGAACTTGATACGAACTCGAGACACGAGTATTTACGGTGACATATGCCCTTACGGCGACATACGCCCCGGCGACGAACACCGGACAGAAGAGACGAAGATGAAACAAGACAAGATTGATTTGCTGGCGCCGGACGCCGCGGCGCCAAACGCATGTATCTTGGCCAGTATTCCCCTTCCTCTTAACTCAAATAAACATGGATAGAACCCTTTAAGTAGTGTACTCACGCACGCACTAACCAGCCACCTGGTCCGGCCACTAACCCCATAAACGCACGCCCAGCAACCACCTCCTGAAATATCTCCATGACCCAGCTAACAACTATTGCATGCACACGCACACGCGGCGAGCAACAAGCTCAGCATGCAGCCACCAGAAGATCCGAATCATTGAGTATTGTGATTAGATTGGAAAAATATGATATACTAGGAATATTCTGGCTTGTCTTATACTTCAAGAAGATCATGTACTCCTATATATATATGCCCACGAGACTCAAGCAATATCCATCGATTCCACCAATCTCTCTCAATCCCTTCTAACATGGTATCAGCCTAACCGATCCAAACCCTAACCGCCGCCCGTCGCTTCCGCACCGCGCCGCCCCCGGGGCGGTTGATCTCCATGACCGCCGTCGGGGGCCACGCCGCCCGTACCCAGGGTTCGTCCGCCGGTCGTGTTGACCGGCTACCCTAGAGAGTCTTTTTCCGCGAACGCTTGATCCGTGTTTTCTCTCTCGCCGGTCGTCTTGATCGGCGTTTCGTTTTTGTTTTCCGATCTAAGATCGGTTTGCGTCGCCCGCCACCGCCGTCGACCCTGCGCCCCTCTACTCCGACACCGGTGTGACCACCTGGCCTGCTCTCCGACCCGGCGGCCTCGCGGCGCGTCCCCGCCCATCGCTTTGCGCCAGCCGTCGTCACCCTGCTCCGAACAGAATTCTTGCATCACCACTCCGCCTCTGCCGCATATGTACGGCCGCCTCCACACGGCGTTGCGTTTGCCGCTCAGGGCTGGCTGCTCGGGCGCCGCTGCTGCGCTGGCCGCCCGGGCGCCGGCACTGACGCGCTCGTCCGCATGTTGTCCCACGCCGGCTTCAGCTCGGACTCCGCCACCACCCCGCCTCCACCGAGCGACGACCTCGACCTCGTGCGCGATCGGATTGATCACCGGCCCGCGCCGCGATCCACCCCGTCCGCGCCGTGCGACCGATCGGGCCCGTCGGTTGCACGCGCCTCTGTAGGTCCAGTGAAGATTGTCCCAGAGTATAGCGCGCCCCTCCACCGATTGAGCAACGGGCTGCCCTTGCGTCGCCCCATCGGGCCGCAGTGCCGCCGCGCCGTTGTTCTCCTCGCAGCTGCACCGACCCACGCGCCGCCGTTGCGTCGCCCCTTCGGGCCGTAGCGCTGCGACACGCGGCCCACGCCGCCGCCCCGAGGCCGTCCCTGCGACAGCACCGACCTGTGCACTGCCGATGCGCCGCCCCTTCGGGCTGTAGCGCCGCGGCACGCGGTCCACGCTGACGCCCCGAGGTCTTCCCGCCGCCGCCCCAACCCGCATGCTGCGTCTGCGTCGCCCCTTCGGGCCGTAGCGCCGCGGCACGCGGTCCACTCCGCCGTCCCCGTGCGTCGACTTCCACATGGTATGCGCCGCGCCACCTCCCTTGGCGCGGGAACGCCACCGTCCGTGCCGGTCTTCGTCACGCTGTTGGGTTCTCGTCGCCTACTTCGAGCACCGCTGCCGTGCTCCTAACCTAGCCACCACCGCCGCCTCCTCAGGCCGCTGTCGCCGCTCTTCCTCGGCGCCATTGCTACTCGCTCAACCGAGCAGCGCCGCCCGTCCACCCCCTTCGTCTTCGTCTAGCACCAGCTCATCGCCAGTGTCGCCGCCGTCTTCCCCGACCACTTCATCTACTCCGACCACCGCGGGCGACATCGGCCCCACGCCGAATGGTGCCGCAACCGTCGTCGAGTCCTTCTCTGCTAGCCCCCCTCGACATGGCGTACAACTCGTGCAGGTCCCCGTCTACACATGCCCGGTGCTGGCAACACCCATGCGTGCCTTCGTCCACGACGTGTCCCCGGGCCTGGCAAGCCTGGAGTGGCGCATCGTCAACATTGACTTCGTCCGTCTACGCATGCCCGGTGCTGGCAACACCGACGTGTGCCTTCATCCACGGCGTGTCCCCGGGCATGGCAAACCCGGCGCGACGCCTCGTCAGCACCGTCTTGTTTTCGGCGCACCACTACTTCTACACCACTACGCCCCTGACTAACTCGGCGCTTCCTTGCACCCACCGCTTGTAACACCTCGATAATCATGCTACAATAATTCCAACCTAATGATGCCAAGTCACCATGTTTGCTAAGCCAAATTGCCACTCAATAAAAATAAAAGTCAAATCCAAAATTCAAATTGCAAGTCAAATTATTATTTCTTCAAACAGTAAAACAAAATTGTTCATAATATTGCAAATATTCCTTAAGTAATTATGTTAAGGAAAACAACATCACCTAAATTACCAATATGCACCTAGAAATTATAACAGTGGATCAGCAACACTTATATTACCCATTTCAAAATAGACAAGTATTTCAACATTTCAAAATGACTTGAAACTTTGTGTGCAATTCCATTATATGACCTAATATTTATGTGCCAAATTTCATGTTCACCAAAAATCATTTGGTACTAAAATAAAATAGAAAACAGAGGAAGAAAAATAAAACAGAAAAGAATAAAAGGAAAAGGGCCTAAGCTACTGGGCATGTGAGCTCTAGTGCCTACAGTGCGCCTGGCCCAGCACACCACCCCCAGCCTTCTCCTACCTCCGCTACAATGGAGGCAGAGGGCGTGGAGGCCATCTGCCATGGCCGCTGGCCGCGCGTCGGCATCCGAGCCGCCTTGCCCGCCTACAAGTTGCGCCGCACCCCCCTGCAAACCCTAGCACGCCCTCGCTCGATCCCCTCCTTTCCCCCCATTCGCCCCTCTCCTGTTTGGCTCAAAATCGAGATTGGGCTCGATGCGGTGACCGCGCTCGTCGTCGTCATTACCGAGGCCACCGTCGTCGATTTCGCGCGGGAGGACGTCCAGGAGCTCCCCCACGCTCGAGTTCATCTGTTCCGGGCGCCGCATCAAGCCGGGGTGCCGTGTAGCCGGCGCCATCGCCGCCTTCTTCCACCTTCGGCCGCCGTCATCCTCCGCTTCGATTCACCTCCCCTACAGCTACTAAGCCTCCAACGGGCCACCGTGCGCCTTCCCGGTGAGCATCTCGTCTGGTTCCCTCTCCTCCCGGCCTCGATCCGTCGCCGTTTGCCTGCGCCCGCACTTCGGCCGCCATGGCCGGAGCCCGCGCTCGCCCTGCCTCGCCTCGCCGCGCCCCGCGCCCGCCCGTTGCTGCCGTGCTGCTGCCGCTGCTCTACGCTGCTGCTGCTGCTCCTAGATGCTGCTACTGCTGTTTGCTGCTACTCGTGCTAACCGCTGCCACCCGCGCCATGATAACCCACAAGTATAGGAGATCGCAACAGTTTTCAAGGGTAGAGTATTCAACCTAAATTTATTGATTCGACACAAGGGGAGCCAAAGAATATTTGCAAGTATTAGCAGTTGAGTTGTCAATTCAACCACACCTGGAGACTAAATATCTGTAGCAAAGTGATCAGTAGCACATTAGTATGGTAGTTTGATAGCAGTAGCAATAATAGTAACTGTAGCAGCAATAGTAGTAGGAATTGTGACAGTAGTAGCAACAGTAGTAACTTAGCAAAGAACAATATGTGAAAAACTCGTAGGCATTGGATCGGTGATTATGTTGGATAACATTCATCATGTAACAGTCATAACCTAGGGTGACACCGAACTAGCTCCAATTCATCAATGTAATGTAGGCATGTATTCCGTATATAGTCATACGTGCTTGCGATAAGAACTTGCATGACATCTTTTGTCCTACCCTCCCGTGGCAGCGGGGTCCATAAGGAAACTAAGGGATATTAAGGCTTCCTTTTAATAGAGAACTGGAACAAAGCATTAACACATAGTGAATACATGAACTCCTCAAACTACGGTAATCACCGGAAAGAATCCCAATTATTGTCACCTTGGGGTATGTGGATCATAACACATAGCAGGTGCGTATAACTTGCAAGATCGGATCAAGAACACAAATATATTCATAAAAACATAAAGGGCTCAGATCTAAAATCATGGCACTCGGGCCCTAGTGACAAGTATTAAGCATAGCAAAGTCAAAGCAACACCAATCTCAGAACATAGTGGATACTAGGGATCAAGCCCTAACAAAACTAACTCGATTACAGGATAAATCTCATCCGACCCATCACCATCCAGCAAGCCTACGAAGGAATTACTCACTCCCGGCGGTGAGCATCATGAAATTGGTGATGGAGAATGGTTAATGATGATGATGACGGAAGATCCCCCTCTCCGGAGCCCCGAACGGACTCCAGACCTGGCCTCCCGATGAAGAACAGGAGGTGGCGGCGGCTCCGTATCGTAGAACGTGATGAAACTTCTTCTCCTATTTTTTCTCTGGAATTGTGAATTTATAAGCCTGAGATTAGGGTCAGCGGAGCCACGTGGGCCCCACAAGCCACCAGGGTGCGCCAAGGGGGGGTGGCGCGCCCTGGTGCCTCGTGGGCAGCAGGTGGCCCCCCTCCAGTGGATCTTGGCTCCAGTATTTTTTTATTTAATCCATAAAAAATCTCCAAAAAGTTTCGTCCAATTCCAAGAACTTTTATTTCTGCACAAAAAACAACACCATGGTAGTTCTGCTGAAAACAACGTCAGTCCGGGTTAGTCTCATTCAAATCATGATAATTAGAGTCCAAAACAAGAGCAAAAGTGTTTGGAAAAGTAGATACGACGGAGACGTATCAACTCCCCCAAGCTTAAGTCATTGCTTGTCATCAAGCAATTCAGTTGATAAAATGAAAGTGATAAAGAAATTTTTTTACGAACTCTTTTGTTCTTGTATCTATATATATGCTTAAATAATACTCAGGGTTTCAGCAAAGATTATAACTAACCATGCAAATGATAACACTTAGAAATTATATTCACTCATATCAATGGCATAATCAACTAGCGAGCAATAATAAGATATCTCAAATGCCAACACTTTGTCAAAACAATCATGATATAATATGACAACATGATATCTCGCTAGCCCTTTCTGAGACCGCAAAACATAAATGCAGAGCACCTCCAAAGTTCAAGCAGCGACTAAACATTGTAATTCATGGTAGAAGAGTTCCAGTCATGATGCACACAACATTAACTATACACAATGCATGAGAATGACAATAGTGCTCTCAGGACTGGTGCTTATTTGAGATGGTGATGACTCAACAATAAAAGTAAAATAACATAAAAGTAAATAGATGGGCCCTTTGCAGAGGGAAGCAGGGATTTGCATATGTGCCAGAGCTCAAAGCTTAAATCAGAGATAAATATAATTTTGGGAGGTATGCCTTTCCTGTCAACGTCACGACCGAGAGTTTTCAATATCTTCCATGCTAAACACATTAGCGGCGGTTCCCAAGCGGTAAAGTAAAGTTTACTCCCCCTCCACCAACAAACACAAGCCATGGCTAGCCGAATTCTCGGGTGCCCTTAATACCAACAACTTTCCGGGGGAGTTTGTTTTATTATTTTGCAATTTTAATCATGGGACTGGGCATCCCGATTACCAGCCCCTCTCGTGCAAGGACAAGTGAATAAACACTCATCATGAGAATAACCCGCTTAGCATGGAAGATACTGACCGCCCCCTTTCGCTCCATGAGTGGTGCGGGCACACAAAACAAATGTTCATTTGAATATTTAGAGGTGGCACACGCAAATTTACTTAGAACGGCAGGGTAATACCGCATATAGGTAGATATAGTGGACTCATCTGGAATAACTTTGGTTTAAGGGTTTTGATGCACAAGCAGTATTCCCGCTTAGTACAGGCGAAGGCTAGCAAATAGGTTGAGAAGCGACCAGCTAGAGAGCGAAAACGGTCATCATCATGCATTATGAATAATCAACATTGAATACTAGCATGAGTAGGATATAAGCACCATAAACATAAATATCGTGGAGGCTATGTTGGTTTTGAATCAACTACATGCGTGAACATGTGCCAAGTCAAGCCACTCGAAACATTCAGAGGAGGATACCATATCATCATACTACATCATTGTCACGCCCAATATGCGATTCTATCCTCGAGGGACTCGAAGGCCCCACCAGGGATAGAAGCGCATATCGTAGACGCTTGCAAGGTGGATATCATTACATCGTACCATGTACATAATAGAGGGGGATACATACAAATACATATAGTCATCACAGGAAAACATCAATACATAGCAAACACCATACAGAAGAGCAGAATCCGACTACGGATGAAACACGAACGACATCCACCCTGCTAGCCCAGGCTGCCGACCCGGAACCTATCCCAAGATCGACGAAGAAGAAGAACTCCAAAAGCAAACGTGCATCGCTCTCACGTCAGATCATCGCACTACCTGTACCTGCATCTATTGTTGTAGTAATCTGTGAGCCACGAGGACTCAGCAATCCCATAACCATGAGTAACAAGACTATCAAAGCTTAAATGGGTATGGAAGAGTAAAGTGGTGAGGTTGCGGCAAGCACTAAGCATTGTATGGTGGCTAACTTACGAGTACCAGAATAAGAAGAGTAAACTATGCATAACGGTCGCAAACTAATAATGATCAAGAAGTGATCCTAAACACCTACCTATAAGTCAAACATAACCCCACTGTGTTCTCTTCCCGAACTCCCTCGAAAAGAGACGATCACGGTTACGCACGCGGTTGGTGTATTTTTATTAGAATTAGTGTCAAGTTCTCTACAACCGGAGGTTATAAATATCCAAGTCGCCACATAACCGCGGGCACGGCTTCGCATAAGATTTAACCCTGCAGGGGTGTTCCAACCTGGTCCATCATAGACCAACACAAGCTGCGGTGGAAATATCTCAACCTCGAGATAGCCCGAAGTATCCTCGGAATCCTGGTGCACAAGACATTTCGACAATGGTAGCGCAAGTCCAGCAAGACCTACCGGCGTGCCGACACCCTGATAGTAGCCGCGCGTATCTCGTCTCAGGCCACGACCGGATGAGCAGTCCGTACAACTAAAACCAGTGCCTCAAGTTTCCTCGTGGTGGTGCTGCAAGGGGCTCTAGTTTGGACCAGCACCATCAGCACTGGCCCACCTGTATTATGTTGAATTAAGAATCCTCGGGTAGCGCTAACTCCCTATGCAAATTAATTATTTAATTCAGTATTATTATGTTGGCAAATGTTAAAACCAATGTTGGGCCTTGCTGGAAGCGGTTATTCAAAGCGAACTGTCAAGAGGGTCCCATTCCCCTGAGCATGTTAGGAACGCTAATCAAGGATCATAACACCGGTATTACGGAAACTAGGGCGGCATGAGTGGAACAAAACACCAGGCAAAAGGCCGAGCCTTCCACCCAACACCAAGTATATAGATGCATTAATTAAATAATAGATATTGTGATATCCCAACATATCCATGTCCCAACATGAAACAACCTGCAACTGCGCCTGCAACTAGAAACGCTATAAGAAAGGGGCTGAGCAAGCGGTAACATAGCCAAACAACGGTTTGCTGGGTAAGGGTGGTTAGAGGCTGTATCATGGCATATGGAAGGCTGACATATATGTGGTAGGAAGCGCGACATAGCGATAGCATCGAGACAACTAGCAAGCAAAGATAGTAAAGGTATCCAAGGTCATCATCTTGCCTGAAATCCCGCTAGGAAGAAGACCGAATCCATGAAGAAGACGAACCAACGTAGTCGAACGAATCCTCACAATCGCAACGAAACCGGAACTATCGAGAAGAAGCACAACCGGAAAGAAGCAAACAACACGGTAAACACACAAGCATATACATGGCATAATGCACAACCAAATATGATGCATGACAAGATCAAATATTGTTAAACATGGCAAGAGATGAAGCATAAGCAATCCATACAACTAGACAAGTTTAAATGAGGCCGGAAACACAAACAACAATTCCGGTATTTCCCCACATGCAAATTTCGAAATTGGTACTGATCTGAATTAAACACAATGTTGAAGTTGTTGAACAGCAAGTTAACATGCACCATGACGATCTACACATCTTTCTAATCAAGTTACATATATAGAACATTTAATTCGGAGCTACGGCCTATAAGATATGAGCTAAACAAGTTAACATGGCAATAATGCAAAATGCATGCAAACATCAACCACAAACACTCAAACCAAGGATGCAACATGACAAAATGAAACTACACACAAATCTAAGCAAGTTCATATAGAACATGATCAAAACGGAGCAACTGTTCAACAACTACAATCAACACAAGTTATAATAACAATCTGCGCAAAACAGCAACATACTACTTTGCAAGCCTCAAAACTACATGCTACAGTGCAAAGTTGGCAAGTTTTATCATAGACAGTTTTTAACTTGAAACAACAACATTGACTAGGCATGTTTACAAGCTCATTGCAGTCACATCATGGCATATCATGGCATGAAATAAATACTAACAGCAAGAAGACATGAAAATGCTCCAAAGGTATGTTGACAAGATGCTCATACGACATATGCATTAATTCACACAAAAATGACAAAATGACACATATTAACAGTTTTCTACAGTTAACATCATGAGGCACTTTTGCAACAGATATTATGACATGTAGATGAACCCTAACATGAATGCAACAGTGACCATCATGTAGAGCACGAAGAGTAGATCAATTTACATATAAGGATCATGTTCATAGGATGCACAGGTGCAAAGATATGGCCCACACAAAATGCACATATGCTGATAAAAATCTGATGACTAGCAGAAAAACAGTGAGCGCAGGATAGCTAAAATGCGCACAGGGCGCTAGATAGGGTCGAGGCTCACATCGGGCTGGGCCTGAGCGCTGGGGGAGCCCACGCGCGAGGACGAGCATCTCCCTGCTTGATCCCGAGCATGGCCATGGCGGCGGTGGCGGCTTGGCAAGCCGGGGATGCAGGGGGGGTCGAGGAGGCAAGGAGGAGACCGGGGACGGGTGACAGAGATCAGATCCGGTGGCTGCCTCTCCATTCCCGGCGTCGACGGCGAGATCGGCAAGCTCGAGGGCCAGCACCTATGGCGGCCCCTGTCCAAGGCAGAGAGAGAGAGAGGTGAGGGCTAGGGAGAAGGAGAAAGGAGAGAAAAGGAGAGGGAGGCGAGGCCGGCCTGGAGGTCTTCCGGCGGGGCTGCTCCAGCGAGGCCACCGGCGGGTGGTGGTGCACGGGGCGGAGGCGGCTGGCGGCGGGGTCGCGAGGTGGCGGCGGCTCTTGATCGGGAGCTCCTCTCCCGATCTGGAGCACTTGGGGTGAGCGGGCACGGAGGGGCGCGGCTCGGTTGTGGCCCGGGGCGGGCCGGCGATGGGCTCCGCGGGCCCGCGCGGGAGGAGAGAGGCTGGGGGTGCGGGGCATTGTGCAGGCGGCGGCTGGCTGGTGGCGGCGCGACAAGTGGCGGCGGGGCTGTGGTTGGGCGCGGAATCTGTGGAGGGGGATGGCTGCTACCCAAAATGGAAGGGAAGACTTCCTTTTATAGGCAGGAGTCTAGGGTTTGGGGGTTTAGGGGTGTTTCGGACCCTCCGATCGCAATCGGACAGCTCCGGAGTGGAGGGGGTAGCTAGGTGGGCTAGATGGGCTGTGTAGAGGGGGTTGGGCTAAGAAGAGAGGGAAGTGGTGCAGCCCGGCAGGGTTTTCGGAACACCAAAAACGTCCGACGTTTTGACCGGCTATAGTGCCGCTATAGTTATCCGTTGGGGCATGAAACGACCTCCGAATGGAACGAAATTGGGCAGGATGTCTACCTACAATATAATAAGACCGCACGCCATCTTTCAACCCATTCCGAGAACATTTTTATCCCACTTATAAAATAATATTTCGGAGGTGCCGCGGGCGCGTGCGAGTGTGTCGGGTCTCGAAACGGACAACAGAAGGGACGCGGAGAAGCCGGCAGCTACGAACGGATGCAAGTTTTATGAAAACATGTGGATGAAATGCATATGATGACATGGCAAGGTGCAACAAGCAAACGAATCACATGGCAACGGCAGAAAATAAATGGAAGGCATCTGGAGCATCGGTCTCGGGGCGTCACAACTCTCCCCCACTAACATAAGATCTCGACCCGAGATCTTAGGAAGGAACCGGAAGATTGAAGAGGAAGATGGAAAAAGGAAGAGGTAAAACAAAGTTGCTTCTTGAAAAACGAGTGAAACCAACAACCTCGAAGGTTGCAAAGAGTTGAAGAATGTCTTGAAGAACAAGCAAGAATTCGAAACCACTCTGGGTGAAACGAGATAGATAAGGAATGAGAACAAAAAAGAATTTGAGCAGCACTCCGGTAGAAAAGAGAAGCAAAGCTTGATAAGAAGAAAAGGACTTGAAAAGAGGGCACAACACTCTGGTAAAATGGATAAGCAAGGAAAAAACATGACCTTGGTGATACGAGATAATGGGTCGAAGAGAGCAACACCACCATGCCTCCGGAATGAAAGAATAGAAGCTAGATCGTTTGAAGTAAAAGAACAGAGAAGAAAATGACAACTTTACCATAAATGAATTTGAAGGAGCATCCTTACAACGAAGGGTTGAACGGAGTTGTTGAAAAATCAACAACGAAAAGAATAAGCTTGTTGTGGGCTTATGGAAAACATCCCAAAATTATGAGGTGACAACCAGCCACTAATGGAAACAACTGATTGCTTGAGATCTCGAAGAGATGAAAACCTCTTTCATCTAGAAGAGAAGGAGAAACTTGGATCATTGATAAGCACCACAATAGCAACATTCCTTAGGGAAGGCTTTAGGTGAAATATAACCCAAGATAACTCGTTCCTGAACGAAGAGAAAAATGATGGGTTTAAATATCTCATTCCTAACAACTTGTGAATCATGACACACGAAGGGAAATTGTCAAGAAGGACATAATACCACCTCAAAAGATAATGTAGAAAGAATTAGCACTTCGGAATGCAATATGAAGAATGCTTGAGCTCATCGAAGAACACTTCGAGAATGAATTAAATCCTTGACGAACCACCATGAAGAAACTCTCGAAGAACTCCGGGTGGATAACAAGATGATCAAAACGAAAGGAAGGTTGCAAAGAACAAGATGAAGCCTTGCAATGATTTAGATGGAGCTTCATGACAAGATAATGAGAAAATTTTGAACTCCGGACAAGAAAGACGAGAAACTTAGAATCGAGAATTGATTCATCATGAACAAACTCCGGAAGAAGGAATTAAATCACCTCCATGAAACAAGAATAAGAATTATGATATGTCTATCCTTCATCAAAATAAATTGATGAAAAGCAATGGATTTGCACACTACTTATTCTTCTTGAAAAGATTGAAGAGAGATATAGCACAAACTTGACGAAGTCTTCGAGGAAACATCGGTAGGATTTTAGGAGGAATGAATGAATCTTGAACGGACCACCGTAAGAAATGAAAAAGAATGAATAAAAAGAGAATGAATCGTCGGGAAGAATTAGAAAAAGAACGAAGATACTTGAGGGAATTTAGATACAAGGGAACGAAGCGATCGCAAGCTGACTAAAGAATACTTGAACGATGCACCGGAAGAATTTGAGAACGAGAGATGAGCGTTGAGAATGAATAATTCTTCTACAAGATGGCCTTCGGATGTTCGAAAATGGAAGAACTCATGAAATGCTCCGGATGGGTATGAAAAGAATTTCTCACGACCAGAAATGATTTAACAGGATAACATCAAGCTTGAATCATGGATCTTGAAGAGAACGGGGCAAGATTTAAGAGAGAATCTTCTTCTGTCTTCAAATGCTGAGGATTACGATGAGAACCACCAAAATTATTGAGACACTCGGGAACAATGAGAAAATGAAGATTGGGACCAAAATGAAATGTTTGAAGGAAATCTCGAAGAAGACGATTGACTGATGAAAATTCATTCTTGCGTCATACTTTGAAAGAATTTGAGAATAACTCCGGGAAAATTAGAAGAGTCAGGTAAGATCCTGGGAAAAGACCTGTGGGTTAGGGCCCACTGAAAAGAAACACCGTTGGAACAATTGCTTAGAAAGAGATGGTGCACCGGTTAGATTGAAAAGGCTCAAATGAGGTAACAACCACGAAATAGAACGAACGGGTCTTGGATAAAAAAACGAGTCTTGAGATAATTTCTGCACTCCGGATATGAATAGAGAGAGATGAATAAACAAGAGAGGCTTGGGTAAGAATTTCCAACATGGGAAAACATTAGAATCAAAGAAAAAGATATGATGAACACCGAGAGCTTGAATTTAGACCACCGGAGAAGAAAACGAGAACGAAGAATAATGAACATGTAGCTCCTGAGCATCTTCACGGGAAATCACCGGTTAAGAACATTGAAGGAAAAGAATGGACAGACTTCTCGCGAATAAAATGGATACTTGAATGAGGTCTCTGGCTCCGTGAAGAAAAAAAAGGGTGGGAGGGTGGGAAAAATAAAGACAACTTAGGATGGATGAAATGAACTCTGTTGAGAAAACTGAGAATTGATCGTGCAATGTTGAAAGGGTCGGATTAACTTGAAGAGAAGCACGCCGGTTGCAAAAGAATTGTCATGACAATCGCGATGATCAAAAGGATTAGCACTCCCATAGAAACATGAGAACACCACTTAGGAGCGGAATGGGATCAACACTTGACTTCGAAGCAACTCGAATACCACAACTCAAAACAAAACAAAGGATGTGGCTTGCAGGATAAGCCAGAACAAACATATGACAGAGATTTCATTCGAAATTTTTGTGGTGGGGCCCACACGGGCTCAATCGTACAGCAACCATCACGTACAAGGCAATGTACATGACTTAAGAAGTGTCCCCGAACCGTAGCAAAGCTACAAGGGCTCTTTAAGACACAACGAGACCCACTATAAAAACGACTGTGAGCAGGCGGACCACTAGACGTCGAACCCCAATCTCATATCATGCATCTGTCGGAAAGATATCCTAGGTAACTACTTGAATTCCCACCTAAGAACTCCCGAAACTTCTTGGTTATGCGATCAGGTTGCGGGTCCAGGAACCTACTTAGCAAACAACAACCTAATCAGCTGCAACTGCATCCGCAACCCTTAACACACAACCGAGAAACTTCGCAAATTCGTCTACCTCAGACCTTCGAAAACACAGCGATACTAGTCACGGTGGATCATCCGAGCTATCTCCTCCAGTACTGGGGAAAAGTCACGGCACTATTTGCCACCACAAAAAGTATAGAGGCGTTTCGATGTCGGCGTCCTCTGGTATTCAGGAACTGAAACGATAGCGAATGTGACAAGAACACCTTGGAGCTCAACTCCCCGGGTCCAATCCATACGGTCAGGAGGCACCAAGACAGAATTCTCGTCACAACGATATCATAACGATTCCAAAATACCCGCGTGATCCTAAATTTTTTTTGAGTGAGAAGAGGTAACAGAATAAAACACCTACGTCACAATTCCTCACCAGAGCGACGATGGGGATGAGGAGTAAAAACAATTCCTACTCTCCGATATCTAGCTAGACTCAAAATAGTTTTTCTTCTAGACTCGCCAACGGTTTGATCAATCAAGGGGGCTCCTATGGTCGGTCGAGGCTTTGATACCAACTTGTCACGCCCAATATGCGATCCTATCCTCGAGGGACTCGAAGGCCCCACCAGGGATAGAAGCGCACATCGTAGACGCTTGCAAGGTGGATATCATTACATCGTACCATGTACATAATAGATGGGGATACATACAAATACATATAGTCATCACAGGAATACATCAATACATAGCAAACACCATACAGAAGAGCAGAATCCGACTACGGATGAAACACAAACTAAAAACACGAACGACATCCACCCTGCTAGCCCAGGCTGCTGACCCGGAACCTATCCCAAGATCGACGAAGAAGAAGAAGTCCAAAAGCAAACGTGCATCGCTCTCGCGTCAGATCATCGCACTACCTGTACCTGCATCTGTTGTTGTAGTAATCTGTGAGCCACGAGGACTCAGCAATCCCATAACCATGGATAACAAGACTATCAAAGCTTAAATGGGTATGGAAGAGTACAGTGGTGAGGTTGCAGCAAGCACTAAGCATTGTATGGTGGCACTAGTAGAAAACAGGGCATCTGTCCCGGTTCCAGAGGGCCTTTAGTCCCGGTTCTCGAACCGGGACAAAACGATCGGGACTAATGCCCAGAACCTTTAGTCCCGGTTGGCCTACGAACCGGGACCAAAGGTGCTCCATGTGGCCGCTGTGGGGCGCCCAGGCAGGTGGACCTTTAGTCCCGGTTGGTAACACCTACCGGGACTAAAGGAGCTCCACGTGGCCGCTGCGTAGCACTCAGGCAGGAGGACCTTTAGTCCCGGTTGGTAACATCAACCGGAACCAAAAGGCAGCCACGCGTCAGCAGCTCGCAGGCGCTGGGTTTTTTTTTGAAAGGGGGGGTTTAGGGGATTTGGAGGGTTTAGGGGTTTCATATTGTGTTAGCTAGCTAATAGAGAGAAGTGACCTCTCTTTCTCCGTGCTTGGTCGACGCTAGCTACTACATATAGAGAGAACTCGACGCTAGCTAGTAAGCAAATGAAGGAAACCATTAATTACACAAGATCGTCATGAACATATATAGAGAGAAGTGACCTCTCTTTCTCCGTGCTTGGTCGAACAACAAGTTTTCGTATATCTATCCGACGCTACTACATATATACAATATAACATCCCTGACATCATCAAGCGCCAAACTCCCATTGAATTTCCATATGGTATTCTCCCTTTTCATGTATGACGTGGTCAAGAAAGAATCCCGCCAATTCCTCTTGAATTTCTCGTATGCGATCATGTGGTAGGAGTTCATCCCGCATCTGCCAGATCTAATTTAAAGAAGGGCGTCAATACATATATATGAATGAAACTCAACACAATTGATGGTAATAAAATAAAATTGTGAATATTGTTTACGTACTTCAAATTGTTTGTCAGACAAGAAGCCCCGCTCAGTGGTCGAGTCGCGAATGAACTCGCAAACATAGTATCCACATAAATTATTCCCGGCTCCCTGCCACCAACACTTTACGAGAATAGAGTTCAATCAAACTGATAATCAAGCATGATAATGGTATTGATGAAACTAGAATCAATGAGAGATGCGTGGAACTAGCTAGTACTACTTACTTTGGGGTGTGTAAATCGCAGCTCATTCTTCAGACCCGGAACCATTCCGGTGAACTGTTTCCAAACCCAGCCAGGCAAAGAAAATGATTACTTGATATCAGGAAATGAACGAAAGTTGCCGATATGGTCCCGGTATTGATTGAACTTACTTCTGGAACATTGCAGTCATGTCCGCATAATCCTTGGGATCTTTACGTCTCGAGTCTAAGACAATTAATACTCCCCCGTCAAGCTTAATGGATAGCAGAATAAAGTGGAACCTGCGCACGCATAACTCATCAATTACAGTACTTAACCTCGAGTAAGCGAAACCGAATATGCACAAGACAGTAACACTCACTTGAAGTTGTAAGGAAAGAGTATTTCCCTTTTGTTTTGATGTCGAAGGAACGCTTTTAGCAAGTTTTCTTCGGTTTCTTTAACTCTGTTTTGTACCGCCCATTCATTTACGGTATTTGGGCTAATGAACCCAATGTCATAGATTTGTCTTTTTGGGCATTCGACGATCTTCAATCTGCATAATATAGTGAGGATAATTATATATACATGCAATGAATGAGCTGAGCTAGAGACTTAATTACAGAAGTAATACTTACAAACAGTAGCAAGTCATGAGTTGTTTGTCGAGGGCCTCTTGATTGAATAACTGAAATAACTCCACAAATTCAACAGGCATCAGGTTGAATCCAATGAGGTCGTGCTCATCTTTAATTCCCACCATCAAACAATCGGACCCATTCTTCCTGCAGCTTTCCAAGTACCACTCATGCAATCTTCGCATCATCGTTGTTAGATGAGGATGATCAGGTTTGACGAGAGGCTTCCCGTGCTGGTATCTAAAGATCTCTACTACCTCAGCCGTTTCAAACTGTACATCATCGCCCACGTAATCACCAAGAGTGGTACCGGGCAGTAGCCCCGGATGATTAGCGATATCGCTAGACACCTTGAGCGGGGGGCACGATTGCTTCTCCTGTTCGCCGAGCTGGGGAATTGTTTTCCCACTTCTTCGTCTTGAAGCACTGGCAGTACTTCCCGACCGCCGCGCTTCATCATATGTCTTTTCAATACAGCGGTCATAGTTGGATTGCGGCGAGGCGGTGGTGGTCGCTTAAGGGCATCCAGAGTGCGCTTCGCTTTCACCGGATCTATTGTTTCCTTCAGAGGTGGACGTTTCCTTTCAAAATGGGCCTGCAGTTCGGCTTTCACGATGTCATCGATTTCCTTGTTAGTCCTCTCATATGCTAACTTTGGAGGAACCCTGAGGCTTGGACCAAATTTGAATTTCTTCCCGCCTTTTGTACTGCTAGCCGTCGGAGCGGCGGCGGCTCTCTTCCGCTGTTGCTGAGGCGGCGGAGTCCGCTGACGCGCCGGAGGAGGCGGAGTCCGCTGACGCTCTGGAGGAGGCGGAGTCCGCTGACGCGCCGGAGACAGCTGAGGCGGAAGAGGACTCTGCTGAGGGGCCTCATCCGGCTGAGTCTGCTGAGGGGCCTCATCCGGCTGAGCTGGACTGTGAGGAGTCTGCTGAGGGGCCTCATCCGGCTGCGTCTGCTGAGGCGGCGTCCAGTTTGGAAGCTTGATGTTCTCCTTTCTCCATAGGCAGGTACTCCTTAAGGCATTTTCCAGAAGATTATCCCCTTCACCTGTAGGGTAGTCAAGCTCCAGCCCCTCAAATCCCTCCATTATTTCATCCACTATGACAATAGCATAGCCATGTGGAATCGGACGGCAATGGAAAGTTCCCTAAGCTCGAGGAGGTAAAACAGAGCCGACCGCCGCCTTCAAGGTCAGGTTCTGGCATTTCGCCATTAGCACACAATGTTCAGCCTCCATGATACTATCCACGGGGTAGCGAGGAGCCGTGAAATCAGGCTGAACGAGCTCCGTGGAAGCCATGCTGCTTCTCCGCTGAGATGGTGGGGTAGCTTCTGGGGCAGTGTCGAAGGAAGGATCTTCGTGCCGCTGAGATGGTTGGCCGGTAGCTCGCTGGCTCTCAAGTTCCTCTAGTTTCGCTAATCTTGCACTGAGCTTCTGCATTTCGCTTGCTTCCGCTTTCTTCTTTCTCTCTCGGCTTCTATAACCACCGCTATCGGGAAACCCATGCACCCACGGAACGGAGCCTGATGTGCCTCGTGTTCGTCCAGGTTGTTCATGATTCCCGAGGGCCTATGTCAGCTCGTCATTCTCTCTGTCGGGATGTAACCTCCCTTCCTGCGCTGCCTGGATTGCTTCCTCAAGCTTCTTGACGGGTATTGCAAGTTGAGCTTTCGTCCAAACAAACTTCCCTGTGTCTGGGTCCAAAGTTCCCCCAACCCCGAAGAACCAAGTCCTTGACCGATCTGGCCAGTGCAATGTCGCTGGTTGGACCCCTTTAGCAAGCAGGTCTTGCTCAGCTTTGTCCCACGTAGGTCGGGCTTTGCTGTAGCCACCTGACCCCGTAACATGGTGATACATCTTCTTTGCAGCATTTAGCTTATTTGTCGCTGACCTTTTCTTGCCCTTGTCCGATTTCTTGTAGGCCACAAATGCGGGCTAGTGATCTTTTTTCTTCTCATATGGACCGGTGAATTCTGGAGTCTTGTCTTTCTCGACAAACTTTTTGTTCAAATCTTTCTTCCAGTTCTTGAATAGTTCTGCCATCTTCTTAAGAGCAAACGCCTTGACCTTATTCGGATACGCCTCTGGCGGTAGGCTGAAATTTGTCATCAGCGAGGTCCAAAGATCATCTTTCTGTCTATCCTGGACATAAGAAACTTCAGGGTCCTTCTTCTTATTCCATTCTTGGATGCTGATGCTGACGCTGTCCCTAACAACCACTCTGCACTGATGTATAAATGTGTCCCTGCGCCGCTTGGGAGCAATCGGTTGGCCATCTCGACCGACTTCTTCGATCGTGAACCTTTCATCCTGGCGCAACCTTTTCTTCGGGCCTCGTCTCCTTACGGAAGTTTGGCTCGATCCGGAGGGCTAATTAAAAGAAGAAAGAAGCGTTAATATATGTACATACAAAACAATTAATGCATCAAGTCAGCAGAGGCAAAATTAATATATGTATATATACCTCGCCGGACTTTGCAACAGTTAAGGCTCCTTCCTCCGTTCGGTCACCGGAGCCGTCATGATCTCCTTCCTCCTCCGTTCGGTCACCGGAGACGTCATGATCTCCTTCCTCCTCCATTGGATCACCGGAGCTGTCATCCTCTCTTTCCTGACCATCGGTGTCGTTGAGAAACGACAAGGTGATATCACCTCCGTCGCGGATTATATCCCCCAACAACTCTTCTTTTTCTAAGTCTCTGTCCATAGTTTCTGCAAATATTACAACCATGAGAGATGGATTAGTGGCAAACATAGACCTAGCTAACCACAACAAGGAATCATATGCATATATGAGCAATGGATTAGTCGCAAACATCATGCAAAGTTATCGGGGGTTATACTTTCGAGAGAGGATACTTTGCGGACCGCCTCTCTCATGCATGTCCGACGTCCCCCCTCATGTCAAAGTTATCGGGGTTATACTTTCAGGAGAGGGGACAGATGAACCGGAGGGGGACGGTTCCAGGTTCGCTATGCTAGCTGCTTGTGACAGTCAGTTTCAGACGATCGTCGAGGACTCCTCCCCCCTCATGGTCATCGACGATACTTTGCGGACCCCCCCCCCTCATGTCGAAGTTATCGGGGATATGTTGAATTCCCGAGAGAGTTAGGGCTGTTCTAACGCGGCACTACACGATATAGGTGAAGGGGGATAACATCCGAGAATGTTTTCCCGAAGTCTGCATTTTCGGACAGATGAACCGGAGGGGGACGGTTCCAGGTTCGCTATGCTTTACAAACTTTGTTAGATGATCGCCATTGATCTATAGTTCTAACGGAGACACTTCATATAAGTGTTTTACATGGACAAAAAAATTCTAACTTTGTTACAAAGATATGAACATATGAACATTTTCTATATACATCAATCCATCCATCCATACATATATACATACATACATGAACATAAAAAAATTTAAGAAAAAAAATTCTATGAACATAAAAAATTCTAACTTTGTTACAAACATATGAACATATGAACATTTTCTATATACATCAATCCATCCATCCATACATATATACCTACATACATGAACATAAATTTTTTTTAAAAAAATGCAGGGCATGGGCGGCGGCGGCAGCGCAGGGCAGGGGCGGCGACGGCGGCGGCAGCGCAAGGCAGGGGAAGGGGGGCGAAGCTCACTGGGGGTGGCGTCGGGGCAGGGAGCGGCGGCGTCGGGGCAGGGCTCGGCGGCGTCGGGGTAGGGAGCGGCGGCCGGCGTCGGGGTCAGGGCAGGGACGGCGACGGGGTCGGGGGAGGAGCAGCCTGGCGGCGTCGTGGAAGAAGAACTGAGATTTGGAGAAAACTGCTAAGTGCTGCTTATATAGCACAGACCTTTCGTCCCGGTTGTTGGCTCGAACCGGGATGAAACGCACCCCTTTCGTCCCGGTTGGAGCCACCAACCGGGCCGCCGCAGCCCGGTTGGTGGCTCCAACCGGGACGAAAGGGGGGCCTTTCCTCCCCGTGGAGGCACCAACCGGGACGAAAGCGCTGTGCTGCCGCAGCCAAAAGTTTAGTCCCACCTCGCTAGTTGAGAGGGG
This sequence comes from Elymus sibiricus, assembly GCA_039707655.1. Taxonomy (NCBI): domain Eukaryota; kingdom Viridiplantae; phylum Streptophyta; class Magnoliopsida; order Poales; family Poaceae; genus Elymus; species Elymus sibiricus. The sequence goes on from CM077672.1 coordinate 429,766,092, forward strand.
CTCGGAGTGGTTTATAAGCGCTGCTGCCGCTGCCCTCTTGAGCTCCTCTCTAATGTGGGCAGTACATGCCTATCTCACGCCCTGTTGGGCCTGCTAGCACTGCGGGCCTGCATCCTAGCCCGTTTGTAGGGTTTCTAGTCGTATGCAGGCCGTGGTGGCTAGTAGGTGGGCTTTTTTTTTTTTTTTACATATGTTATGTTTTTAAATTTTTAATTTTATTTTTTGCATATGTTATTTTTAGTTATATAATTTTAGTTGCATAAATTTTATATAATTTTAGTTGCATAAGTTTTATTTTTTATTGATTCTTTTTAGTTGATTCCTTTTGCTATTAGAGTTTTATAAAAGATTTTTAGTTTTCTATTAAAGTTTCTAACAAAAAATACTTTATGAAAATTCTTTTTACTATTAATGTTTTTAACAAATAAATACTTTGATAATTTTAGTTAATATTAGTTTGATTATTTTTAGTTGATTCTTTTTGCTATTGAAAAATATTATATTTAATTGATTCCTTTTAGTTCATTCTTTTTGCTATTAGAATTTTATGAAAGCTTTTTAGTTCATTCTTTTTGCTATTAGAGTTTTATAAAAGCTTTTTGATTCATTCTTTTTGCTATTAATTCATTCTTTGAGCTAAATGAACCTGAAATTGAAAAGCAGTACAAATGAACTCTGAAAAGGTTGAAAGTTGGCATGGTATCATCATTTCACCCACATATCATGTGCTAAAAAGTTGAGAGGGTTACGGCAAAAACTGGATGCACTTCGTGTACAAAATGGACAATCTCTTTCGAAGTATCATGGTTTCAGACGAAAACTCATATGTTACAAAAGGCATTTCATTTCTTGACATGTAACTGCAGTGATATTCTAGATCAAAGCCATCATCAGAATAGTTGTGGAGAGAAAGTCTTCACTTTTTCTTCGCGTGTGTCCCTTGCTTATTGCGCCGTAACCATGGATAATCTTCATCGTTTAACAGGGTGCTTGGGTCAGCCTTCACTTTGAAGGGAGGAATTTCATGAAACTTTTCATAATCTTCAGACATGTCTGTCTTGCCCTCCACTCCCACGATGTCTCTTTTCCCTGAAAGAACTATGTGGCGCTTTGGCTCATCGTATGATGTATTCGCTTCCTTATCTTTTCTTTTTCTCGGTTTGGTAGACATGTCCTTCACATAGAAAACCTGTGCCACATCATTGGCTAGGACGAATGGTTCGTCTGTGTACCCAAGATTGTTGAGATCCACTGTTGTCATTCCGCACTGCGGGTCTACCTGTACCCCGCCTCCTGACAGATTGACCCATTTGCACCGAAACAAAGGGACCTTAAAATCATGTCCATAGTCAAGTTCCCATATGTCCACTATGTAACCATAATATGTGTCCTTTCCCCTGTTGGTTGCTGCATCAAAGCGGACACCACTGTTTTGGTTGGTGCTTTTTTGATCTTGGGCGATCGTGTAAAATGTATTCTCATTTATCTCGTACCCTTGGTAAGTAAATACAGTCGAAGATGGTCCCCTGGCCAACGAGTACAGCTCATCTCCAACAATGTTGTTACCCATGAGATGTGTTTGCAACCAACTGCTGAAAGTCCTGATGTGTTCACATGTAATCCAGTCGTCAGACTACTCCGGGTGTTTGGAGCGCAGAAAATTCTTGTGTTCATTGACATACGGGGTCACCAAGGTAGAATTCTGTAGAACTGTGTAGTGTGCTTGAGCCCAAGAATGCCCGTCCCTACATATTATTGCATCCGCTCCTAGCGTGCCTTTTCCAGTCAGTCTCCCCTCATATCGCGATTGAGGGAGACCAATCGGCTTAAGGTCAGGAATAAAGTCAACACAAAACCCAATGACCTCCTCTGTTTGATGGCCCATGGAGATGCTTCCTTCTGGTCTAGCACGGTTACGAACATACTTCTTTAAGACTCCCATGAACCTCTCAAAGGGGAACATATTGTGTAGAAATACAGGACCCAGAATGGCAATCTCGTCGACTAGATGAACTAGGACATGCGTCATGATATTGAAGAAGGATGGTGGGAACACCAGCTCGAAACTGACAAGACATTGCACCAAATCATTCTTTAACCTTGGTAGGATTTCTGGATCGATTACCTTCTGAGAGATTGCATTGAGGAATGCACATAGCTTCACAATGGCTAATCGAACGTTTTCCGGTAGAAGCCCCCTCAATGCAACCGGAAGCAGTTGCGTCATAATCACGTGGCAGTCATGAGACTTTAGGTTCTGGAACTTTTTCTCTGCCATATTTATTATTCCCTTTATATTCGACGGGAAGCCAGCGGGACCTTCATACTGAGCAGGCATTCAAAGAAGATTTCCTTCTCTTCTTTGGTAAGAGCGTAGCTGCCAAGACCTTCATACTGCTTTGGATGCATGCCATCTTTTTCGTGCACACGTTGCTGGTCCTCCCGTGCCTCCGGTGTATCTTTTGTCTTCCCATACACGCCCAAGAAGCCTAGCAGGTTCACGCAAAGATTCTTCGTCACGTGCATCACGTCGATTGCAGAGCGGACCTCTACGTCTTTCCAATAGGGTAGGTCCCAAAATATAGATTTCTTCTTCCACATGGGTGCGCGTCCCTCAGCGTCATTCTGAACAGATTGTCCGCCAGGACCCTTTCCAAAGATTACTTGTAAATCCTTGACCATATCAAGTATGTGATCACCAGTACCGAGGGCGGGCTTCTTCCGGTGATCTGCCTCACCTTTGAAATGCTTGCCTTTCTTTGGACATTGATGGTTGGTCGGAAGAAATCGACGATGTCCCAGGTACACATTCTTCCTGCATTTCTCCAAATATATACTTTCGGTGTCATCTAAACAGTGTGTGCATGCGTGGTATCCCTTGTTTGTCTGTCCTGAAAGGTTACTGAGAGCAGGCCAATCATTGATGGTTACAAACAGCAACGCATGTAGGTCAAATTCCTGTTGTTTGTGCTCATCCCACACACGTACACCTTTTCCATTCCACAGCTGTAAAAGTTCTTCAACTAATGGCCTTAGGTACACATCAATGTCGTTGTCGGGTTGCTTAGGGCCTTGGATGAGCACTGGCATCATAATGAACTTCCGCTTCATGCACAACCAAGGAGGAAGGTTATAGATACATAGAGTCACGGGCCAGGTGCTATGATTGCTGCTCTACTCCCCAAAAGGATTAATGCCATCTGCGCTTAACCCAAACCATACGTTCCTTGCGTCACCTGCAAAGTCCCCCCACCTTCTCTCGATTTTTCTCCACTACGACCCGTCAGCGGGTGCTCTCAACTTCCCGTCTTTCTTACGGTCTTCTTTGTGCCATCGCATCAACTTGGCATGCTCTTTGTTTCTGAACAGACGTTTCAACCGTGGTATTATAGGAGCATACCACATCACCTTGGCAGGAACCCTCTTCCTGGGGCGCTCGCCCGCAACATCACTAGGGTCATCTCGTCTGATCTTATACCGCAATGCACCGCATACCGGGCATGCGTTCAAATCCTCGTACTCACCGCGGTAGAGGATGCAGTCATTAGGGCATGCATGTATCTTCTGCACCTCCAATCCTAGAGGGCATAGAACCTTCTTTGCTTCGTACGTACTGTCGGGCAATTCGTTATCCTTTGGAAGCTTCTTCTTCATTATTTTCAGTAGCTTCCCAAATCCGTTGTCAGATACACCATTGTCTGCCTTCCATTGCAGCAATTCCAGTGTGGTAACGAGAATTGTGTTGTCATCTTTGCAATTTGGGTACAACCCTTTTTTGTGATCCTCTAACATGCGATCGAACTTCAACTTCTCCCTTTCACTTTGGCATTGTCTCTTTGCATCAACAATGACCCGGCGAAGACCATCATCGGGCACATTGTCTGGTTCCTCTTGATCTTCAGCTTCCCCTGTTGCAGTATAACCGTATTCAGGGGGATAGTTGTCATCATCCTCTTCTTCTTCGTTGTCTTCCATCATAACCCCTCTTTCTCCGTGCTTGGTCCAAACATTATAGTGTGGCATGAAACCCTTCTCAAGAAGGTGGACGTGAAGGGTTTTCAAGTTAGAGTAATCCTTCGTATTCTCACAGACAGGACATGGACAATACATAAAACCATTCTGCTTGTTTGCCTCAGCCACTTCGAGAAATTTATGCAGGCCCTCAAGATACTCGGAGGTGCGTCGGTCACCGTACATCCATTGCCGGTTCATCTGCGTGCATTATATAATTAAGTGTATCAAAAACCATTACAGAACATCATGAATAGAGAACTGACCAAATTAATACAAGTTCATCATCACATTAAAACCAAAGTACAGTAGTGATCAAATGTTATTACTGAAAAAATAAATACATAAAGTTCATACATATATAGTTCTCATAGAACAACATATAGCTCTCTAGAGCATCTAATTAAAACATACATTGAAACTATGAAAAACATTTAAATGCAACAACAAATGCGATCATAATCGCAACTAAGGTAACAATTGATCCAACGGCATAATGATACCAAGCCTCTTTATGAATGGCATATTTTCTAATCTTTCTAATCTTCAAGAGCATTGCGTCCATCTTGATCTTGTGATCATCGACGACATCGGCAACATGCAACTCCAATTCCATCTTCTCCTCCTCAATTCTTTTCAATTTTTTCTTCAAGTAATTTTTTTCTCTTTCAACTAAATTTAACCTCTCGACAAGAGGGTCGGTTGGAATTTCCGGTTCACATACCTCCTAGATAAAAACATCTATGTCATGTTGGTCGGCATAATTGTCATAAACACTAAATGAAACAAATCATAGTAAAAGATAATATACCACATCCGAATCATAGATAGGACGAGGGCCGACGGGGGTGGATACCAAAGTCATGGCACTATATAATAACAAACAATAATAAAAGTAAGAAAATTATACAAGTATCTATCTAAATCATACAAGTAAGAATTTTTTTCTTTTAAAAAGAAGATAAGAACAAGAGGCTCACCACGGTGGTGCCGGCGACGAGATCAGCGCGGGCGAGCGACGGCGGTGAGGACGGGGACGAGGACAATGGTGCACCGCCAAACCAAGACAAATCTTGGGGAAAATTGAGCTTGGAGGTCGAGCTTGGAGAGGAGAAAGCTTAAGTGTGACTCGGGCATTTCATCGAACACCTCATGTGCATAGGAGGTGAGAGCAGAGCAGCACACACCTCCCACACCGGCCGACCAAAAAATAGAGGAGTGAGCGGGCAGGGGAGAGCATATATATAGGTATCTCTTTAGTCCCGGTTCGTGGCTAGAACCGGGACAGAAGACACACATTTAGTCCCGGTTCCAGCCATCAACTGGGACTAAAGGGCTGCGCCAGGAGCGAGGCCCTTTAGTCCCGGTTCGTGTCTGGAACCGGGACCAAAGGGGTCAGACGAACCGGGACTGGTGCCTGCCGTGGCCCGGCCGGCGCCCTGGCCTCACGAACCGGGACTGATGCACCCATTGGTCCCGGTTCGTAACAGAACCAGGATTGATGCTCTTATCTGGCCTGGACCAAAGCCATGTTTTCTACTAGTGTGGCTAACTTACGAGTACCAGAATAAGAAGAGTAAACTATGCATAACGGTCGCAAACTAATAATGATCAAGAAGTGATCCTAAACACCTACCTACGAGTCAAACATAACCGCACCGTGTTCTCTTCCCGAACTCCATCGAAAAGAGACGATCACGGTTACGCACGCGGTTGGTGTATTTTAATTAGAATTAGTGTCAAGTTCTCTACAACCGGAGGTTATAAATATCCAAGTCGCCACATAACCGCGGGCACGGTTTCCCGTAAGATTTAACCCTGCAGGGGTGTTCCAACCTGGTCCATCATAGACCAACACAAGCTATGGTGGAAATACCTCAACCTCGAGATAGCCCTAAGTATCCTCGGAATCCCGGTGCACAAGACATTTCGACAATGGTAACGCAAGTCCAGCAAGACCTCCCGGCGTGCCGACACCCTGATAGTAGTTGCGCGTATCTCATCTCAGGCCACGACCGGATGAGCAGTCCGTACAACTAAAACCAGTGCCTCGAGTTTCCTTGTTGTGGCGCTGCAAGGGGCTCTAGTTTGGACCAGCACCATCAGCACTGGCCCACCTGTATTATGTTGAATTAAGAATCCTCGGGTAGCGCTAACTCCCTATGCAAATTAATTATTTAATTCAGTATTATTATGTTGGCAAATGTTAAAACCAATGTTGGGCCTTGCTGGAAGCGGTTATTCAAAGCGAACTGTCAAGAGGGTCCCATTCCTCTGAGCATGTTAGGAACGCTAATCAAGGATCATAACACCGGTATTACGGAAACTAGGGCGGCATGAGTGGAACAAAACACCAGGCAAAAGGCCGAGCCTTCCACCCAACACCAAGTATATAGATGCATTAATTAAATAATAGATATTGTGATATCCCAAGATATCCATGTCCCAACATGGAACAACCTGCAACTGCGCCTGCAACTAGCAACGCTATAAGAAAGGGGCTGAGCAAGCGGTAACGTAGCCAAACAACGGTGTCCTGGGAAAGGGTGGTTAGAGGCTGTATCATCGCATATGGGAGGCTGACATATATGTGGTGGGAAGCGCGACATAGCGATAGCATCGAGACAACTAGCAAGCAAAGATAGTTAAGGTATCCAAGGTCATGATCATCTTGCCTGAAATCCCGCTAGGAAGAAGACCAAATCCATGAAGAAGACGAACCAACGTAGTCGAACGAATCCTCACAATCGCAACGAAACCGGAACTATCGAGAAGAAGCACAACCGAAAAGAAGCAAACAACACGGTAAACACACAAGCATATACATGGCATAATGCACAACCAAATATGATGCATGATAATATCAAATGTTGTTAAACATGGCAAGAGATGAAGCATAAGCAATCCATACAACTAGACAAGTTTAAATGAGGCCGGAAACACAAACAACAATTCCGGTATTTCCCCACATGCAAATTTAGAAATTGGTACTGATCTGAATTAAACACAATGTTGAAGTTGTTGAACAGCAAGTTAACATGCATCATGACGATCTACACATCTTTCTAATCAAGTTACATATATAGAACATTTAATTCGGAGCTACGGCCTAGAAGATATGAGCTAAACAAGTTAACATGGCAATAATGCAAAATGCATGCAAACATCAACCACAAACACTCAAACCAAGGATGCAACATGACAAAATGAAACTACACACAAATCTAAGAAAGTTCAAATAGAACATGATCAAAACGGAGCAACGGTTCAACAATTACAATCAACACAAGTTATAATAACAATCTGCGCAAAACAGAAACATAGTGCTTTGCAAGCCTCAAAACTACATGCTACAGTACTAGAACATGGCATCAAATGGCACATCATGGTAATACATAGCATGGAGCTCAAATCATTCAACATGGGCATAAACATATGAGCAACAGATTAATTACTATGATTTTGACAAAATGGAACATTCTGTTAACAGGTTGACAGATTTAATATGATGGCAACTTGAGAGCAACAAAGAGACATGCTACAGCAAGATTATATGGCAACCAAGGGCATGGCATCAAAGTACACATCACATAGGCCAAAACTCATGAAGGAATCAAATACATATGAGCTCTAGATTAGTGGCAACCATCAAGCAAAGTTGGCAAGTTTTATCACACACAGTTTTTAACTTGAAACAGCAACATTGACTAGGCATGTTTACAAGCTCATGGCAGTCACATCATGGCATATCATGTCATGAAATAAATACTAACAGCAAGAAGACATGAAAATGCTCCAAAGATATGTTGACAAGATGCTCATACGACATATGCATTAATTCACACAAAAATGACAAAATGACACATATTAACAGTTTTCTGCAGTTAACATCATGAGGCACTTTTGCAACAGAGATTATGACATGTAGATGAAGCCTAACATGAATGCAACAGTGACCATCATGTAGAGCACGAAGAGTAGATCATGTTCATAGGATGCACAGGTGCAAAGATATGGCCCACACAAAATGCACATATGTTGATAAAAATCTGATGACTAGCAGAAAAACAGAGTGAGCGCAGGATAGCTAAAATGCGCACAGGGCGCTAGATAGGGTCGAGGCTCACATCGGGCTGGGCTTGAGGCGCGGCTGGGCATGAGCGCTGGTGGAGCCCACGCACGAGGACGAGCATCTCCCTGCTCGATCCCGAGCAGGGCCATGGTGGCGGCGGCGGCTTGGCAAGCTGGGGATGCAGGGGGGTCGAGGAGGCAAGGAGGAGACCGGGGGCGGGTGACGGAGACCAGATCCGGTGGCTGCCTCTCCATTCCTGGCGTCGACGGCGAGATCGGCGAGCTCGAGGGCCAGCGCCCATGGCGGCCCTTGTCCAAGGCAGAGAGAGAGAGGTGAGGGCTAGGGAGAAGCAGAAAGGAGAGAGAAGGAGAGGGAGGCGAGGCCGGCTGGAGGTCTTCCGGCGGGGCTGCTCTGGTGAGGCCACCAACGGGTGGTGGTGCACGGGGCGGAGGCGGCCGGCGGCGGGGTCGCAAGGCGGCGGCGGCTCTAGATCGGGAGCTCCTCTCCCGATCTGGAGCGCTTGGGGTGAGCGGGCACGGAGGGGCGCGGGGGCGCGGCTCGGTTGTGGCCCGGGGCGGGCCAGCGATGGGCTCCGCTGGCCCGCGCGGGAGGAGAGAGGCTGGGGGTGCGGGGCACTGTGCAGGCGGCGGTTGGCTGGTGGCGGCGCGACAAGTGGCGGCAGGGCTGTGGTTGGGCCCGGAATCTAAGGAGGGGGATGGCTGCTGCCCAAAATGGAAGGGAAGCCTTCCTTTTATAGGCAGGAGTCTAGGGTTTGGGGGTTTAGGGGTGTTTCGGACCCTCCGATCGCAATCGGATGGCTCCAGAGTGGAGGGGTAGCGAGGTGGGCTAGATGGGCTGTGTAGAGGGGGTTGGGCTAAGAAGAGAGGGAAGTGGTGCAGCCCGGCAGTGTTTTCGGAACACCGAAAACGTCCGACGTTTTGACCGGCTATAGTGCCGCTATAGTTATCCGTTGGGGCATCAAACGACCTCCGAATGGAACGAAATTTGGCAGGCGGTCTACCTACAATATAATAAGACCGCACGCCAACTTTCAACCCATTCCGAGAACATTTTTATCCCACTTGTAAAATAATATTTTGGAGGTGCCGCGAGCGCGTGCGAGTGTGTCGGGTCTCGAAACGGACAACGGAAGGGACGAGGAGAAGCTGGCAACTACGAACGGATGCAAGTTTTGTGAAAACATGCGGATGAAATTCACATGATGACATGGCAAGGTGCAACAAGCAAACGAATCACATGGCAACGACAGAAAATAAATGGAAGGCATCTGGAGCATCGGTCTCGGGGAGTCACAATCATGAACATTTTAATGCATGTTGACACGCAAAATAAATCATTATCCACTCCTAGCTACTTAAGCATGGCATGAGCAACTATAATCTCTAATTGTCATCATAAACATGTTTAATCATAATATGCTGAATCATGGATACTGAGTTAAACATATTTACAAAAACAAAAACAAGTTGAGTTCATTCCCGCTTTTCCCTGCCACAGTCACTTCATCAAATCATCTTCATTATTGCCTTTCACTTGCACGACCGAATGATATGAAAATAATAATAGTGCAAGTGTGCCGTTGACTAAGCTGGAATCTGCAAACATTTTATTCAAAGGAGAAGACAAGGTAATATGGGCTCTTTGTTAGATCAACAATAATGCATACGAGAGCCACTCAACATTTTCATCGTGGTCTTCTCCTTACAATGAATCAACAAAAGAAAATAATTTCAGAGAAACACACTGAAATATTTTTGGAGTTTTTAGTTTTTTCTTGAAGGATGCAATTTAAAGAAGACAAAACAAAAACGAGAAAAACTATTTCCACGGGAAAGCTCCCAACAAGCAACATAAGAAACGGGAAATCTTTTTGGGTTTTCTTTTAATACTACAACTAATTAAGCTAGAAAGAAAAACCGAAAAGAAGAGAGAAATGTTTTTGGATTTTCTCAAAGATTTTCAAACACTCAAGAAGAAAGCAAGAAAATAAAGCTAACATGGATCATACAATGAAGAAGGATGAATACAGACAACTGAAATGAATATGTGGAAATGAATGTAATGTCGGTGAGAGATACGTAATCCCCCAAGCTTAGGCTTTAGGCCTAGCTTGGTCTACGGCCATCCGTAGTAGCCATCCGGTCCCATGTGAAAGTGCTGAGGCGGCGGCACCTAAGCGTCCCAATCCTGGGCCTCATCCTCTGCCGCTGCCAATGCGTTCCGGTAAGCAACGATGCCCGGTGGCATAACAGTATATCCGTTCCTGGCATGATAATCAAACGAAGCAGGTGCAGGCAACGGAATAATATCACGAGTATCCTCACTAAAAACCAAGTTATAACGAATGTGGTGAGGAGGCTCAGGAGCATCAAGAAAGTGGTGGTCCCTCATAGACTGGTGATCTAAGTAAACTCTGGGCAACAAATAATCATGTGGGCGTATGTTAACATTAAAACGTCTTGCTAAGCGAGTAGCATAAATATCACCATGAATTTTACCCTTAGTCCTATTAGTGTGCAGGCGGCGTGCAATGATAGCTCCCAGGTTATAAGTGTTGTCATTATGCAATGCGCGGCGTAAAATGGCAAAGTCAGGTGCACATAGTGCACCACCTTGCTCTCTAGCAGTCAAGCATTTTCCTATGAATAAAGCAAAATAATAAATAGCGGCAAATTGCAAGCTAGTGGCTCGGGCTTTCGACACGCCCCTTTCCTCTCCCACAGTTAAAGTGCGGAGGAAGCCCTCAAACTCCTCTGGTCGAGGCTCTCTTATTTCCCCATCAAAGGGGATCAAACATATCTCACAAAATTCAGCAAGCGGTATCTGATGATGTTCAGCATATAAATCAAAGCGCACCGCAGGGGGTTCGAGCCTATTCATGAAATGAAAGTTTTGCACAAAGGAATTCATAAGGATGTGGTGCTGGTCACACTCATCTGCGAGGAAGTCGGTCAATCCGGCATTAGCACAAAATTGCGCGAACTCTTGGTAGAATCCAGCTTCGTTCATGAAGGCATTGTGCGGCCATTCGCACGGCTGGACCTCCGTCCTACGCGGAATGTTGAGGTCGCTGTCCGTAAGAAATTCATTTTCTCTATGAACAATTTTCTGAAAAAATTTCAGCCGAAAAAAGATGTTAACAAAACTTCACAAAAGTGATAGCAACTACTCATATGGATGTCTAGAGGCAATATCAAGCATTCAAACTACTTGGAACTCAAAGAATTCAACATGCAAGCTCATTTTCAGTAGCACCAATAGCAGCTAATTATGCAAAATATAATCCACTAGAGCAAAAACTAATTGGAGCAATGGAGGAGTCACATACCAAGTAGCAATCCCTCAAAACAGTTTCGGAAACGGAGCTCCGAGCAAAGAGATCAAAAATCTCAGGTTTGGGAGCAAGAACACGAGAGAGAGAGAGAGAGAGAGAGCTACCAGGAATTTTTGCTAGAGGTAAGAGACAAAGTGGGCTGAAGGGATAAGTGAGGGGGTCCCTGTGGGGCCCACAAGCCACCAGGGCGCGCCCCATGGGGGTGGCGCACCCTGGTGCCTCGTGGGCAGCTAGGGCATCCCCCTGGTATGTTTTTAATGCCAAAAATTCTTAAATATTATATAAAAATTCATGTAAAAATTTCAGATCATTCTGAGCACTTTTTTATTGCACGGATAATTCAGAAAATAGGGTAATCATGTCATTTTATTGCATTTAACTGAAAATAACAGAAAACTAAAAGTGGGTGCAGAAGGTTGTGCTTACTAAATTCATCGACCACATGCCTCTCAAAAAGAATCCATTAATAAGGTTGATCAAGTCTTATTAACAAACCATTTCCGAGTAACATGAAAGCGAAGAACCTTCGTAAAAACACTAGGTTACCTCAACGGGGATGTGTACCTCCCCAATAATAAGAGTTTCATATTTCTTATTGATAGTAGGAAGAGCGAGTTGAAAACTTCCAATAGTAATTGTCGGAGTCTTTTCAATAACATGAATACCGTTTACTTGAAATTGTTTCTTCGGAAAGTGCACCGTATGTTCATTACCATTGATATGAAAAGTGACCTTGCTTTTGTTGCAATCAATAACAGACCCTGCAGTATTCAAAAAGGGTCTACCAAGGATAATCGACATGTTGTCGTCCTCGGGCACGTCAAGTATAACAAAGTCTGTTAGGATAGTAACATTTGCAACTACAACGGGCACATCCTCACAAACACTGATAGGTATGGCAGTTGATTTGTTAGCCATTTGCAATGATATTTCAGTGGGAGTGAGTTTATTCAAATCAAGTCTTTTATATAAAGAGAAGGGCATAACACTAACACCGGCTCCTAAATCACACAAAGCAGTTTTGACATAATTTCTTTTAATGGAGCATGGTATAGTTGGTATTCCTGGATCTCCTAGTTTCTTAGGTACTCCATCCTTAAAAGAATAATTTGCAAGCATGGTAGAAATTTCAGCTTCAGGTATCTTTCTTTTATTTGTGACAATGTCTTTCATATATTTAGCATAAGGGGTCATCCTTAAAATATCAGTCAAACGAATACGTAAAAAGACTGGCCTAAGCATTTCAGCAAAGCATTCAAATTCTTCCTCATCCTTATTCTTAGATGGTTTAGGAGGAAAGGGCATGGTTTTTTGAACTCATGGTTCTCTTTCTTTACCATGTTTTCTAGCAACGAAGTCTCTTTTATCATAACGTTTGTTTTTAGAAGGTGGGTTATCAAGATCAACAGCAGGTTCTATTTCAACATCATTATCAAGTTCTTTATCATTATCTGGTTGAGCATCCACATGAGCATCATCATTATTATTATCATCAGGTGAATGTTCATTACCAGATTGTGTCTCAGCATCGGAAATAGAAACGTCATTACTATCATCTAAGGGTTTTTCTACCTCAGGTTCACTAGAAGTATGCAAAGTCCTATCATTTTTCTTTTTCTTTTTCTTTTTAGATGGACTAGGTGCATCAACATTAATTCTTTGAGAGTCTTGTTTAATTCTTTTAGGGTGACCTTCAGGATAAAGTGGCTCCTGAGTCATTCTACCTCCTCTAGTCATTACTCTAACATCATGATCATTCATATTGTTATTCATTTCATTGAGAAATTCACGTTGAGATTTAACAACTTGTTCTAACTGGGTTTGAACCATAGATGCATGTTTACCTACACCTTTGAAATCATTAGCAATTCTAAATAACAAGTCACTCAAGCGATCAATCATGTAGGCATTTCGTTTCAATTGTTTCATAACATTTACATTGAAATGATCTTGCTTAATAATATAATTGTCAAATTCATAAAAACATTGACTAGGAGGTTTGTTATAAGAGAATTTAACTCTACTACCTATGGCGGTGTGTCAAGACCATGTATTTCTTCAATGGGTGGCAAATTCTTAACATCTTTAGCTTTAATACCTTTTTCCTTCATACATTTCTTTGTTTCTTGCATATCTTCAGGACTGAGAAATAAAATACCCCTCTTCTTCGGAGTGGGTTTAGGCGGTGGTTCAGGAAGTGTCCAATCATTATCATTCTTCAATATATTATTCAGTAGTTTCTTAGCTTGTTCAATAGTCCATTCCCTGAAAACACAACCAGCACAACTATCTAGGTAGTCCCTAGAAGCATCGGCTAGTACATTATAAAAGATATCAAGTATTTCATTCTTCTTAAGAGGATGATCAGGCAAAGCATTAAGTAATTGGAGAAGCCTCCCCCAATATTGAGGGAGATTCTCTTCTTCAATTTGCACAAAGTTAAATATTTTCTGTAAAGCAGCTTGTTTCTTATGAGCAGGAAAATATTTTTTCAGAGAAGTAATATATCATATCCTGGGGACTACGCACACAACCAGAAGCAAGAGTATTAAACCATTTCTTAGCATCACCCTTTAATGAGAAAGGAAATACCTTAAGGATATAGTCATAGCGAATTTTTTCCTCATGAGCGAATAGGGTGGCTATATCATTTAATTTAGTAAGATGTGCCACAACGGTTTCAGTTTCATAGCCATGGAAAGGATCAGATTCAACCAAAGTAATTAACCCAGGATCGACAGAGAATTCATAATCCTTATCAGTAACAAATATGGGAGAGGTAGCTAACTTAGGATCATATTTCATTCTCTCCTTCATAGATTTTTCTTTCATTTCAGCAAGCAATTTATAACTTCATCTCTATCATTACAAGCAAGAATGGCTCTAGCCGTCTCCCTATCAAAGACATGTTCATCAGATGATTCAACTCTAGTAGGAGAGCTAGGCATAATAGGTGAATCATAATTCTCAAGAGTTTCAACATTTTTAGCATTCTCAATTTCTTTAGCTTTAGCAAGTTGTTCATCAAGAAATTCACCAAGTGGCACAACATTATCAAGCATAGTACTAGCATCATCATAAGTATCATTCATAGTAGAAGTAGTATCATCAATAACTTGCGACATATCAGAATGCATAACAGGTGGTGGTGTCACAAGTTTACTCAAAACAGAAGGTGAATCAAGTGCGGAGCTAGATGGCAGTTCCTTACCTCCCCTCGTCTTAGAGGGAATGATCTTGGTCTTAGCGTCTTTCAGATTCTTCATAGTGATCAACAGGTATAAATACCAAGTGACTCAGCAAATAGAGCTATGCTCCCCGGCAACGGCGCCACAAAAAGGTCTTGATAACCCACAAGTATAGGGGATCACAACAGTTTTCGAGGGTAGAATATTCAACCCAAATTTATTGATTCGACACAAGGGGAGCCAAAGAATTTTTGCAAGTATTGGCAGTTGAGTTGTCAATTCAAGCACACATGAAGACTACATATCTGTAGCAAAGTGATCAGTAGCACAGTAGTATGGTAGTTTGATAGCAGTAGCAATAATAGTAACAGTAATTGTAACGGTAGCAGAAATAGTAGTAGGAATTGTGATAGTAGTAGCAACAGTAGTAACTTAGCAAAGAACAATATGTGAAAAACTCGTAGGCATTGGATCGGTGATTATGTTGGATAACATTCATCATGTAACAGTCATAACTTAGGGCGACACAGAACTAGCTCCAATTTATCAATGTAATGTAGGCATGTATTCCGTATATAGTCATACGTGCTTGCGATAAGAACTTGCATGACAACTTTTGTCCTACCCTCCCGTGGCAGCGGGGTCCATAAGGAAACTAAGGGATATTAAGGCCTCCTTTTAATAGAGAACCGGAACAAAGCATTAACACATAGTGAATACATGAACTCCTCAAACTACAGTAATCACCGGAAAGAATCTCAATTATTGTCACCTTGGGGTATGCAGATCATAACACATAGCAGGTGCGTATAACTTGCAAGATCGGATCAAAAACACAAATATATTCATGAAAACATAAAGGGTTTAGATCTGAAATCATGGCACTCAGGCCCTAGTGACAAGCATTAAGCATATCAAAATCATGGCAACATCAATCTCAGAACATAGTGGATACTAGGGATCAAGCCCTAACAAAACTAACTCGATTACATGATAAATCTCATCCAACCCATCACCGTCCAGCAACCCTACGAAGGAATTACTCACTCCCGGCAGTGAGCATCATGAAATTGGTGATGAAGGATGGTTGATGATGACGATGACGGAAGATCCCCCTCTCCGGAGCCCCGAACGGACTCCAGATCTGGCCTCCCGATGAAGAACAAGAGGTGGCGGCGGCTCCGTATCGTAGAACGTGATGAAACTTCTCCTATTTTTTCTCTGGAATTGTGAATTTATAAGCCTGAGATTAGGGTCAGCGGAGCCACGTGGGCCCCACAAGCCACCAGGGCGCGCCAGGGGGGGTGGCGCACCCTGGTGCCTCGTGGGCAGCAGGTGGCCCCCTCCAGTGGATCTTGGCTCCAGTATTTTTTATTTAATCCATAAAAAATCTCCAAAAAGTTTCGTCTAATTCCAAGAACTTTTATTTGTGCACAAAAAACAACACCATGGTAGTTCTGCTGAAAACAACGTCAGTCCGGGTTAGTCTCATTCAAATCATGCAAATTAGAGTCCAAAACAAGAGCAAAAGTGTTTGGAAAAGTAGATACGATGAAGACGTATCACGCCACAACGCACCAGCCGCGCCCGCCTACAGTCGCCCGCGCCTGCACCGAACGGCTCCCGCCGCGCCCCCCAGCGCTGTGCCTCGGCCCTGGCCGCGCCCGCTCGCGCCTGCAGGCGCTGCCGCTCCGCGCTGCTGCTGGTTCTGGCCGCCGGCACCTCTGTGTGCTCGTGCGTGCACGAGCACACGCAGTGGCTGGTCAGAGCCACTGCCACGTGGGCGAGCCCCTGTTTAGATTAGATGCTAACTAGTATTAAGATTAGTCTAATGCATCAATGACATGCGGGCCCCCTGGAGATGAAACTAAATAACCAAAATCAATTTAGCTACTGACAATGACAGCTGGGTCCCACCGGGCTTTTTGACAAGTCAACTGCCGACTGGGCGGTCGACTGGCCCCAGCTGTCAGCCTCTAACACACAATGCCGTGTACCCTTCTCTGTGTGCACATAGCATTTTGCTAATTAATTTGGAATTAATAATCAATTTCAAAATATTAATAAAACTTTGAAAAATAATATAAAATAATCCGTAATTCGGATGAAAATAATTTATATATGAAAATGAACAGAAAAATAAGACGAATCTGAATACGCCATCCACATACCTACCACATGTCCCCAACACAGCAAACATGGAACCTTCCCTCCGGATCGTCTGACCGATAAATGCCTGGAGCCGGGAAAATATTTCCGGATATTTTTCCGCTCCGTCTATAACACTTAGCAGTGCATTAGGTCACCCCTAGCATAGCATACTATCATGTCATGCAATGTGATGCATTTGTTTGCGTTGTATTTATTGTTTCTTTGCCCTCTTCTTCTCCGGTAGACCCCGAGACCGACGCTGACGCCACTGAGTACGACTATGCCGCAGACGTTCAGCCACTTGCAGCAGAGCTTCCAGGCAAGCAAAACCCCCTTGATCATTCATATATCGCCCATTCTTTCTCTCCCGTGCTTGCATTAGATTTTGCTACTGTTATTCGATAGCTCCTATTCTGATGCATAGCCTGATTTTTAACCTGTTGTTGATACTTTACCTGTTGTCCTATATGCTTAGTATAGGCTGGTTAGTGATCCATCAGAGGCCCTACACCCTTGTCCGTGTTGCCAGGCTTTACTACCGGAAGATTCGATCAATGTGATCGATGTAAAGAGACCGAACACACCACCAGCACCCCCCTTAGTTGTACGACTCTGCAGAGCTACTATCGAGTGCCGAGGGTGATGCCTCGTATCTCACTTCCGATGATATCTCTGTAGTGTAGAACATCGAGTGTGGTTTACAGAGGGTGATTCCTTGCTCATCACTCCCGATGATGTCTCTGTCGTGCAGTACCTCAAGCGTGAACCTATCGAGGGTGATTCCTCCAAGTTCACATTGACATTCTACCTCAGGTGTGAACCTACCGAGGGTGATTCCTCTGAGTTCACCTTGATGGTAAGGACACACTATTACCTTTAACTGTTCCCCGTTAACTGTTACTGCGGGACTGAAGGGATAGGCGGTACCACCCCTGTAGAGGTGGGCCTGAGTTCACGACAGTCTCCTGATAAGTCGGTTCGACCCGAAGGGTACCCGCGAGAGATAATGACGCGGCACGACTGGGCAGGCAGAGACCGCCCTAGAGAGGGATGGGCCTGACCCTTGTCGTAAGACCGCGAGACGGGGCGACAGGAGCACTGATCGTCACCGCGAACTCCCAACACACTCACGGGTTTGGATATGTGATCTGAGTAGGCCTCTGGCCTTTTCGCACTAACCACCACGCGGGATAAGTTATGGGCACTCGGCGTCGTACGATTCTTCCGAAATCTCTTCAGACGTCACAATTGTGCGGCGCGCGCCCGGGTGAACTGGAACGCCTGCGTGTGTATACAGGGGCTAGGTTTGGTCCCAACCGCGTACGCAACATGCAGGAGTGCAAAGGACGATTGGCCCATGGCCCCTTCGCGCTTAGGATGTAGACCGGCGTGCTGACCTCTCTGCTGAGCCTAGGTAGTACTACGGCGTGTCGATTGGCCGAGGCCGGGCATAACCCGGAAAAATGTGTCCGGCCAGAGTTAATCGAGCATGTTGGGTAAGTTGGTGCACCCCTGCAGGGAAGTAAACTATTTGAATAGTCGTGTCCACGGCAACAGGACGCTCGGAGTTGTATCCTGATCTACTACAACTAGAACTGGATACCTGTGACACTAAACTGATATGATGGCTCCAGGATCGCTTCCTCGCGGGCTAGACGAGGAAGGATCTCTGGGCGTTGCTAATATATACTCCCTCCGTCCCAAAATAAGTGTCGCAAATTTTGTACTAAACTAGTACAAATTTTGTACTAGATCATCGACACTTATTTTGGGACGGAGGGAGTACTTGTTACTATATGATATGTTACTCTACTCTCTTCTGATGCTGCAAGACGCTGCAAGAGGCTAGTCTTCGTTAAGCTAGGTCTTCCCTTCTATTCTGGCATTTTTACAGTATAGTCCTCAGACAAACCCTTCCCTTGATACTGATTCATACTTAACATAGATTTGATGTAAGTCTTGCGAGTACTTTGGATGAGTACTCACGGTTGCTTTGCTACCTTTTTTCTCCTACCCGGTTGCTGCAATCAGATGACGGAGGCCAGAAGCCGGAGATCCCCGACGGAGCCTACTACTACGTGGAGACCGACGACCAGGAGTAGTTAGGAGGCCCCAGGCAGGAGGCCTGCGCCTTTTCGATCTAGTTGTCGTTGTTTTGTTACCCTTCTTAAGGCAAACTTGTCTAATTATGTCTGTACTCAGATATTGTTGCTTTCGCTGACTTATGTATTCGGGTTCTCGTGACCCTTGGTTTGTAATATAACTCCCTTATGTTTGAATTTGTGTCTAGAGTTGTGTTGTGATATCTTCCCGTGAGTCTCTGGTCTTGATCGTGCATGTTTGCGTGTATGATTAGTGCATGGTCGAGTCGGGGGCGTCACACGGCTCCACGGTGACTACCTCGACACCGGCCACCCCGACTCGACATCCACCACGGCGTCCCTCGCACGGCTACTTCGACCACGACTACACCACCCTACGCTCTCGGCTACCTTGACATCGGCACAAAGGGCTACCGCCTTGCTTGAGCAACCTCGTCGGTTTTCACTTCAGCCATAACTTCCGCGATGCATCTACCTTTACAAATGTGGGGGGATGTCCATCGGCTTACCTGCGGATTCTTCTCCAGTCTCACCGTCTGCGTCACTACCATTGTGACTGCCGGGGATGTTGAGTATCGTGATTAGATTGGAAACATAAGATAGACTAGAAATATTCTGTCTTGTCTTGTACTCCAAAAAAATCATGTACTCCTATATATATATGCCCACGAGCCTCAAGCAATATCCATCGATTCCACCAATCTCTCTCTTTCTAACACGAATGAGCCGGCCATCATGCAGCTAACTAACACCACTAAGCCGTACGTGCAACAAACTCAGCATGCAGCCACCAGACGATCCGAATGAGCCGGCCATCATGCAGCTAGCTAACACCACTAACCTGTACGTGTAACAAATGCACTCCAGGACTCAGCCGCTCCACCGCACTCCACGGCCGCACAACGTAACTTACACACCGCTGACGACGAATGGACGTCCGGACGACCCGGCCAGCTCTCCGGCCGCTCCGCTCGTCACGGCCGCAGGACTCGGCTGCCAACGGAAGTGCTAACACGAATCCCCTGACGATACAGCCATCCTGGCACTTGCTCGTAAAGCATCGTGCAATCCTACACAGCCGGCCTGTGACTACAGTCAGAAGACGTGGTCATTGTTGTCGCTGAAGCCCTTGTTGTAGCCTCCCTTGACGGGTAGGAGCTCGAACGGTTCCCCATGCCTACCATGCCCACGAAGCAGAGCAGGCACGGTCCTGGCGGTTGGCACGAAGCAGAGCAAGATAAGGTAGGCAACAGTTTTTCAGCTCTTCTTGGCCATGGCACTAGATTCAACTCCTTCTCCAGTATGTCGTGCTCGTGAGATAGGCGAAGTTCGGTTTCTCGTGTTTGGAAGCAGAGCAAGATAAGTTATGTTTGGAGGTAGGCGAAGTTCGGTTTCTCGTGTTTCAGGACTGTGCTTCTTTTTTTCCCCAGCAAATGAAGATTGGGCTCCTAAATCTGGACTTGAGCAGCTCAAAGTTCAGCCTTGAGAAAGGGCTAGTGCCTAACCATTTTGGATGCCGGTTTGTATGGTTAGGCCCAATCCCGTTTTCGAGAGAGTTTTTTCTATACATGTCCAAATGCACCAGCCTTCCTTTTTTACTGCATCGACACATGGTGGTCAGTGATCACTGACGAGTACCATGAAGCTATCAAGTACCAAGTTGAGCAGTGATTTTCCCCTTTAATAAGTGAGGTTGGACTGAAAATAGCCACCAAGCCATCACGTCCGAGACTGAACATGGACTGAAAATAAAACTGCAGAGTAATATGTACACATGAACATCCCGCAAAAAAAAATTATGTACACATGAACATGATATAATGCCGTCTGACCAACATGTAGTGTTGTTTTCTGTGCTGACGGAGAAGTCGCTCGAGTAGCCAGTCTGTTGGTTGGGGTTAGGACTTACTAGGAGTCATCAGGAATAAACCTTACACTAAATATATATTCTTCCAATATGTTGATCGTTTTCTGTATTTTGCTGGCTTGTGCGTGATAGGCCGAAATTAATTAGCTAAGCAAAGCTGCTGCTGTTGCTCTGTGTTGGATAGATCAGGGTGACGCGTGGCAATGACATTCATGGTTTCTAGCCTCCAAAGAACACAAAAGCTTAGGGATAATAAATGGCCACCAAACAATCGCATGGAGAGGAAAACCATCACATCTAGATTTTGAGACTAAACTTCAACTAAAAAGAAAAGTACAGAGAGCACATATAGACATCTAAACATATATGCGTGCACTGTTTGGCCAACATGTTTTCGGTGTTGTTTTCCTCATGGCATCCATCACAATGTGTGCTCATGGAGGGATCACTCGGCAGCCAGAGCATTGCTCTAGGCTGAGGAGGCATCGGGAATAAACCTTTCACTCACATTTTCTTCCAATTGTTGATTATATTCCATAGCCATTTATCAACCCCAGTTAATTTCTCTAGGGACAGGGATTGATCATCGACCAGTAATAGTGCACCCAGATGTTACATGGCAACCGGACGGTGAGCACCATGGGATTAGAAAGTATTAGGAAATACGCTCAACCTTTGCCCTAGTTGGTCAGCTAGTTCACCCAGAGATGCTCACAATGCTTTTGCATGACCAGTGTCTTACGAGGTTTGGTTCTCACTGAGGGCTCTCCCAATTCATCGTCTCTTAGCATCTTTTATCATAGGAGGTACAAAAATTAAGAGACAATTCCTTGTTTCTTAGGGGTTGTATCTAAATTTAATTATTTGAGGCTCATGCATACATGTGATTGGTCCAGCAACTTTTTTTGCCTATGGCCACGTTCAAGGGTTGTATGTTAGCTAAGCTATAACCTCCATCTCTCTCTTCATTAACTATTATGCTACATCATAAAAATACCTATGAAACCATGCTAAAAAACTTGCATTGGGAGACCCTGAAGCATCATCTGGCCTGATTAAAACAGAATTTTTGTAATAAATGAATGACATTCAATTCCTTTTATATTAACATATATTCTAAATAACTTCAACATAGAACGATGCTTTGATATGAATCTGCATATTAGCACAGACCTTACATGAGAAATTCTTTAATCATGCTTGATCTTTGAATTTAGAGAGGTTTACATTATCATGATTATTCTGCAAGGCACCAAATTAGTAGTGAGAAGAGATTTTGTGTGCAGTATTGGACTAGTACATAGGATTGAAGTTTTCAAAACAGGCTTTCGCCGAGCTTAAGAATAAAGACACACAATCTAATGATGCATGGTGTGTTTAGGAGAGCCTCATGCAAGCTGATCAAAGGAAAACAGGACAAAACAAGTTGAACATGCTAACAAGCACCTCCAGCATGTCGCCAAGAAGAAGTACGTGAGGGAACACGGACCACCTCAAAACTCAACCAAGCCCGCCGCCAGCATACAACCATGGGCCAACTTGAAGAAAGCACAGGACCAAGGAGCCTCGACCGTGCCGGCAAGCAGAAAGTACAGATAGAGGACGTGACAATGTGTAAAAGCTAGGTGTAAATGAGACGCTACCCGTAGGAGCCGATGTGGGCCTGAAAGGAGCTCCAAAACATTTGGAGCACGCCACTGCGACCGAAGGACGCGCTCACTAAGCAGTGCCGCCCCCAGGAGGGTAACAAGGCACTGTGCTGCCGCCACCATGTCCGTCAAAGCGATTCTATGTTTTCTCCCTCATCTTGCAAGGGGAGAGAGCCAAGGTGACACCCACATGAGGGATGCGACACTCACATGCATCGCCGCCGTCGGCGCTGAGCTTTTGCTCGGCCCTCCCACACACCTTGCCACGGGGATTCAACACCCAGACCAACCACAAAGGAGGACCCACCACGACGGATCAATGGCTCTAGATCTTGGCCATCATCGATGATGAAAACTTCCCCAGGACCACTCGCCACAGTGCACCTCGCCATCCTCGTAGCCAAAGAACACTGCCAACACCGTTGCAACGCTACTTGCTAGAGAGGAAACCGTGCATTTAGCCATCCGGGGCCCCAACCGCGTGCGCGGCCACCAAACTACCGATCCAAACATTAGGCAACTCCCAAACCTAGTTGAAGGCTCAGCATGGTCCAGCCAACGTCCACGGCCCGCACTGAATGGGACTAGGACCGTAGACGAGCCCGACCCAACCATGATGTATTTGTACTTTGAGGACCTCACCAGCAGTGGAACCCCTAATGAGTTGGTGAGTGGCGTCCACAACCTCTCTCAGCGTGGTCACCGCACCTAGGTCGACAACCACCAAGTGCATGATTGGTTTGTCAACAACATTTGGCTACACAAATGTTGGCATTGAAAAATATTTAAAACACCAAGACTTACAAAATATTGGCAAATTTATGTGAGATGGGCATGACAAATATTTGACGTGTAATAGTTGGCACAATGCCTGACATTGGCATGCCAATTTTAGGCACCAAACTAACTTCGATGGACCAGCTCTTCCAAAAGACCTAGTATCATTACATCCCCATTCCCTTCTCTCACTCCCATCTGAAAAATTGTGGCGACTTGGCGGCTCTTGACAGCTGCGCTCGATGGGCCAGCGGCTGCTTCGCCGCAAGCCGGAGGCAGCGATGGGTGGGGTGGCGACCAGGTCTCGAGGCAACAAGCTGTGACTGGCGATTAGGGCCCTCTCCTTCTCTGCACCACGATGTATAGTCCTCTAACACAGTTCCAACTCCCAGTTCTTGCCAGCAGGTACAGGCAAATCCTCTGCTTATGAACATAGTTTAAAATCGCGGGAGAAACGATTTCGCGGTGGCCTCTCCCAGCAGCTATAGCGGCCACCATAGCGGGCAATCGCGGCAAATAGCGGACATTTTTCTGGTGGGAGGGATGATTTCTAGAGGGCTTTGCTTATTTTTTAGCCATTTAGAGGGATATGCGAAGGATTTCGCGGCAGCAGCCATAGCTTAGCGGCGAGGCTCCGAGGCAGCTATCGCGGCCATTTAGCGGGCTATTTTAATCTATGCTTATGAAAGAGACCACAACGATGGCACTGACACGAGTTCTGGTTCTGAAATGTGAGACTGTCAATTTGTCTATGAACTTCCTTATGTTCCCTATGTCATTAATTATTCTATCCTCTATGCTTTTGACTAACTAGCAAATGATTTTTGAACCCTTCATGATGCATGTAATTGGACGTGGTGGTGTTGTTCCTGGTGAGAACCTCTATTATTCATGATGAAGTATTAGTTATGAACTTAAGTGGTGAACCGGCGTGCTTGTTTGTGTTGAATGGGTGCAGACCTTGAGACATTAAGTGGTGAACTGGTGATCCTTGAGAACTTGAATTTATATTGAAAAATATTATGTGGTGAATTGGTTCTGACCACTGTTATGCTGGCCATGTCCGAATTTATACTGAAAATCCCATGTTCTCTGCTCAAAATCCCATGTTTTTGGGACAGATATGCACATACTAATTGCCACTAAATGACTTAGCGAGGACATGGAGTTTCTTAGCTCGGGCTCAAACTAAATGAGCTCGGATGAACAGTAAAATTTTAAAAAAATTAAAATTCTGATTTTTTTTTTGTGGCAGACATTAAGAAATTTTTTGAGTGCTTGCAAATTTTCATCATGGAATCACATTCGTGGAAGTCGTGGCAAAAACCAAATTGATGGTACTTTCAAAAGCATTTTGAGCGCTCATTTTATCTTTTTTTGCCACAACTTTCATAAATGTCATATGAGGATGAAAATTTGCAAGCACTCAAAACATTTTTTAATGATTGTCACAAAAAATTACGATTTTTTTGAATATGTTTGAATTTTTTCGATATTACTGTTCATGCCAATACCATTTGAGCTTGAGCTCAGATTAGGTCTTTCAGCTTAGCAGCACGATGGAGATGGGGAAAACCGGGGATGAATCACAACCACTGGAACCGACAGCAAGACACAACGCGAGCACGCTGAGAGACAACCACCATCCAGAGCAATCAGGCCTGAAATCCACGAACATGATGAACAATCCCACTGTTGCACGCAAGCGGCGAGAAGACCAAGCAACCGGCTCCGATCTGCCGTCCTGAGAGACACCATGGTGAAGGAGAAACCGCTGCAGCTTATTCCGACGCGGCGCCACCACCTCGACCCGAGCAGCCCCTCAGGAAACACCAAGCCAACCCTTACAAACTGCTAGAAACGAAGCACCGAGGTCCCCAGCCCCAGCCGCCGCTAGAGCAGCGGATGGAGGCAGGGACCAACGGCTTCACTGACGGAGGGAGATATTAGAATAATCTTGACATGTGATGCATACATGCATGTGTGAATGATCCGTGTGTTCGTGCATGGGTTAGTGGCCGAGTGATTTGGCCAAGTTGGTTAGACGTTGGAGTAGCAAAGTATGCATGTCCGAGGTTGTTAGCTGCTGCTGCATGAGGGGCCGGGTTGTGTGGTTCCTAGAGTGATTCTAGGAGAAGATCCGGTCATTAGTTAGTGGTTAGTGGTGTGAGTGCATGCGTGGATGCAGTTAGTGGGCGAGTGAGTGGCCCGGCTGCGTGGTGTGAGTCCCTTGTACTAGCTATATAAGTCCATCAGATGAATGAGAAGAATGGAGCCGTGAGGGCTGGGGAAAATCACGTAGTCTTTGTGCTCACCGAGGGAGAGTGTTCTGGGCAAAGTCAGATGGCCTTCTTCCTTGGTTGTGTGGGTGTGTGTGTGTTCTTGTGTTGTTGAGAGAAACCATGAGAGAAGAAGAGAGTTGTGTGATGCAACCAAGAGGAAGAAGAAGCGGCGCTGCGAGAGGCGGCGCCAACAGGAGAGGACATCGGTTGCTCCTCCTCAAACGCCTCTCTCATGCGGTTGGAGAAGATCAGCCGTTGTTAAAAAAGATCTGACCCAGAAATATGAGCTTATATGCGTTTCTTATAGTTTCTGTTAGAATATGGATTTATTAGACCATCTCCAACAGACGCGCCAATTAAGCCGCGCGTTGGAAAAAACCACTTTATAGCGCGCGCGGGACCGAAACTAGCGCTCCAGCAGCCGCGCAAAAATCGCGCGCGCGGTAAAGTTGGTTTAGCGCGCTGGGGAAAACTGAATCGCGCGCTGCTTATTTGGTGCGTCCGCTCGCGCGCGCTGGAATCTCACCAACCGCTGGAATCTCATCCTCCAGGCGCTGGTGCCTCCGCCCGCACCTTCCCCATTCGCTCCGGCGACCCGTCGGCGCTTCCCTCGCCTATCCCCAGTGCGCCGCCGCTGCTTCCTCCACCTTCTCTCCTCGCCGCCGCCCCTCGAGCGCCGCCGTCGCTGACGAACAGCGGCCGGCGGCCGTTTGCAGCTCGCCGCCCACAAGATGTTTTTCAAAACGCTTGCAAGGTATATATTGCTAACTTTTTATATATTTGTAGATGAATTTGGTGCATGTTCTTTGTAGTTTGAAATTAGTTTAAATTATACTTTGTAGATGAGTTCGTCCCACGATTCTTCCGATGAAGAATTTGATCTTCAAGAGGAGGAGGACGTCGCAATGATCCTAGCTATGCACGTCAATAAAAAGCCGAAGCACGGTGGATCGGTTATCGATCGTCAGAAATTGTGGAGGGACAGGATCGATGCCCACAACAGATTGATGAAGTACTATTTTGTGGAGAATCTCATATACCCCGAGTCCTACTTTTGGCGCCGTTTTAGGATGAGCATCGAGTTGTTAAAACACATTGCGGAGAAACTGGCGAGCCATGATCGGTTTTTTCAGCAAAGGAGGAATGCCACCGGACAACTCGGGCATAGCACCTTTCAAAAGGTGACAGCCGCTTTGCGTATGTTGGCATACGGTATTCCGGCGGATCTAGTTGATGACCACTTGGCCATGGGTGAGAGTCCAGCCATCATGTGTGTCAAACGCTTTGCAGTCGGAATTATACAAATGTTTGGTCCGGAATATTTGAGAGCTCCCAATACTGAAGACATCGCAAGGCTTTTGGAGATGAACAAAGCTCGTGGGTTCTCAGGTATGCTTGGCTCAATAGATTGTATGCATTGAAGTTGGAAGAACTGTCCTAAGGCATGGCATGGACAATTCCATGGCCAGAAAAAGGGTTCCACTATAATCCTTGAAGCGGTGGCCGATCAGGAGACTTGGATTTGACATGCTTTTTTCGGAATGCCTGGATCTTTGAATGACATCAATGTTCTTCAACGGTCACCACTCATGAATAGGATTGCAAATGGTGAAACTCCACCGGTGGAGTTTGAAGCAAATGGTCATACATACAACTATGGCTACTATCTTGCGGATGGCATCTACCCAAGGTGGCAAACATTTGTGAAGCCGTTGTCAAAATCGCAAGGTAAGAAAAATCTTGATTTCCACAATGCTCAGGCGGCGGCTAGGAAAGATGTGGAGAGAGCTTTTGGGATTTTGCAAGCCCAATTTGCTATTGTGAGAGGACCGGCTAGATTTTGAGATCAAAAGATCTTTTGGTACATCATGAACGCTTGTGTGATCATACATAACATGATCGTCGACAATGAGCGTGGGCAAGATTTAGACTATTCTCAGTATGAGTTGTTGGGACAACCCGTGCGAGTGCGGAGGAGGGCTGCGAGGGTGGTCCGCTTTATTGCCTCCTATCATGCCATTCGACGTGCCGAAACGCATGATAACCTTCAGAAGGATCTAGTCGAGGAGTGGTGGTCATGGAATGGGCGACAAAACTAGTTTGATGTTGTATGTTTGTTGTACTGTTGACTATTTGTTGCATTGTTCATGAACTATTTGTTGTATTGGAAAGTAAACTATTTGTGGAACTATTTATTGTTGATTTATTTTATGTGTGTTTGATCTTGTTTTGTTTTATGTTGAATGGGAAATGTTGTTTGTGCTAGACGCGCGCGCTGTAATTTAGCGCGCCTGCTGGACGCTTCTGCGGCGCGCAATATATAGCGCTTCTGCTAAAGCAAAACACCTGCCGAGCGCGCAAAAACGCTATTTCGGCGCTGCAAAAAAAATTAGCGCGCCGTGCGACCGCGCGTCTGTTGGAGATGCTCTTAATCAAGCCCACTTTTTTTTGTGGAGAATTAACCAAGCACAAGTTGAACAAAGATTATCCATATATTCTTTTTTTTTTGACGAACTAGCAGTAGCCCTGCTTTGCATTAAGGAGAAAAAGAGTATTACACAGTCAGTTACAGCAGAGTGAAAGACACTAGCTGCCAGACCTCGCTATTACACATTCAGTTACAGCAGAGTGAAAGACACTAGCTGCCAGACCTCCCATTGCACCAATGTACAGATCTTACATTACAACCTCTTGGCCTGAAGAAATAGCCAAATGTCTGCTCTTGCCTTGTCTGCCACTATGCTCGCCGTAGTGCTCCGGTTCTCGAAAGTTCGAGTGTTTCTTTTCTTCCAGATGTGCCATGCGATGTACATTGCTTAGGTTAGGCAAAAGGAATTATTCTTTCGTTGGTGACAACTGCCTCCTCGAGTGCTTATACTTGCATGATGGACGTACCATTCTGGTATCGAGACACAGTCAAGATCTAATGCCGCAGGCACCTCGGCGGCTGAATCAACTGACAAAGCCCGGGTAGCTGCCAAAAGGAACACCATTGGTGCCACCGACGCCGTCAAACTCCGTCTCACTCCCAACAACACTCCAGACACCGCCGAGTGGGCTCGTGACTACGGTGAAGACGTCGCCGTTGTTATCGGCGAAACCCCTGCGGTAGTCGCTACCGATGGCCGGGAGGACCGGCCGGACGGTCCCTGATGCCTCCCATGCCCACGAAGAGACTCTTCTCATCTTCTGCGCCCATCGCAGCAGCGCTGTTTTCAGCAGCAGCGCGGGTCGGCAGCGCGAGGCAGAGGAGGAGGAGGGAGGTGATAGTGCCAGAGCACCTCTTGGCTCTAAATTTTAATCGCTCTCTCTCGCGTGTTGTGCGCGTGAGATGCTGCTACTGTTGCACTTGTGGTGTAGAGGGGTTTGTGGTTTAAATAGGCGCGGAGAAGTACCTGCGATGAGAGGCAGGGGAACATGAAGATTGAAGGGTGTAAATGAGGACACTACGAGTGCTGTAGTGAATGTTTTTTCAGGTATTCAAGGGGAGTAAATTTCGTAGCAGAGGTAGATGAAATATGTTGCTCGTGTGTGCCAAAGACTCTGCCTCTTCTTTGCTCCTAGCAAACGAAGACCGGGCTTCTTAATTATGGACTTGAGCGACCCTACGTATACCTGGATTTTAACACGTCAATAGAATGGTCGGTTCCGACTGAAAATCGCCTCAGATGTGCTTTTCTGATTAGGCTCGACAGCTAGTCCTTAATTATAGAGAGATGTAAAGGTTGGATAAGACATTCTCATAGCCAAGGATCCGTAGGGTATCTTTGGTTCGTGTGATCCTAAAAGCGCAGTAAAAAAATTGTTCAACATAAATTAAAACACATGACTATATAATTTGATTACACCGCAAGACTTCTTATGAATGATTATGTGCAAGCATGTTTCGTAAAAATATATTTTAAAGCAAATTTCCATGAGGTTGAATTCAATGAAAAATTTCCGTTAGAAGTCCAGATCAGTACGTATTTGAGAAGTGAACTGGTTGACCAGTTAAGTTCTTCAAATTCTCTGCCCAAGTTTCAAGATTTTGTTTTCCATTTAGGAGAAAATATATCGATTTCTTTGTGCCAAACCAAAATCTATTCGACACTAAGTGGCAATACGTACTGATCGGCCGATTATAAGGTACACAATAGAAATAGCGGAATACGTACTCAACTTCTTTAATCTCCAATTGAACTTTAAATTCGAAATAGAAGCTAGTCGAGTGTGCTCTGTCCTCTGTTACCTCTTTGATCTCCAATTAAACTTTAAATTCGAAATAGTTTCAAGAAATTAAGTTCTTCTTTTGGTTTACGAAGTGCTAAATTTTTTCTTCACTTCGGTATTTTGTCGATGAGTAGCTGGTTGTCAGCCTAGCATACACATTGGTGGGACTATGCATTTGCATCAATGCAATGCACGGCATGTACTTGCAGATCAGAGATCACGTACGTGAGTGACCCAAGTCGACTAAACACGTCCCAGAGTCCACGTAGCTGGGTGACGGACAGTACTAGGAAACAGCAAACATCTGATGCCGCCGGAGCCTCCGCAGCCGTTAGTGCTGTCGCAGCCCGTGAAGTTGCCCAAAGGAACACCAGCATCGGCTCCGATGGAGCAGACCTGTGAGTTGGTCCTCACACCTGTTCTGGCGCTGCCGAGCGGGCCCGTGACACCGGTCAAGACGTCGTCTCCGTTGTTGCCGAAGGCCCCAATGTAGCCGGCGCCGACGGCCAGGAGGAGTGGATGGTCCTTCCTTACGCGTCCCATGCCCACGGACATGTTCTTCTCGTCCGTCTGCCGCTAGCGAGACAGACCAGGAGTAGAGAGGCGACAGTACGTGCCAGAGCACTTCTTGGCCGTAGCTCTCGATTCTGCTCGGTCTCGAGTGTGTCTTGCTCGTTAAATATGCTGCTAGCCTACTACTGAAGCGCTTGCGGTGTGGTGGAATTTGCGGCTCAAATAGGCGGAGGGGTAGGGAGAGGGTGTAAATGAGGCGATGTAAGTGCTGTGGTGAATGTTTTTGTTTAGGAATCGGGAGTCATAAATTTCCTAGGAGTGGAGGTAGGCGAACTTCGGTTGCTCGTGTTTCAGGACTGTGCTTCTTTTTTTCCAAGCAAATAAAGATTGGGCTTTTAAATCTGGAGTTGAGCAGCTCAAAGCTCAGGCTTGAAAATGGGCAAGTGCCTGACCATTTGGGTGCCGGTTTGTATGGTGAGGCCCAAAAAAGTTTTCGAGAGAACTTTTTCTATAGCTTTCCAAATGCAGCAGCCTTCCTTCTGACTGCATCGACGACACAGGGTTGCCACTGACAAATGAGCCTATTAAGTACCAAGTTGGGCAAGGCTTTTCCCCTTTAACAAATATACGTGGAAAATATTGGGGACTGAAAATAGCCACCACGTCGAGGCCAACATGGGCTGAAAAGAAAACTGCAGAATACACATATAGCACACTTGAACAACATATAATGCAGAGGCACCAACATATCTTCTATTCAGTGTTGCTTTTTCCTTACAAGATGTATCACCCTGTGTACTCACGGAGAGATCACTCAAGTGGCCAGTATGTTGGTCTGAGGCTAGGACTTAGGAGGCACCAGGAATAAACCTTACACAAAATATATTCTTCCGACCTGGTGCTTAAGCAACGCCAATGCAGTTCCCCTTCAGCAAGCTGCTCGTTGTCTGTGTCTGTGTTTTGCTAGCTCGTGTGTGACCGGCTGAAACTTATTAGCTAAGCAAAGAGCACACATATGCACATGAAAACACATATGCATATGCACTGTCTGACCAACATGTTTTCGTTGTTGTTTTCCTTGTGATGTCCATCACAATGTGTGCTCATGCAGAAATAGCTCCACAGCCAGAGCATTGTTCTAGGCTTAGGAGACATCGAGCATAAACCTTTCGCTCAACATTTTCTTCCAACTGGTGATTATATTTCGTACCAAATACCATTTAGTTATAATGCATGAACTGAATGGAGGGTATGTGAAGATTACCCATTACTGGCAATACAACTGCTAATTTAGTCATGCCGGTCTTTAACTCCTTTGCCTTGAATGGTTATTTCGCACCGAGGGATGGTATATCTATCTATCTTTGTGAAAAACATTTTAGGTGGTTTGGCATTCCAATTTCTAAGTACATTTGTGAGAAGTACAATCCTGCTGAAGTAAATACGTAGTATTAAAATAAAATCTGCAACTAACTTGGAGTCACAAGTCAGTTTCAATTGGGTTTTGTGAGTTTTCAAAAAAAATGATAAACAAACAAAAATGTACAATATGCTATAGTATGAGCAGAAATCCAATTCGGCTCCTAGGAACACATTCTCCCACGCAGCAAAAATGCTTTATGCAAATGTAAAAAATCCAAAAAACATTAGATGTGTTCATGGTCACATCCAAATGCTACATGGAAATTTTTAGGTGGAAAGCTTTAGTATTTTGACCTGTGCAAAAAAAAAAAACACCAAATGTTACACTTACTTTTGTTTTTAATTGACGAATCACTGCTATCCCGTTTCGCATGAAAATTATCAAGCAGGCATGTTACACTAACATGAACATATAGATTTTTTTTTTTTTTTTTTACTATTTGTTTCAGTTTATTGTTCATTTGAGAGCATATGGTCCCAGAGCCAAAACGGCCATCCAGTATTATGAGCATTTACAAACAAACATATGAAAACTGTAATGATTTGTGAACCGTACCAAAGCATACAAATCTACATACGATTTAAGATTTGTCAAATACCTAAATACTGTATTATTATTTCAAATTTATAAAATGGAGAAAATAAATGTAGAGATCACGCGTGCCATATCTCATTGCATTCCCAACATGAATACAACCATATCTTAATCATTGAGATGGATGCCGTGGAAAAGGGCCAGAGACATTTGCAAGTCGTCTCTAGCCTATGTAGAGACGGGTAAAATTGTATTTAAGAGACAATAAATCCATCTATGCATGTTGATTTTGATGCAGTGACATGGAAGAACTCTTTGTGCTCGTTGAAATGATTTTTTGCTCAATTAAGTGATTTGTGATCTCTATAGTAATACAATGGTGATATGAGCCATTTAATCATAGGGTTAGATGGGGTACAACTGAATTTACTCAAATGAAAGTTGTAATAAATATTTGCCTCCCCGTGAAAAAAAAGTTGTAATATTTGCCAACGTGATTTGCAATATTCCTAGTGATATGCCGGACATGTGTAAGGGTGATGTGCATACGGCATGTACGATTAAAAATGTTGCTCAGAAGATGTACATAAGAGATCAAAACTGATACCAGTTGGACAAAGAGCATGGTTAATAGTACAGCCAGCTGCTGGCTATATGAAATTGTCATGTCATCTATAGCCATCATCTATAGTCACTCATACAATAGTGTAGTCTATAAGGTTGGCTAGTACGTTAGTATTTTTTTTCTATCTTCTCTCTTTCTCTTTCTTAACATTTATTGTATTTGCCTAGGAATATGCATATAGCTAGGCTCTTGCATGAGAGCCCACTTCCCTTACTTTTTCACATCTCTCTCCTCCATATAGGCAAAAGTGCCATGTAAGCGGGCTATAATCCCACTATTGTACTTGCTATAATGGCTTGAAGCCACCTACAAGCAAGACAATGAATGAACCACATTCTTGTGAATATAAAAATAGCCGATCATGAACAACAATGACGATCAACGATCCACTGAATGCACCGAGTCTAGCTAAGGCGGCGGTCGACAAGCCATGTATGTGTCCATGCTGGCAACCAGAAGTGGTTGACATATATATGATGGTCACTTGAATAGGGGATGAACCATCGAGCTCTAAGGCTTCCCAGCCCCAGCTAACTCAATGAGGATAGATAACCAGCTAGTATTATGTTACCTAGAGGTGACACGATAGTGTCTGGTATGCCACACGGGATTCAAAGGTATTGGAAAATACACTCAACCATTGTATGAGCTTCACCCGACAAGATCTAGTCTGATACATATAATGCTTTTGCACAAGCGACTGCCAGTGCAGCGTGGGTGAGTTATGTGAAATCAACACCTGATTGTTGAAATGATGGTAGACAACATAGTGGCGGGGGGGGGGGGGGGGTAGGTACCTTCCACATTTGCTAGTGTTTTGAAGGACTTCTGCATCTTTTTCTTTTGAGAGATCAGAGCATCTCCAACAACAAACCTCTAATGTGTCCCATTCCAGATAGTATCTGGACGTCTCCGCTCCTCTCCTTCAACGGTGTACCCTAGTTTAGCCCCAAATTTTTTGGGAGAGAGAGAGAGAGAGAGAGTAGTCCGAGGTGGGCCGGAGCTGATGTGGTTGACATATCAAGACACGTCCGGCCGGACATCCCCATATCCTTCCCAAATATGGGTTGGGTTTGAGGAAGTTTGTACAGTACGAACATAATATGGGGAAGATTCAGGGAATATCATTGGAAAGTCTTTTTTTTGTCTGAATAGTCTTTTTTAGGGGACAGTCAGTTCGTACTTTTTTTTTTGAGTGGCGTCAGTTCGTATTCAACATGGCAATGGGTACCCGATACCCGCGAACCCGGCGGGTAAAAACCCCATTAGGGTAAGGGTATGGGAAATAAAAATACCCATGGGTTTCTAAATAGGAAAAAATTATACCCAACGGGTAAGGCGGGTACGGGTACGGGAAAGCAATACCCATACCCGTGAACCCGCAAACCTGTAAAATAAAACACCATGTCAAGTAGGTCCCATATGTCGTTGACATAGATTGAAAAAAAACCTAAGCTAACTAGGCACCCAGCCGCGCCCAAACCCTTCGAATTCCCGATCCAAAATACGCCACCCCCCTACTTGTGTCATGTTGGTTTGGTGTTATGTGTTGAAAGGTAGGTACCTTCCATATTTGCTAGTGTTTTGAAGGACTTCTGCATCTTTTTCTTTTGAGAGATCAGAGCATCTCCAACAACAAACCTCTAATGTGTCCCATTCCAGATAGTATCTGAACGTCTCCGCTCCTCTCCTTCAACGGTGTACCCTAGTTTAGCCCCAAATTTTTCGGGAGAGAGAGAGAGAGAGAGAGAGAGAGAGAGAGAGAGAGAGAGAGAGAGAGAGTAGTCCTAGGTGGGCCGGAGCTGATGTGGTTGACATGTCAAGACACGTCCGGCCGGACATCCCCATATCCTTCCCAAATATGGGTTGGGTTTGAGGAAGTTTGTACAGTACAAACATAATATGGGGAAGATTCAGGGAATACCATTGGAAAGTCTTTTCTTTGTCTGAATAGTCTTTTTTAGGGGACAGTCAGTTCGTACTTTTTTTTTGAGTGGCGTCAGTTCGTACTCAACATGGCAATGGGTACCCGATACCCGCGAACCCGGCGGGTAAAACCCCCATTAGGGTAAGGGTATGGGAAATAAAAATACCCATGGGTTTCTAAATAGGAAAAAATTATACCCAACGGGTAAGGCGGGTACGGGTACGGGAAAGCAATACCCATACCCGTGAACCCGCAAACCCGTAAAATAAAACACCATGTCAAGTAGGTCCCATATGTCGTTGACATAGATTGAAAAAAAACCTAAGCTAACTAGGCACCCAGCCGCGCCCAAACCCTTCGAATTCCCGATCCAAAATACGCCACCCCCCTACTTGTGTCATGTTGGTTTGGTGTTATGTGTTGAAATGTTATATAAATGTGCAGAAATATTGTATATATGTGCTAACAATGTTGTATATATGTGCTGAAATGTTAAAATATATGTGCTGAAATGTTTTATATTTGTGCTGAAATGTTGAATAAATATATATGTGTTGAAATGCTGTCAAAATGCTGAAATATAAATGCTCACATATACACACCTAGCTGGGTATTTTTACCCGTGGGTATTATCCGTACCCGACCGGGTACGGGTATGGGAACAGTTTGAAACCCGGGGTGCGGGTACGGGTACGGGTATGGGCGGAAATTTTTGAGACGGGTGCGGGTTTGGGCACGTAATACCCATACCCAAACCCTGCGGGTGCCATGTTGAGTTCGTACATATGTAGTAGGTTTGGGGTTCTCCCTTGGATCTCTTAGGGCCCACGCAAAGGCCTTCCGCTAAGCGGCTCAAACCCCATGTTATAAAAGGCTCAGGGCCCAACCTTTTATGTGCCAGTTTTAAGGTTAAGCCCAATTCTCTTTTATATTTTTGACCAATGAGAAAGAGAATTTATCAGCCTTCATTTTTACTGCCTTTACACAATCTGGTAACCGGCAAAGTGTTAAGCTGACATGCACACAACAAAAATACGTGGCTTATTTCCGTGGCCTACTTGCAACATGAGCTCGATGGACTTGTGGCTAATGCATTTTGCTAGAGCTAGTGTATGAGTTTGGAGTGAAAACTATAGGAATACAATGTACAAATAGGCAATTAAATTACTCTCACGAAACCATTAGGCAATTAAGTCATAATGTGTTTCGAACATCAATCTTCATCTGCCGGAAATCAGATGAGTTGATTTCTATTATGTATTATATACTTCGTTTTATTTGTATATTAAATATGAAGTTCTTAGTCTTTCTGCTGCATGATAAGAACAAACACACGGTGTTCTTATTTCTTTATTTTGTGATGAGTCGTATGCTTGCGACAATAAGGACATAAAATTGAATTCTAATACTCTGGGTCTATTGTGGTGATTCTTTTGAGTACTATATCTAGAAATCTCCATCAATTCCTCATTGTCACCTTTCCGATGCTACCGAATTATGGCGAGTCCCCAACTTATGCTTTCACTCCTATTGGTAGGGTGCATAGCAAAGTTAATTTAATTATTCATGTCCCTATACAGAAATTAACCAAACAATGCCCCCTCCGTTCCTCCATACTCCAACCATCAGTTAGAACAAGAACAAAATCTATATTTTCTTTAAGAGAAATGTGTTTCCTGAGAAAAGTGTAATATTAATTCAGTCAAACTTCCTAAACTATATACTAGATACTTCAGTTTGGCTTCTTTTAAATGGGATAGTTATAATTTCTGCAACAAGTATTCTTATTATCTTACACGTCCCTAGAGTTTTTACATACGGAGAAGAGTTGAACGTTCTTCAATGAGCACCCAAAAGACCCCCATCAGTGGTAGCTGAGATGTTTAACCAAGCACTGGAAGCCAATGGAACTTGGGACACCGTATCGAGTGCAGATAATGGGGTGGGCGGTTTGCTGGAAATGTTACTCGGCTGGGGCAACAAGAACGTCAAGCCCAAATGCGAACCTTGTCTAACTATCGGCCATTGGCTTTATTTATAAAGCTGGGCCGAAGGCTTTTCCGAAGGTGTCTCGCCTGATAGGGATGTCATAGGTGTGTCCCATTGATGTTGGGATAGTTTATCCCCTTAACTTTTGTGCTACTTGATTCTCCGGATTTTCTCTTTGCACATCAAAATCTGGTAAGGTGTAGAGGAATAGTGGTTTTTAATACAAGTTGGGTAATAGCGGATTTGGTGATTAAAGCAAGATACATTGAGTTCTGAGTCATGGTCATCTGCGGTATGTGCGTTGAATCTGTATTTAATTATTATATCTCAATTATAAATGTTGCACATTTTCAACTAGGTGCATATCTTATACTTAATTACACACAACTTTTTAAGCCATTGATATATGTGGAGTGAATGTTACAACTAAGAAATAAAAGATAACGAGAAAGAGCGACATGTGTATTGTGATTTGGAGGATCTCATATGCACACGACCATATAATCTGATAAATACAATCAATCAGGCAAAGCACCTTCACATCGATAATGCCCAACATGCACCCATATGTCCTAGCTTCCCAAGCATCCTTTTTCGTCTCGATTCCTCTAGTGACGACCAGCGAAGAACATCTATATTTTTTTTTTGAAAAGGAGGATGACACCCGGCCTCTGCATCAATCGATGCATGCAGCCATATTATTAAATAAAAGCGTAACAAAGTCTCAAGGTCCAGAGAAGCTCACAGTCTAAGCTTAAGTCGAAAAGCAAAATAAAATTGCCACATCCGGCGACAAAGAATAGACTACGATGTCTACACACCTAGCCTATTATTAGCTCGCCATCCAAATCGGCTGAAGATAGCCCGTGCTACCGTCTCCCAACGGTTGTACCCAATAGCCAAAAGCTCCCTGAAGTCCGCATGAGTGAGTAACGACCACATACGGATCCAAGCTGTAGCTTTGTAGATAACCTGAAAAAAATTAGTGAAGCTTGTCCCATTAAAAATAAAATCATTCCTAGTATTCCATATAGCCCAAAATAATGCACATATCCCTATCCGAATATGTTTGGCTATGTGTATGTCCACTCCGTTAAGCCACGTCCCAAATAACGTGTTCATGCTCGTGGGTGGATGAACGTTAAATGCTATATGAATTGATCGCCATAACAATTTTGCAAGTGGACAATCGAGAAAGAGGTGTTTAATCGATTCACTTTGCTCACAGAAACAACACCTAGAATTACCAACCCAATTCCTTTTCACCAGGTTATCTTTGGTCAGAATGACACCTTTGTGAATGAACCACAGAAAGATTTTGATTCGAAGCGGAACGTTAATCTTCCAAATGTGCAATGACCTCGACAATGGCCTAGAATCAATTAAGTCCAAATACATATATTTCACTGAGAAGACTCCACTCGAGGATAGCTTCCAGCAAATTGTATCAACCTGATCTGATAGTTGAACATCCATCAACCTACGGACCAGGTGCAACCAAGCATTCCAACGTTCCCCTACTAGGGATCTCCTAAATTGGATATTAAGCGGTACCGAATTTAATACTGTGGCGACATAATCTTCCTTACGTTGCACAATATTATATAGGGAAGGGTATTGCAAAGCCAAAGGCGTATCCCCTAGCCATGTATCCTCCCAGAATCTCGTGTCGGTACCGTTACCAACAAGGAACTGCACCCGTTAGAAGAAAATGACCTTTGTCTTCATTAACCCCTTCCAAAAGGGTGAGTCTGTTGGTCTAGCGGTTACCTGGGCTAAAGTCTTAGAGTGTAGGTACTTATTCCGCAATATTTGTACCCACATACCCTCGGTCTCAACAAATAGTCTGTATAGCCATTTGCTAAGCAGACATCTATTCTTTACTTCTAAATTCTCGATCCCTAACCCACCCTGTTCCTTTGGTCTACAGATAATATCCCATCTAGCCAATCTGTATTTCTTCTTGGCCTCATCACTTTGCCAAAAGAACCGGGATCGATAAAAGTCTAATATTTTCCGTACCCCTACTGGTACTTCAAAGAAAGATAGGAGAAACATCGATAGACTCGTCTAAACCGAATTTATCAAAACCAGCCGACCTCCGTAAGACATTAGCTTGCCCTTCCAGCAGCTTAGTCTTTTTTCAAATCTATCTTCTATACATTTCCATTCCTTGTTCGTTAATCGCCTATGGTGAATTGGGATCCCCAGGTAGCTAAACGGTAAGGATCCCATTTCACAACCAAACAATTGTCTGTATTCATCTTGTTCCTCTTTGGCTCTCTCAAAGCAGAACAATTCGTTTTTGTTGAAGTTTATTTTTAGTCCAGACAATTGCTCAAATAGGCATAACACAAGCTTCATATTCCTAGCTTTTGCAAGATCGTGTTCCATGAATATAATAGTGTCATCTGCGTATTGTAGAACGGAAACACCCCCCTCTACAAGGTGGGGGACGAGTCCTCCTACTTGGCCACTCTCTTTAGCCCGACCGATAAGTACTGCCAACATATCCGCTACAATGTTGAACAGCACAGGAGACATAGAGTCACCCTGACGTAACCCCTTATGTGTCTGGAAAAAATATCCTGTGTCATCATTGACTTTTATCCCGACACTGCCTTTCTGTATGAATGAATTCACCTGGGATCTCCAAGAGTCATTGAACCCCTTCATACGTAAGGCTTGCTGGAGGAATGGCCATTTAACCTTATCATATGCTTTCTCAAAATCCACCTTGAAGATAACCCCATCTAGTTTCTCCGTATGAATTTTATGAAGCGTTTCATGTAAGACAACCACCCCTTCTAGGATGTGTCGTCCTGGCATGAAAGCAGTTTGAGTTGGTTGAACTACCGAATGGGCTATCTGTGTCAGCCTATTCGTGCCAACCTTTGTAAAGATCTTAAAGCTTACATTGAGAAGACAGATCGGTCTGAATTGCTCAATGCGAATAGCCTCCACCTTTTTTGGCAACAACGTTATTGTTCCAAAATTTAGGTGAAACAGCTGCAATTGGCCTTCGAACAAATCATGGAACATAGGCATAAGATCTCCCTTAATGATATGCCAACATTTCTTATAGAATTCCGCCGGGAACCCATCCGGCCCGGGGGCTTTATTATGTTTCATTTGCGTTATTGCATCAAACACCTCTTTCTCAGTAAACGGAGCTGACAGTACCTCATTCTCTTCCACATTAAGTTGAGGTATGTCCCCGACCGCATTCTCATCTAGAGATACATAACACTCTTCGGGTGCTCCGAAAAGCTTTTTATAATAATTGGAGATGTACAATTTTAGGTTCTCATGTCCTACAATTGTACCCTCATCTTGTTCAAGCTGAATTATCTTTTTCTTTCTATGTTTCCCATTAGCTATCATGTGAAAGAACTACGTATTATCATCCCCTTGGACGATCTTAGAAACCTTTACTCTAAGCGCCCATTTCATCTCCTCTTCTCGCATGAGGGCTTGTAGTTTCTTCTCAGCCTCATTCTTAATATTTCGCTCAGACATATTAAGAAGAGTGGATTCCGCTTTCACATCAAGTTCATTAATAATTTGTATCAGCTTTTCCTTTTCAACTTTATATATACCACTTTGATTTTTCGCCCAGCCTCTCAAGAACTGGCACAAATGTCTAATTTTATTCTGCCATCTCTCTACATTAGAGGACCCACCAGACTCCCTGGCCCATTCTGTCGCAATGAGATCCAGGAAGCCCTCCTTCTCAAACCATCCTAGTTCGAAAGAGAAAATATTCCTGTTTCCCACATGGGTCGCTTCCCCTGAATCGACCAAAAGTGGGGTATGATCAGAAATGGCCCACTGCAAAGCATGAACCGTTACCAGTGGATACTTCTGTTCCCACTCAACGCTAGTGAGCACCCTGTCCAATTTCTCGTATGTAGGTATATGTAGGGAATTAGCCCATGTGAATTGCCTACCAGTGAGATCAATCTCCCTCAAGTCTAGACTTTCAATGATCATATTAAACATAAATGACCATCTTCCATCGAACTTGTCATTATTTTTTTCATCTTGTCTTCTAATGATATTGAAATCTCCCCCAACCAGAATGGGCAGCCTTTCATCCCCACAAATTCTCACCAAATCTGCGAGGAAGTCAGGCTTAAGTTCTCGCTGCGCCGCACCATATATGGCCACCAACGCCCATCTAAAGCCATCAATTTTCGACCGTACACGAAATTTGACAGCAATCTCACCGTGAACCACATTTAGCACTTCTAAAGTTTTGCACTTTACCCCAAGTAAGATCCCTCTGGATCTACCTCTTGGGGGTAGACAATGCCAATCAAAATCAACCCCACCAGAAATGGTGTTTAGAAACTGCGGAGTGAAATTATCTCTACATGTCTCTAATAGTGCCATGAAATCCAATTTTTTCTCTATTGATGTATCACTAAGGAATCTCCTTTTTGCCAAGTCTGCTAGACCTCTGCTATTCCAGAATATCCCTTTCATATTTCATCATGAATTTTTTTCTTTTGTCTTACTCTCGCACTTCTATGCACCGCCGATGTAGGACAAACCTTCCTCTTCTAGGTTCTTTTTGGTTTATCCTTCATCACCTCTGCGTCCTGAGGACCGTTGGTGGTAGTAGAAGTGACCTCTGGTTGCAAAGGGGCCATATACCCCTCTGAAACCACATCCTCATCTTCGCTTTCTAAGCCCTCCGTGGGAAACAAATCCTCACAGAGACTCTGAAGCGCATTTACTCCAAGATTATTAATATCGGTTTCATTCATAGGCTTCACAGCCGCTATATTTTTAATTAACTCCATAGCTCTATCCGCTTCTAAATCTAACAGATCGTTAATGGATTTGGTGGTTTCTTTGCCATTACTACCAAGCGAAATCCCTAAGTTGCTGGCTTTGTCAATAATTTCATGTTCAGAAAAGTGAAGAATGGAACAACTTGTATTAACCGACATACCTGTATTAGCTTTGATGTCTCGAAGCTTAGCGGCTCTCATCGCACGCCCAAGCTAAATGTCATCGGTGTCCGGCTGGGCCTGAATCCGGTGACTAAATCGTCTGTCACCGGACATAGGATCCAGAATGCCCTCGAAAGCGATGACGTCCTCCATAGCGACTCCATCCGGGCTGTGGCCACCTGCCATATGCCTGGTTGGAACCACAGCGATGGGCGAAGATGTCCTCCCGGGCTCACCCTCCGGTGCGCCGTCGACAGTGACGGCCACGGCATTGATCCCGGTGGGCCGACTCTCAACACCAACCAGCCGGGACACCTCCTGTGTCTTGCTGGTCGGCCGTGGTGAAGAAGAACGAGACGAAGACCGTGACGAAACCGACCGCTCGGCCGTTTCAGCACCCTCCATCACGGGGGAAGGAGCAGCCGCCACCAGACTCCCCTCCGTCCCGACAACCGGTGGAACTATCTCCACCTCCTCAGTAGTATCCCGCTGCGTCCGCGGCGTCGTCTGTGGTGAAACCTCAACCATCTCTCTGTGTTGATGTTCCACCATCACCTCCGATGGAAGACCATCATCCGAGTCCTCCATCTCCACGCGGTCACCCCAAAGGCGACTCGCTGCAGACACTGCCTGAAACGAACCAAACCGGAGAGAAGCCATAGGAGTGGACGAAGGGGCTGACCCCTTCTCTATCCTCGGCTCTGTCGACTTAGTGGATTTTCCGGCCTGTTTCTCCTTCCCAACATGGTCACCTGGATTTCCCTCCATCCCCTGGTCACCGCTACCGTCTCCGCCCTCGGTCATATCAACATCTTTGATCCCAGTGTTATTGTCTGCCAGATGAGCCTCCTCAACCACAATATCAAGGTCATAAGACAAACCATCATAAGTCCATGAAACAAAATCCGGAATGAATTCCGCATCAACAACACTGACAAGTAACCTAGCAACTCCATGCAGTCGAGTAAATGGCATATCCACCTTCTCTGTTTTACCTAACAGAGAACCAAGACTCCAAACAATAAGAAAGTCATTAAGCAGAGTCTCTGGGACCCCTGAGAGTCTGATCCAAACCTTCTCCAACGGTATCCCCGTCGGCTCAGGTTTTTTGCATTCGTCGAACTCAAGAATGCATTTACTCCCAGGCACCTTACTGAGTCCACACTTCAGCAGGTGATTAAGATCCTCCCTCCTAGGGAACTCCACTCTGTAGACCTGATCCTCCAATCTGACAGGTGCCCAGAGAAAAGTTTCAGACACTTGCCGCCTGAGCTGCTGACACACCTGCTCCTGTGTCAAAGCCCCAAGAGTGACCTTGACCAAACCAAACTTCGAGCTCTCCGTGCAAGGGGTCACCGAGACCGTGCGTGGAGTCTCAAAGAACATGAGCTTGTTGTTGCAGACACCGTATATGGTCACCACATGCTTAGGTACCAAAAGCAGTGGACACTCCTCAGATGAGTGACCAGGCTTCAGACAAATGTCACATCGCACCGCCTTGCAGTCAATCACAAAGTGGCCTGGCTCGCCACATCGATAACAGGTCATCTTTTCTTTCTTAAGGGCCGCCTTATTAGCCCGCATATTCTCAGCCTTTTCACTCCCTTTGTCACTCATCCCATCTCTGTCATCGACGACTGTCACAACCGGAATAGATATCGCCGCCAATGCCGAAACGGCCGCCACCGCCTCCTCAGGCAGCGGCGCCGTGGAAGTAGAAGCAGTGGACGCGGCCGCCTTGGCCGTCCCACCGTCAGTCATCGCCGGCTTGATCGTCGGCTGCTTAGGAGGAACCTTGGGGACATAAGGGCGACGCGGAGGAGGGTTTCGGCCACCACACCCCCCCCCCCCCCCCCCGACCACCCCGCTGTCGATAGTTAGGCCCCGTAGCACCCTCGACGAACTCGCTAGGTGGAGGGTTGAAGTTTCGCTGCCACTGATTGCCGCCGAAACCCCATCCTCCACCGTCTTGCCACTGGTTCCATCCGTTCCGGTAGCCCTGATAGCCACCGTCTTAACCGCGGTCAGCAC
The DNA here is from genome assembly GCA_039707655.1 of Elymus sibiricus. Classification (NCBI taxonomy): domain Eukaryota; kingdom Viridiplantae; phylum Streptophyta; class Magnoliopsida; order Poales; family Poaceae; genus Elymus; species Elymus sibiricus. Next base: position 429,809,761 of record CM077672.1, read on the forward strand.
CATAACCACCGCGACCACCATTAGAACCTCCGCGACCCGCGCCATAGTCGCCACGCCCGCTGCTGTTGGGGCCGGCTCCGTAGTCGCCGCCGCCGCCGCCGCCGTTTCCGGCCCGGCCCGCGACCGCCCCGCCAGCCGCCGCGCCGCGGCCAGCACCCACCCTGCCCGAAGGTGCAGCAAGCTGTTGCTGTTGTTGCATGGGACGGGGGGGGAGGCGGCTCCTGCCGCTGCGCGGGCCGCGAGGGCGGCAGCACACCGTCGCCCCGGCCAGCCATCACCTGCGAGACGCGAGCTGCCCGGCCGCCGCGCTCTGGAAAACCTACAGCCGCGCGTCGCCGAACCCTATCCCCAGACGGCGAGGGTGCATGCACGATTGTTACGTCCGTCTGGTGGTTATCGATCGATGTATCTCTGGACTCCGCGAGCCAAGAAAACACGTAGCGTTATCCATCTTCGGTCTCAACTACCTGGGCCATATACCCAGTAGTTGTAGCCTCCGGACCCCGCGGCCCAGTTATCTTTGAATCTGGCCCAAACGAGCCCAGCAGCTCGTTCAAGCGTTGTGATCTGGCCGCACTAATCCCGCTCGGGATCACCGGAACCGCCGGCGGCAGCGGCGGCACCTCCCGGCGACCCTTCTTCTTTCCCACGACCGTCGTCCACGACTCCGGTCGGATTAGATCCCGCATGGTGAGTTTAGGCAAACATACCTTGGGGATGGGCCCCTTCCATGGCCGAATCGCCGACGCCGTCGTCCTCCGGTGAACGACCCGCCGCACCATCTCCGTCTTCTCCCCGGAATGAAGCCCAGCTCTTGCCGGATCGTCCGGAGGAAGCACCTCCTCCACGACCGCAGCCACCTCTTCCTCGTCGTAGCCGTCGTTGAATAACTCACACACCATGTCGGATGGCGTCGGCGAGTGTATCTCCGGCGAGCCGCCGACCACCTCTCCATCCTCATTGTCTTCGTCCTCGTCGGCCAGCGCCCAAAAACGCCCGCCGATCTGCCGCCGCTGCGCGTGCGCCTGGGCGCCGGCAGCCCCCGCGGACGCCCCCGCGGTCGCCCTTGCCCTCGCCTCACACATGTTGCCCGTAGAAGTCCTTCTGCCATGCCTATGTGGTTGGGTCGCCTAGACTTGGAAGGCATCGAGAATTATTATGGGATAGTTGTTCACTGTTCGACAAGTAATTTGGTTCATTCAAGATTAGCCAGGTCGCTATCTATGGTTTTCCATAGCTCTTTTATGGTACCCAAGTACCCCTCAAGACGTGAATCTCTATGAGAATGTTGCCACCACTTTTGTTCTAGTTGGTGCAGTCGACACTCAGTCACTTGCATGTGTGTTTTCCACATATGTGTGTAATCCAGTCAAGGGCGTAGAGCAGCCCGAACTGCAGTGATGTCTTGGTCGAAGCGCCACCGCTCAGCTTTGGCCAGACAAGGTTGTAGTGGTGCGAGGCCCCCTTTACAAACTGACTACGAAACTTTCACAGGCAATGCCTAACATGAATCGTCTGCCTTGAGCCAACTTTTAGAAGTTGGGTGTTGTTAACAACTGCCTGCGTAAGTTATGTAAATGAATGCAAAGATCGCGTGGAAGAAGTTTCCGCTCTCGCTTCCATAAATTGGGTGTGGAAGAAGTTTCCCCTCTCACCCCTGGGTCGTCCTCCGCGGGCGGCTCGGGAGGCATCGACGCCGCCTGCCTACTCTCCTCCATTTCCCGCTCTTTCCCCGCCGCCGGCAGGAGCTGCCAGGGGCAAAGCCCATCGTGGTGCCTGGCGGCGGCACTTTCTTCCTCCTTTGCCGGGTCGTGCAGCGAGGGATGTGGCGGTCCGGCGAGGGGGTGGCGTTGACGCAGGGCGCTGTGGCGGAGGCGCACGTGGCCGGGTCGTTGGCCTGGCTGGGTGGTGCGCTTGTGAGGGGCTGCGTGGTGACATAGGTGCGTGGCGGCAGCGTGCCCTGCAAAGTTGACGCCACCAAGCTTCGATGTAGTGCCTCTGGTATAAAATGAATAGAGGGGAGAGGATTGGCGTAATGCGTTAGATGTATTAGTGAACCTCGAGGGCAAGTATATATTTGATACGTCCAATTTGCATCATGATTTCCTTCTAATAATTATTATGTTTTTGATCATTATTTCACTTTATGGTACAATTCTTATGCCTTTTCTCTCTTATTTTACAACATTCACATGAAGAGGGAGAATGCCGGCAGCTTGAATTCTGGACCTGAAAGGGGTAAAACATAGACAGCTATTCTGCACAACTCCAAATGACCTGAAAATTTACGAAGAATTATTTTAAAATATATAAAAAATACTGGCGAAAGAATCAACAGAAGGGGGCCCACCAGGAAGCCACAAGCCTGGGGGGCGCGCCCTGCCTTGTCGGGCCCCTGGCAGGCCTCTGGCCCCCTACTTCTCCTATATAAAGCCATTTGCCTTAAAAAATCAAAAGAAGACTTTCGGGACAAAGCGCCGCCGTCTCGAGGCGGAATTTGGGCAGGAGCTATTTTGCCCTCCGGCGGAGCAATTCCGCCGGGGATACTTCCCCCCCCCCCCCCCCCCCCCGGGAGGGGAAAATCGAAGCCATCGACATCACCAACGATCCTCTCATCATGGGAGGACCAATCTTCATCAACATCTTCACCAGCACTATCTCATCTCAAATCCTAGTTCATCTCTTGTATTCAATCTTTGTCTCAAAACCTCAGATTGGTACCTATGGTTGCTAGTAGTGTTGATTACATCTTGTAATTGATGCTAGTTGGTTTATTTGGTGGAAGATTATATGTTCAGATCTTTAATATTATTCAATACCCCTCTGATCTTGAACATAAATATGATTTGTGAGTAGTTACTTTTGTTCTTGAGGACATGAGAGAAGTATTGTCATAAGTAATCATGCGAATTTGGTATTCGTTCGATATTTTGATGATATGTATGTTGTGCTTCCTTTAGTGGTGTCGTGTGAACGTCGACTACATGACACTTAATTCTTTGAGCCTAAGGAAAGGCATTGTGGAATAGTAATTAGATAATGGGTTGCTAGAGTGACAGAAGCTTAAACCCTAGTTTATGCGCTATTCCGTAAGGGGCTGATTTGCATCCATATGTTTCATGCTATGATTAGAGTTATCTTAATTCTTCTTTCGTAGTTGCGGATGCTTGCGAGAGGGGGTAATCATAAGTGGGAGGCTTGTTCAAGTAAGAACAGCACCCAAGCACCGGTCCACCCACATATCAAATTATCAAAGTAGCGAACGCGAATCCAACAAACATGATGAAAGTGACTAGATGAAATTCCCATGTGTCCTCGAGAACGCTTTGCTTATTATAAGAGTTCGTTCCGGCTTGTCCGTTGTTATAAAAAGGATTGGGCCACCTTGCTGCACTTTATTATACTAGTTACTTGTTACTTGTTATGAATTATCTTGCTAACAAAACTATCTGTTACCGCTACTTTCAGTACTTGCAGAGAATACATTGCTGAAAATCGCTTGTCATTTTCTTCTGCTCCTCGTTGGGTTCGACACTCTTACTTATCGAAAGGACTATGATTGATCCCCTATACTTGTGGGTCATCAAGACTCTTTTCTGGCACCGTTGCCGGGGAGTGAAGCGCCTTTGGTGAGTGGAATTTGATAAGGAAACATTTATTTTACATGCTGAAATTTACTGTCACTTGTCACTATGGAAAGTAATCCTTTAAGGGGCTTGTTCGGGGTATCTTCACCTCGACCGGAAGCATTGAGAGTTGCTCCTCAACCTATTGAACCTACTGAAAATATTTATTATGAAATTTCTTCGGGTATGGTAGAGAAACTGCTAGCTAATACTTATGCAGGAGATGGAACGGTACATCCTGATATGCACTTGATCTATGTGGATAAAATTTGTGAATTGTTTAAGCTTGCAGGTCTATCCGGAGATGGAGTTAAGAACAAAGTATTCCCTTTATCTTTGGAGGGAAAGGCATTGACATGGTATAAGCTATGTGATGATACTGAAACATGGGATTGAAACCGGTTGAAGCTGGAATTTCACCAGAAATTTTATTCTATGCATTTGTTTCATCGTGATCGGAATTATATATATAATTTTTGGCCTCGTGAAGGAGAAAGTATCGCTCAAGCTTGGGGGAGGTTTAAGTATATGTTGCACACATGCCCCAATCATGAGCTCTCAAGAGAAATAATTCTTCAAAACTTTTATGCTCGGCTTTCTCATAATGATCAATCCATGCTCGATACTTCTTCTGTTGGTTTCTTTATGAAGAGAACTATTGAATTCAGATGGAATCTTCTGAAAAGAATTAAACGTAACTTTGAAGATTGGAAAATCGACAAAGGTAATGAGTCAGGTATAAATCTTGAATTTGATTGTGTTAAATCTTTGATGGAAACTGATGTTTTTCATAATTTTAGTACTAAATATGGACTTGACTCTGAGATAGTAGCTACCTTTTGTGAATCTTTTGTTGCTCATGTTGATCTCCCTAAGGAGAAATGGTTTAAATATCATCCACCTATTGAAGTGAATGAAGAACCTGTTAGGGTTAAAGAAGAAACAATTGTTTACCATGTTAATCCAGTTGTGCCTACTGCTTATATTGAGAAACATCCTTTCCCTGTTAGGATTAAGGAACATGCTAAAGTTTTAACTGTGGTTAATAAGAGTAATATTAGAGCACATAGACCTTCTGAACAAATTAAAGTTGAACCTACTATTGCAATGGTTAAAGATGTTTTGGTTGATAATATTGATGGACATGTCATATATTTCTGTGATGAAGCAACTAGAATTGCTAAACCAGACACTAAAGATAAAAACAAACCTGTAATTGGCATGTCTGTTATTTCTATTAAAATTGGAGATCATTGCTATCATGGTTTATGTGATATTAGTGCTAGTGTGAGTGCTATTCCGTTTACTCTCTATCAAGAAGTCATGAATGATATTGCACCTGCTGAGATTGAAGATATTGATGTTACTATTAAGCTTGCAAATAGAGATACTATTTCACCACTTGGGATTGTTAGAGATGTTGAAGTCTTGTGTGGTAAGATCAAATATCCTACTGATTTTTCTTGTTCTTAGATCTCCACAAGATGATTTTTGTCCCATTATATTTGGTAGACGTTTCTTAAATACAGTTAATGCCAAGATTGATTGCACTAAAGAAATTGTGGGTGTTAATTTTGGTGAGATGTCTCATGAGTTTAATTTCTCTAAGTTTCGTAGACAACCTCATGATAAAGAATTACCTGATAAAGATGAAACTATTGGTCTTGCTTCTATTGCTATGCCTCCTACTGACCCTTTAGAACAATATTTGCTAGACCATGAGAATGATATGCATATGAATGAAAGAAATAAAATAGATGAGCTGTTCTTTTCATCCACCTATCCTTAAACATAATTTGCCTGTTGAAACCTTGGGAGATCCAACTCCACCCAAGGGTGATCCTGTGTTTGAATTAAAGCAATTACCTGATACACTTAAATATGCTTATCTTGATGAAAAGAAGATATATCCTGTTATTATTAGTGCTAAACTTTCAGAGCATGAAGAAGAGAGATTACTTAAAACTCTGAAGAAGCACCGAGCTGCTATTGGATATACTCTTGATGATCTTAAGGGCATTAGTCCCACTTTATGTCAGCATAAAATTTATATGGAGCCAGATGCTAAACCCGTTGTTGACCATCAAAGAAGGCTGAATCCTAGAATGAAGGATGTGGTAAGAACTGAAATATTAAAGATTCTGGAGGTAGGTATAATTTATCTTATAGCTGATAGTAGATGGGTAGGTCCTGTTCATTGTGTTCCTAAGAAAGGAGGTATTTCCGTAGTTCCTAATGATAAAAATGAACTTATTCCACAAAGAATTGTAACTGGTTATAGGATGGTAATTGATTTCAGAAAATTAAATAAAGCTACTAGGAAAGATCATTACCCCTTGCCTTTTATTGATCAAATGTTAGAAAGATTATCTAAGCATACACACTTTTGTTTCCTAGACGGTTATTCTGGTTTTTGTCAAATACTTGTGTCACCTGAAGATCAAGAGAAAACCACCTTTACTTGTCCTTTTGAAACTTATGCTTATCGTCGTATGCCTTTTGGTTTATGTAATGCACCTGCTACTTTTCAAAGATGTATGACTGCTATATGTTCTGACTTTTGTAAAAAGATTGTTGAGGTTTTCATGGATGATTTCTCTGTTTACGGAACTTCTTTTGATGATTGCTTGAGCAACCTTAATCGAGTTTTGCAGAGATGTGAAGAAACTAATCTTGTCTTGAATTGGGAGAAGTGTCACTTTATGGTGAATGAAGGTATAGTTCTTGGGCATAAAATTTATGAAAGAGGTATTGAAATTGATAAAGCTAAAGTTGATGCTATTGAGAAAATGCCATGTCCTAAAGATATCAAAGGTATAAGAAGTTTCCTCGGTCATGCTGGTTTCTATATAATGTTTATAAAAGACTTCTCTGAAATTTCTAGGCCTCTTACTAATCTCTTGCAAAAAGATGTTCCATTTATTTTTAATGATGATTGCGTAGAAGCTTTTGAAGTACTTAAGAAAGTCTTAATTTCTGCACCTATTGTTCAACCAGCTGATTGGAACCTACCCTTTGAAATTATGCGTGATGCTAATGATTATGCTGTTGGTGCTGTTGTAGGACAAAGAGTTGATAAAAAATTAAATGTTATCCATTATGCTAGTAAAACTCTACACAGTGCTTAAACAAATTATGTTACTACTGAGAAAGAATTTTTAGTAGTTGTGTTTGCATGTGATAAATTCAGATCCTACATTGTTGATTCCAAAATTATTATTCACACTGATCATGCTGCTATTAAATATCTTATGGAAAAGAAAGATGCTAAACCTAGACTTATTAGGTGGGTTCTTTTGCTACAAGAATTTGATTTGCATATTGTTGATAGAAAGGGAGCTGAGAATCCCGTAGCTGATAACTTGTTTAGAATGGAAAATGTTCTTGATGACCCACTTTCTATTAATGATGATTTTCCTGATGAACAATAAGCTGTCATAAATGCTTCTCGCAATACTCCTTGGTATGCAGACTATGCTAATTACATTGTTGCTAAATATATACCACCTAGTTTCACATACCAACAAAAGAAAAAGTTCTTCTTTGATTTAAGACATTACTTTTGGGATGACCCACACTTATATAAAGAAGGAGTAGATGGTATTATTAGACGTTGTATACCCGAGCATGAACAGGAACAAATCCTACGTAAGTGTCACTCCGAGGCATATGGAGGACACCATGCGGGAGACAGAACTGCACACAAGGTATTACAATCTGGTTTTTATTGGCCTATTCTTTTCAAAGATGCACGTAAGTTTGTCCTTTCTTGTGATGAATGTCAAAGAATTGTTAATGTTGGTAGACGCCAGGACATGCCTATGAATTATTCACTTGTTATTGAACCATTTGATGTTTGTGGTTTTGATTATATGAGACCTTTTCCTAAATCCAATGGGTATACTCATATTTTGGTTGCTGTTGATTATGTTACTAAGTGGATAGAAGCTATTCCAACTAGTAGTGATGATCATAATAGTTCCATTAAAATGCTTAAAGAAGTTATATTTCCGAGGTTTGGAGTCCCTAGATATTTAATGACTGATGGTGGTTGACATTTTATTCATGGTGCTTTCCGTAAATTGCTTGCTAAATATGATGGTAATCATAAAATTGCATCTCCTTATCATCCTCAGTCTAGTGGTCAAGTTGAATTAACTAATAAAGAAATAAAATTGATTTTGCAAAAGACCGTTAATAGATCCAGAAAGAATTGGTCTAAAAAACTTGAGTTAGAACATATGGGCTTACAGAACTGCTTATAAAAATTATATGTGTATGTCTCCTTATAAAATGGTTCTGGAAAAACATGTCATTTAGCTCTTGAGTTAGAACATAATGCATATTGGGCAATTAAAGAACTCAACTATGATTTTAAACTTGCCGGTGAAAAGAGATTATTTGATATTACCTCTCTAGATGAATGGAGAACCCAAGCTTATGAAAATGCCAAGTTGTTTAAAGAAAAAATTAAAAGATGGCATGATAAGAGAATTCAAAAATGGGAATTCAAAGTAGGTGACCATGTTTTATTATACAATTCTCGTTTCAGATTTTTAGCAGAAAAAATTCTCTCTAAATGGGAAGGACCGTATATCATCGAGGAAGTTTATCGCTCCGGAGCCATCAAAATAAACAACTCCGAAGGCAATAATCCGAGAGTGGTTAATGGGCAAAGAATTAAACGTTATATCTCAGGTACGCCCATTAATGTTGAAACTAATATTATTCAAACAATGACCCCGGAAGAGCACATAGAGGAAACCTTCCGGAACGCTCCAGAATCCTGAAAAGGAGTAGGTATGTGGTATGGTAAGTAAACCAACTCCAAAACTTTCATAAAAGTAATTTCTGTCTGTTTTGGAATATATAAAAAATCAGGAAAATAATAAACAGTCCGAAAAGTGCACGCGGAGGCGACAAGCCTGGGGGGCGTGCCCTACCCCCAGGGCGCGCCTACCAGGCTTTTGGCTCCCTCGTGGACTTTTCCGACTCCGTTTTTCTTCCATCTTACTTGTTTTGCAGGGGAAAAATTCATTATATATACTCACGGGTGTTTTGACCACCGCATCGCAAGTTTCTCCTCTATTCTTGTTTCGTGTTGTTTCCTGTCAGATTTTCGAGGCCAGACATCATGTCTTCCGCTTCCTCCAACAACGTGGGAGACAATGCTTGGTTGCTACAGATGGAACTCAGGAGAGAGGAGGAGGAGGAGGTTACCATGGAAGAAGATGATGGAGATTCGCTGGAGGTCCACCCTCCGGCTTCCGAGAGGGGTACCGTTGCCGGCATCTCCATAATTCCAAATCCGCATCAAGCCATGAGAAGCACTACAAGCCATGGGAGCCCAGAGGTACAAGAAGGGCTTCCTCCTAGGAGACCCTTACACAGGTTACATCGGAACAATTTTCATAATTTGGTCCACAATTATGGGATTGAGAACACTCCTTGTATGCACATACCTTCCAATTGGGATATTTCCCGTCCAAGTGAGAATGATGCAGGAAAGAGCTCATGGGGGCCAGAAAATAAACATATTATGGTTGAAGTGCAAAAGAATGCCACCGCGATTCAACAATTGCTTCGGGAGGTCCAGAGCTTGAAGGATATCTTACTAAATATTTTGAAGGACAAGCCCATCATTTCATCACCACCATCACCCAAGAAGGAGATTTGAGTACATGGGTATGGGCACGACCCTTGGCTTGTGCCAAGCTTGGGGGAGGTGCCCCGGTATCATATCACCATCACTTTTTCATCATCATTATCTATCTTAGTTCGATCCTTAGTTATTTCGTGATTTAGAAGAATAAAGTTTTAGTATGATTTAGTTTCGAGTGCTTGCTTTATGATCTATCTATTTATGTAATCGTGTGTGAAAGTTATATAATAAAGAGTAGTTTGAGTTGAGTGTTTTGCTTTTGATGATCTAATCTTAGAATTAAATAAAGAATAAAAAGTAAGATTATATGCTAATCACATGGGGAGTGATGACTTCACATAAAAGAAGTATAATTGATAAAACTTGTTGGAAGTTGACAAATATAACATTGGTCATTGTTGCAATTCATGAAAAAGTAATAAAGGAAGAGAGGTCTCACATATAAATACACTATCTTGGACATCTTTTATGATTGTGAGCCCCCATCAAATATTCTATGTCAATTAGTCGACGTTGGACAAGGAAGACAACGTAATGAGTTATGTTTGCTTATATTCACATAGAAGTTATATTGTTTTGGATCCTCTAAAATGTGGTGCTTTCCCCCTATCTTTTGCTAGCTAAAATTCCCACTAAGTAGAGATACTAGTTGTGCATGCAAATACTCTTAAACCCAGTTTTATGCCATGAGAGTCCACTATATCTACCTATGGATTGAATAAGATCCTTTAAATAAGTTGTCATCGGTGCAAAGCAATAAAAATTGCTCCTAAACATGTATGAACTTTTATTGTAAGGGAAAATAAGCTTTGTACGATCTTGTGATGGTGGAGCAATAAAAGCGACAGACTGCATAATAAAGGTCGCTATCACAAGGGGCAATATAAAGTGACGTTCCTTTACATTAAGAGCTTGCACATCCAAAAACAAAAAGCGCAGGACAACCTCTGCTTCCCTCTGCGAAGGGGCTATCTTTTATTTTATATATTTACTTTCATGCAAGAGTCAATAGTATTCTCCTCTATTCCGTTTTTATTTTCTCTCTTGTCAAGCATCATGTGGTGGGGATTGATCCATGCATATATATGCAGTTGGATTCAGGTGATCATGAGTTATTATCACTATTGCGAAAGGGCTTATAGGAGATCACAAATAGTGGCGGGCACGGCGAGGCACCCGCCACAGATATTTTTGAAAGCGAGCAGTGGCGGGTAGCAAAATCAGCCCGCCACAGCTACATGAGTTGCATTGGTGAGCGAGTTCTCTCGGCCGCCACAGGTGAACCATTCCAAATCTTATCCCGTGATGAAACACGGCAGCGGTGGGCGGCTTACAGCGCCCGCCACTGCTCTTTCTATCAGTTGTGGCGGGCAAGTCTATAGCCTCGCGACAGCTAAAATCGCCGTAACTTTTGCCCGGGGGGGGAGGGGGGCAGGAGGTCATTTTAGCAGTGGCGGCTTCCTGGTACAGACCGCCACTGCTTCTTGCCATACGTGTGGCGGGCCCTATACCCCGCCCGCCACTCGTAATTCCATTACGCTGGCGGTTCAATTTTCACACGAACAACCGTTCCCCCCCACTCGCCAAAACTGGTCATTTCTCCCCGCGCGCGCCGTCTCTTCCCCCCTCAAATCTCGCCCGAGTCGCCGCCGCGCCCCTCGGTGCCGTCGCTCCTCGCCGCCGCGCGCGCCCCTCGCCACCGCGTGCACCCCTCGCCCTCGCCGCCGCGCCGCTCCTCGCGCTGCCGCGGGCGGGCATGGCCTCATCCTCCAACACCGGAGGAGGCATCTCATCGCCGCCGCCACCGCCACCGCCGAGCTCCACCCCGATGGCTAGCCGTGCGGCCGTGTACCCCTCCCCCGCCAACATCGAAGACCTTGGGCTGCATTCGAACTCCAAGCGTTCCACCTCTCCGGTATGCATTTTCAGATTTGTGCATAGTGTAAATATTAGTAGTTTAGAAATATATGCCAATGTTTTTTAGTGTTATTTTGTATGATGGTCAGATTTGTGTTTAGGGTAAATATATACTGGTAGTTTAGAAATATTTGGTAAGTTTATGCGTACGAACCCTTCTAGTGTGGTCATGTCGAATTTTTCTTTCATTTTTTAACTAGGATCCATTGTAGTATCGTTGGCTTATGTTTGCAGGTATCGACATGAGTGCCAATGTTTTGGCGAAACGTCGATTCATTTCCGTTTCGCCGAATTTCTGGCACTCGTTATGTCCTCTTGTTAGCAAAGGTCATGTCAATTTTTTTTTCATTTTTTAACTAGGATCCATTGTAGTATCGTTGGCTTATATTGGCAGGTATCGACATGAGTACCAATGTTTTGGCGAAACGTCGATTCATTTCCGTTTCGCCGAATTTCTTGCACTCGTTATGTCCTCTTGTTAGCAAAGGTCATGTCGAATTTTTTTCTTTCATTTTTTAACTACGATCCATTGTAGTATCGTTGGCATATATTGGCAGGTATCGACATGAGTGCCAATGTTTTGGCGAAATGTCGATTCATTTCCGTTTCGCCGAATTTCTTGCACTCGTTATGTCATCTTTTTAGCAAAGGTCATGTCGAATTTTTCTTTTATTTTTTTATGCATCATGACTCATAATTGCAAACTAAATTTTAGCAAACCCAACAAATGCATTCCGGAGAACCATCTTCTATGGACCCCTCAGCTCAGCATCGTAAAGAGGGCAGAAAGCGAAAGAAGAAATCAGCCAATGAACCTACCGCCAGTAAGGCACCAGGAGAAGATGTGGTGAATGTTTTTGTCAGTCGGTGCTTCATGCAAGTGTTTAAGCCCGGTGAACCGATGTTGCCACAACACAAGTTGAGTGCACTATGCGTTGAAATTCAGCTTCTACACAAAGACGTAGTAGCTAGGTCAGGAAAGGGTGAGATGTATTACACCGCCAATGTTATAGAGGGCCTTGGATTTGTCAACAAGTACCCTACTGATAAAATATATCTTGGATTTGAGAGTGCGGTCAACGACAATATTTTCTATGTGGACGTAATCAAGCCATCTTTAATGAGGCTTTGGTCGCTCTGGCATGCTACAAATCCATTACTCCAGAATGAGGAAGTTGGCTTCCTTGATCCGTATCTCATGCATTGGGCCAATGTGGATTCTGATAAAGGCCAACGTCTTATGACAGATTACCTCCACAAGACCATTCTTTGTAGTCCTCGGACCAAGCACAACTTTATCGTGCCTTACTTCGAAACGTAAGTTCATTTCTTTTTGCTTGCACTATACACCTGGGTACTTTGATGTCAATCTCAATAATGTTGCGTTGTTCAATTGTTTTGCGCAGCAATGAACACTGGATCGTCATCGCACTGATGCCCCGGGACGGCCGAGCTTATTTTTTTGATTCCAGGAGAGACCCTAAGAAGCCGTGGACCGATCTGAAGAAAGTTATCAATGCTGCTCTTCCTATGTGTCATAAGTCCGACCGTAAGAACATGCCGCATTCGCAGTACAAATTTAACACTAGCTTTTGTTGCCGGCAACAACCGAAAGGCGAAACCATGCACATGTTTGGCTACTATGCCATGGTCTTGATGGATGACTATGTGCGCGCAGGACCACTGTTAAGAAGTGATTCAATGCAGAGATGGTCCAAAGAGAATGAGAAGGAAGTTAAGCTAGCTCACTTTTGGACAGAGCACGAGCGCCTTCACAGAGTGCTCACGAATATCATCAATCGCCATGTAGTGAGGGATGAGGGGATGTTCTACTGTGGGGCAGAGAGTCAAGAAGAACGAGACATGAGAATAACACATCAACATGGTGATATACATGCTCCTTTCTAGTCTAGTAAACCGTGAAAACATTAAACTATGTCATGACACAATGATTGTTACCTTGTGATCTTTACTTTATATGTACGAGTGTCATATGTTTATATATTAACCTTGTGATCTTTTCTATATGTATATATTTTGAATGTTATTATCTGCTTAAAATAACAGATGGGACCGCCAGAAGATTTGTAGGAGGGGATCTCTGCGGCGGACATGGAGAAGCACTATCTATGGATACGGGAAAAGTATCGGGCAGAGCGCCTCAAGGAGCTCATTGTTCTTTCACAGCGATTGAGAAGATTGCAGAGAGGCGGTTCACTGACCTCGCAGTGCGCATCCTTGCGGAGGCGACCCCGGATGAGAGGCTGAGGATCTGGCCGGGTATGAGTCCAACCACCATACCCACGCCCGCTGAGGTTGTGCAATGGGCTCTTCGAGAGGCCAAATCTCCAATTCCAGAGCAAGCGGCCCGTTGGTCCCCGTTCGTTCCATCAAGTACTAATTCATGTAGTATGTGCGGCTTCTACTAACGGTCTGCGTGTTGAACATCTGCCAACACTCATTTCACTCAAAAAAAAACTCGTCAAACCATTAATTATGTGATGAGCGCGACATATGTATGCTTATTAATTATTGTAATGCACTTGTTATATTTTATAACTACTACTTTTCATTAATCTGAAATCATTGTAATGTGGTGCGTGTATGTGGATCAAGGTTTAAACCAGAATTTATGTATCAAATGCAATTTGATGATATGATCCAGGTGCAATATGCTGTAATTCAATCATGTCGGCATGCAACAATAGCAGTGGCGAGCGGTAGAAAAGGACCGCCACAGCAACGCGAAATTCCTGTGGCGGGCAACACGGAGTGCTGTGGCGGGCACGAGGTAGAGCCAGCCACTGCTCATGGTCTAACAGTGGCGGGCGGAAGCCCGCCACTGATGATGTTCTAGCAGTGGCCGGAGATCGGTGGCGGGCGGCCCTGAAAGCCTTGCCGGACACTGCTGGACTTTTCCCACCCGCCACTGATAGACATTCCTGCATTAGTGTATTGTTGACATTACCCTTGAGGTAAATACGTTGGGAGGCGAAATTATAAGCCCCTATCTTTCTATGTGTTCGACTGAAACTTTTGCTCCATAAGTATGTCGTGAGTGTCAGCAATCATAGAAGACTAAATGATACTTGAGTATGTGAACTTGCTAAACAAAGCTCTTACATAGACTCTTTCTGATAATATGATGAATTGCAATTGCTTCAGTGACTGAGATCATAGTTTGTTAGTTTTCAATTTGATTTATGGTTTATACTTTAACTTGTGGATGAATTGTCACTTTTTCATGAGAAATTTTATGATGATATATTGCTGTTATAATAAAGATCATGATGCTTTATGTCCGTATTTTATTTTTATCGACGCCTCTCTTTCTAAACATGTGATCATGATTATCGATTTCTGCTTTCGCTTGAGGACAAACGAGGTCTAAGCTTGGAGGAGTTGATACATCCAATTTGCATCATGATTTCCTTCTAATAATTATTATATTTTTGATCATTATTTCACTTTATGGTACAATATGGTTGTAAGAATTTCTAGAAAACAAATGAGACAATAATGATCAAACATTGTATGGTACAAAATAAAAAATAGTGGCATATGATTTATCGTATGATCTAGAAGCTAGTGGAGTGTGCTCTGTTACGTCTTCGATCTCGAATGCAACTTTAAATTCAAAATAGTTATAAAAACTACGAAGCAGTTTGTGATCTATTAGCATTTGTGTACGTTCTTCTTTTGGTTTGAAATTGTTAGAATTTTTCTTTGCTTCTGGATTTTGTTGACAGTAGCTGGTCCACATCCTAGCATACACATCGATGCAATGCACCACGTGTACCTGTAGATCGCCTACCTGAATGACCCAAATCGACACAGTGCCAGACTCAAGTAGCCAGCTACTAGCCTAGTACTAGGACACAGTCAAGATCAGATGCGGCCAGCTCCTCTGCAGCCGTTTGAGCTGCCGCAGCCCGTGAAGTCGCCCAAAGGAACACCACCAGCGCCACAGATGCAACCGCCATGCGAGTTGCTCCTCACGCCTCTTCCGGCGCTGCCGAGCGGGCCGTGACACCGGTGAACACGTCGTCTCTGTTGTTGCTGAAGCTTCATCGGCGCCGACGACCAGGAGGCCCGGCAGGCATGGTCCTGGCTGCCGTAGCGAGACAGAGCAGGTGACAATTCCACTTCCACATCACTTCATGGCCGTAGCTCTCGATTCTACTGGGTCTCGAGTGCGTGGTGCTCGTGAGATATGCTGCTAGCCTGCCACTGAAGCGCTTGCGGTGTGGTATAATTTGCGGTTCAAATATGCGGAGGTGTATGTACGACAGAGACAGGGGTAGTGGGAGGGTATAAATGAGGCGACTGCAACTGCTGTGGTGAATGTTTTTCTTTATAAAAATCGGGAGGAGTAAATTTGTAGGAGTGGAGGTAGGCGAAGTTCGGTTGCTCGTGTTTGAGGACCGTCCTTCCTTTTCTTTTCCTAGAAAACGAAGATTGGGCTTCTAAATCTGGACTTGACCAGCTAACAGCTCAGCTTCAAAAATGCCCAGTGCCTAACCATTTTTTGGGGAGCAAAGTTTTTACTAACCATAGGCATGGACGCTGGGGGGAAAAGACATGATCACTCTCGAAACAGGATTTCGCCCCGCTTTATAAATAAAGCAACACCAAACAAAGTACACGGCCGAACGATACAATGTGGTGGGGAGGCCCCCTTACAAAGCATATCGAAAGATAAACAAGAAACTAGAACAAGCCTAACACCTAGAGGAGGTCTGACCACGGACACCTGAGCACCACGACAACGCCCCCAAGAGAGTGACGACGCGAAGCGACGCCGCTGCCGAGTCCATACAGACAAGAGTTTTCACTCGGAGCCCTGGCACACGGGCGAGATCCACGACGACGTCTTCAAGAAGCAAGCGACACCCGCGGGCGCTGCCATCGCCGGCGCCAGAAGCGCAAAGCTTTCGCTCGAACACTCGCCACCACCACGAGAGGGATCCGGGCCACCACCGCAACTAGGGTCAGCTCATCCACACCAGATCTGGGCACTGCCAGAACAGACCAGGGCCTCCCGCCACTACACCCCTCGCCGCCCGCACGACCAAGAGGTGCAACCACCACCGCCACCACGGAGCCTGCCGGAAAGCCAACCGTGGAGCCCGCCATCCAGGACCACCGTCCCGGCATCCAAGTCCCAAGGCATCACCAACCATCGACATCACGACCACCCAACCACGGTAGTAGAAGCGAAAGACGCCGTCTTTCTCCCCTAGCCCGGCATCAGCCACCGGGTCTGGGTCGGCACCCTCACCGTAGGGAGCGCCCACACCCGCATCCCCAGCCGGTCCCGGTGGACCAGGGGGGATACAACCCAGGGACTATCGACGGCCGTCGCCAAGCACGCTTGACGATGCCATATCCGTGGTTCACAGCGCCAATCCGAACGATGACACTGTAATGCCCCAGGCGCGAAACTCGGACCGACGCCACAAACAGAGAGCAAGCAAGTGGGCTATAACGCGAAGGCTTGCGCCGATGCGGACCGAGTCAGCCCCCAACACAAACAAAGACGTGATCATGCTCTAGTTAAGCGAGTCGAAGCAGAACAAACCGAAGCAGAGCAACACCTGAAATTTTTTGAGCCTGATGAAACTGAACCGGGGGATGCCAGTGCTACTTGAGGCGAAGAGAGGCCGTCGCCGGAGATGAGCTGAAACGCCGCCACCGCCGCGTCGACCGATTCGTCAGAAACCGCCTCGGATCTTCTTCCTTGTTGGCTACCCGCCATCTCACCATGCTCGCGCACATTTGTCGGTCATCCCCACGCCTTGCCGCCCGCTAGTTTGGGCTCAACGCCGGTGGGCTGGTGGACCTCCACCGCCTTTAAAGTGTTCGACGTTTTGCCTAGGTGAGTTTTTTTTTGGTTTTTTATCTCGTTTTGTTTTGTCCAATTGAACTGAACCGAATCGTTTCAATTGAAGATGAAGGCTGAGAGAGATTATTTTCGAGGACGCATCATCATCTGAGGAAGAAGAAGATGACGATGACTTCGGAATTGTCGTTGACATGATTTTCAACGATGATATTCGGCGAACGATTAGAGGATCGCAATTTGGTTGCATACAACTCAACCGTGATAGAGCTGAGGGCCATGCCAAGATTATGAGAGGTTATTTTGACCCTAATCCAACCTAAACATAGAAGTATTTTTGCTGCCCCTTTCGAATGCACAAAAGCCGTGGAGAAGTATGATGATTTGTTCAAGCTTAGAAGAAATGCATGCAGAGAGCCCTTTAATGAACTGTATTGCGGCTGTTCGAGTTGTACCATTGTGATCTTCGACCGATACAATTGACGACCATGTCCGCATTGAAGAAGATACAATCTTGGAGGCCATTCAAAGGTTTGTGGTATTGATTATGACCAAATATCTTATAGCTTACAAATTTTTTGTGCCGATATGACATCCGGCAAGCTTAATATAAAAAAAAAACTGCTCAACAGTGCACACAACTTTGAGCACCAATTTTGTAATTCTGTATGAGCTCCTAGAATGTTATTTGGACACACAAAATTGCAATCACCTACAACATTTGGTCATAATCAATGCCACAAAGTTTGATATTTCTTTATATATTTTACTATTTTCTTTGATTTTACTATTCATGTGATACCAAGGAGCTCGCGCTTAGAAAATCTACACTTTTTTGTTTTTTGTTGTTGTTGAGGTTTATTAACCAATTATCAGGCTCCTGCTAAATTTTAGATGCTCATGTTCCCCATTCAAGAGGTATCATCAACCTTCCTTTTTTTGTGCGAATTAGATTTTAATTGCGATGATATGACAGTTGTACATGGCTCATGTTGCTTGCTGTTGCTACCGAGGAAGTGGCAGTACAAACTCGGAAGGAGAATAAAATGATCCTTGTAGTAGTAATGTGTTTTGTTACCTTTTTCTCAATTCGACTTCAAATTCAAAATAACCAAAAGAGACGACAATTTGTTTTCCATTAGCCCGTGTGTACGTTATCGGTGCATCTTTTCGAATTTTTCTTCACTTCGGGAATGTTTTAGTAGCCGATGCATGCGTACCCAGTACCCACACATGTCGGTAATGATCGAGTGCGTACGCGTTTGAAACTCGGCCGACCCGGGGCCATCACGTTAAACACTGCACTAAAGACTGTTAGAATTAATGGGCTACCAATAACAATTTCTGAAATTTCAAATAGTGGCCCATAAATAAAATGGTAAGAGGTGGTGCTAAAGTTTAGTCCCATACCGTTAGTTGAGGAAGAGTTGGACATCTTTATATAGTGGGTTCTCTCCACCACTTTAAGTGGTGTGTTGAGAAGAGAAAGGAAAGACCACACGCGCGCGCTCGCTCGCCTTGCCAGGCTCGGGCCGGGGCCGGGGCGTGTGAATGGTCCGCCGAAATCCGGTCCGTTGCCTTGCGAGGGCGCGGTTTCCTTTTGCCGTTTTGTTTTTATGTCTTGGCAGACAAGTTAATTATTTCTTGTCCGGTAAGTATACGAATTAGAAACCTTGTCGGTTTGAGATTGTGATCGCGACAGGATACCGTCTCTGGTCCTAATATATATACTGCTATCGGCCGCGGCCAAAAAGACACACCGAAAACACGTAGGGTTTTGCCTCATCTCGCAACTTGCGCCGCCACCGTAGTCTACTTCATCCCAAACGCCGGCGTGTATCGGCGCGCGGGAGAGCAGGTCTCCGGAACCAGTTGTCCTTGCGATCCTGCACAGGGAGAGGACGAATTAGGTTTTTGGGAAGCGATTTGCGCGACTGCCCAAATTCATCATCACGGGTTGTCTTCCATTCAAGTCGGGCGGTGCTACTCATCGTCGTCTTCACCACCGTCAGCAGCAGATCGTTGCCAACATCATCATCAACACCGTCGCCCCTACAACTGTTCGGGAACGTTGCATGGGAATTTTTTTTCCTACGCACACACAAGATCTATCCATGGTGATGAGCATCTACGAGAGGGAGAGTGAATCTACATACCCTTGTAGATCGCTAAGCGGAAGCGTTAAGAAACGTGGTTGATGTAGTCGAACGTCTCCGCGATCCAAATCGCAAGTCGTCCCTCGATCCGATCACGAACTAGTGCCGAACGGACGGCACCTCCGCGTTCAACACACGTACGGCTTGATGACGCCTTCACCTCCTCGATCCAGCGAGCGATGATGAAGTAGTAGATGAGTTCCGGCAGCACGACGACGTGGTGATGGTGGTGAGGAACAATCTCTGCAGGGCTTCGCCAATCACTACGGAGATTATGACGGGAGAACTAGAGGGTTAGGGTTGCCGACACACGGCTTGGGAAATCTTGATGTATCCCGTGTGCTAGCCCTTCTCCTCTATTTATATGTTGAGCCTTGGGGTCTAAACTTGGAGTAAAAGCCTCCTCCAGGTCGGTTTTGCAAATATTTATGTCCTCCTCCTTGATGTAATCGCGGATGGAATTGAAACGTCGCTTTATGTGTCTGGTCCTCTTGTGAAATCTTGGTTCCTTGGCTAGAGCAATGGCACCAGTATTATCACAAAACAGAGTCATTGGGTTAAGCGCACTAGGCACTACTCCAAGATCTGTCATGAACTCCTTCATCCAGACTCCTTCCTTCGCCGCCTCCGAGGCAGCGATGTACTCCGCTTCGCATGTACAATCAGCTACCACGCTTTGCTTGGAACTGCACCAGCTAACCGCACCCCCATTAAGAATAAATACGTATCCGGTTTGCGACTTAGAGTCATCCGAATCAGTGTCAAAGCTTGCATCGACGTAACCTTTTACGACGAGCTCTTGATCACCTCCATAAACGAGAAACATGTCCTTAGTCCTTTTCAGGTACTTCAGGATATTCTTGACCGCCGTCCAGTGTTCCATTTCTGGATCACTTTGAAACCTTCCGACCATACTTATGGCAAGGCTGACATCGGGTCTTGTGCACAGCATTGCATACATGATAGAGCCTATGACTGAAGCATAGGGGATGACACTCATCTTTTCTCTATCTTCTGTAGTCACTGGGCATTGAGTCTTACTCAACTTCACACCTTGCAAAACAGGCAAGAACCCCTTCTTGGACTGATCCATTTTGAACTTCTTCAAAATCTTATCAAAGTATGTGCTTTGTGAAAGTCCTATTAAACGTCTTCATCTATCTCTATAGATCTTGATGCCTAATATGAAAGCAGCTTCTCCTAGGTCCTTCATTGAAAAACTCTTGTTCAAATATTCCTTTACGCTTTCCAATATTTCTATATTGTTTCCAATCAGTAATATGTCATCCACATATAATATTAGAAACGCTATAGAGCTCCCACTCACTTTTTTATAAATACAAGCTTCTCCGTAAACTTGTATAAACTCGAACGCTTTGATCACCTCAACAAAGCGAAGATTCCAACTCCGAGATGCTTGCCCCAGTCCATAAATGGATCGCTGGAGTTTGCAAACTTTGTCAGCATTCTCTGGATCGACAAAACCTTCTGGTTGCATTATATACAACTCTTCCTTAAGGAAACCGTTAAGGAATGCTGTTTTGACATCCATCTGCCAAATTTCATAATCGAAAAAGGCAGCTATTGCTAACATGATTCTGACGGACTTAAGCATCGCTACGGGTGAGAAGGTCTCATCGTAGTCAACTCCTTGAACTTGTGAAAAACCCTTTGCCACAAGTCGAGCTTTATAGACGGTGACATTACCGTCCGCGTCCGTCTTCCTCTTAAAGATCCATTTGTTCTGAATGGCCTTACGCCCTTCAGGTAATACTTCCAAAGTCCACATTTTGTTTTCATACATGGATCCCATCTCGGATTTCATGGCCTCTAACCACTTCTCGGAATCCGAGCCCATCATCGCTTCTCCATAGCTCGTAGGTTCATCGTTGTCCAACAACATGACTTCTAAGACAGGGTTGCCGTACCACTCAGGAGCAGTACGCGTCCTTGTCGACCTACGAGGTTCGATAGCAACTTGATCTGAAGCTTTATGGTCATCATCAACTTCCTCTTCAGCTGACGTAGGCTCTACAGAAACATCTTGCTGCGCTGCGCTACTCTCAGGTTGAAGTAAATGTTCAACAACCTCATCAAGTTCTATCTTCCTCCCACTCAATTCTTTCGAGAGAAACTCTTTCTCAAGAAATGTTCCGTTTTTAGCGACAAACACTTTGCCTTCGGATCTGAGGTAGAAGGTATACCCAACTGTCTCTTTTGGGTATCCTATGAAGACGCATTTCTCCGCTTTGGGTTCCAGCTTTTCAGGCTGAAGCTTTTTGACATAAGCATCACATCCCCAAACTTTAAGAAACGACAGCTTTGGCTTCTTGCCAAACCAAAGGTCATATGGCATCGTCTCAACGGATTTCGATGGTGCCCTATTTAAAGTTAATGCAGCTGTCTCTAATGCATAACCCCAAAACGATAGTGGCAAATCGGCAAGAGACATCATAGATCGCACCATATCCAATAAGGTTCGATTACGACGTTCGGACACACCATTACGCTGTGGTGTTCCAGGCGGTGTCAGTTGTGAAACAATTCCACATTGTCTTAAGTGACTGCCAAACTCATAACTCAGATATTCTCCTCCTCGATCAGATCGTAGGAATTTAATCTTCTTCTTACGATGATTCTCAACTTCACTCTGAAATTGTTTGAACTTTTCAAATGTTTCAAACTTGTGTTTCATTAAGTAAATATACCCATATCTACTTAAGTCATCAGTGAAGGTGAGAAAGTAACGATAACTACCGCGCGCCTCAATGCTCATCGGACCGCATACATCAGTATGTATGATTTCCAATAAGTCACTTGCCCGTTCCATTGTTTCAGAGAACGGCGTTTTAGTCATCTTGCCCATGAGGCATGGCTCACATGTGTCAAGTGATTCAAAATCAAGTGACTCCAAAAGTCCATCAGCATGGAGCTTCCTCATGCGTTTTACGCCAATATGACCTAAACGGCAGTGCCACAAGAAAGTGGTATTATCATTATCAATTCTACATCTTTTGGCATCAATGTTATGAACATGTGTATCATTACTATCGAGATTCAATAAGAATAAACCCCTCACATCGGGTGCATGACCATAAATGATATTACTCATATAAATAGAACAACCATTATTCTCTGATTTAAATGAGTAACCGTCTCGCAATAAACAAGATCCAGATATAATGTTCATGCTTAACGCGGGCACTAAATAACAATTATTCAGGTTCATCACTAATCCCGATGGTAATCGAAGAGCGAGCGCGCCGACGGCGATCACATCAACCTTGGAACCATTTCCCACGCGCATCGTCACTTCGTCCTTTGCCAGCCTCCGTCTATTCCGCAGTTCCTGTTTTGAGTTGCAAATATGAGCAACCGCACCGGTATCAAATACCCAGGCACTACAACGAGAGTTGGTAAGGTACACATCAATAACATGTATATCATATATAACTTGTTTGTTGTTGGCCGCCTTCTTGTCAGCCAAATACTTGGGGCAGTTCCGCTTCCAGTGTCCAGTTCCCTTGCAATGAAAGCACACAGTTTCTGGTTTGGGTCCAGCCTTGGGTTTCTTCACGAGAGGAGCAACTGCTTTGCCACTCTTCTTGGAGTTACCCTTCTTACCCTTGCCATTTTTCTTGAAACTAGTGGTTTTATTGACCATCAACACTTGATGCTCCTTCTGAATTTCAGACTCAACGGCTTTCAGCATCGCAAACAGCTCGGCGACTGACTTGTTCATCCCGTGCATGTTATAGTTCAACACGAAGCTCTTGTAGCTAGGTGGCAATGATTGAAGAACTCTGTCAGTGATAGCCTCTGGCGGAAGGGGCATCCCCAATTCAGCCAGACGGGTGGAGTACCCAGACATTCTGAGTACGTGATCACTGATAGACCCATTCTCCTCCATCTTGCAAGCATAGAACTTATCGGAGATCTCATATCTCTCGATCCGGGCATTCTTCTGAAAGATAAACTTCAACTCCTCGAACATCTCATATGCTCCATGACGTTCAAAACGTCTTTGAAGTCCCGGTTCTAAGCCATATAATATTGCACATTGAACTATTCACTACTAGAAAAATGGCTATAGCCAATATCCCTAGTAATGGCGCACCATGGGTGTGGTGCGCCACTGCTATATAGCAATGGCGCACCAGAAACAGGTGCGCCATTGTTATTTTTTTAGTAGTGGCGCACCACCTGAGCAGTGCGCCATTGCTATTTTTTGTTTCCACCCCCACCCCCACCAGACATAGCAATGGCGCACCACACCTAGGTGCGCCACTACTATGCTACATAGTAATGGCGCACCTTGGTGTGGTGCGCCATTGTTATGTCTGGTGAGGGTGTGGGCCTGCGTGTGTGAGACATTAGTAATGGCGCACCCCCCCGGTGCGCCATTGCTAAGGTTAGCAATGGCGCACCAGGGAGGGTGCGCCATTACTAATGTCTCTCACACACACAAACACACCCCACCACACACACACACACACACACACACACACCCGTGGATCGCCTTTTCGGTTTAAAAAAAATAAAAGAAAATGATAAAAGATTCAAAAAAATAGATGCCCATGTGTTATGTGTTCTAGTTGTTACGAAAATTAACAAACATGAATTTTGAATTTTTTTGCAAAAAAAAAACCGCCGTGTTTCGGTAAAATGGCCGTAACTTTTGCATACGACCTCCGATGAAAAAGTTTTTTATATGAAAAAGATACTACTCGAAAAGTTACATCTGAATTTTACTGGCTTCGCCCGTTATTGATTTTTTAGAATCCTCAAAAACCTAACAGAAAAAACGTTACAGCCATTGTTAGATCTGGAGGCAAAATAATACAAAAATTTAAAAAAATTAGCAATGGCGCACCAGTGCATAGTGCGCCACTACTATTTTCCCGCCTTCAAAATTCAAAAAAATTTAAAAATAGTAATGGCGCACCACACCCAGGTGCGCCATTACTAAGGTACATAGTAATGGCGCACCACACCTAGGTGCGCCATTACTAATGGCGCACCTAGGTGTGGTGCGCCATTACTATGTAACACATGGCACACCCCGTACGCACCCACCCACCCCTCTCCTTCCTCTCTGCTTATCCCCTTCCTCCTCCCTTCTCCTTCCCCGTTTCTGTTTCCCCTTCCCCTTCCCCTTCCTCCTCCCTTCTCCTCCCTGCTCCGGTGACCGAGCCACAGGAGCGCCGCCGCCCGTCGCGCCTTCCCTTCCCCTTCCCCTTCTTCCTCCCTTCCCCTTCATTCTTCTCCTCCTCTCCTCCTCTCCTCCACTCCATCTCCTCCTCTCCGGCGACCTCCTCCTCCTCACGGTGCTCCTCCTAACGGTGCTCCTCCTCACGGTGCTCCTCCTCACGGTGCTCCTCCTCCGGTGACCTCTTCCTCACGGTGCTCCTCCTCCCACCTCTCCTCCTCACGGGACTCCTCCTCCGGCGACCTCCTCCTCCCACCTCTCCTCCTCACGGTGCTCCTCCTTCCTCTCCTGCTCACGGTCCTCCTCCTCTCCGGCGACCTCCTCCTCCCTCCTCTCCTCCTCACGATCTCTCCTCCCTCCTCCTCTACTTCCGGCCACATGTGGAGCTCCCTCGGCACAAAGAACGTAAAAGATCCAGGTCGAGAACGAAATTTGAAAAAAATTCAACCAAAAAAAACGAGCCAAAATAATGAGCCAGATCTAGATCCAGATCCAAATTCAAAATTCAAAAATAGCAATGGCGCACGGTGGGGGTTAGACGGTGCACCACTACTATTTTCCCGCCTACAAAATTCAAAAAAAAAAGTTACCAGTGGCGCACCTGTAGCAATAGTAATGGCGCACCAGAGGTGCGCCACTGTTACCTGCAATACTAATGGCACACCAGAGGTGCGCCATTAGTATTTGTTACTAATGGCGTGGTAATAGTGGCGCACCTATAGTGCGCCATTAATGGCAGAAATAGGTGCGCCACTAACAGCCTTTTTTCTAGTAGTGATTGAGTAATCTTCAGAACGAGCCTGCCAGGCGTTCACAACGTCTAGAGACTCAACTGGAGCGGGTGGATCACCAAGCGGTGCATCAAGGACATAAGCCTTCTGGGAAGCCGTAAGGATAATCCTTAGATTACGGGCCCAGTCCACAAAGTTACTTCCATCATCTTTCAACTTAGCTTTCTCTAGAAACGCATTAAAATTCAAGGGTGCTACTGCGCGAACCATGATCTACAACATAAATATAGCAAAGACAACTTAGACTATTGTTCTAGATAATGAGTTTAGTTAATCATATTATTCAAACTCCCACTCAAATTGACATCCCTCCGGTCATTCGAGTGTAACATGATCCAAATCCACCAACTCAAGTCCGATCATCACGTGAGTTGAGGTGGTTTCAATGGTGAACATCTTCATGTTGATCATATCTACTATATGACTCATGTTCGACCTTTCGGTCTCTTGTGTTCCGAGGCCATGTCTGTACATGCTAGGCTCATCAAGTTTAACCCGAGTGTTCCGCACGTGCAACACTGGCTTGCACCCGTTGTATGTGAACGTAGAGTCTATCACACCCGATCATCACGTGGTGTCTCGAAACGACGAACCTTCGCAACGGTGCACACTCGGGGAGAACACAATTTATCTTGAAATTTAAGTGAGGGATCACCTTATAATGCTACCGTCGTCCTAAGCAAAATAAGATGCATAAAAGGATTAACATCACATGCAAATCATAAGTGACATGATATGGCCATGAACTTGTGCTTTTGATCTCCATCTCTAAAGCACCGGCATGATCTCCATCGTCACCGGCAAGACACCATGATCTCCATCATCTTGATCTCCATCAACGTGTCGCCATGAGGTTGTCGAGCCGACTGTTGCTTCCACGACTATAGCTAACTCATAGCGATAAAGTAAAGCAAAAACGGCGAAAATAATTAAAGACAACTCTATGGCTCCTGCCAGTTGCCGTACTCATCGACATGCAAGTCGTGATATTCTATACAACACATGATCATCTCATACATCACATATATCACATCACAACATACCCTGCAAAAACAAGTTAGACGTCCTCTAATTGTTGTTGCAAGTTTTACGTGGCTGCTACGGATTTGCAAGAACCGTTCTTACGTACGCAAAACCACAACGTGGTGTAGTGATTGCTTTTTGATCTTCTAAAAGAACCCTCTTCATTGAAATCGATTCAACTAAAGTGAGAGAGACAGACACCCGCTAGCCATCTTTATGCAACGAAGTTACATGTCAGTTGAAGGAACCGATCTCTCGTAAGCGTACGAGTAATGTTGGTCCGGGCCGCTTCATCTCACAATACCGCCGAATCAAGTATCAACTAGTAACGGCAAGCAATATGTATACACCCACGCCCACAACTCGTTTGTGTTCTACTCGAGATCTCATCTACGCATAGACCTAGCTCAGATGCCACTGTTGGGGAACGTTGCATGGGAAACAAAAAATTTCCTACGCACACACAAGATCTATCCATGGTGATGAGCATCTACGAGAGGGAGAGTGAATCTACATACCCTTGTAGATCGCTAAGCGGAAGCGTTAAGAAACGCGGTTGATGTAGTCGAACGCCTCCGCGATCCAAATCGCAAGTCGTCCCTCGATCCGATCACGAACTAGTGCCGAACGGACGGCACCTCCGCGTTCAACACACGTACGGCTTGATGACGCCTTCACCTCCTCGATCCAGCGAGCGATGATGAAGTAGTAGATGAGTTCCGGCAGCACGACGACGTGGTGATGGTGGTGAGGAACAATCTCTGCAGTGCTTCGCCAAGCACTACGGAGATTATGACGGGAGAACTAGAGGGTTAGGGTTGCCGACACACGGCTTGGGAAATCTTGATGTATCCCGTGTGCTAGCCCTTTCCCTCTATTTATATGTTGAGCCTTGGGGTCTAAACTTGGAGTAAAAGCCTCCTCCAGGTCGGTTTTACCCGCACAAGGTCGGTTTGGCCCGCAGGGAAAGAGTCCAACTCGGATTCCAGCAGTATCGCGCACAAGCGGTAGTACCGCTTGAGCGGTAGTACCGCTTCACAGCGGTAGTACCGCTTACGCGGTAGTACTGCCTTACCAGCGGTAGTACCGCTTAAGGCAGCAGCAAAACTTCCTTTTGCACTTTCCAATACCTCGTGGGCTTTATCCCTTTGGCCTATATAAAGTGTTGCTGCACCCGAACACTTCGGTAAACATCCGGAACCCCTTCCGGAGATCAAAACACTATTATCACATATATCAATCTTTACCTCCGGACTCTTACGGAGATCCTCGTCATGTCCGGGATCTTATCCGGGACTCCGAAGAACCTTCGGTCACCAATAAAATAACTCAACTATACTAATCGTCACCAAACGTTAAGTGTGTAGACCCTGCGGGTTCGAGAACTATGTAGACATGACTGAGACACCTCTACGATCAATAACCAATAGCGGGACCTGGATGCCCATATTGGCTCCTACATATTCTACGAAGATCTTTATCGGTCGAACCTCTATGTCAAGGATTCAGTTAATCCTGTATGCTGTTCCCTTTGTTATTCGGTATGTTACTTGCCCGAGATTCGATCGTCGGTATCTCTATACCTAGTTCAATCTCGTTACCGGTAAGTCTCTTTACTCATTCCGTAATACAAGATCTCGTGGCTAACACTTTAGTCACATTGCTTGCAAGGCTCATTGTGATGTTGTATTACCGAGTGGGCCCTGAGATACCTCTCCGTCACACGGAGTAACAAATCTCAGTCTTGATCCATGCCAACCCAACAGACACCCTTGGAGATACCTGTAGAGCACCTTTATAGTCACCCAGTTACGTTGCGACGTTTGATACACACAAGGTACTCCTCCGATGTCAGGGAGTTGCATGATCTCATGGTCATAGGAACAGATACTTGACATGCAGAAAACAATAGCAATAAACTGACACGATCATATGCTATGTTCGTAGTTTGGGTCTTGTCCATCACATCATTCTCCTAATGATGTGATCCCGTTATCAAATGACATCTCATGTCTATGGCTAGGAAACCTTAACCATCTTTGATCAACGAGCTAGTTAACTAGAGGCTTACTAGGGACACAGTGTTGTCTATGTACCCACACATGTATTTGAGTTTCCAATCAATACAATTATAGCATGGATAATAAACGATTATCATGAACAAGGAAATATAATAATAATTAATTTATTATTGCCTCTAGGGCATATTTCCAACAACAACAGCTAACGAACAGTACGTCCATCGTCATCTGTTCATGTCTCTCTCTACAGCTGCTGATTCATGTGCGCTGCTGTTATGCATGTTTTGTTGTTCCTCTAGTTTGCTAGATTGTTACATGCTAGTCTCTGTTCTAATCATGAATTATTTACTGGAAATTCTCCAACAATCCAGAAACCTAATTGTAGACAATTTCCTGAGTTAACTATGGCTGGATTCGCTGATGCACTGAGGCCGGATAAATTTATCGGTGTGCACTTTAAGAGGTGGCAGGTGAAGACCACGCTCTGGCTTACTGCTCTGAAAATTTTCCACGTTAGTGTTGGTGCTCCAGAGGGAATGTCTGACGAAGATTAGAGAAAATTCCAGGAAAGCCAATACTATGTTTGTGGGATGCATTTTGAGTGTTCTTGCTGACCGTCTGTGTGATGTGTACATGCACATAGATGACGGAAAGACTCTGTGGGATGCACTGAATGCTAAATTCGGTGCAACAGATGCAGGCAGTGAACTGTACATCATGGAGAGTTTCCATGACTACAAGATGGTGAATAACCGTTCTGTGGTTGAACAAGCTCATGAGATACAGTGCATTGTGAAGGAACTGGAACTCCATAAGTGTGTTCTACCCAACAAATTCGTGGCTGGTGCATGATTTCAAAGTTGCCTCCTTCATGGAGGAATTTCGCCACAACTCTGAAACATAAGAGACAGGAGATATCAGTTGAAAATCTGATTGCATCTCTTGATGTTGAAGAGAAAGCTCGGGCTAAAGACACTACTGAGAAAGGAGGTAAGGTTCAGCCTAGCACCAATATGGTGCAGAGGTACCCACAGAACAAGAACAAAGAGAAGAACAAGCTTGTTTTCAACAAGCCTACCAAGACTACTACCTTCAAGAAGAAGAAGTTTAACAAGGCTGAGCTAGAGTGCTACGCCTGTGGGAAGCCCGAACACTTTTCCAAGGAATGCCCAGAACGTGCAGACCGCAGAGGAAAAATGAGCTCCAAGACTATCAACATGGTGACCGCTAGCAATACTGATGGGTATGGTAATTTACCTATTGTGCTTTCAGTATTTCAATCATCTTCATGGCGGATTGATTCGGGTGCTAACGTTCATGTGTGTGCTGATGTCTCTTTGTTTACTTCTTATTAGGTCGCAAGGGATTCTTCCGTCCTAATGGGGAATGGGTCACATGCTTCTGTTCGTGGCATTGGCACGGTGGATCTGAAGTTTACTTCGGGAAAGATCGTGCAACTAAGGAACGTGCAGCATGTCTCTACTATGAACAAGAATCTAGTTAGCGGCTCCCTTCTATGTCGAGATGGTTTAAGATAGTTTTAGAGTTGAATAAAGTAATCGTGTCAAGAATCTAGTTAGCTATGAGTGCGGAGGCTTGTTCCGCTTTTCTTTCAGATTTTTGTAATAAGTCAGTAAACCAAATTTGTGCTAGTGTTAATGATGATGCAAGTGTTTGGCACTCTCGTTTATGTCATATTAATTTTGGTTTAATGTCTCGGCTATCCAGTATGAGTTTAATTCCAAATTTCACTGTTGCCAAAGGTT
This sequence comes from Elymus sibiricus, assembly GCA_039707655.1. NCBI lineage: Eukaryota > Viridiplantae > Streptophyta > Magnoliopsida > Poales > Poaceae > Elymus > Elymus sibiricus. The sequence continues at coordinate 429,839,774 of CM077672.1, forward strand.
CTAAGTGCCATAGTTGTGTGCAATCGAAGCAACCTCGAAAGCCTCACATGGCTGCCAAGGAGAGAAACTTGGCACCTCTAGAACTCATACATTCTGATCTTTGTGAGATGAATGGTGTGTTGACAAAAAGTGGAAAGAGATATTTCATGACATTGATTGATGATGCGACTAGATTTTGCTATGTTTATTTGTTGCAAACTAAAGATGAAGCTTTAGACTACTTTAAAATCTATAAAGCTGAAGTTGAAAATCAACTAGAGAGAAAGATCAAGCGTCTTAGGTCCGATCGTGGTGGAGAGTATTTTGCCAAATTATTTGATGAATTTTGTGAGGTACATGGTATTATTCATGAGATGACGCCTCCCTATTCACCCCAATCAAATGGGGTTGCCGAGAGGAAAAATCGCACGCTGACTGATTTGGTGAATGCCATGTTAGACACTGCTGGTTTATCTAAGGCATGGTGGGGGGAGGCTATACTGACTTCATGTCATGTCCTGAATAGAGTTCCTAATAAGAATAAAGAGAAAACCCCTTACGAGGAGTGGGTTGGGAGAAAACCATCACTTTCTTACTTGCGCACTTGGGGATGCTTGGCAAAGGTCAATATTCCTATTCCTAAGAAACGCAAACTTGGACCAAAGACAGTGGATTGTGTCTTTCTAGGTTATGCTCAACGGAGTATTGCTTATAGATTTTTAGTGGTTAAATCAGAGGTACCTGATATGCATGTTGATACTATAATGGAATCTCGTGATGCAACATTTTTTGAGAATATATTTCCTATGAAAGATATGCATAGCATTGCTAGATTTTCTTCTGAGATAATTCCTGAATCTAGCACATCTAATGAGTATTTCAAACAATCACATGAGGAAGTCCTTGAGAAGGATAACAATGAAGCTCCTGTAAGGAGTAAGAGACAAAGGGTTGCAAAATCCTTTGGTGATGATTTCATTGTATACCTTGTGGACGATACTCCCAAGTCTATTGCAGAGGCATATGCATCTCCGGATGTAGATGATTGGAAAGAAGCTGTTCATAATGAGATGGACTCAATTCTTTCTAATGGAACTTGGGAACTAACTGATAGACCATATGGTTGTAAACCTGTGGGCTGTAAGTGGGTATTTAAAAAGAAGTTAAGGCCTGATGGTACTATTGATAAGTACAAGGCGCGTCTTGTGGCCAAGGGCTACACTCAGAAAGAAGACGAAGATTACTTTGACACCTATTCACCTATTGCTAGGATGACCACCATTCGGGTGCTACTTTCCCTGGCTGCCTCTTATGGTCTTATCATTCATCAAATGGATGTAAAGACAGCTTTCCTCAATGGAGAGTTGGAAGAGGAAATCTATATGGATCAACCTGACGAGTTTGTGGTAAAGGGAGAAGAGAGAAAGGTGTGCAAATTGTTAAAATCTTTGTATGGTCTGAAACAGGCACCTAAGCAATGGCATGAGAAGTTTGAAAGAACTCTGACTTCTGCAGGATTTGTCATTAACGAGGCTGATAGGTGTGTTTACTATCGCCATGGTGGGGGCAATAGTGTCATATTATGTTTGTATGTGGATGACATACTGATCTTTGGTACAAACATTGATGCGATCAATGTGGTCAAGTCTTTTCTATCAAAGAGTTTTGATATGAAAGATCTGGGAGAAGCCGATGTGATCCCAAACATCAAACTTATTAAGAATGAGAGTGGGATTACTCTAACGCAATAACACTATGTTGAGAAGGTTTTGAGCCGGTTCGGCTTTATGGATGGCAAGCCTTCTTCAACACCTTATGATCCCAGCGTGACACTCAGAAAGAACAAGAAAGAAACGAGAGATCAATTAAGATACTCTTAAATTGTTGGTTCACTCATGTACTTATCTAGCGCTACAAGACCAGATATCTCTTTTGCTGTGAGCAAACTGAGTAGGTTCATGTCCAACCCGGGTGATGATAATTGGCATGCACTAGAAAGGGTCTTGCGCTATCTGAGAGGTACTATGAGTTACGGAATTCACTATTCAGGGCATCCTGCTGTGCTAGAACGTTATAGTGATTCGAATTGGATCTCCGATGTTGATGTACTTTACGCCACAAGTGGGTATGTATTTACTCATGGAGGTGGCGCAGTGTCATGGAGGTCTTGTAAACAAACCATATTGACGAGGTCAACTATGAAAGCAGAACTAACTGATTTAGACACAGCCACTGTTGAGGCAGAATGGCTGCGTGAGCTCTTGATGGACTTGCCTGTGGTTGAAAAATCTGTACCGGCTATTCTTATGAATTGTGACAACCAAATGGTTATCGCTAAAGTGAACAATTCTAAGGATAATGCGAAGTCATCAAAACACGTGAAGAGACGTTTGAAGTGTGTCAGGAAGTTGAGAAACTCCGGAGTAATAACTGTTACATATATTCAAACAGACAAAAATCTGGCAGATCCCTTTACAAAGGGACTATCACGAAATGTGATAGATATTGCATCGAGGAAGATGGGTATGAGACCCATGGATGTTACACCATAGTAGTAACACAACCTTTGTGATCGGAGATCCCGTGAATTAGGACCTGGGAAGAACAAGCTATTGGTTAACAGAGGAGAGTAACTAGTGACCGTCTCTAAGTGAAGATGCAAAACTCTCAGAGCTGTAAGGCAGGTTTGCAACATGTCTTAATGTGGTTCTATTGGCTATGATTAGCGAAGATGCTGTCCTACAGAGCAGTCTTGAAAGAACGCACTTATATGAGCTCCGATTGTAAACGTCGCAGTCTATGAGACTTGTGTGATCTCTAGTAAGCTCACGAAGAGACCAGGGAGTACGACGTATATGCTCCAAACCGCGGGGTAGCCTACTGGCAGGCAGGTACTGGTTAAGACCTTGAGTGAAACCTGTTCACACAAAACTAGCAATTCAAGGCATAGTCCATTGTCAAGTTGTGGATGGATGTAGCTTAAAGTTCTAGGAAGAAGTTTAACTTAACAGTCTCTGCTGAAACACTGGTATATTAAACAAGTAGTGAGAGAAGGCAAATCTCTAAATGGATATTTGACATCTGGTGGGGGATTGTTAGAATTAATGGGCTAGGCCCATAACAATTTCTGAAATTTCAAATAGTGGCCCATGAATAAAATGGCAAGAGGTGGTGCTAAAGTTTAGTCCCATATCGTTAGTTGAGAAAAAGTTGGACCTCTTTATATAGTGGGTTCTCTCCATCACTTTATGTGGTGTGTTGAGAAGAGAAAGGAAAGACCACACGCGCGCGCTCGCTCGCCTCGCCTCGCCTGGCCGGGCTGGGGCCGGGGCCGGGGCGCCCCAACAACAACTAATGAACAGTACGTCCATTGTCATCTGTTCATATCTCTCTCTACAGCTGCTGATTCGTGTACGGTGTTGTTATGCATGTTTTGCTGTTCCTCTAGTTTGCTAGATTGTTACATGCTAGTCTCTGTTCTAGTCATGAATTATTTACTGGAATTAATCATGAACTTGCCTAATTCTCCAACAAAGACCTCATGTGTATCTCACCATCAGGCAAGTCACGTACGCACAGCAAGTGCCATCCACGGAAGCACTGGTCTGTACGTGCACTAAGACGTGTATCTGACCCAAAACGTCGTCCCAGCCAGTATCGCAGGTCATGCCTGCGCCTCAGCACCTGCGCTCGAGCCTGCCGAACGGGACACGGCTACGTGCAAACCCTCCCAACAGGATACCACCGCCTCCCACGACGCTGCTGATCGGGCCGACACTCCCCCACACGGACCCGACGGCACCGAGCTGGCCGGTAACACCACTGAAGACGCTCGCACTTTAGTCAAGCCTGTAAGATTCCGCATGCCTCACATGCCCACGAAGAGGTTCTTGTCCGCCGCGCGCCCGCGCCTACCACGGAGGCAAAGATGCTACACTTACGGACATGTGCTACAGACTTATTGTTACGGACTGAAGTGTAGCTTAATTTGTGGTTGGAGATTAGGAGGGGAAGGGGGGCCACCAGCCGAAATCAGGGGGGGCTGAGATTGGTGGACTCGTCTTCCGTCAAAACAATCCGTAGGAAGCTTCCCTAAGAGTAGCATTTTGGGCATGACAGTGCCAGACCATTTCCTCGTGGCCATGGCTCTAAACTCTACTCATCACTCTCTCTCTCTGTGTGTTGTGCGTGTGAGATGCAGCTGCTGATGCACCTTGTGGTGCGGAGTTTGCGGTTTAAATAGGCGGCTCAGGAGTACATGCAACGCAGAGGTAAGAGCAGATGGGACGGTGTAAATGGGGATAATATCTGGTGCATCAATGGTTGTGGTGCTATCGGTGCACCACCGAACTCACGTCGGACATTTTAAAATGTTAAAAAATCTAAAAAAATTAGCACATTCACACAACATCAATGTAGGTTGTCGTAAAATTGCAAGTCCAAATTCTAAACATAGCTCGGAAAATAAAAATGAGAAATTCAACACTAAATAGTATATAACACAAATTGGGCTTTAGATTTGGCCCATTATCACACTAGTGTCAAAATTTTCATTTTTGTATCTCAAAAATGTTTCAAATTTCGATACGAAATTTTGTGACAGGATACATTGATGCTTTGTCATTGTGCTAGATTTATTTTTCAATTTTTTTAAAATATTCTACGGCATCCGGTGCAGTAGCACCAGAAGTGTAGATGCACCGGATACTTTCCCGAGGTGTTTCCGCAAAACAAAAGGTGAGTGCGAACATAGTAGTGAATGTTTTTGTGTGCGCTTTTAGCTACTGGTCAGTTGCCTGAAAATAAAATTAGTCTCAGTTGATTTTTTTAGCATAACACCGGACTTTATTAATCAGTCGTAATAGAGTTTTACAAAGCCCGGAGGCTCCAGAAACCATACATGTAGACCTGGAGCTAAATCAAAGAGAAAATCTAGAAACACTGTGCATCCCATTCGATTCACTACCCTCAAACTTAAAATCATCTTTACTTAAAAATAGTTTAAAGTCTCTAATTTCTCTTACGATCATACCATTTTTGCATAGGGACCCATCAAAGATACTTGGGACCACACCAGAACAGTCCGAAGCGATTGTCATTGAGCTCAAGCCTATATCTTTGCCCAATCAAAGCGCATCCCTGCACACTATGCACGCTATTGCTTGAATCGTAGGTGGGTCCATTGCTCTATTGTTGACCAGGGCCGACGCGCCCAAGAACTGTCGTCCCTCCTCCGAACGAAAAATAGCAGCTGCTGCCCTCCTTCTCCTTTCTTTCGATAGAGCTCCATCGACATTTCCTTTCTCGTCTCCTCTGGAGGAGGGATCCATGAAGCTCCACGAGTTGGAGGCTGAGGTGCTCTGGGTGCATCTCTTATGCTGTCCGCCTCAAGCTCTTGTATGAACCTTGTGATGAAACAACAAGTCGCAAAGGGTGAATGTAATATACTCTCATGAATTACATCCCTGCGTGCTTTCCATAATGCCCATAGTGTCACCATCATCTTCACGTACTCTTCGCTTGATAATCTGTCTTATAAACAATCAGTTTTTTTGCATCCGGTGCGGTCCAGATGGTTGCGTACGGTTTGAGAAGGTCGGGGGTTGGAGATGCCCATGTCCAGTATTATAATTTTTCTTCACTCCGCGAGTGTTTTAGTAGCCGATTCATGCGTACCCAGTACCCACACATATTGGTGCATGGTAATGATCGAGTGGGTAGGTACGCGTTTGAAACTCGACCGACCGAGGGCCATCACCTTAATATAGTGCGCTTAAGACCTCGTGCGTACCTTCCCATTAGGCAAGAACTCTTAGCTCCGATACCATGTAGAACTGCACGCACCAGCTAGTTGACCCAAAAGCTCAAGCTGATGGGGAAAGATGGACTATGCATCATCGCCGTTGTTGCGGAAGCCGCCACCAAAGCTGCTCCCGATAGCCTAGAGGCCAGGACAGTTCCCCATGCCTACCATGCCCACGAAGTGGTTTTTTCCGTCCACCATGCCACCAGGTGCAGCAGGCAAGTTTGTGTTTGTTGGCACGAAACAGAGCAGGAGGGAGACAACAGTGCCAGAGTACTTGTTGGCCATGGCTCTAGATTCTACTCCCACTCGATTGTGTTATGCTCATGAGATAAGCTGCTGCTGCTGCACTTGTGGTGTTGTGGAGTTTGCGGTTTAAATAGGCGGCAGAGGAGTACGTACCATGGAGAGGCTGGGGCAGATGAAGGGTGTAAATGAGGTGCGAGTACTGTCGTGAATGTCTTTCTAGTTTTTAGAAATCAGCATAGTAAACTTCGTAGTAGGAGTTGAAATAGACCAAATTCGATTGCTTGTGTGTTTTAGGACCGTGCTTCCTTTTTCCTACCAAATGAAGATTGGGCTTCTAAATCTGTACTTTTTTTATAGATAATTCAAAGGCGTATTTTCATATGATATCGAGTATTTTCCATCCTGCATATGCATGGTTTGACGTCGTTATGGGCAGCCAGCTCGCCGTCGCATCGGGGTAGCGCGGCTGCGTGGCCGCTGGGTTCATGTCGCGCTGGGTCTCCATCGCGTGGGGTCAGCGCCGCCGACAGCCTGGAAGGTTGCATGGTGGACCACCGCCATCGACTGGTGGAGCAGCTGGGACGCCGTCACCGTCGCATGTTAGAGCAGGGATGGGGAGATTTGGTGCATGGGGAAAACACCAACGGCAGATCAGCTTCAACGAAGAGGCTGGACAAATAATTACTTCTGTGCTCTCTGCATTAGAAACCTGGAAACTCCAACACACTTACTGGTTGAGTGCCCATGGGCTCGGCGCATTTGGGACCACATCGCTACTCAGGCAGACATGCAGCATCTGCGACCAGCAAATTGGCCGGCGCTTGGTAACTTGAAGGAGTGGATGTCAACCTGCTGGCACAATGCACCAAAAGAAAAGAAAAAAGGCACTATATCGATGATAAATCTAGTAGCTTGGGAGATATGGAAGGAGCGTAATAGACGAGTTTTTCAACAGCAAGAATTGAACACCGACCAACTGATAAGGATAGTTAGAGAGGAGATTAATCTCTGGAACATGGCAGGTGCCAAAATCCCGTTTGATCCGGGCTGAATGTTTTCTTTTCTTCCTTTTTAGCACCAGGCCTTTTCTCGTGCTTTCCCTCCTTGTGTCTTTGCTTTGTATTATTCCCTTGCTAATCAATGAATTTGGTAGATCTCCTACCAACATTCAAAAAAAAAAAAGCATTAGTAACCTGGATGATGGGTAATAGAAGGGGGTTATTTGCTAATATGCGTTTAAGTGGATGATTACAATCCCACCTTCAATCCGTGTCGTTTCTTCTAAATCTAATTGCCCGTGATGGGCCTTTTCAGACTTTCACTGGTTGGCCATTTTCACAGGATACTTCGCCTTAGAATTATGAGCTTAGGGCATCTCCAATGCTGACCCACAGACCGGACACCGCATCCGTCCGCGGACAGGGACCAGTTCGCGGACACGGACGCGGGAGCTGGCCATCCAATGCTATCCGCATAAAGTTTAAAACACACTTGAACAAACCGGGCTAAATTCATGTAAACCGGCTGATTTTCCTATAAATCGGACAAAAACATTTACATTTTCAGACATATTTTAACTAAACTATACCGAACTATGGTAAAACTAGTCTAATGCTTGCCGGGGCGGATGTCCACTCCCACGACATGTCTTCCCTATGTCTGGCAGCCCGCTCATCGGACTGCCGTGAGCCCCGGAGGGATATGCTTCAGTGGGAGGGGAAGAATACCCTTCCTCCGCCACCAGAAGCACGGACCAGGGTTGGTTTTTGGGCAGGGGAAGACGGTCGCCGTGGTCTATGCCCTCTCTCACCGGGCAAGTCACCGGCTGTGCAACCCGGCGATGCGGTGGCGGTGGCCATCGTGGGACCCAAGCGCCAGCGGGCTCCCATGATCTACTTTTCCTTGTTGTCCGCGGTGGCCACGAACATGTTGGCCCTCGCAGACATGGCTTCTTTCCCCACCTGCGTGACGCCTTGCCGCCATTGCCCCGTGACGGATTTGTCGGGAGACGGTGTTGGCCAGCCTGGACGGGCGAGGAGGGGCTGGAGATGGCGGTGGAGCCGGATCCGGAGAGTTTTCCGGCAAGCCAACCTGTATCGGGCTGACCCGCCGGGCAACCTAGGCCACTGCAATGCCGGAGACTCCTTCTTCTGCTCGCCGGAGGCCATGGCGGGTGTTTTACAAGGAGGAGATGGAGATCGGAGGTGCGGTGTAGTTATAGCTTGGCACATGGCCACGTTTATATAGAGGGCGGATGGGAGGAGCCAGCCGGAGAGGTACTTAATGCCGGCCTGCCCAGGAATGGATGTGTGGCACTCGAGGCGCCGGAGTAGGTTCCTCGGCACACACGTCGGTTTCATTGAGGTAGGCGGGTAGACGGATGTCGTTTTAATTCGTAGAGAAGGCGTGCGCAGCGAGCGGCGCTCTCGGCCAGCAAGGCGCTTCAATGCCGGCTCCAGTGAGCGGTTGCATCCGCTCTAGGACAGCATGAATGTGGGTAGCTGGCTTCGGGAGGGAATGCGCGCGGGCGCGGGATAGAGGTTTCTGGTGGGCCACTACTGTCAGAAGCGGGCGTCGCAGTGGTCTGGACGCCAGCAAAGCCCCCACCCCCCAGTTTGTTTCCGGTTTGCGGAAAAAAAAGGACGTACGGACCAGTTGTCGGACCGTTACAGGCCCGCGTTGGATGTCAAAACACGTCCGGACCGGTCGGTCCTGACAGTTGTGGACGGTTTGAGGGTCTGTTAAAGTTGTGTCGAATATTTTATTGTACAAGGTAGGTTACAGTTGGACTCTGAGTCGTACGGTGTGTAAACAGGATATGGAGTTGTGTCCAAGTAGGACACGTGTATCCTAGGCCTCTTATATAATGAGAGGGTAGACACACGATGTAACATATGCCAACATAATAGCACTGGCACGCGGGGGAGCCGGCGGCGTGTGCCGGCGCCCGGACGGCCGGGGTGCGGTATTGTAGCGGTGTCATGGGGAGGAGCGCCCGTAGTCAGGCCCCCGGGGATGTAGCCATATTGGTGAACCTCGTTAACAAATCTCGGTGTCGTGCTCGTGTGATTGCTTGGTCGTCAGTATATCGACTATGCGCCTCGGATTAATTCTAACAAGGTCGGCGTTGGAGATTCCCTCATAAGAGTTTCTTGTGTTTCTGTTAGAGCAGGGATTTATTAACCAAGCTCACTTTTTGTGGAGAATTAACCAGGCACAAGAAACTCTTTTAACCTGCTGAGAGCGCGCCGAGCCGCAGACTCTAAATAAACTGCTTAGGCTTGGAAGGCAAAGGGAATTACTCCTTAGTTGGTGAGAAATAATTTTTCAGCGTTCTCGAGTACTTATGCTTGCATGATGTACCAGGCAAATATCAGGACACAGTAAGATCTGACGCCGCCGGCGCCTCCGCGGCTGAATGAACTGCGACAACCTGGCTAGCCGGTGAAAGGAACACGTTGGCGCCACTGACGCTGCCAAACTCTGCCTCACTCTCAGCGCCACTCCAGACACCGCCAAGTGTGCTTGTGACCCCAGTGAAGACGCCGGCCTCGTTGTCGGCAAAACCCCTGCGGTAGTCGCCACCGATGCCCGGGAGGCTCGGATGGTCCCCCATGCCACCCATGCCCACGAAGAGGTTCTTCTCATCTTCCGTGTCTGTCATAGGGTGCTGTTTTCAGCAGCAGGGTGGGTTGGCAGCGTGAGGGAGAGCAGGAGGAGGGAGGCGATAGTGCCGGAGCACCTCTCGGCTCAAAATTTTAATCGCTCTCTCATGTGTTGTGCGTGTGAGATGCTGCTACAGCTATACTTGTGGTGTGGTGGAGTTTGCAGTTTAAATAGGCGTGAAGAAGTACCTACAACGAGAGGCAAAGGCAGATGGAGGGTGTAAATGAGGCCACTCCGAGTATTCTAGTGAATGTTTTTTCAGGTATTCAGGGGTAGACGAAATATGTTGCTCGTGTTTTTTCAGGTATTCAGGGGTAGACGAAATATGAAGACCGGGCTTCTTAATTATATTATGGACCTGAGCGACCCAAAGCTCTGTTTTGAAAACCGCCCAATGTCCTCAACCATTTTCAGTGCCACTTTGTATTGTCAAGTGCAAGCGCAAACGTATGTTGTTTTCTTAGAAGAGTCTTTTCTATACCTGTCTAACTGCACAACCTTTACTTTTTACTGCATAACATACACAGCTGGTCACTGGCTAGCTGATATGCACGCAAGAGAGAAAAATCAGGGCAAGTTGAGCAACGATTTTTCCCCTGAACAAATATAATTGCAACAAGAGCCTATTAAGTAGTAGTATGGAATTGTGTTCCCGCAAAAAAAGGAGTACTTTCAAACTGTGTCCCCACAAAAAAAGTAAAATGGAATTGTGTTAAGTGTTAGATTGTTGGTGACAGAGTGAACTTCAGCGGTACCCAAGGTACAAATTACACAATTCAGTTGGGACTATTCGAACCTTACTCACTCATTTCCCGAGGTAACAATATTATTAAAACTATACAAATATTCTAGGGCAACAGTCCACCTGACTCCAATGATTCGTAAAAATTAGGGATAGCAGTTTTGCACATGGTATGGATACCCGGGGTACCCTACCCGAAAACAGTGGGCATGGGTAGGACTTGGCGAGCTATTGTACCCACGGTGACAGAATCATGCCTTATATGTGTTTCTTTTATAGTCTAGCAATTCTCATACATATTCTTACATCAATGATGAAGTACTTGACACTACAATGTTGCATGTACACCATAAAAAGAGGCCACCGCAATATAAGCATTGCTTGTAAACTTGGTACAATATTAATGAACAATCCATCAATATAGTTATGGAGTCGTATCAATGGAATAGTCACCAAGTAGATGCGCGATAATTAATGAGATGCATATAAGTATATCAAATGACCAAGCCCATTATGTAGAAAAAATATGGTTCTACCAAGAAAGACAAAGATCGCAAATCGGAGATATAACTAAACGGAGCACCACATTCACGAAGGTTGAATGATTTAGTGGTCTCACAAAATGATAAATGCAACATGGTAAAGCACTTTCACATCAAGAATGGCAAACATATACGACTTTGTCCTTTAATGCATCATTAGCCCCACTTTCTACAAGCTCTCTTTTTAGGAGAAAAATCTTTGACTCTAGTAATGATGAGCAAAGATCTTCCAGCTCTTCAGGGAGCACGATGATCCTAAAGAAGGAGCTTAGGATTCGAAAGTAGCTGTAATTACTCTTCAGTAGTTTCCCGTTTTATATACACTAGTAGAAAACAGGGAATCAGTCCCGGTTCCAGAGGGCCTTTAGTCCCGGTTCTGGAACCGGGACTAAGCATCCGGGACTAAAGGTCCTCACTTTTAGTCCCGGTTCTGTTACGAACCGGGACTAAAGTGCCTCCACGTGGCCACTGTGGGGCGCCCAGGCAGGAGGAACTTTAGTCCCGGTTGGTAACACCAACCGGGACTAAAAGACTGCCACGCGTCAGCAGCTCGAGGCGCCCAGGCAGGAGGAACTTTAGTCCCGGTTGGTAACACCAACCGGGACTAAAAGACTGCCACGCGTCAGCAGCTCGAGGCGCTGGGGTTTTTGTTTTTTTTTTAAAGGAGGGGTTTAGCGGTTTAGGGGTTTCATATTGTGTTTCCCCCTTTTCTTTTTTGTGTAGATGATTCAACTCGACGTTTGCTACTACATAAAGCAATGAAGAAACCATTACACAAATCGTCATGAATTAATATAGAGAGAAGTGACCTCTCTTTCTCCGTGCTTGGTCGAATAACATGTTTTCGTATATCTATTCGACGCTACGTACTATGTCTAGTGCACGTTCATGCATATATACAATGAATAACATCTCTTACGATCTCTAATATCTAATTACCAACATTCATCCTAATTTCTTCATGGTATTCTCCATTTTTAGCTATGACGTGATCAAGGAGGAATCCCGCCAATTCCTCTTGAATTGCTCGTAGGCGATACTCTGGTAGGAGTCCATCCCTCTTCCGTTCGATCTAATTTAAAGAAGGGGGTCACCTGCAAAGTCCCCCCACCTTCTCTCAATTTTTCTCCACTGCGACTCGTCAGCGGGTGCTCTCAACTTCCCGTCTTTCTTACGGTCTTCCTTGTGCCATCGCATCAACTTGGCATGCTCTTTGTTTCTGAACAGACGTTTCAGCCGTGGTATTATAGGAGCATACCACATCACCTTGGCAGGAACCCTCTTCCTGGGGCGCTCGCCCTCAACATCACCAGGGTCATCTCGTCTGATCTTATACCGCAATGCATTGCATACCGGGCATGCGTTCAAATCCTCGTACTCACCGCGGTAGAGGATGCAGTCATTAGGGCATGCATGTATCTTCTGCACCTCCAATCCTAAAGGGCAGAGGACTTCTTTGCTTCGTACGTACTGTCGGGCAATTCTTTATCCTTTGGAAGCTTCTTCTTCATTATTTTCAGTAGCGTTCCAAATCCCTTGTCAGATACACCATTGTTTGCCTTCCATTGCAGCAATTCCAGTGTGGTACCGAGCTTTGTGTTGTCATCTTCGCAATTTGGGTACAACCTTTTTTAAGATCCTCTAACATGCGCTCGAACTTCAACTTCTCCCTTTCACTTTCGCATCCTCTCTGTGCATCAACAATGACCTGACGAAGATCATCATCGGGCACATCGTCTGGTGCCTCTTGATCTTCAGCTTCCCCCATTGCAGTATCACCGTATTCAGGGGGATAGTTGTCATCATCCTCTTCTTCTTTGTTGTCTTCCATCATAACCCCTCTTTCTCCGTACTTGGTCCAAACATTATAGTGTGGCATGAAACCCTTCTCAATGAGGTGGATGTGAAGGGTTCTCGAGTCAGAGTGAGACTTCGTATTCCCACAGACAGTACATGGACAATACATAAAACCATTCTGCTTGTTTGCCTCAGCCACTTCGAAAAAATTATGCATGCCATCAATGTACTCGGAGGTAGTCGGTCACCGTACATCCATTGCCGGTTCATCTGCGTGCATTATATAATTAAGTGTATCAAAAACCATTACAGAACATCATGAATAGAGAAGTGACCAAATTAATACAAGTTCATCATCACATTAAAACCAAAGTACAGTAGTGATCAAATGTTATCACTTAAAAAATAAATACATAAAGTTCATACATATATAGTTCTCATAGAACAACATATAGCTCTCTAGAGCATCTAATTAAAACGTACATTGAAACTATGAAAAACATTTAAATGCAATAACAAATGCGATCATAATCACAACTAAGGTAACAATTGATCCAACGGCATAATGATACCAAGCCTCATTATGAATGGCATATTTTCTAATCTTTCTAATCTTCAAGCGCATTGCATCCATCTTGATCTTGTGATCATTGACGACATCGGCAACATGCAACTCCAATTCCATCTTCTCCTCCTCAATTCTTTTCAATTTTTTCATCAAGTAATTGTTTTCTTTTTCAACTAAATTTAACCTCTCGACAAGAGGGTCGGTTGGAATTTCCGGTTCACATACCTCCTAGATAAAAACATCTATGTCACGTTGGTCGGCATAATTGTCATAAACACTAAATGAAACAAATAGTAATAAAAGATAATATACCACATCCGAATCATAGACAGGACGAGGGCCGACGGGGGCGGATACCAAAGTCATGGCACTATATAATAACAAACAATAATAAAAGTAAGAAAATTATACAAGTATCTATCTAAATCATACAAGTAAGAATTTTTTTTCTTTTAAAAAGAAGATAAGAACAAGAGGCTCACCACGGTGGTGCCGGCGACGAGATCGGCGCGGGCGATCGACGGTGGTGAGGACGGGGATGGGGATGGCACCCTACACATGTGCAGACTCTAAGAAGTTAATTTCAGCTCAAATTGTGCATCTAAATCAAAAGAACTCCCACATACACTCCTCCACTAAAACCCACAAACCACTCTACTTCTACAGCATTTGAAATGAGCTAAACTAGCAGTGAGAGATGAAACGATGAAGTTGCTAACCTTTTAGAACACTTGTAGTTGGTGCACCGCCAAACCTAGACAGATCTTGGGGAAAATGTAGCTTGGAGGTTGAGCTTGGAGAGGAGAAAGCTTAAGTGTGGCTCGGGCATTTCATCAAACACCTCATGTGCATAGGAGGTGAGAACATAGTAGCACAAACCTCCCACCCTTCCACGGCCAAAAAACAGAGGAGATGGGGCGGGGGGGGGGTTTGGATATATATAGGCAAAACTTTAGCCCTGGTTTGTGTCTAAAACCGGGACTAAAGGTCAACCTTTAGTCCCGGTTCCAGCCACCAACCGGGACTAAAGGGGCTGCGCCAGGAGCGAGGCCCTTTAGTCCCGGTTCGTGTCTGTAACTGGGACCAAAGGGGTCCTGCCGAGGCCCGGCCGGCGTCCTGGCCTCACAAACCGGGACTGATGCACCCATTGATCCCGGTTCGTAGCAGAACCGGGACTAATGCTCTTATCTGGACTGGACCAAAGCCCTGTTTTCTACTAGTGATATTTTGGTGACAAATATTTCCAGCATCCTCAAATGTAGCTACTTGCAGGAGGTGCCAACCATATCCATTTTGGAGGATTGTGTATTTAGAAATCGACTGATCTGAGTTTGCGCCACGTTCAGATCAACATAACACACATATTTCCCTCTATATACACAATCAAACTGAAAGATCGTGGATGTCGCCTAGAGGGGGGGGGGGTGAATAGGCGCTTTAAAATAATTACGGTTTAGGCTTGAACAAATGCGGAATAAAACTAGCGTTTAATTTGTCAAGCACAAAACCTAAATCGACTAGGCTCACCTATGTGCACCAACAACTTATGCTAAGCAAGATAAACAACTAAGTGATAGCAAGATATATAACTAGAAACAATATGGCTATCACAAAGTAAAGTGCATAAGTAAAGGGCTCGGGTAAGACATAACCGAGGCACGTGGAGACGACGATGTATCCCGAAGTTCACACCCTTGCGGATGCTAATCTCTGTTAGAGCGGTGTGGAGGCACAATGCTCCCCAACAATGCCACTAGGGCCACCGTATTCTCCTCACGCCCTCGCACAATGCAAGGTGCCGTGATTCCACTAAGGGACCCTTGAGGGCGGTCACCGAACCCGTACAAATGGCAACCCTTGAGGGCGGTCACCGAACCCGTACACTTTGGCAACCCTTGGGGGCGGTCACCGGTACCCGACAAATTGCTCGAGGCGATCTCCACAACCTAATTGGAGACCCCGACGCTTGCCCGGAGCTTTACACCACAATGATTGAGCTCCGAGGCACCACCAAGCCGTCTAGGGCGCCAAGGCACCCAAGAGGAACAAGCTCTAGGGTGCTCAAACACCCAAGAGTAATAAGCTTCTCAACTACTAACTTCCACGTATCACCGTGGAGAACTCAAACCGATGCAACTAATGCAATGGCAAGAACACACGAAGTGCTCAAGTCCCTCTCTCTCAAATCCCACCAAAGCAACAAAAGCTATGGAGGAAAGTGAGAGGAAGAACAAGGAGAACACCAAGAACTCCAAGATCTAGATCCACAAGGTTTCCCTCACATAGAGGAGAAAGTGATTGGTGGAAAGATGGATCTAGATCTCCTCTCTCTATTCCCTCAAGAAGGAGCAAGAATCATTGGAGGGATGGAGAGATAGCAAAGCTCTAGAAGGTCAACAATGGAGGAGAGAGAGCTGCAAGGGGATAAAAGAACCGTTGGGGGCAAGGGGGAAGAAGACACCCTTTTATAACCCCCCACCAAATCGAACCGTTACCTGTGCTAGACGCACTCAAGCGGTACTACCGCTCCAAGGAGTGGTACTACCGCTTAGAGCGGTACTACCAGCCGAAGCCAGTGAGTACAGCAAGCACAGGAGCGCGGTAGTGCCGCACAAAGCGGTACTACCGCCCCCACAAGCGGTACTACCGCAAAGGTTCGTAGAACAGCCCAGAAACGAGGTAGTGGAGCGGTACTGGAGTGGTACTACCGCCGCAAGCGGTACTACCGCCCAACATCCGCTCTACTACCGCTAAGGAAAAACAGGGCACCAGAAGAATTTCAGCAAGCGGTACTGGAAGCGGTAGTAGAAAACGGAAGTACCGCATAAGCGGTACTACCGTGCTACTACCGCTCACCAAGAATGGGCAACAGAAGAAATTCCAACAAGCGGTACTCGCTGCGGTAGACCACAGCGGTACTACCGCATAAGCGGTACTACCGTGGTACCGAGCGGTACTACCGCTTGGGTGACAAGAAAACTGCCCAGAGACTGAAACAGCCATAACTTCTGCAAATGAGCTCCGAATTGAGCAAACTCAAGCTTGTTGGATAGATGACGACAAATACTATCCAACAGCGACAGGGGAGATATGCCTAAGATATAGAGATAAGAAACCTCTATGAATGAAGAACCGGCATAAACTCCAACATCGAAAACATCATAGAAGATGCATATATGAACTCCGTTTTCGATGAACTCGAGCTTGTCATGAAGATGACCATAAGCTCAAAAACTCACAAAGAGAAACACCAAACAAGAACCAAGAAAGATGATGCAATGATGCAATGGTTTGAGCTCTCTACGAACGATACGATCAAGCTACTCACTTGAGAGCCCCCCTGATAGTACGGCTATCGATCCTATAACCCGGTCTCCCAACTACCACCATGAGACCGGTAAAATAGAAAACCTATCAAGGGCAAACCTTTGCCTTGCGCATAGTCCACTTGAGCTAGATGATGACGATCTTGACCTCCTCAAGTTGGACCACCTTTCTTGATTGCGTCGGCTCGATGAAGACTAATAGATTGCTTCCCCATACTCCACTATGGGTGAGCCACTCTTCGGCACATCTTCACAAGTCCATTGTCACCACAATGGACGGCAAGCTTCAAGCATGTGATCTCTTCGTGATGCTCCACTTGAACTTGCACACCGCAATCTTGATGACGATCACCACTTGATGTCATCCTCCATGGGTTGTATGAAATCTTCCTTTTGATGCACGCCCATGGAAAGAAACCTAACCCCACAAAGAACTCTTGCATAGAACATGGGTTAGTACACAAAGTGTAATGGACAATGCTTACCATACCGTGAGATCACTTGATCCCACTCGGTACATCTTCTACGCTTTGTGTGTTAATCAACTTGAATCACTCTTCATATTTAGTCTTGATCAACCTTGAATCTTCTATGGACAAACCCTTCAAATATAACTCAAGGCAACCATTAGTCCATAGGGATTGTCATCAATTACCAAAACAAAACATGGGGGCAGCGCATGTTCTTCCATTTCTCTTCATTAAGATGATGTCTTGAAGGTAAACATGAATGTCCACACAATCTTCTTCTTCAAGACATGCTTGCAATAGGCTCATCTCTTACATGACCAATCTTTGGATAACTCCATGAATAACCACCTTGGTCATCTCAAAATCTCCTTGAAACCAACAAATGTACTTCAAGAAAAGCCTATGGACAAACCCTACAAATATAACTCAAGGCAACCATTAGTCCATAGGGATTGTCATCAATTACCAAAACCAAACATGGGGGCAGCGCATGTTCTTTCACAAACACAGCAAGAAAACACCACAAAAAATCATTTGAAAAATAAAGAAAATAGAAGAGCATATGGAGGAGATAGAAGAAGATCAAGCATGATTGTAAAATAAAACAAAGTAGTACGAGGTGAACAAATACATCAACCGAAAAGCTAGGGTTCCGGGAGCTGGGACAACAAAATATTCTCCTCACATCTTTATTAATTCAGAAAATAAAACATAAAGTCACATACAATAGGGAAAATAGAAAATAAAAAAAATTATACACCAAGGGATCATTGCCCAAGCTCAAATGATCACAAAACTAATTAGAAAAGAAGTATACTAAGTACATAAACATGCAAAACTAGATTTATTTCTTGTTCTTCTTCTCTGACCTTGCTTTGTATAGCATTAAAAAGGAAGATTAAAAGGTGTCGGAGTTCTTTTTTCCTGGTTCCACGTCACACATAAGGGAAGTACTCCCTCCCTTCCAGTTTACGGGCTCAATTCAAAAAGGAAACATTTAAATTCAACCGATTGATGACTTGAAGCGCGTTGGCCATCTCCGTGGTCATTCGATCGGGTTTAGATTGTACGGCGCGTAGCACAACGCGGATGACCACGCAGTTTGCAACATGCACCTTGTTGCAAGCACAGAGTGGCCCAACACGGTGCTTGTTGATGTCTGTGTCAGACGCCTCCTGCCTGTGCCAAGCACTGCAGGGAGAGCAACATGGCTCCAGCTGCGAAGCGCCGAGCACAATAGGAGTTTCCCGTTGCAAAGGCTGAGGCACCACAACAGGAAAAAGGAAAAAATATTTTCATGGGGAGTGCCTCCTGTTGCAAAGCGCAAGATGAGCTTGTTGCAAAGGCTAGCGCACCTCAACATGAAAGAAAATGAAAAAGGGCAGGGAGCACAACATGTCACCTATTGCAAAGAGTCGAGCGCAACAAGAGCTTGTTGCAAAGGTCAGCGCACGTTAGCAGGAAAAAAATGGCTAGGGAGGAGCACAACTGTGCTGCTGCTGCAAAGCGCTGATCGCAACAGGAGCCTTGTTGCAAAGGCCGGCGCACTTCAGCGATGAGATCGGACGGCTCTCTCACGGTCCATCAAATGGCAGTGAAGGCGGTCGATATAATAGATTCTTCACCCGACCGACATGTAGCACGCCCCAAATCTCCACAACCTAGGCAGTGGTGAGTGGTGGAATAGTTTTCGTAGTTTGGCAAAGTACTCAATTAGTGTGCTCGTTTTTCTTCAAAAAAATGTTTTTACCGATGCATTAATTACAACGTATGCATGCGTGACCACTAAATGACCAAGAGCTGACAAGAGAGGGGGGGGGGGGGGGTGGCAGTAAAAGTGGGACTTACAAAACAGAATACAATCAAAAAATTGAGATAGACCCTTTACACCGGGAGTATGAAGTTACAACTGGAAAAACTGCTAGGAATGAATTATACGATTGTAGGAATTTATAGAAAGCACATCAGACAATAATAAGTAAAAGAACTTGGATAAATATCCCTGGTTTTGGGCCTTTATCTAATAAAAACATGTAATAATACATTTAAAGTAAATGAAAGCCAGATGAAGCAACCTAAAAATCTAGGAGTATCAAGGATGTAGAATGATCCCAGCAGATTGGGAAGTTCATATACATATTGTAAGATATACAATAGATTGAGCTCATGTGTGGCACACATACAGTCTTTGAAAAACTAATTAGAAAAACATAACGGAATCTGAAGTAGGTATATCCCTTTCACCCTCAGCTGCTTCATCCAAAACAAACTTTACCATTTTGACATAATGCTACCAATTTGCTATACCTGCAAATTGCATGTGGAATATTGATAAATCCTGAACAAGTTGGTGAGTATATAAATCACATACCTTTTAATTTGTGCATCGTAGGGTAATGGCACCAGGGTCCGGGAGCTCAGATTTATCGAGCATAATTGCATCCATATCAATATTTGATTATTGAACCGAACAACCAAGTTTTTCGAATTCTCTGCCCAGGTTTCACGATTTCCTTTCCCATTTAGCAAAAAAATATATCAATTTCTTAGTGCCAACCCAAAATCAATTCGAAACTAAGTGGCAATATGTACTGATTAAACGATTATATGATACACAATAAAGTGTGCTCTGTTACCTCTTTGATCTTGAAGTCAACTTTAAATTCAAAATAGTTACAAAAACTACGTTCGTCTTTCGGTTTACAAATTGTTCGAATTTTTCTTCACTTCGGTATTTTATCTATCAGTAGCTGGTTGGCAGCCTATCATACACATTGGCGGGTCTGCATTTGCGTCGATGCAATGGATCGCATGTACCTGTAGATGACGTGCGTGAGTGACATGAATCGAGTAAGCACGTCCCAGACTCCAAGTAGCCAGTAGTAGGACACAGTGAAGATCTGATGCCGCCGGCGCCTCCGCGTCCGTTACAGCTTCCGCAGCCCGTGAAGTCGCCCAAAGGAACAACACCAGCGCCACCGATGCGGCGGCTCCCTCAGTTGCTTCCCACGCCTCTTCCGGCGCTGCCGAGCGGGCCCGTGACACCCGTCAAGACGTCGTCTCGGTTGTTGCCGAAGGCCCCGGTGTAGCCGGCGCCGACAGCCAGGAGGCCCGGATGGTTCCTGATGCCTCCCATGCCAACGAAGATGTTCTTCTCGAACGCCGTGCCTGCCAGGTGCAGCAGCCACGGTCTCCTGGCTGCCGCAGCGAGACAGAGCAGGAAGAGGGAGGCGACACGCGACGCCTGCCATAGCACTTGTTGGCATAGCTCTCGATTCTACTCGGCCTCGAGTGTGTCGTGCTCGTGAGGTACGCTGCTAGCCTTCTACTGAAACGCTTGCGGTGTGGTGGAATTTGCGGTTCAAATAGGCGGAGCGGTACGTACGACACAAACGCAGGACACAAACGCAGAGGCAGAGGTAGAGGGAGGGTGTAAATGAGGCGAGTGCAAAGGATGTTTTTGCTTAGAAATCGGGAGGAGTAAATTTTGTAGGTGTGGAGCTAGGCGAAGTTCGGTTGCTCCTGTTTCAGGATAATGTTTCAGGACTGTGTAATTTGAAAACATAGGGGACTGAAAATAGCCATCAAGCCATCACGTCGAGACAGAACATGGACTGAAAAGAAAACTGCAGAGTACACATATGTACACTTGAACACCATATAATGCAGAGTCTGACCAACATGTCTTTTATTCAGTGTTGTTTTCCACGTGACATCCATCACAATGTGCGCTCATGCAGAGATCGCTCGACAGGCAGAGCATTGCTCTAGGCTTAGGAGGCATCGGCAATAAACCATCAAGCGGGAGGCGGACTTCAACGACAACACGCTTCTCGCCTACCTGAACTTCTTCCGCCAGCCCATGCCGCCGGAGAACGTGGCGAAGCTGGCGGAGATCGCCGGCGTGTCATCACCGTCGCAGCTACGCCTCCCGGACGCTGAGCTACAGGCTATCCTCGAGGAGCTCTCCGTCAGGGCTCCCTGATGCTGTCGCGCTGCTGATGTTTGTTGTTCTCCCAGTTTCCATGATTAGTCACAATCTGAACTTTGGGTCTGTAAGGTGGGCTGCACACTACTATTGCGCCATTTGCTTATGTTATGAACTAGTTCGTGTGGATCAAGGCTTGTGCTGGCAAGTTGATCCCTTCTGTAGCTTTGCTAAGTTATCCAATGATTGACAAGCTTGCTGTTTTTAACTGGAATGTGCGAGGGCTTAATGATAGGGCCAGACGAGCTGCCTCCCGCGCGCTCATTGAGCGCTTTGCCTGCTCGATTGTATGCCTGCAGGAAACGAAACTGTCGTCCTGCTCGGCCGCTGACCGCCTTGAAATTGTCGGCCCGCGTTTTGACCACCATGTGGCTCTCGACGCCGACGGAACACGCGGTGGCATCCTGCTGTGCTGGTGCTCCACTGACTTTGCGGCCAGTAGGCTGGACGTGAGAACATACACAATTACAGCGACTTTCTCTCCCATAGATGGGGGACATGTTTGGTCCCTGACAACGGTATATGGCCCACATGATGACCAGCGTAAGAACGAGTTCCTCGCGGAACTTGCCTCAATCCATAACACCATGGCAGGGCCGTGGATCCTAATTGGGGATTTCAACCTAATTATGAATCCACAAGATAAGAACAACTCGAGAGTTTGCCGTCGCTGGATGAACAAGTTTAGACGAACCCTCAATTCTTCAAGCCTCCATGAAATTCCTTTGATTGGGCGCAGATTCACATGGAGCAATGAGCAAGCCACCCCTACCCTCGTGCGCCTCGACCGGGCCTTCTGTAATATCGATTGGGAGTTGATTTTCCCTGTGGCCAAGCTCCTTCCGCAATCTTCCGCGATATCCGATCAGTGCCCGCTTCTGTTAATAAACTACAACATCATCAAGACCAACAAGCGCTTCTGCTTTGAATCCTACTGGCAGTTCATTGAGGGGTTCAGAGAGGTGGTGGACCAATCTTGGGCCTTGGACGCGGGATCTTCTTGCTCATTAACTCGGCTGAATAACAAGTTGTGGCAGCTTAGCAAAACTCTAAGAGAGTGGAGCAAAAATATTGTGGGAGATATACAGAAACAATTCTCGATGGTCAATGAGCTGATTCTACAGTTGGACAAAGCACAAGACCTGCGTACCCTAACCACGGAAGAAAACAGTCTGCGCGCAAAGCTTAAATCCCGCATGATGGGACTGGCCGTTCTGATCAAGATCAAGCGGCGGCAGCGAAGCAGAGTCCTTTGGCTAAAAGCAGGCGACGCCAATACGAAATTTTTCCAGAGGAAGGCTAATGCGCGCCACAAGAGGAATACCATTCATGTGCTACACGGCCCGCAGGGTCCGTCTCGTCGAAGGATGACATGACAGACCTTGCCCAAGAGCACTTCACACAGATTTTTGGCACTACTAAGCACAGATCGGTTGCGCTGAATTGGGATGAATTGAACCTTGAACATGTGGAACTTGAGGAGCTAGAGCAGGAATTAACACTCGAGGAGATCAAAAGGGCGGTGGATGCGATTCCGGCTGACAAGGCACCAGGGCCAGACGGCTTCTCGGGCGGCTTCTTCAAAACCTGTTGGGACACGATCAAGTGGGACCTGCTTGCAGCCCTACAGCAGCTCTTCCGGATGGACAGCCGAGGTCTGGACCGAGTCAACCACGCACTCCTAGTGCTCATCCCCAAGAAATTGGGTGCGGATGCCCTGCAAGATTTTAGACCGATCTCGTTGCTTCACAGTGTGATCAAAATCTTCTCCAAGATCCTTGCTCTGCGGCTCGCTCCAAAGCTCAACGCACTGGTGGATCAATGTCAGAGTGCGTTCGTTAAAAACGCAGCATACAGGAGAACTTTCTACATGTCCAGAACACTGCCAGACTATTTCATAAGACCAAAAAACCTGCTATTCTTCTTAAGCTAGACCTGGCAAAAGCTTTCGACTCAATTTCTTGGGCCTATCTTCTCGACATGCTCGAGGCAAGAGGGTTTGGCCAAAGGTGGAGAGAATGGATTGCCATGCTACTATGCACCTCGGCTTCGAGGGTTATGATCAATGGACAGCAATCGGAGGTCATCCACCACAGGTGTGGACTGCGACAAGGGGACCCAATCTCCCCTTTCCTGTTCATACTCACAATGGACCCACTGCAAAGAATGATGTCCATGGCCACTGAGCAAGGTGTGTTATCTATGCTTCCGGGGCGTAGAAGGGTACCACGCTGCTCCTTCTACGCGGACGATGTGGCGCTCTTCATGAATCCTTCGAGGGCGGACGCTAGCATGATCCGCCTGCTATTAAACTGCTTCGCGTCGGCCACGGGCCTCGTTACCAACATGGACAAGAGCTCAGCCCTGCCTTGTGGCGCCCTGGACCTACCACACATTCTATCGCCGCTGGGGATCCCAATCAAAACATTCCCAACGACATATCTTGGCATGCCCCTTTCACTTCGGAACTTGACCAAGTTGGACCTGGACCCCTTCCTCATAAAATTTGGAAATAAAGCCGCTGGTTGGAAGGGTAGACTGATGGCAAAGAGCGGCAGGCTGGTGTTGTTGAAGACGGGGCTGACCTCCCTGGCAATATATATGATGACCGTGCACAAATTACCAGCCTGGGTGTTAAAGAGCATGTCACGGATTTGCCGCTCCTGGCTCTGGAACGGGGACGACACCTGCAATGGTGGGAATTGCAGGGTGGCCTGGAACTTGATATGCCGACCCAAGCACCTTGGCGGCTTGGGCGTCCTTGACATGGCCAAATTCGGTCGGGCACTTAGGCTCCGCTGGCTCTGGTTGGCATGGCAGTGACCGCCGCGGCCGTGGGTTAGCTCCCCTCTACCCTGTTACAATGAAGAAAGACAGCTCTTCGCGACGGCAACACAAATAACAATCGGGGATGGCCGAACGGCAAACTTCTGGAATGACCGCTGGCTTCATGGAGCATGCCCAAAGACGATTGCCCCGTCACTCTTCCGGATCTCGACGCGGAAGAACCGCTCGGTCTCGGATGTGCTGAAGGACGAGACGTGGCTGCACGACCTCTCTCGGGGCCTATCTGAGCACATGGTCTCGGAGCTCACTGAACTCGCCGCAATGCTTGATAACGTGGAGCTGCTTGAGGGTCAAGCTGACACCATCGCCTGGAGGTTTGAGCAAAACCAGGAGTACAGCGCTCGCTCGGCATACCGCTTGCAATTCGTCGGCTCAATCTCCATGGATGGATACAAATTGATTTGGACCGGATGGGCCCCTGGTAAATGCCGTTTCTTCATATGGACTGTCATGCTGGGCAGAATTCTAACTGCTGACGCGCTCTTGCGCCGCGGATGGGAAAATGAATACTTCTGCCCGCTTTGTGAACGGAGCTTGGAAACCCCATCTCATCTTCTCATCGAGTGCCCCTGGTCGAGAGCCATTTGGGAGTCCTTCGCCACACTTGGAGACATGCCTGCTCTTTGTCCGGCGAATTGGACGGGCGACACTAAGTTTGCGCATTGGATTCAGAGATGCCACGGCAACACATCAAGGGAGAAGAAAAAGGGAATGCTTTCTTTAGTGCACATGATTGCTTGGGAAATATGGCGGGAGCGGAATCGACGGATCTTCCAAAAGGAGTCCTTGACTATGGAGAGCTTCAAACGTAAGATTAGGGACGAGATTAGACTGTGGAACTTGGCAGGTGCTGGGATTCCCTTTGACACGGGCTGAGGCCCGCTTTTTTCCTTCTTCTTCGCGCCTGGTTTTCTTTCTGGGCGCCTGACCCTCTTGGGTTCTTTTTGTACCTTGTTATCCTCTTCTGATCAATGAATTTGGCAAGCTTTGCCAACATTCAAAAAAAAAAAAAAACCTTTCACTCTACATTTTCTTCCGACTGGTGATTATATTTGGTAGCCAATATCATTTATCTATAATGCATGAGCTGAACTGAGGGCAGGTAAACGCACTAGATCTTACTCTGCAGAATAATCGAGTGATCTTAATATTAACCCATTACTGGTAATACAACTGCTAATATAGTCATGTCGGTCTTTGACTCCTTTTTCTTGAACGGTTGTTTCGCACCAAGGGATAGTGTATATGAGTATATCTATCTATCTTTGCGTAAAAGATGTTACTCCCTCCATCCATCTTTACAAGGCCTAACTCCAATCTTCATTTTTTCATATATACAAGGCCAAATTAGCTAACCGATGCATATAGTCTTTAATACTCTCTGGTAAGGAATGCCTGGGCATTAACAACAGAGGCACTTAATGGCATGCATACATGCAAGCCGTTTTAATAGAGAGGCACGCAAGCCAATGCTTGAGCACGGCTATAAGAGGCACTTAATACAAAGAGAGAGGAAGAGATTAGCGCCATTAATAGACATTTTAATGATGGGTAAGTCAATAAATTTTCTCTAGGTTTCATGGAATGCCTTGGTACGAGAGATTTGAAAATTAGGCCCTGTAAAAATGGAAGGAGGGAGTATCTGGTTTTGCATTCCAATTTCTAAGTACATTTTTGAGAAGTGCAATCCTAGTGCAGTAAATCCATAGTAAACTAATATTTGCAGCTAGCTAGTTGCGGTCACAAGATAGTGCCAATTTGCATTTGTGAGTTCTCAAAAAATATTAAAAAATATAAATGAACAATATGCTATAGCTTGAGCATTTACAAACAAACATACAGAAAATGCAATGATCTGTGAACCATACAAAATCATAAAAATCTAGAGACGGTTTAAGAGGCGTCAAATGCCTAAATGTCGAATTATTATTTGGAAATTATAACATGGAGAAAATAGGTGTAGAGATCACTCACGCCATATCTAACATTTCCTACATGATTACCACCGTATCTTTATCATTGAGATGGATGTTGCAGCAAAGGGTCAGAGACGGGTCCAAGTCATCTCTAGCCCATGTGGAGCAGGTAAAAATGTGTCTACGAGACAATAAACCCATCTATGCATGTTGATTTTGCTACAGTGATGGAAGACCACTTTGCACTCAGTGATATGATTTTTTTCACCAGTTAAGTGGTATGTGATCTCCAGACTAATACAATGGTGACATGAGCCATTTGTCCTCATGGTTAGATAGTGTACGACTGAACTTACCCAATAGAAAGTATGTTTCATTTCATCCGGGAAAAGCCACCTCTTTCTCCACAAACAATGTCTTTGTCATTTGATCCAGTTTTTATCTGTTAGATAGGAACAGCTTTGCTAAATACCGAGAACTCTCGGATAGAGTATTAGAATGAAAAGACCATTAATTATATAAGGAAGAACCCAGGGTTCTAGCCCTTCGCCTTTAGTACTTTCCTTTTTCTTTTGACGACAGTAGAAAGAAATGGCTCTCCTCGCTTAGAGAAGGGGCCCCGCGCTCTATCGGCTATCAGTTAGTTGGCGCTACGCGCGACTTCAGTTGACAAAAGCGACCAAGATAGCGCTAGCGCCCGCGGAGAACTTTCGTTTGTTCACCTTCTTAAAGGCCTACTGACCTACCGGTGAAAATCCGGTTACAAAAATAATAATAAGACGTAGTGAAAAAGTACCAAAACAACTGAAGCCTACATCCTAGCTCCTGCAAAAGTGATAACAATCAAAGCCGTAGGTGAGTATTCTAATAAAGGGGAGCACCTTGCTATCATGAAAACGCCAGCAGTGACCATAGTAGTTGCATGAATCAAAGCAGATACTGGAGTGGGACCCTCCATTGCATCGGGTAACCAAGTATGCAATCCTATCTGTGCAGATTTCCCAACAGCACCAATAAAAAGTAAAATACAAATCAGAGTTATGGCATTCAATATCATATTGCAAAAAATCCATTCATTTCTGGGAGGTAATCAGTAGTAGAAGTTCTTTACAGGT
This sequence comes from Elymus sibiricus, assembly GCA_039707655.1. Lineage (NCBI taxonomy): Eukaryota > Viridiplantae > Streptophyta > Magnoliopsida > Poales > Poaceae > Elymus > Elymus sibiricus. Next base: position 429,866,782 of record CM077672.1, read on the forward strand.
TTGGTTTTCCTTTCTGATCAATCGAATGGCTTTTAATAAACCTCAATTCATTCAATTAGCCTTTAGGCATAAAGAAAGCAAGGGCGTAGCGTTCCATTACCGATCATGGTGGTGGAAGCACCCCTACTCCTCTGGTCTGTCTACCTTACCTAAAAGGACAAGTCTTGCGGGCAAGTCGGCTATCGCGCAGGCCAATATTCCTAGTGTTATGGCGGACATGGGTAAGGACGATGTCCATATGACATGTACGGTTAAAGATGTTGCTCAGAAATTGTACATAAGAGTTCAAAACAGATACGAATTAGACAAGCATATAATGTCTCGAAGCCGCCTAGATGCAAGGCAATGAGTGAACTGCATTATTTTGAATATAAAAATAGCTTATCATGAACAACAATGACGATCAGCGATCCACCAAATGCACTGGAGCTAGCTAATAAGGTGGAGGTAGTGTGTGTCCATACTGGCAACCATAACTGTGCGTGTGTGTGCGCGTGTGCGCGTGCGTGCATGTGTGTGTGCGCGCGCGCGCGCGCCATCCAGAATTAGATTACCTAGACGTGACATGGTAGTGGCCGGTATACCACATGGGATTTATAGGTGTCGAGAATTACGCTCAACCATGTGATACACATAACGCTTTTGCACAAGTGACTTCCGAAGTAGCATGGATTAGTTATAAGGAGATCGACTCCTCATTATTGAAATGGGGGTAAAAAATGAAGTGGGGGGCTAGGTGCCTTGCATATTTGCTAGTATTTGGAAGGACTTCTGCATATTTTTCCTCTGAGAGCTCAAAGCATCTTCAACCACAACCCTCAAATATGGCCCCATTTCCGAAGAGTATCATCTCCTCTCCCACATTTGCCCTCTCCTCCAACGGTGTCCCCCAATTTGTCCTCAAATTTTCCGAACACATGCATATGATTGGCAGGGATGGATAGAGGTGAGATAGAGCAAAAAGAGAGAAAATGGTTCGGGATTGGCCAGAGCTGATGTGGTGGACATGTCCGTACATCTACATATCCTCCCCACATATGGGTTGCGGAGGTCCGTACAGTTTAGACATATTGATCAAATTCAAGGACTGCTGCTGGAATGGCTTTTTATGTCCGAACAGTCCATACAGACATAGGTAGAAGGTTCAGGGTTCTCTCTTGGAGATGCTCGTAGCGCCCATGCTCTGAAAAAACCCGAAGGAATTGCACTGAGAGGATCAAACCTTGTGTTAGAGCATCTCCAATAGCTGCCCTATTATAGGGCACCAAAAAAGCTTCGAAGTAAAATTTAGAGCACAAAAAAGTAACTTTTTGGGCACCAATTAAAAAGTGAGCGTCCAACAACTGCCATAAAATAGAGCACACAAAACAACAAAACTCCTTCAAACATTCAACCTACTTCGACCATATTTCATACTTCATTTCAAATTTCGAAACATTCAAAGTTTTAAACACTGAAACTACAAACATAGTTCGACTATGACATACAAACTTGAACTACAAACTACAAACACTTCAGGTTGTCGCATTCAATCTTGTCGGACTCGTCACTCTCGTCGCTGGGCTAAGCTCATCGTCATACTCGAGCTTGACCATACAGGAGGCGCCAGCCTCGTCCGCCTTCTTGCGCTCATTTTCCCTCTTCCTGAACCACTCCGCCTCCTCCTGCATGAGGTGTAGATTTTCTGCTCTAAACCTCGCCATTGCCGCCTCGTCACTCTCTCGGGTGTCCCTCTCCTCGAGGACAATGTCGGGTCACCATCTTTGCCGGGCGGGACACGATGTTCAGCGGCGTCCGTTGAATTTCGCATCCTACCGTGTTTCAATCTCCAGGAAGTTGAGCTCCAAACGCGGCCGGCCGAGCCTCCAAGAGGCGATGTCGTAGGCGCTCGTGGTGATCTCTGCCATCTCGAACGTGCCGAACGAGTGTCATTGGCCTTCGCACTGGAACCCGACGCCAAAGCGGCTGGAGTCCTGCGGTCGGCCCCCTTTGAAGTCGGACTTGCCCTTCGCGCGTTTCGGCAACATGCTCCAACAGCGTTAGGGTGCGGCTATGGTGTGCGGAGACGGCGTTGGGGTGGGACAACAACGATTTGGCGTATTTCGTGGAAGCGGCGGCGGTGGAATAGAGGCAGGTGGCGGCCGATTCTGGCGATGCGGTGGTGCAGCGATGACAGGAGGTGGTGGCTCCGGCTGCGGCGGGGTGCTGCGATCACGAAATCGGCGGAGGCCACCAGATTTAGTGGTTGCGGTGGTGATCGCGCGGGGTTGCAGGATGCTGGAGGGATTTCAGTGCGGCAGTTGGGCTGCACGCGACTGCGGCAAGCTGCTGGTTTGTTTTGCGGCAGCAGCCCAGGTGTTGTATATTTGCAGCACTTGGGGCTATTTTGTTTTAGGCAGCCCTAAAAATTTTGAGCAACTTTTACAAACAGGGCAGTTGGTGGAGCTTCATTTTTGCCCCAAGTACCCTAAAAAGCGGTTAATACGTATAATAGGGCAGCTATTGGAGATGCTCTTAGAAAAGGCTCAGGGTCCAAGATTTTATATGCCAGTTTTAAGGTTAGGTCCAATTCTCCTTCTGTATTTTTGAGAAATGAGACATAAACCTGTTTATATAGACATCCAAATGTATTAGCCTTCATTTTTACTGCTTTACACAATTTGGTAACGTGCATAGTGTTAAGCTGATACCCACACAAGGAAAATACTCTATCCGTCCCGAATTACTTGACGTGTAACAGATTTATCGAGTATAATTGCATCTGGATCAGTATTTGAGAATTGAACGAAACAACTAGCTAAGTTCTTCGAATTCTCTGCCCAAGTATCCCGACACACTTTTCCATCTAGGAGAAAACATATTGATTTCTTAGTGCCAACGCAAAATCTATTCAAAACTAAGTGGCAGTACGTACTGATCGAACGATTGGATGGTACACAATAAAAATAGCGGATGTCCTTATTAGGTATGTTGGCAGCTAAAGAGTTGATCCGCCAATGCTTGAAGGAATCCTGTCAGTGCCACGAAGAGGTGTCAATGTAAGTTGTAACCAACCACCATGTTCATGAGTTGAACCATTTGGAACGAGCGTAATGCCCGTGTATTCCGTCACAAGAGCGCTCCGCCATCAATCCTTCTACGCTTAATTCAAGAGGAGGCCAAGCTTTGGGTCAAAGAGGGTGCTAAGAAGTTAGGGAATTTCAGTTTGGGAGAGTAACAACATTGGTTGTAATGGTGTCTTTGTAACACAAATTATTTTCCCTCCTTAATTAGCAGATGAGGCAAAGCTTATGCCTCCGTTTCGACAAAAATAAAAAAATAAAGAGCGGAATAGGATTTATGTATGATAAAAAGCTAGCACTAAAATGTGATCTTTTACCACTTTGATCTCGTATTCAACACTAAATTCAGGATTTTCGACAAAGGGTGAATTTTATTGGCTCAAAATGAAGCATTAAGATTATACAAACATAATGAGTACACACTCGGTCTCTTCATAGTTAGGATGCACAAAGCCAACACTAACGTACACACACACACAAAAAAAAAACGTCAAAAAATAGCAAAGTCGTATAAGACCAAAGCTATGCGTAGACGAGGAAAAAAGAAAATAACCCAAAGCGATCAGATCCGTGATCGACAAATTATAACAATGACCATATCTGCACCAACCATATAATGACACCAAACGGAAGACGAGGTTCTTCAACAGCAACGCCCTTAGGAAGGAAGCGATGCTCAAATGCCGTTGTCACCGAATCCAGCCATCAATTGCACAATCTAGGTTTTCACCCTGAACAATCAGTCCAAGCATATACGAGCAATGCCTTCAACAAGGTAACAACATAAAACATTGCCATTGCCAGGTATAACCAACTCGGGTCAAACATAGGCTTTCACCCCGTAGCTCAAGACCGGATGCTCGAGTAGCACTACCATCGAAGTCACTCATGTGTTGTCGCCACCAATTTTCCGCGATCCCGCAGCTACATACGATGTCCGACCACCGCCGCCGCACAACCATCCCTCTGCATCAAATCGCCGTCCATAGTTTGCACCTCACCGTCAAAGTTAACCACCGGATCTAGAGAGAAAACCTCAAGAAGACCTTTCGGTGGCCACATCAATCCACAGTGAGGCCGCCGCCACAGGCCAGAATGGTCACAAAGACCAACACCGACACTAAATTCAAGATAGTTACAAGAAACTTCAAAACCGTTTGTGGTCTATTAGCATTTGTGCACGTTCTTTTTTTGATTTACCAATTGTTAGAATTTTTCTTCACTTCGGTATTTTGTCCATGAAGAGCTGGTGCAGAGCGTAGCATAGTAGCACATAAACTGCATCGAGGCAATGCACCCGAATGAACCAAATCGACTCAGCACGACACAGACTCCCGGTAGCTAGCTACTAGCCTAATACTAGGAGACACTCAACTGCTGATGCCACCGGCGCCTCCGTGGCCAATAGTGCTGTCGCAGCCCATGAAGTTGCCGAAAGAAACACCATACCGCCAGCACCACCAATGCAGCAGTCCGGAGATTTGCTTCCCATGCCTCTTCCAGCGGGGCCGAGCGGTCCCATGCAACCAGTGAAAACATTGTCGCCGTTGTTGTCGAAGACCCCAACGTAGCCACCGCTGATGGCAGGGAGGCCCGGACAGTCCCTGATACCTCCCATGCCCACGAAGAGGTTCTTCTCGCCCGTCGTACCAACCAGGGAGTAGCTCTTGATTCTACTCGGTCTCGAGTGTGTCATGAGATACGCTGCTAGCCTACTACTGAAGCGCTTGCGGTGTGGTGGAATTTGTGGTTCAAATAGGTGGAGGGGTATGTACGGCACAAACGCTGAGGCAGCGGTAGGGGGAGAGTGTAAGTGAGGCGAGTGCAAATGCTGTGGTGAATGTTTTTGGATAGGAATCGGGATGACTAAATTTCGGGAGCTAGGCGAAGTTCGGTTGCTCCTGTTTCAGGATAATGTTTCAGGACTGTGTAATTTGAAAACATAGGGGACTGAAAATAGCCATCAAGCCATCACGTCGAGACAGAACATGGACTGAAAAGAAAACTGCAGAGTACACATATGTACACTTGAACACCATATAATGCAGAGTCTGACCAACATGTCTTTTATTCAGTGTTGTTTTCCACGTGACATCCATCACAATGTGCGCTCATGCAGAGATCGCTCGACAGGCAGAGCATTGCTCTAGGCTTAGGAGGCATCGGCAATAAACCTTTCACTCTACATTTTCTTCCGACTGGTGATTATATTTGGTAGCCAATATCATTTATCTATAATGCATGAGCTGAACTGAGGGCAGGTAAACGCACTAGATCTTACTCTGCAGAATAATCGAGTGATCTTAATATTAACCCATTACTGGTAATACAACTGCTAATATAGTCATGTCGGTCTTTGACTCCTTTTTCTTGAACGGTTGTTTCGCACCAAGGGATGGTGTATATGAGTATATCTATCTATCTTTGCGTAAAAGATGTTACTCCCTCCATCCATCTTTACAAGGCCTAACTCCAATCTTCATTTTTTCATATATACAAGGCCATATTAGCTAACCGATGCATATAGTCTTTAATACTCTCTGGTAAGGAATGCCTGGGCATTAACAACAGAGGCACTTAATGGCATGCATGCATGCAAGCCGTTTTCTTTTGGCATGCAAGCCAATGCTTGAGCACGGCTATAAGAGGCACTTAATACAAAGAGAGAGGAAGAGATTAGCGCCATTAATAGACATTTTAATGATGGGTAAGTCCCTAAATTTTCTCTAGGTTTCATGGAATGCCTTGGTACGAGAGATTTGAAAATTAGGCCCTGTAAAAATGGAAGGAGGGAGTATCTGGTTTTGCATTCCAATTTCTAAGTACATTTTTGAGAAGTGCAATCCTAGTGCAGTAAATCCATAGTAAACTAATATTTGCAGCTAGCTAGTTGCGGTCACAAGATAGTGCCAATTTGCATTTGTGAGTTCTCAAAAAATATTAAAAAACATAAATGAACAATATGCTATAGCTTGAGCATTTACAAACAAACATACAGAAAATGCAATGATCTGTGAACCATACAAAATCATAAAAATCTAGAGACGGTTTAAGAGGCGTCAAATGCCTAAATGTCGAATTATTATTTGGAAATTATAACATGGAGAAAATAGGTGCAGAGATCACTCACGCCATATCTAACATTTCCAACATGATTACCACCGTATCTTTATCATTGAGATGGATGTTGCAGCAAAGGGTCAGAGACGGGTCCAAGTCATCTCTAGCCCATGTGGAGCAGGTAAAAATGTGTCTACGAGACAATAGACCCATCTATGCATGTTGATTTTGCTACAGTGATGGGAGACCACTTTGCACTCAGTGATATGATTTTTTTCACCAGTTAAGTGGTATGTGATCTCCAGACTAATACAATGGTGACATGAGCCATTTGTCCTCATGGTTAGATAGTGTACGACTGAACTTACCCAATAGAAAGTATGTTTCATTTCATCCGGGAAAAGCCACCTCTTTCTCCACAAACAATGTCTTTGTCATTTGATCCAGTTTTTATCTGTTAGATAGGAACAGCTTTGCTAAATACCGAGAACTCTCGGATAGAGTATTAGAATGAAAGGACCATTAATTATATAAGGAAGAACCCAGGGTTCTAGCCGTTCGCCTTTAGTACTTTCCTTTTTCTTTTGACGACAGTAGAAAGAAATGGCTCTCCTCGCTTAGAGAAGGGGCCCCGCGCTCTATCGGCTATCAGTTAGTTGGCGCTACGCGCGACTTCAGTTGACAAAAGCGACCAAGATAGCGCTAGCGCCCGCGGAGAGCTTTCGTTTGTTCACCTTCTTAAAGGCCTTCTGACCGGCCGGTGAAAAGCCGGTTACAAAAATAATAATAAGACGTAGTGAAAAAGTACCAAAACAACTGAAGCCTACATCCTAGCTCCTGCAAAAGTGATAACAATCAAAGCCGTAGGTGAGTATTCAAATAAAGGGGAGCACCTTGCTATCATGAAAACGCCAGCAGTGACCATAGTAGTTGCATGAATCAAAGCAGATACTGGAGTGGGACCCTCCATTGCATCGGGTAACCAAGTATGCAATCCTATCTGTGCAGATTTCCCAACAGCACCAATAAAAAGTAAAATACAAATCAGAGTTATGGCATTCAATCTCATATTGCAAAAAATCCATTCATTTCTGGGAGGTAATCAGTAGTAGAAGTTCTTTACAGGTTTGGTTTTCCTTTCTGATCAATCGAATGGCTTTTAATAAACCTTAATTCATTCAATTAGCCTTTAGGCATAAAGAAAGCAAGGGCGTAGCGTTCCATTACCGATCATGGTGGTGGAAGCACCCCTACTCCTCTGGTCTGTCTACCTTACCTAAAAGGACAAGTCTTGCGGGCAAGTCGGCTATCGCGCAGGCCAATATTCCTAGTGTTATGGCGGACATGGGTAAGGACGATGTCCATATGACATGTACGGTTAAAGATGTTGCTCAGAAATTGTACATAAGAGTTCAAAACAGATACGAATTAGACAAGCATATAATGTCTCGAAGCCGCCTAGATGCAAGGCAATGAGTGAACTGCATTATTTTGAATATAAAAATAGCTTATCATGAACAACAATGACGATCAGCGATCCACCAAATGCACTGGAGCTAGCTAATAAGGTGGAGGTAGTGTGTGTCCATACTGGCAACCATAACTGTGCGTGTGTGTGTGCGCGTGTGCGCGTGCGTGCATGTGTGTGTGTGTGCGCGCGTGCGCCATCCAGAATTAGATTACCTAGAGGTGACATGGTAGTGGCCGGTATACCACATGGGATTTATAGGTGTCGAGAATTACGCTCAAACATGTGATACACATAACGCTTTTGCACAAGCGACTTCCGAAGTAGCATGGATTAGTTATAAGGAGATCGACTCCTCATTATTGAAATGGGGGTAAAAAATGAAGTGGGGGGCTAGGTGCCTTGCATATTTGCTAGTATTTGGAAGGACTTCTGCATATTTTTCCTCTGAGAGCTCAAAGCATCTTCAACCACAACCCTCAAATATGGCCCCATTTCCGAAGAGTGTCATCTCCTCTCCCACATTTGCCCTCTCCTCCAACGGTGTCCCCCAATTTGTCCTCAAATTTTCCGAACACATGCATATGATTGGCAGGGATGGATAGAGGTGAGATAGAGCAAAAAGAGAGAAAATGGTTCAGGATTGGCCAGAGCTGATGTGGTGAACATGTCCGTACATCTACATATCCTCCCCACATATGGGTTGCGGAGGTCCGTACAGTTTAGACATATTGATCAAATTCAAGGACTGCTGCTGGAATGGCTTTTTATGTCCGAACAGTCCATACAGACATAGGTAGAAGGTTCAGGGTTCTCTCTTGGAGATGCTCGTAGCGTCCATGCTCTGAAAAAACCCGAAGGAATTGCACTGATAGGATCAAACCTTGTGTTAGAGCATCTCCAATAGCTGCCCTATTATAGGGCACCAAAAAAGCTTTGAAGTAAAATTTAGAGCACAAAAAAGTAACTTTTTGGGCACCAATTAAAAAGTGAGCGTCCAACAACTGCCATAAAATAGAGCACACAAAACAACAAAACTCCTTCAAACATTCAACCTACTTCGACCATATTTCATACTTCATTTCAAATTTCGAAACATTCAAAGTTTTAAACACTGAAACTACAAACATAGTTCGACTATGACATACAAACTTGAACTACAAACTACAAACACTTCAGGTTGTCGCATTCAATCTTGTCGGACTCGTCACTCTCGTCGCTGGGCTAAGCTCATCGTCATACTCGAGCTTGACCATACAGGAGGGGCCAGCCTCGTCCGCCTTCTTGCGCTCATTTTCCCTCTTCCTGAACCACTCCGCCTCCTCCTGCATGAGGTGTAGATTTTCTGCTCTAAACCTCGCCATTGCCGCCTCGTCACTCTCTCGGGTGTCCCTCTCCCCGAGGACAATGTCGGGTCACCATCTTTGCCGGGCGGGACACGATGTTCAGCGGCATCCGATGAATTTCGCATCCTACCGCGTTTCAATCTCCAGGAAGTTGAGCTCCAAACGCGGCCGGCCGAGCCTCCAAGAGGCGATGTCGTAGGCGCTCGTGGCGATCTCCGCCATCTCGAACGTGCCGAACGAGTGTCATTGGCCTTCGCACTGGAACCCGACGCCAAAGCGGCTGGAGTCCTGCGGTCGGCCCCCTTTGAAGTCGGACTTGCCCTTCGCGCATTTCGGCAACATGCTGCAACAGCGTTAGGGTGCGGCTATGGTGTGCGGAGACGGCGTTGGGGTGGGACAACAACGATTTGGCGGATTTCGTGGAAGCGGCGGCGGTGGAATAGAGGCAGGTGGCGGCCGATTCTGGCGATGCGGTGGTGCAGCGATGACAGGAGGCGGTGGCTCCAGCTGCGGCGGGGTGCTGCGATCACGAAATCGGCAGAGGCCACCAGATTTAATGGTTGCGGTGGTGATCGCGCAGGGTTGCAGGATGCTGGAGGGATTTCAGTGCGGCAGTTGGGCTGCACACGACTGCGGCAAGCTGTTGGTTTGTTTTGCGGCAGCAACCCAGGTGTTGTATATTTGCAGCACTTGGGGCTATTTTGTTTTAGGCAGCCCTAAAAATTTTGAGCAACTTTTACAAACAGGGAAGTTGGTGGAGCTTCATTTTTGCCCCAAGTACCCTAAAAAGCGGTTAATCCATATAATAGGGCAGCTATTGGAGATGCTCTTAGAAAAGGCTCAGGGTCCAAGATTTTATATGCCAGTTTTAAGGTTAGGTCCAATTCTCCTTCTGTATTTTTGAGAAATGAGACATAAACCTGTTTATATAGACATCCAAATGTATTAGCCTTCATTTTTACTGCTTTACACAATTTGGTAACGTGCATAGTGTTAAGCTGATACCCACACAAGGAAAATACTCTATCCGTCCCGAATTACTTGACGTGTAACAGATTTATCGAGTATAATTGCATCTGGATCAGTATTTGAGAATTGAACGAAACAACTAGCTAAGTTCTTCGAATTCTCTTCCCAAGTATCCCGACACACTTTTCCATCTAGGAGAAAACATATTGATTTCTTAGTGCCAACGCAAAATCTATTCAAAACTAAGTGGCAGTACGTACTGATCGAACGATTGGATGGTACACAATAAAAATAGCGGATGTCCTTATTAGGTATGTTGGCAGCTAAAGAGTTGATCCGCCAATGCTTGAAGGAATCCTGTCAGTGCCACGAAGAGGTGTCAATGTAAGTTGTAACCAACCACCATGTTCATGAGTTGAACGATTTGGAACGAGCGTAATGCCCGTGTATTCCGTCACAAGAGCGCTCCGCCATCAATCCATCTATGCTTAATTCAAGAGGAGGCCAAGCTTTGGGTCAAAGAGGGTGCTAAGAAGTTAGGGAATTTCAGTTTGGGAGAGTAACAACATTGGTTGTAATGGTGTCTTTGTAACACAAATTATTTTCCCTCCTTAATTAGCAGATGAGGCAAAGCTTATGCTTCCGTTTCGAGAAAAATAAAAAAATAAAGAGCGGAATGGGATTTATGTATGATAAAAAGCTAGCACTAAAATGTGATCTTTTACCACTTTGATCTCGTATTCAACACTAAATTCAGGATTTTCGACAAAGGGTGAATTTTATTGGCTCAAAATGAAGCATCAAGATTATACAAACATAATGAGTACACACCCGGTCTCTTCATAGTTAGGATGCACAAAGCCAACACTAACGTACACACACACACACACAAAAAAAAAACGTCAAAAAATAGCAAAGTCGTATAAGACCAAAGCTATGCGTAGACGAGGAAAAAAGAAAATAACCCAAAGCGATCAGATCCGTGATCGACAAATTATAACAATGACCATATCTGCACCAACCATATAATGACACCAAACGGAAGACGAGGTTCTTCAACAGCAACGCCCTTATGAAGGAAGCGATGCTCAAATGCCGTTGTCACCGAATCCAGCCATCAATTGCACAATCTAGGTTTTCACCCTGAACAATCGGTCCAAGCATATACGAGCAATGCCTTCAACAAGGTAACAACATAAAACATTGCCATTGCCAGGTATAACCAACTCGGGTCAAACATAGGCTTTCACCCCGTAGCTCAAGACCGGATGCTCGAGTAGCACTACCATCGAAGTCACTCATGTGTTGTCGCCACCAATTTTCCGCGATCCAGTAGCTACATACGATGTCCGACCACCCCCGCCGCACAACCATCCCTCTGCATCAAATCGCCGTCCATAGTTTGCACCTCACCGTCAAAGTTAACCACCGGATCTAGAGAGAAAACCTCAGGAAGACCTTTCGGTGGCCACATCAATCCACAGTGAGGCCGCCGCCACAGGCCAGAATGGTCACAAAGACCAACACCGACACTAAATCAAGATAGTTACAAGAAACTTCAAAACCGTTTGTGGTCTATTAGCATTTGTGCACGTTCTTTTTTTGATTTACCAATTGTTAGAATTTTTCTTCACTTCGGTATTTTGTCCATGAAGAGCTGGTGCAGAGCGTAGCATAGTAGCATATAAACTGCATCGAGGCAATGCACCCGAATGAACCAAATCGACTCAGCACGACACAGACTCCCGGTAGCTAGCTACTAGCCTAATACTAGGAGACACTCAACTGCTGATGCCACCGGCGCCTCCGTGGCCAATAGTGCTGTCGCAGCCCATGAAGTTGCCGAAAGAAACACCATACCGCCAGCACCACCAATGCAGCAGTCCAGAGATTTGCTTCCCATGCCTCTTCCAACGGGGCCGAGCGGTCCCATGCAACCAGTGAAAACATTGTCGCCGTTGTTGTCGAAGACCCCAACGTAGCCACCGCTGATGGCAGGGAGGCCCGGACAGTCCCTGATACCTCCCATGCCCACGAAGAGGTTCTTCTCGCCCGTCGTGCCAACCAGGGAGTAGCTCTTGATTCTACTCGGTCTCGAGTGTGTCATGAGATACGCTGCTAGCCTACTACTGAAGCGCTTGCGGTGTGGTGGAATTTGTGGTTCAAATAGGTGGAGGGGTATGTACGGCACAAACGCTGAGGCAGCAGTAGGGGGAGAGTGTAAGTGAGGCGAGTGCAAATGCTGTGGTGAATGTTTTTGGATAGGAATCGGGATGACTAAATTTCGGGAGGTGATGTTCGGTTGCTCGTGTTTCAGGATTGTACTTCTAAATCAGTAATTAAACAGCTCAAAGCTCAGCTTTGAAAAAGACCCAGTGCCTAACCATTTTGGTGCCGATTTGTATGGTGATTGGTGAGGCCCAAGCCAGTTTTCGAGAGAGCTTTTTCTATATAACTGTCCAAATGCACCAGCCTTCCTTTTTACTGCATCGACAACACAGGCTGGTCACTGACAAGTACCATGTGCCTATTAAGTACCAAGTTTTTTTTGCGAGGGTATTAAGTACCAAGTTGAGCAAGGCTTTTCCCCTTTAACAAATATACTTTGAAAATGTTGAGGACTGAAAATAGCCACAAAGCCATCACGTCGAGGCTGAACATGCATGGGCTGAAAAGAGAACTGCTGAGTACACATATAGTACGCTTGAACATCATATAATGCAGTCTGACCAACAAGTCTTGTATTCAGTGTTGTTTTCCTTACAAGATGTAACACCATGTGTACTCACGGAGAGATCGCTCAACTGGCCAGTATGTTGGTCTGAGGCTAGGACTTAGGAGGCACCAGGAATAAACCTTACCCTAAATATATTCTTCCGACCTGGTGCTTAAGCAACGCCAATGCAGTTCCCATTCGGCAAGCTGCTTGTTCTCTGTGTTTTGCTAGCTTGTCTGTGAGAGGCTGAAACTTATTAGCTAAGCAAAGAGAACACATATATACATGTGAAAACACGTATGCATGCACTGTCTGACCGACATGTTTTTGTTGTTGTTTTCCTTGTGACATCCATCACAATGTGTGCTCTTGCAGAAATAGCTCGACAGCCAGAGCATTGTTCTAGGTTTAGATGACGACATCAGACATAAACCTTTCGCTCAACATTTTCTTCCAACTGGTGATTATATTTCGTAGCCAATACCATTTTGTTATAATGCGTGAACTGAATTGAGGGCATGTGAACATTACCCATTAATGGCAATACCGCTACTAATTTAGTCGTGTCAGTCTTCAACTCCTTTGCCTTGAACGGTTGTTTCACACCCAGGGATGGTATATCTATCTATCTTTGTGAAAAAACGTTTTAGCTGGTTTTGCATTCCAATTTCTAAGTACATTTGTGACAAGTACAATCCTATTGGAGTAAATGCATAGTATTAAAATAGTATCTGCAACTAGCTTGCTGTCACAAGTCAGTGTCAATTCTATTTTGTGAGTTTTCAAAAAATAATAAAACAAACAAAAATGTACAATATGCTATGGTGTGAGCGTAAATCCAATTCAGCTCCCAGGAGAAAATGCTCCCTCGCAGCAACAATGCTTTATTGAAATAAAAAAAACGAAAAACATTAGATGTGTTGATGGTCACATTCAAATGCTACTTGCAAATATTTAGGTGGAAAACTTTAGCATTTTGACATATGCAGGAAAAAAACAAGTTGAACAGGGATCGGAAGGATCCAACATGTAGACACACGAACATAGACGAACCAAGAGCTAATCCAATTGGTTCCACTCAAGACAAACACCGAACGAATCCCGTGAAATCCGTCGGAGACACACCTTCACACACCCTCAGACGATGCTGACACATCACCAGCATGGGGGCTAGGTGGGAAGAACATTATTCCACCTTCAGGGAGTCGCCACCGCCTCGCCATCCTGAGTAGGACACAAACCCTAATCCAACTTAAAAAACACACCTAAAACAAAGCCCTCCCGTCGACAGAGATCAGGATCCATCCGCGCCCTCCATGGCCCTAAGACCACATGATACGAGGTAGATCGGCGGCGCCGCCGACTAGAGGCAGGGGAAACCCTATCGCTTGTTGCCTCACCTCGCGAGGGAAAGAGTTGAAGGGGTACAAGTCACCTCCTAATTAGAACCGCATCTTAATTATTGATATGAATGATGTAGCAAAGGGCCAGAGACAGTTGCAAGCCTAGCTATGTAGAAACGGGCAAAATTGTGTCTATGAGACAATAAATCCGTCTATGCATGTCGATTTTGATGTAGTGATGGAAGAACTCTTTGTGCTCGGTGATATGATATTTTTGCTCAATTAAGTGATATGTGATCTCTATAGTAATACAATGGTGATATGAGCCATTTAACCACATGGTTAGACGGGGCACAACTGAATTTACTTAAATGGAAGTTGTAATATTTGCAAGCGTGATTTGCAATATTCCTAGTGATATGCCAGACATGGGTAAGGGTGATGTGCGTATGGCATGTATGGTTAAAGATGTTGCTCAGAAGTTGTACATAGGAGATCAAAAGGGATACCAATTAAACAAGCATATAATGGCTTTGAAGCCACCTAGAAGCAAGGCAATGAATGAACCACATTATTGTGAATATAAAAATAGACGATCATGAACAACAATGACTATCAACCATCCACCGAATGCGCTGGAACTAGCTAAGGAGGAGGTCGACAAGCCATGTGTGTGTCCACACTGGCAGCCATAAGTGGTAGACATATATATATATATATATATATGATGGTCACTTGAATAAGGGATGAACCATCGAGCTCTAAGGCTTCCTAGCCCCAGATAACTCAATGAGGATCGACATCCAGCTAGTACTATATTACCTAGAGGTCACACGACAGTGGCTGTTATGCCACATGACATTCAGATGTACTTTGAAATACACTCAACTGTTATCTGAGCTTCACCCGACAGGATCTAGTATGATACACATAACACTTTTGCACAAGCGACTGCCGGTGCAACGTGGGTGAGTTATGTGGAATGGACACCTGATTGTTGAAACGAGGATAGACAACGTAGTGGGGGTTAGGTACCTTGCATATTTTCTAGTGTTTTGAAGGACTTCTGCATATTCTTCTTTTGAGAGATCAGAGTACCTCCAACCACAAACATCTAAATTCCCCCATTACAGACAGTGTCCGGACGTGTCCGCTGCTCTCCTACAATGGTGTACCCCAATTTAACCCAATTTTTTTGGACACGTGCGTATGTTTGGTAGGGATGGAGAGAGAGGAGATATAGAAAGGAGAGAGAAAGTGGTCCGAGGTGGGTCCGAGATGATATGGTGGACATGCCAAGACACATCCAGACATCCCCATATCCATCCCAAAAATAGGTTGGGTTTTGGGAGGTCTGTGTAAACATATAATATGGGGAAGATTGGAGGAATGCCGTCGGAAAGCCTTTTTTTATCCAACGAATCTGTCTGTAGATATGTAGAAGGTTTGGGGTTCTCCCTTTGAGCTCTTAGGGCCCATGCTCCGGAAAAAAAGGACTTCCGCTAAGCGGCTCAAACCCCATGTTAGAAAAGGCTCAGGGGCCAACCTTTTATATGCTAGTTTTAAGGTTAGGCCCAATTATCTTTTATATTTTTGACAAATGAGAGAGACATTTTATCAGCCTTTACACAATGTGGTAAAAGGCAAAGTGTTAAGCTGATATGCACATAAGAAAAATAATTGTGAAGTGATTTTTCTGAGGGGGCTTGGATTGAGAGCAAAAGAGTTGTTGGGCTCCTCATATTTTTACGATTTACCTCCCCCCCCTAATCTTTTGCCTAGCTCCGCCACTGCATGTGGCTAATGCATATTCCTAGATCTAGTGTTAGCTTACAGTTTGAAGTGAAACCCATAAGAATCCAAGGTACAAAATAGGCAATTAAATTACTATCACGTAAACATTAGGCATTTGAGTCATAATGTGTTTTGAACATCAATCCTTATATACCGGAAATCAGTTGAGTTGATTTCTATTTTGTATTATATAATATGTTTTCTTTGTATATAAATGTGAAGTTCTTACTCTTTCTGTTGCATGGAAAGAACAAACGGATGATGTTCTTATTTCTTTATTCCGTGATGAGTCGTATGCTTGCGACAATAAGGATATAAAAATTGAATTCTAATTGATCGGGTGTATTGTGGTGATTCTCTTGAGTACTATATCTAGAAATCTCCATCAATTTCTCATTGTCACTTTTCTGTTGCTAGCGAATTATGGCGAGTCCCGAACTTACGTTTTCACTCCTATTGGTAGTGTGCATAGCAAAATTAATTTAATTATTCTTATCCGTATACAACAATTAACCAAATAATGCTCCCTTCGTTCCTCCATGCTCCAACCATCAGTTAGAACAAGAACAAAATCTTTTTCTGTAAGAGAAATGTGTTCCGTGAAAAAATGTATAATTTTAATTCAGTCAAACTTCCTAAACTATATATATACTTCAATTTGGGTGATTTTAAATGTGATAGTTATATTTTCTGTAACAAGTACTCTTATTATGTTACACCTCCCTAGCGTTCTTACGTACGGACACTAGTAGAAAAATGGACATTAGTCCCGGTTCGTAAGGGCCTTTAGTCCCGGTTGGGCAACCGGGACTAAAGGCCCCCTTTTTAGTCCCGGTTGTGTTACAAACCGCGACTAAACGGGCTCCACGTGGCCGCTGCGTAGCGCTCAGGCAGGAGGACCTTTAGTCCGGGACTAAAGGGGCTCCACGTGGCCGCTGCGTAGCGCTCAGGCAGGAGGACCTTTAGTCCCGGTTGGTAACACCAACCGGGACTAAAGGCCGCCACGCGTCAGGAGCTGGGGTTTAGGGTTTTGTAGGGGTTTAGGGTTTTGGAGGGTTTAGGGGTTTCATTTTGTGTTTCCCTTTTCTTTTTGTGTTTACCATTCAATTCTTTTTCATTTAGGGTTTTCATTTTTATTTTATGTTTTCCATTCAACTCGACGCTACTACATATAACAATGAAGGAACCATTACACAACATCGTCATGAATATAGAGAAGTGACCTCTTTCTCCGTGCTTGGTCAAGCAACAAGTTTTCGTATATATATTCGACGCTACTGCATATAGTACACGTTCATGCATATATATAATATAATATCTCTTACGATCACTAATATCTAATTACCAAAATTCCCTACCAATTCCCGATGGTATACTCCGGTTTTAGATATGACCTCTTCAAGTAAGAATCCCGCCAATTCCTCTTGAATTGCTCGTACGTGATCCTTTGGTAGGAGATCGTCCCGCATCCGTTGGATCTAATTTAAAGAAGGGGGTCAATATATATGAATGAAACTCAACACAATTGATGGTAATAAAATAAAATTGTGAATATTGTTTACGTACTTCAAGTTGTTGTAAAATTCTGCCCTTCTCACAGGTCGACTGGCGAATGAACTCGCAAACGTAGTATCCACATAAATTATTCCCGTCTCCCTGCCTCGAGCACTTTACGAGAATAGAGTTCAATCAAAATAATAATCAAGCATGATAATGGTATTGAAACTAGCTAGAATCAAAGAGATGCGCGGACCTAGCTAGTACTACTTACATTGAGTTGTCGAAATTGCAGCTCCTCTTTCCATTCACCCATAACCTTCTTGGTGAACAGTTTCCAAACCCTGCCCGGCAAAGAAAATGAATAAAGGAGTTATTAATTACTTGATATCAGGAAATGAACGAAAGTTGCCGATATAGTGCGATAATGATTGAAATTACCTCTGGAGCATTTCACTCAGGTCCGCCCACATCTTAGGGTCTTTACGTTTCGAGTCCATGACAAGTACTTTTCCCGTGTCAAACTGAATGACTAGCAGAATAAAGTGAAACCTGCGCACGCATAACTCATCAATTACACTTAACATCGAGTAAGAGAAACAGAATGTGTACAAGACAGTAACACTCACTTGAAGTTGTAAGGAAATAGTATTTCCCTTTTGATTTGTTGTTCAATTAACGCCTTTAGCAAGTTATCCTCTGTTTCCTTGGCGTAGTTTTGTACCATATATTCATGTATGTTATTTGGGTTAATGAACCCAATGTCATAGATTTGTCCTCTTTTGCATTCGAGGATCTGCTTTCTGCATAATATGGTGAGGATAATTATACATGCAATGAACGAGCTGAGTGATGGGGATACGTACCTAGGGTAGGGTTATAGGCCTGACCTACATATCCTACCTGAGGACACTGCCCCAGAAAGCTTAAGGGCCACAAGGAAGTCTCCGACTGAAATAGCGAAGAAGCATAAGTCACTCGACAATATACACTCGGAGGTGCCTTTCACTCGACGGTTATCTTTCACTCGGAAGAGTCTGAAGACAGTCGACCGCAGGAGTCCAGAAGTCACCCCAGGGAGGCTAACGGGCAAACATTCATCAAGATCATTAACAGCATTTATGGTGTACGTTACCAGTAACGTACACCTCTTTATGACCACGATTAAACCCCTTAATGCCGGACGTTATGAGGGGCAGCACACTCTATATAAGCCACCCCTCCTCGCTGGTAGAAGGGTTCGCAACCTTTTGTAACACAACACACATATTTCACTCGACAGAGTAGAGAGCTCTCCGGAGCACTGAGACGTAGGGCTGTTACCTCCACGAGAGGGGCCTGAACTCATACATCTGTGTGTACAACCTCGCCGTAGCTAGGACTCTGCCCTCTCCATTCGTACCCCTACCTTCTACTGTCAGGCTTGCTCCCACGACAGCTGGCGCCCACCTTGGGGCAGGCGTCTATGCGACTTCCGGCGAGTTTGCATTTTTTCTCCTTCGTCATGTCTTCCGGTGGTGATTTGTTCCTGGGCCGCGAGATCCGTCTCGGAGCGCTCACCTTCATCGCCGACGATTCGGCATGGCTCCAGGAAGCGCCTTTGGATGTGGAAGCGCTCCCGATTCGCGGGGCGACGCACTTCTGTGCAAGCTCCTGCGGCGTTCTTCTCCTTCAGTCGTCGACTCCGTGTGTGTCGGCCCTCCCTGCTGTTCATCGTCGCAAGCGATCCGGTCGCTCGCGGCTACAGCGTTGGGTGCGGCACGCGGCGGCACGCCAGGTTTCGTCCCCGCAGATTGCGGCCATCGAGCCCGCCGAGTCACTTCACGGCGTGTTGGACTCGGCGTCGGATCAGTCCGACATCCCTTCCGAGTGCGAGAGCTGCGACCCTGCGGCGGAAGTTTTCATGGCTGGCTCTCATCAGAGTCCGCCGCCCGGCTTCAACCACTCCAGACGTGAGATTGGTGGAAAGTCGAATGATCAGCAGCGCCGGGATGAAGACATTCTCCGTACTCCCATCGTCGGTACGACCGCTGAGGCCCAGGCCATGGAGGCTACACGCCTTCGGCTCATAGAGATGCAGGAGGCACTCGACGAGCGTGCTGGGCAGCGTCCACCACGTCCCAATCGACAGCAGCGACAGTTGTTTCCGAGTAGATCTCGAAATAACGTCGAGGTATTTCGTACTCCAGTTTTAAATGTTGCAGCAGCTGCTAG
Organism: Elymus sibiricus; assembly: GCA_039707655.1. Taxonomy (NCBI): domain Eukaryota; kingdom Viridiplantae; phylum Streptophyta; class Magnoliopsida; order Poales; family Poaceae; genus Elymus; species Elymus sibiricus. Next base: position 429,886,251 of record CM077672.1, read on the forward strand.
AATTGCAGAGTCTATTCAACCGTCACGATCAGAGGCTGGTAGAGGTCTGCAGCAGATCAAGACATTGCTTGAGGCGGCGCAGCACCAGAACGCAGCTGTTTCTCAGTCGCAGAACAGGTTACATGGCAATTCTACCAGGGCAGAAACAGTTCAGTCGGCTCACAGTCCTGGGTCACCTTCGCGTCGCAGAGGCGGAGAATACCGTGAAGACCGGTACAGAGATCAGGGGCGAGATCAGTCTGCTCCCCGTTATCACCGTGATGACCGCCGTCGAATGTTTTCTCCTCCGCGGAATGGTTCTTATGTGTCCCGGCACAATGATGATAGGCGCCCGTTCGGTGATGAGCGAAATCCCGGATTTGACGCAAGGGATGTCCTTGCTCAAAGGAGAGTCGACAGAGGCAGAGCCCACAGAGATGGTCATAACAGAGATTATCCGAGTGGAAGCAGTGCTGTTGTTTCTGGGCCCGAGTGTTTTAGCAGAGCCATTCGCTCTGCAGAGATTCCCCCCAACTTCAGGTTGGCGGCCGGGATTGGCAAGTTTTCTGGCGAGTCAAAGCCTGAAACCTGGTTGGATGATTACCGAGTGGCTGTACAGATTGGTGGAGGTAACGACAACATAGCCATGAAGCATCTGTCCTTGATGTTGGATGGTTCGGCCAGAGCTTGGTTAAATCGTTTGGCTCCCTCTAGCATCTATTGCTGGGAGGATTTGGCCCGAGTGTTTATCAGAACTTTTGAAGGCACTTGTAAACGTCCAGCTGGTTTGATTGATTTGCAGCACTGTGTCCAGAAGCCCAATGAAACCTTGCGAGATTACATTCAGCATTGGTCCACCTTGCATCACACGGTGGAGAATGTTTCCGAGCATCAAGCTGTTTGTGCCTTCAAGGCTGGGGTTAGATACAGAGAGCTCTATCTGAAGTTTGGTCGCACCGGTGACATTTCTATGAGCAAGATGATGGAGATTGCCACTCGGTACGCCAATGGAGAAGAAGAAGACCGCCTCCGAAGCGGTAAAGCCAAAATAGTCGACAATGATGCAGGTGGGAATTCCAGTCGGGAACAAAAGCGCAAAGCTGATCCCCCTGCTCAGGCAGAAGCAGCCGCCCTGGCGGCACAAGGCAAGAATAAGGGAAAGTCCAAGGCTAAGTTCACCCCAAAGAAGTTAAAGAATCAGTCGGGTACTGATGTTTTGGATTTACCGTGTGCAATCCACACGAGGAAAGATGAAGAGGGCAATTTGATATTGCCGAAGCATACCACTCGACAGTGCCGTTTGTTGATCCAGTCATTCAAAGAGAACCAGTCGAGTGAGAAAGACCCTGAGAAAGAAGATGAAGAAGAAAAAGAAGAGTTCCCTGAAGTCAATGCCACCTTGTTGATTTTTGCTGATGTTGAGAGTAAGAGTCGACTGAAAGTTATCAACAGGGAGGTTAACATGGCGGTTCCTTCTACCCCCACATATCTCAAGTGGTCTCTGACTGCAATCACTTTCAGTCAGTCAGATCACCCTGCGCACATTGCTACCCCCGGGCGGCAAGCGCTGGTGGTAGACCCAGTTGTGGGGGGCACTCGACTCCGCAAAGTTTTGATGGATGGCGGGAGCGGTCTGAACATCCTGTATGCTGATACCCTTAAGGCAATGGGCATTCCGATGTCCCGGCTCAGTGAAAGCAACATGCAGTTTCATGGAGTAATCCCTGGGAAGAAGGCCCGTTCACTCGGCCAGATAGCATTGGATGTGGTGTTTGGTGATGACAAGCACTTTCGCAAGGAAAAACTGACGTTTGAAGTGGTAGATTTCCAGAGTGCCTACCACGCCATCCTTGGTCGACCAGCTTATGCCCGTTTCATGGCCCGACCATGTTACGTGTATCTCAAGCTGAAGATGCCTGGACCAAAAGGCGTGATCACAGTCACTGGCAATCGACAAAGGGCTGAGGAGTGCCTCCAGCAGGGCTCCAAGATCGCCGACCAGCAGATGGCTATGGTTGAGTTGGAGGAATACAAGAAAAATGCTGATCCTGCCGACCTGTTGCGTGCTAAGAAGCCCACTTCTGAGTCAGCTTTTCAGTCGGCAGGAGAGGTGAAGAAGGTGCACATTCACCCGACAGATCCGACTGCTGCCCCGACCAACATCTCAACAACACTCGACAGCAAATAGGAAGCCGAGCTCATCCAGTTCCTCCGTGAGAACTGGGACATCTTCGCATGGAAGCCCGTTGACATGCCTGGTGTTCCCAGGGAACTGGCTGAGCACCGTTTGAGAGTTGATCCGAAGGCCAAGCCTGTGAAGGAACATTTGCGTCGGTCAGCAACAGAGAAGCGAAAAGCAATCGGCGAAGAGGTGGCTCGTCTCTTGACGGCCAAGTTTATACGTGAGATTTACCACTCCGAGTGGTTATCAAACGTTGTCATGGTCCCTAAGAAAGACAAGTCTCTTCGCATGTGTATTGATTTCAAACATATCAATCGGGTCTGCCCGAAAGATCATTTCCCGCTCCCCCGCATTGATCAGATTGTCGACTCAACTGCGGGATGCGAGCGTTTATCTTTTCTTGATGCTTATTCTGGCTACCATCAGATCCGTCTGTTTGGTCCAGATGAAATAAAGACAGCCTTCATCACCCCTTTCGGGTGTTTCTGTTATATCACCATGCCTTTTGGTTTGAAGAATGCTGGCGCTACTTTCATGCGCATGATTCAGAAATGTTTACTCGATCAGATCCCTCGGAATGTTGAAGCGTACATGGATGATATCGTGGTCAAGTCTCGCAAAGGTTCCGACCTGTTGTCTGACTTGGCTGAAACATTCGCCAATTTGAGGAGATATGATATTAAGTTAAATCCGACTAAATGCACTTTCGGCGTTCCTGGTGGCAAATTACTCGGTTTCCTCGTTTCCGAGAAAGGAATCGACGTCAACCCTGAAAAGATCGGCGCCATCGTCCGAATGAAAAGCCCTGAGCGTGTGCACGATGTCCAGAAGCTCACAGGTTGCTTGGCAGCATTGAGTCGATTCATTTCTCGTCTCGGTGAGAAGGCACTGCCTTTATACCGACTGATGAAAAAGTCTGATACATTTGAGTGGACTCCAGAAGCTGAAGCAGCGTTTGTCGAGCTCAAAGCCCTGCTTACCACCCAGCCGGTGCTTGCTGCTCCGCACAGCAAAGAGCCATTGTTATTGTACATCGCGGCCACTAATCAGGTCATCAGTACAGTACTAACTGTCGAGCGGGAAGAGGAAGGCAAGGCTTACAAAGTTCAACGCCCGGTCTATTATATTTCTGAAGTGTTGACTCCGTCGAAGCAAAGATATCCACATTACCAGAAGCTCGTATATGGTATATATCTGACTGCAAAGAAGGTAGCACACTATTTTCAGGATCACTCCATTTCAGTCGTCAGTGATGCTCCGTTGTCTGAAATTCTCAATAATCGAGACGCGACTGGTCGAGTGGCCAAATGGGCTATTGAGCTCCTTCATCTTGATATCAAGTTTGAGGCGAAGAAAGCAATCAAATCTCAAGCGCTGGCTGATTTCCTCGCCGAGTGGATTGAGCAACAGCAGCCAATCCAACTTCACTCGGCACACTGGACCATGTTCTTTGATGGTTCAAAGATGTTGAATGGGTCTGGTGCTGGCGTCGTTCTGGTATCCCCAAAAGGTGATAAGCTCAGTTATGTCTTACAGATTCACTTTGATTCCTCCAACAATGAAGCTGAATATGAGGCACTTTTGTATGGATTGCGTATGGCCATTTCACTCGGCGTCCGTCGCCTGATGGTATATGGCGATTCTGATTTGGTGGTTAATCAAGTGATGAAAGAGTGGGATGTCAGGAACCCCGCTATGACTGGATACTGCAATGCAGTAAGAAAACTTGAGAAGAAATTTGAAGGTTTGGAACTCCATCATGTTCCCCGAGTGAAGAATCAAGCAGCTGATGAGTTGGCAAAGATTGGATCCACTCGGAAACCTGTCCCCAGCAATGTATTTCTCGAACACATTCATTCTCCTTCGGTGCAAGAAGATCCTTTCACTGAAGAGCCCCCGCAAGCAAAGAGTGCTTCTGATCCGACTGAAGTTGATGTCCCAGCTGTCATTGATCTGGTCATGGAGATTTTGGTAATCACACCCGACTGGACTGTACCATATATTGCGTACATTCTCAGAAGAGAACTCCCAGTTGATGAAGATGAGGCTCGGCAGATAGTCCGCAGGTCCAAGGCTTTCACTGTGATCAATCAACAACTCTACAGAGAAAGTGTGACTGGCGTAGCTCAGCGGTGCATTTCTCCTGAAGAAGGTCGACTGATTCTGGAGGAGATTCACTCGGGAACTTGTGGCCATCATGCGTCCTCTAGGACGATTGTTGCCAAAGCTTATCGAGCTGGTTTCTTCTGGCCACGCGCCAATGAGATGGCTAAAGATATTGTCGATCACTGCGAAGGATGTCAGTTTTACTCGAATCTGTCACACAAACCTGCGTCTGCCTTGAAGACCATTCCACTCGTCTGGCCGTTTGCTGTGTGGGGCTTGGATATGGTTGGTCCCCTTAGAACAGGTCAGAGTGGGTTTACTCATTTACTGGTTGCAGTCGACAAGTTCACTAAGTGGATCGAAGCTAAACCCATCAGGAAGCTGAACGCCCGCACTGCTATCAAATTCATAAAAGAGATAACGTTCCGGTATGGGGTCCCTCACAATATCATTACAGACAATGGTTCCAACTTTGACTCGGAAGAGTTCAGGTACTATTGCTCTTCTCAAGGCACTCGGGTGGATTACGCATCTGTTGCGCACCCCCAGTCAAACGGTCAAGCTGAGCGAGCGAATGGCCTTATCCTCCAAGGATTGAAGCCTCGGCTCATGCGAGATCTTGATCATGCTGCCGGAGCTTGGGTCACTGAGTTACCGTCTGTTCTGTGGGGCTTGAGGACAACTCCCAACCGGTCGACTGGACGAACTCCTTTCTTCCTTGTATATGGAGCCGAAGCCGTATTGCCAAGTGACATCCTTCACAATTCTCCTCGAGTGGATCTTTACTCTGAAGACGAGGCTGAACAAGCAAGACAGGACGGAGTGGATCTCCTGGAGGAGGAGCGTGAGATGGCCCTGATCCGATCAACTGCATATCAACAAGACCTTCGCCGCTTCCATGCAAGACATGTCAAGAGCCGTTCATTCCACGAAGGGGATTTGGTGCTCCGAGTGGATCAGCAGCGACCTCATAAATTGGCCCCAGCCTGGGAAGGCCCATTCGTCATTACCAAGGTGCTTAACAACGGGGCGTACCATCTTTTCAACTTGAAGAAGAATATTGACGAGCCACGCGCCTGGAATGCGGACCTACTTCGACGTTTTTATTCTTGATAACAGAGTTGTTTTGATGTAATAAGAGTATCCCAGACGATGTTATGGATTGAATGAAGACTCCCGCAGTCTATTGTCGATTCCGATCGCACAGATTTACATTCAAAATTACTCCGAGTGAAGAGCAATCCTCTCTCTCGGGGGCTTAGCTGCGAATCCGTTTCGCCTAAGTTCAAAACGTTTCCGAGTGTATTACATTCAATACACTCGGAGACTTAGCTGCGAGCCAGACCTCGTCTAAGTTCAAAAATTACTCCGAGTAAAGAGCAATCCTCTCTCTCGGGGGCTTAGCTGCGAATCCGTTTCGCCTAAGTTCAAAACTTTTCCGAGTGTATTACATTCAGTACACTCGGAGACTTAGCTGCGAGCCAGTCTCGTCTAAGTTCAAAAATTTACTCCGAGTAAAGAGCACTCCTCTCTCTCGGGGGCTTAGCTGCGAATCCGTTTCGCCTAAGTTCAAAACTTTTCCGAGTGTATTACATTCAGTACACTCGGAGACTTAGCTGCGAGCCAGTCTCGTCTAAGTTCAAAAATTACTCCGAGTGAAGAGCAGTCCTCTCTCTCGGGGGCTTAGCTACGAATCCGTTTCGCCTAAGTTCAAAACTTTTCCGAGTGTATTACATTCAATACACTCGGAGACTTAGCTGCGAGCCAGACCTCGTCTAAGTTCAAAAATTACTCCGAGTGAAGAGCAATCCTCTCTCTCGGGGGCTTAGCTGCGAATCCGTTTCGCCTAAGTTCAAAACTTTTCCGAGTGTATTACATTCAGTACACTCGGAGACTTAGCTGCGAGCCGGACCTCGTCTAAGTTCAAAAATTACTCCGAGTGAAGAGCAATCCTCTCTCTCGGGGGCTTAGCTGCGAATCCGTTTCGCCTAAGTTCAAAACTTTTCCGAGTGTATTACATTCAGTACACTCGGAGACTTAGCTGCGAGCCAGACCTCGTCTAAGTTCAAAAATTACTCCGAGTGAAGAGCAATCCTCTCTCTCGGGGGCTTAGCTGCGAATCCGTTTCGCCTAAGTTCAAAACTTTTCCGAGTGTATTACATTCAGTACACTCGGAGACTTAGCTGCGAGCCAGTCTCGTCTAAGTTCAAAAATTACTCCGAGTGAAGAGCAGTCCTCTCTCTCGGGGGCTTAGCTGCGAATCCATTTCGCCTAAGTTCAAAACTTTTCCGAGTGTATTACATTCAATACACTCGGAGACTTAGCTGCGAGCCAGACCTCGTCTAAGTTCAAAAATTACTCCGAGTGAAGAGCAATCCTCTCTCTCGGGGGCTTAGCTGCGAATCCGTTTCGCCTAAGTTCAAAACTTTTCCGAGTGTATTACATTCAGTACACTCGGAGACTTAGCTGCGAGCCAGTCTCGTCTAAGTTCAAAAATTACTCCGAGTGAAGAGCAGTCCTCTCTCTCGGGGGCTTAGCTGCGAATCCGTTTCGCCTAAGTTCAAAACTTTTCCGAGTGTATTACATTCAATACACTCGGAGACTTAGCTGCGAGCCAGACCTCGTCTAAGTTCGAAAATTACTCCGAGTGAAGAGCAATCCTCTCTCTCGGGGGCTTAGCTGCGAATCCGTTTCGCCTAAGTTCAAAACTTTTCCGAGTGTATTACATTCAGTACACTCGGAGACTTAGCTGCGAGCCAGACCTCGTCTAAGTTCAAAAATTACTCCGAGTGAAGAGCAATCCTCTCTCTCGGGGGCTTAGCTGCGAATCCGTTTCGCCTAAGTTCAAAACTTTTCCGAGTGTATTACATTCAGTACACTCGGAGACTTAGCTGCGAGCCAGACCTCGTCTAAGTTCAAAAATTACTCCGAGTGAAGAGCAATCCTCTCTCTCGGGGGCTTAGCTGCGAATCCGTTTCGCCTAAGTTCAAAACTTTTCCGAGTGTATTACATTCAGTACACTCGGAGACTTAGCTGCGAGCCAGTCTCGTCTAAGTTCAAAAATTACTCCGAGTGAAGAGCAGTCCTCTCTCTCGGGGGCTTAGCTGCGAATCCATTTCGCCTAAGTTCAAAACTTTTCCGAGCGTATTACATTCAATACACTCGGAGACTTAGCTGCGAGCCAGACCTCGTCTAAGTTCAAAAATTACTCCGAGTGAAGAGCAATCCTCTCTCTCGGGGGCTTAGCTGCGAATCCGTTTCGCCTAAGTTCAAAACTTTTCCGAGTGTATTACATTCAGTACACTCGGAGACTTAGCTGCGAGCCAGACCTCGTCTAAGTTCAAAAATTACTCCGAGTGAAGAGCAATCCTCTCTCTCGGGGGCTTAGCTGCGAATCCGTTTCGCCTAAGTTTAAAACCTTTCCGAGTGTATTACATTCAATACACTCGGAAGCTTAGCTGCGAGCCAGTCCTCGTCTAAGTCCCAAATTCTTTCGAGTGCAGAACACCCGTTTCACTCGAGAATCAAATAAATTCGGCCAAGCTAATTGTCAGAAAGCGAAATGCGAGTAAGACTAAAATCTCCGGCGCAGCAGAAACTTGTTCGCGCAAAAGGGAAGTTCTCAGGCTTAAAGCCTGAACGAAGTTTACTCGGTTACACCAACACTCGGCATACCGAGGCAAATAAAGTTTTTACCATAAGCAAAATACCAATTTAAGCTCCAGCAGGACTTGAAGGCTCAACAAATGTATCCAGGTCGATTCCGTCGGCGATCCGAGTGGCAGCATCGATGAAAGTCTCCATGAAATCTTCAAATTTGAGTTTCTTCGTGTTGGTCACTCGGAGATCCTTCAGTTTGTCCTCTCTAGCTTCCTTGCAATGAACCCTGACGAGTGAAAGTGCCACGTCAGCTCCACAGCGGGCAGCAGATTTCTTCCACGATTGCACTCGATTGGGAATCTCATTGAGCCGAGTCATCATTGACTCGAGGTCAGTCTGGAGAGGATCTTCAGGCCACAGTTCCTTGTCGACCTTCTCAAATGCAGCTCTCAGCCGAGTGATGAATCCTTGGACGCTCTTAAGACGAGCTTCGAGACGAAACATATCCATGGCCACGGCGTCTCCGACGAGAGACTTTGTGGGGTCCAGATTGGGTTCAATTTCTTCAGTTTCTTTTTCGAAGTCTCGACAGAATTCTACATGAAGAGAAAGTGAAAGGGTGATCATAATACCATTCTGGAAAAACCGGAGAAATTCATTCGACAAATGAGGGTTACCTTCGAGCTTGCTGAACATTTTCTTCGCAAAGTCGCCCAAGTGTTTCTCCAGAGCGGTCCTACTCTTGGTCTGCTCTTCGAGTTTTTTGATCCACTCGGATCGTTCCTGCTTGAGCTTGGCGTTCTCCTCTTCCAGTTTACTGGCTGCTGCAAGTTTCTTCTCAGCAGCTGCAGTCTTCTCCTTCGCTTCCTTCTGAGCATCAGCAAGTGATTTGTCCTTGTCCTCGAGCGCTTTCTTCATGGTATCTAAAGAAATAGCATTGTTGAGGCGCACTCGGAGACGACGGTTTTCATCACGTACGTCTGTTCGAGTGGATTCACTCGGTTCAAAAGATGGAAATTGAAAGTGATAATACAATTGATCAACAAAGATTACCTCCCAAAGTCTTCAGTTCGGTCTGTGCACGGTCCAGGTTGTTGTTCGTCAGTTCCAGATCCAGCAGAAGTCGGTTCTTTTCCTTCTCCAGCTCGACGTACTTGGTCCCGAGCCCACAGGCTTTCTGAAATCAGCAGAAATAGGGGTTCAGTCGACATAACCATTTCTCTACTCCCGAGTGGAAAAGGTCAATTGCACTCGACTGAAAGACGGCCCGCCACCCCACCCCACAACCCTATACAAGCATCATACCATGGTTGATGGAAATGATGTCCATGAAACCTGCAGAATGGTTCTAAAGACTACTGCCCATCGTCAACGATCGACAGTAGTCTCGGGGACTACACCCAGTGGGTGCACTCAGCGTGCCCCCACTGGAAACGAAAATACTCGACCAGGTCTGGCCTGTCCGAGTATAAAGGAAAGAAGCAAGCAACCGAACATCGTCTCTATCAGACCACCGCCGAAGCAAGCACTCGACGGAGGCCTCGGGGACTACACCCAGTGGGTGCACTCAGCGTGCCCCCACTGGACCAGAAACTATTTGGTCTACTGGCGAAGAAAAACACCCCAGTGGGTGTAAAATCAAGACGGACAGGAATTCAATCGGAAATGAACTTACAATACCACTTACTCGGACGTTGGCCTGAAGCGCTGAGCTGGCATCATAGGCTAACTTGCTGGCTTCATACGCCTCCTTTGTTCGTAGCATCATCTGCCCAGCCTGGATCATGGCTTCCTTGGCAGCTCCGGTTTGGTCCTCCGGGACGTGGTACAAAGGGTATGCAGGCGTCGAGTGAATTGGTGTAGTCAATGGAGCAGCTGGAGGTGCTTGGGATTGTCCGATCTGCGTCGAAGCCACCAGAGTAGAAGTGGCCGGCGGAGCAATCGACAGCGGAGTTACAAGGCTTGGAGGCGTCGCAGCACTCGTCCCACGGGGCGTCTGGGCAGACGGTGGTCCCCGAGTGTCCACGCGTGGAGCCTCCGGAAGCACAGCTTCATCCTCCGCTCCCCGCCGCGGCTCCTCATCATCTTCCAGTTCGATGACTTCGTCAGTTGCATTCGACACTCGACAATTATTCTTCAGCAAGCAGAGTAAAGTGTGGGATTGTCATACCTCGTAGGGAGGTGGCCGCATCAGGAGTGTCTACTTCCATATGGTCTCCATCATCCCGATGGGGCGACGTTACGGAGGTAGCGGCTCTGGCAAATATATTTCACTCGGTCAACGTCAACATAAAGTTCTTCAACAGCAGAATAAGGAAAACGAACACTCATGTGGAGGCAACAGGCACGGCTATCTTGATTCGAGGCAGGGCCTTCCGAGGCTTTGGCACGTCTGGCTTGAGCTGTTTTGCAGCCTTTTCAGTCGACCCCGATGCCGCGACACGGTCACGTTTCGGGTTCCTTGTGCTCGACGCCACTGTTTTGCTCGGGGTGACTTCCGGGTCGTTCTGCTGCCTGGCTCGACGCTCGGTGCGCGAAGGGATAGGGGCCTCCACCTCATCCTCATCCAGGTCGTCATCACTGCTCTCGGTGTCGTCAGCATAGTCACCGTCTACGCTGCCGTCGACGCTTCCTTCCTCTTCATCAGGATGTTCTCCATTGGGTATGGGCGAGTACATGTTCGTAAATTCCTGCGAGGTTCAAGCTTCAAATTCAGTCGACTGAAGATTCAGTTACTCGGCAAAGTATTAAAACAATCGACAAATATATGACTCACCAAGTTCTTTGGCGGGTTCAAAGCGGAGAAAGGCGGAATTCGTTTGGATCCTTCCGGGTTATCACAGGCTCCAGTGATGCTCCTGAGCCACTGAGAAACAGTCTGATCGGAAACTTCCTCAGGATGAGTCCGAGTGGTATCCTCAGGGCCCGAATAATGCCAGATGGTGTGATCCCGAGCTTGGAGAGGCTGAATTCGCCGACTCAGAAACGTTTCAAGGAGGTCCAGACCAGTCACTCCACCGCGGATCAGTTCGGATATGGCGTTCACTAAGATCCCTACCTGGATTTTCTCTACCTTTGTCACGTACAGCGGTTTGGGAGTAACAGGTCGATCCAAGGTGAAGGGAGGAAGCCCAGTCGACATATTTGGCGATGCGGCATCTTTGCAGTAAAACCAGGTCGACTGCCATCCCCGAACAGAATCGGGAAAGGTCATAGAGGGGAACCCACTCCTACCTCTCTTCTGAATCCCTAAGCCACCACACAGTTGGATCACATTGGTTTTGCTATCTTTGGGATTGGCTTTCTTGACAGCTTGAGATCGGACAGAGAATATGTGCTTGAACAAACCCCAATGTGGGGGACAGCCCAGGAAACATTCGCACAAAGTTACGAAGCAGGAAAGATATGCAATCGCATTCGGAGGAAGGTGGTGGAGTTGCGCTCCAAAATAGTTCAAGAAAGCGCGGATGAACGGATGGGGAGGCATGGAGAAACCTCGCTCGATGTGGGTGAGAAGCAGAACTCGCTCGCCGTCGCGTGGATCCGGCTCGATCTCCCCCTTCGGCAACCGCCAGGAATCGGCAGCTATCAACCCGTCGACGACGAGTTTGTCCACATCTTCCGCAGTGACCGTCGATTGGAGAAAATCCCCCTGGATCCACCCCGGCGGCACCGTCGACCGGGCTCCCGACGGCTTCTTCGCCTTGGCGCCTCCCCTCTGGGCGCGCTCGAGCTTCTCCGTCTTGCCCTTCGTCATGGCGGCGGCGGTCAACGAAGCAGAGCAGGGCGGAGGAAGAAGAGGAGAGGAGTGGATTTGGGAGAAAAATACTGTGGCAGCACCGGCGTCGTCGCCTCTTATATGCACTCAAGTGAGCTACTGACCTGCGGGCCCGCCGGATCTCTGAATATCCCGAAATCAGAGGAGGAGCGGTACGTGGCGATTTGGACGGCGCGATAATCGAGGCGTCGTTCCCGCACTTGCCTTAGCAGTTACGCCATCTCCGCTGCGCGCGCGCGCGCTCTTACCCAAATTTCGAAGCCCGCGAGGCTCGGACCCGGTGGAACAAACTATTTCGTCAGAAGGTTTTCCAGATCACTCGGACCTGTTTTCAAGTTCAGTTTTACTCGGACTCTCGAACCAGTTTTACTCGGACCGGTTTTCAAGCTCAGTTTCACTCGGATAACTTCAAGACGGAATTGATCAGGGCAAACGGTTAAGGTTTCAATCGACGCAGATTTCGAGGAAGCCTCAAAATACACTCGGAGTTTTGGTGTCTCGTTTGAACCTGCATTGACACCTTTTACCCTCGAACCCCGATCCATTCGGGGGCTAATGATGGGGATACGTACCTAGGGTAGGGTTATAGGCCTGACCTACATATCCTACCTGAGGACACTGCCCCAGAAAGCTTAAGGGCCACAAGGAAGTCTCCGACTGAAATAGCGAAGAAGCATAAGTCACTCGACAATATACACTCGGAGGTGCCTTTCACTCGACGGTTATCTTTCACTCGGAAGAGTCTGAAGACAGTCGACCGCAGGAGTCCAGAAGTCACCCCAGGGAGGCTAACGGGCAAACATTCATCAAGATCATTAACAGCATTTATGGTGTACGTTACCAGTAACGTACACCTCTTTATGACCACGATTAAACCCCTTAATGCCGGACGTTATGAGGGGCAGCACACTCTATATAAGCCACCCCTCCTCGCTGGTAGAAGGGTTCGCAACCTTTTGTAACACAACACACATATTTCACTCGACAGAGTAGAGAGCTCTCCGGAGCACTGAGACGTAGGGCTGTTACCTCCACGAGAGGGGCCTGAACTCATACATCTGTGTGTACAACCTCGCCGTAGCTAGGACTCTGCCCTCTCCATTCGTACCCCTACCTTCTACTGTCAGGCTTGCTCCCACGACACTGAGCTAGAGACTTAATTACAGAAATAATACTTACAGACAATAGCAACTGATGATAGATTTGTCGAGGGCATCTTGATTGTATAACTGAAATAATTCCTCAAATTCAATGAACATCTCCTCGTCTCCACTGAAGTAATGCTCATTTTTAATTCCCACCATGAGTGAGTCTTTCCCTTCCTTTGAGGCTTCCATGTTCCACTCATGCAATCTTCGCATTTGTGTTGGTAGAAGTCATTCCTCCTCAGGTCTGACGAGAAGCTTCCCGTGCTGGTATATGTATGCTAACTCAGCCGTGGAGAACTCTACCCCGCTTTAGAATTGAGCAAGAGTGGCCGCTACCTCCGGATCATAATCCTTATCGGAAAACACGTTGAGCGGGGGGCACGATTGGTTTTTCTGTTCTCCGAGCTGGGGAATTGTTTTCCCCCTTGCACTACTACTACTTCCCGACCGCTGCTATTTATGTGATTTCATAATAGAGCGGTCATAGTTTGATGGCAGCGGAGGCGGTGGTGGTCGCGTAAGGTTTTCCAGAAACTGCTTCACTTTTGTCGGATCTATTTTCTCCTTTGGCTCAGGCCGTTTCGGTGCAAGCTGGTGTTTCACATCGTCATCCACAAGCTTCTTGACTTCCTCATCACTCATTTCGTATGGTAACTTAGCAGGAGCCTCCTTGACGCTGTACCTTGTACGACCTGCTCTGGTTTTCTTTGCAGTTGTAATACTAGCCGCCGGAGCGGTGGTTCTCTTCCGCTTATCCACCCGGTGCTGAGGCGGCGGAGTCTGCTGAGGTGGCGTAGTCTGCTGAGGCGGCGGAGACGGCTGAGGTGACGGAGATAGAGCTGGATTGCTACTCTAAGGAGTCGATAGCCTTGGCGTCCAATGTGGAAGCACGATGTGTTCCTTTTTTCATAGAATGGTAGTTTTTCTGGCATCTCCCAGTTCAGTCTCCCCTTCACCTGTAGGTTGTAATACTAGCCGCCGGAGCGGTGGTTCTCTTCCGCTTATCCACCCGGTGCTGAGGCGGCGGAGTCTGCTGAGGTGGCGTAGTCTGCTGAGGCGGCGGAGACGGCTGAGGTGACGGAGATAGAGCTGGATTGCTACTCTGAGGAGTCGATAGCCTTGGCGTCCAATGTGGAAGCACGATGTGTTCCTTTTTTCATAGAATGGTAGTTTTTCTGGCATCTCCCAGTTCAGTCTCCCCTTCACCTGTAGGGAAGTCAAGCTCCAGCTGCTCAAATCCCTTGATTACTTCATCCACCCCGACAACAACATAGCCATCTGGAATCAGAGAGCAATGGTAAGTTCCATTACTAGGAGGTAAGGCAAAGCCGACCGCCACCTTCACGGATATGTTCATGCATTTCACATGTAGCTTACAATTTTCCCTCTGCGTGATATCTTCCACGGGGTAGCGAGGAGCCGTGATATCATCTATGGGCCGAACGAGCTCCGTGGAAGCCACGCTGCTTTTCCACTGAGATGATAGGCCGGCAGTATCGAATGCAGGATCTTCGTGCCGCTGAGATGGGCCGGTAGCTTGCTGGCTGGTAAGTGCCTCTATTTGCTTCTTCTGCTGCTCTAATTTTTCTTCTATCTTCTGCATCCGGTCTGCATGCTGTTTCTTTTTTCTCCCTCGGCTTCTATAAGTCTCACTGCAGTCGGGAAACCCAATCTTCCACGGAACGGAGCCTGATGTGCCTCGTGTTCGTCCACTGTGTTCAGCATTCCCGAGGGCGCGTGTCAGCTCGTCGTTCTCTCTGTCGGGATTGAACTTCCCGTCCTGCATGTCCTTCATTGCAGCTTTAAGGGCTTTGAGGGGTGTTGCAAGTTGATCTTTTGTAAAAATACACTTCCCTGTTTCTGGGTCCAACTTTCCCCCATGCCCGTAGAACCAAGCCTTTGCCCGTTCGGCCCACTCCAATGTCTCTGGATCGATCCCTTTATCAATCAGGTCGTTCTCAGTTTTCTCCCACTTAGGCCTGGCAACCTTGTAGCCACCTGACCCCATAACATGGTGATATTCCTTCTTTGCAGCATTTTGCTTATTTATTTTTGACCTTTTCTTAGCTTCATCCGATGTCTTGTACTCCACAAATGCGTCCTAGTGATCTTTTATCTTCTCATATGCTCCGGTGAATGTTGGAGTCTTGTCTTTCAGGACATAGTCTTGGTGCAATCTTTTCTTCCAATTGCAGAATTGTGCAGCCATCTTTTTAAGAGCCCACGCCTTGACTTTTGGCTCTATAACTTTGTTATTTGGATCCACCTCTGGCGGTAGGGTGAAATTTGTCATGAGCATATTCCAAAGCGTTTCTTTGGATCTATCGTCGACATAAGTAACTCCATCCGCCTTTGGCTTATTCCATTCTCGAATGGTGATCGGGATGCTGTCCCTAACAATAACTCCGCACTGACTTACAAATCGGTTTGCGTTCCGCGCAGGACCAATCGGTTCACCATCTTCACGGAGTTCTTCGATCTTGAACCTTTCATTTTCGCCCAACCTTTTTTTCGGGCCTCGTTTCTTTATACACATCTAAGTGATTAACTTTTTTCAAATAAATATCATTGATTTTTTTTGAATGCTTGTTAGACATTTTTCAAATACACGTTAAATGTTTTATTCAAAAGATATAAAATATATCAACTTCTACAGTCTCAAAAAAAATACTAGCTTTACATTTTCACAGCTACTCATCTACTACTACTACTACATTTATGAAAACATCTATGAAAACTTGCATATAACAAGACCATTTAGCACATCATCTCCATCTAGACCTAGAACTTGAATAATTTCTAGAACTTGAAAAAAACAGCACCAATAACACCAATGCACAGCAGCAAAAATCTACAAATTCATCCATACTTCCATCTAACAACATCCACAATCAATCCATCCATACATCTAACAAATTCAGGCATAAATCTATCTATCTAAGCAACATCAATCCATCCATCTCAGCAACAGGGAAGGAGGGAGGAGAGAGATATACCTTGGTGGAGGAGGAGCGAGGGCGACGGCGGCAACGGTCGGCGACGGCTGCGGCGAGCTCGGGCGGCGCGTGGAGGCAGGCGGCGAGAGCGGACGTCGAGGGTGCGCGCGCGTGGAGGAGCGCCGGCGCGGGCTCGGGCGGCGCGTGGAGGAGTTCTCCTGGCGGCGGCGGCCGGGCAGCCTGACGGAGTCGCGAGAGCGCGCGAGTTCTCCTGGCGGCAGCGGTGAAAATGGAGGAAGATTGGGGGAGGGAGAATTTAACCACGAGGCCTTTAGTCCTGGTTGGAGCTACCAACCGGGACGAAAGGGTGTTTATTCCCGGTTGGTGGCTTCAACGGGGACTAAAGGTAGGCCTTTAGTCCCCGTTGGAGCCACCAACCGGGACTAAATCTATTTTTGGCCGCAGCCGAAAGGGCGCGAAAGACTAGGCCTTTAGTCCCGGTTGGAGCCACCAACCGGGACTAACCTAATTTATAAAATTATTTTAGTTTTATTTTAAACAGATTCAAAAACAGTAGCATACATGCCTAGTTTTGATTTAATTCTTTTTGCTATTAAAGTTTTTAACAAAAAGTACTTTATGAAAATTTTAGTTGGATAAATTTTACTTTCTATTAACTTTACTTTAGATCAGAAACAATTTGTATTATTAGTGGAATTTTTTATATTTAATTCTAAGTTAATATTATTTTGATCATAACTAGAGTTTTATAAAAGCTTTTTAGTTGATTCTTTTTGCTATTGAAGAATATTATAAAATACTTTTTGTTAACCTAATAATGTTATATTTTTTTCTGTTAAGTTATTAGTTTAGTATTTTTCCTTGCTGCTAAGTTTTATTTAGGACAAAAACTATTTTTGTTATTTGTAGTTAAGTCCTACAGTTCCCTTAGGAGTTTTTATTTGGATTTCCTTGAAGTTTTGTGTTGCTTTCTATTTGCTTTTTCAATATGTTTATAAAATTATTTTAGTTTTTGTCAATATGTTTTTGAAAATATGACACAAGGCGATCAGTGCTGTCAAAATCTTTCTTCCGGAATCTAAAGCCCTTTGGGTATAACCCAACATACTCATGATGTGGGTTTGTACTCCTGATGTAAGATAATATAAATGTGCCTGGATGTTCATGAGATATGCCAAAACAATAGACTATTCTCATAGGATTCTCTGATTTCTCAGCCCTCAACATATCATCAACTTCCCCTTTTAACCCTTTCCTAAATTTGCGATAAGAGAGCATGCTCTTTAGGTGGCCTACCAATGGATCCACATATCTGTCTATTACCTGCATATTTGTACAAGGAAAGAAACATACATTTACCAAAAATTAAAACAGATGCCAATCTTGCCAGTTAATACATCGCCTTCATGTAAGTGCAGTGATTCTAGATCAAAGCCATCATCAGAATAGTTGTGGAGCATAACTATGGCTTTCAACCCAGAATCAAAGGTGCAAATTATTCGGTTTGGACATAATTTGTTTGGGCATAATTGCATTGATTAACTCCTCTGTATAATTAAAATACTAAAAGGACATGCATAATTGAAAATTCATAACTTAATAAATAATTATTCAAAAATCATGTTGCAAATGCCAAAATGCCCTAACTCTTACAAAGATTCCCTCCGGTTTGTCCGAAGTGGGACTTTCCAGCTATAAGTCCGGAAACTCACTAGAGATTGAAGCCGGTCACATCCCAGAGTGGGATCTTGGGGTATAAAACTTTTTCTTCATGTGTGTCTCTTGCTTATGATTGCGCCGTAACCATGGAGAATCTTCATCATTTAACAGGATGCTTGGGTCAGTCTTCACTCCGAAGGGAGGAATTTCATCAAACTTTTCATAATCTTCTGACATGTCTGTCTTGTCCTCCACTCCCACGATGTTTCTTTTCCCTGAAAGAACTATGTGGCACTTTGGCTCATCGTATGATGTATTCGCTTTCTTATCTTTTCTTTTTCTCGGTTTGGTAGACATGTCCTTCACATAGAAAACCTGCGCCACATCATTGGCTAGGACGAATGGTTCGTCTGTGTACCCAAGATTGTTGAGATCAACTGTTGTCATTCCGTTCTGCGGGTCTACCTTTACACCGCCTCCTGTCAGATTGACCCATTTGCACCGAAACAAAGGGACCTTAAAAGAAGGTCCATAGTCAAGTTCCCATATCTCCTCTATGTAACCATAATATGTGTTCTTTTCCCTATTGGTGTTTGTTGCATCAAAGCGGACACCACTGTTTTGGTTGGTACTCTTTTCATCTTGGGCGATCGTGTAAAATGTATTCCCATTTATCTCGTACCCTTGGAAAGTCAATACAGTCGAAGATGGTGTCCTGGCCAACAAGTACAGCTGATCTCCAACAGTGGTGTTATTCGTGAGATGAGTTTGCAACCAACCGCCGAAAGTCGCCATGTGTGCACGTGTAATCCAGTGGTCAGACTGCCCCGGGTGTTGGGAGCGTACAATATTCTTGTGTTCATTGATATACGGGGCCACCA
This sequence comes from Elymus sibiricus, assembly GCA_039707655.1. NCBI lineage: Eukaryota > Viridiplantae > Streptophyta > Magnoliopsida > Poales > Poaceae > Elymus > Elymus sibiricus. Next base: position 429,904,541 of record CM077672.1, read on the forward strand.
AGGTAGAATTTTGTAGAACTATGTAGTGTGCTTGAGTGAAAGAATGCCCGTCCCTACATATTATTGCTTTCGGTCCTAGCGTGCCTTTTCCACTCAGTCTCCCCTCATGCCGCGATTGAGGAACACCAATCGGTTTAAGGTCAGGAATAAAGTCAACACAAAACCCAATAACCTCCTCTGTTCCATAGCCCTTGGAGATGCTTCCCTCTGGCCTAGCACGGTTATGAACATATTTCTTTAAGACTCCCATGAACCTCTCAAAGGGGAACATATTGTGTAGAAATACAGGACCCAGAATGGCAATCTCTTCGACTAGGTGAACTAGGACATGCGTCATAATATTGAAGAAGGATGGTGGGAACACCAACTCGAAACTGACAAGACATTGGACCAAATCATTGTGTAACCTTGGTAGGATTTCTGGATCGATTACCTTCTGAGAAATTGCATTGAGGAATGCACATAGCTTCACAATGGCTAATCGAACATTTTCCGGTAGAAGCCCCCTCAATGCAACCGGAAGCAATTGCGTCATAATCACATGGCAGTCATGAGACTTTAGGTTTTGGAATTTTTTCTCTGCCATATTTATTATTCCCTTTATATTCGACGAGAAGCCAGACTGGACCTTGATACTGCTCAGGCATTCAAAAAAGATTTCCTTCTCTGCTTTGGTAAGAGCGTAGCTGGCAGGACCTTGATACTGCTTTGGATGCATGCCGTCTTTTTCGTGCATACGTTGCTGGTCCTCCCGTGCCTCCGGTATATCTTTTGTCTTCGCATACACGCCTAAGAAGCCTAGCAGGTTCACGCAAATATTATTCGTCACGTGCATCACGTCGATTGCAGAGCGGACCTCTAGTACTTTCTAATAGGGTAGCTCCCAAAATATAGATTTCTTCTTCCACATGGGTGTGTTTCCGTTAGCGTCATTCGGAACAGATTGACCGCCAGGACCCTTTCCAAAGATTACTTTTAAATCCTTGACCATATCAAATATATCATCACGAGTACGGTGGGCAGGCTTCTTCCGGTGATCTGCCTCGCCTTTGAAATGCTTGCCTTTCTTTCTTAAGGGATGCTTGATCGGAAGAAATCGACGATGTCCCGGGTACACATTCTTCTTACATTTATCCAAATATATACTTTCAGTCTCATCTAAATAGTGCGTGCATGCATTGTATCCCTTGTTTGTCTGTCCTGAAAGGTTACTAAGAGCAGGCCAATCATTGATGGTTACAAACAGCAACGCTAGTAGGTCAAATTCCTGCTGTTTGTGCTCATCCCACACACCTACACCTTTTATATCCCACAGCTGTAAAAGTTCTTCAACTGATGGCCATAGGTACATATCAATGTCGTTGCCGGGTTGCTTAGGGCCTTGGATGAGCACTGGCATCATAATGAACTTCAGCTTCATGCACAACCAAGGAGGAAGGTTATAGATGCATAGAGTCACAGTCCAGGTGCTATGACTGCTGCTCTACTCCCCAAAAGGATTCATGCCATCTGTACTTATGCCAAACCATAAGTTACTTGTTTCATCTGCAAACTCCGGGAACTCTCTCTCGATTTTTCTCCACTGCGACCCATCAGCGGGTACTCTCAACATCCCGTCTTTCTTACGGTCTTCTTTGTGCCATCGCAACAACTTGGCATGCTCTTTATTTTTGAACAGACGTTTCAACCGTGGTATTATAGGAGCATACCACATCATCTTGGCAGGAACTCTCTTCCTGGGGCGCTCGCCCTCAACATCACCAGGGTCATCTCGTCTGATATTATACCGGAATGCACCGCATACCGGGCATGCATTCAAATTCTGGTACTCCTCACCCCGGTAGAGGATGCAGTCATTAGGGCATGCATGTATTTTCTGCAGCTCTAATCCTAGAGGGCAGAGAACCTTCTTTGCTTCGTACGTACTGTCAGGCAATTCGTTATCCTTTGGAAGCTTCTTCTTCATAATTTTCAGTAACTTCTCAAATCCCTTGTCAGATAAACCATTCTCTGCCTTCCATTGCAGCAATTCCAGTGTGGTACCTTGCCATCTTCGCAATTTGGGTACAACAATTTTTTGTGATCCTCTAACATGCGCTCGAACTTCAACTTCTCCTTTTCACTTTCGCATTCTCTCTGTGCATCAACAATGGCCCGGCGAAGATCATCAGCGGGCACATCTGGTGCCTTTTGATCTTCAGCTTCCCCCGTTGCAGTATCACCGTATTCAGGGAACATAGGATAGTTGTCATCATCCTCTTCTTCTTCATTGTCATCCATCATAACCCCTCTTTCTCCGTGCTTGGTCCAACAATTATAGCTAGGCATGAAACCGGACTTTAGCAGGTGGGTGTGAAGGATTTTCGAGGAATAGTAATCCTTGTCATTCCGACAGACAACACATGGACAACACATAAAACCATTCACACTGTTTTCTTGAACCACACCGATAAAATTTTCAGGCCCGTAATGTACTTGGCAGTGCGTCAGTCACCGTACATCCATTGCCGGTTCATCTACATTATATAATTAAGTATATCAAAAACCATTACACAACATCATGAATAGAGAAATGACCAAATTAATACAAGTTCATCACATTAAAACCAAAGTATAGTAGTGATCAAATGTTATTACTGCAAAAAAAAATACATAAAGTTCATACATAGTTCTCATAAAACAACATACAACTATCTAGAGCATCTAAAACATACATTGAAACTAACATACAACTATGTAAAACATTTAAATGCAACAACAAATGCGATCAAAATCGCAACTAAGGTAACAATTGATCCAACAGCATAATGATACCAAGCCTCTTTATCAATGGCATATTTTCTAATCTTTCTAATCTTCAAGCGCATTGCATCCATCTGGATCTTTTGTACATCGACGACATCGGCAACATGCAACTCCAATTTCATCTTCTCTTCTTCAATTCTTTTCAATTTTTGTTTCAAATAATTGTTTTCTTTTTTAACTAAATTTAACCTCTCGACAAGAGGGTCGGTTGGAATTTCCGGTTCACATACCTTCTAGATAAAAATATCTATGTCAAGTTGGTCGGCATAATTGTCATAAACACTAAATGAAACAAATAGTTATAAAAGATAATATACCACATCCGAATCATAGACCGGACGAGAGCCGACGGGGGCGGATATCAAAACCATGGCACTATATAATAACAAACAATATTACAAGTAAGAAAATTATACAAGTAACTATCTAAATCATACAAGTAAGAATTTTTTTTGTAAAAAAGATAAGAACAAGAGGCTCACCATGGTGGTGCTGGCGACGAGATCGGCGCGGGCGATCGACGGCGGTGAGGATGGGGACGGGGACGGGACGACACCCTACACATTTGCAAACTAAGAAGTTAATTTGAGCTCAAATTGCATCTAAATCAAATAAACTCCAACATACACTCCTCCAACAAAACCCACAAATCACTCTACTTCTAGAGCATGAAATGAGCTAAACTAGCAATGAGAGATGAAAGGATGAAGTTGCTAACCTTTTAGAACACTTGGATAGTTGGTGCACCGCCAAATCTAGACAAATCTTGGGGAAAATGGAGCTCGAAGGAAGAACAGAGTAGAAGAATGGATTGTGTGGCTCGGGCAAGAAAGAGGAGAAAGCTTAAGTGTGGCTCGGGCACCTCATATCATGTTTGTTTTGTGTGAACTCAAGTGGCATCATGCTCTCAGGCATTTCATCGAACACCTCTTGTGCATAGGAAGGGAAAACAAACTAGCACACACCTCCCACCTTAAATGCAACAACAAAAAACAGAGCAGAGGGCGGGCAGGGGCGAGGGTATATATAGGCAAACTTTTAGTCCCGGTTGGGGTCTAAAACCGGGACTAAAGACAGACCTTTAATCCCGGTTGGAGACACCAACCGGGACTAAAGGGTATCGGCCCCTTTAGTCCCGGTTGGTGTCTCCAACCGGGACTAAAGGTCCCAATCGAACCGGGACTGATGCCTGCCGAGCCCCGGCCGGCGTCCTAGCCGCTCGAACCGGGACTAATGCTCACAATAGTCCCGGTTCGTAACGCGACCAGGACTATTGCTCCGATCCGGCTAGAACGAAAGCCCTGTTTTCTACTAGCGGGAGAAGAATTGCACGTTCTTCAATGAGCTTCTAGAAGACCCGCGCCAGTGGTAGCTAAGATGTTTAACGAAGCAAGGGAATCCATTGGGACTTGGGACACCATATCAACCATAGATAACGGGGTTGGCGGTTCGGTGGAATGGTGACTCGGCAGGGGAAACAACAACATCAAGCCCAAATGTGATCCTTGTCCTACCGTTGGCCATTGGCTTTATTTATAAGGCGGGGCGGAAGCCATTTCCGGAAGGTGACTCACCTGATAAGGATGTTATAGGTGTGTACCATTATTGTTGGGTAGTTTGTCCGCTTATCTTTTGTGCTATTTGATTGCCAGGGTGTTCTGTTTGCACATCAAAATCTGGTAAGGTGTAGAGCAATAGTGGTTTTTAATACATGTTGAGTAATAGTGGATTTGGTGATCCAATGAGATCTGAGTCATGGTCATCTATGGCATGTGCGTCAAATCTTTCTTTAATTATTATATCTCAATTATAAATGTTACATGTTTTCCAACCAGGTGCAGATCTTATAATTAATGACTCACAACTTTTTGAGCCATTGATGGATGTGGAGTTCATGTTACAACTAAGAAATAAAAGCTAACCAGAAAGAGAGACATGTGTATTTGTGAGGATCTCATACGCACACGACCATATAATCTGATAAATACAATCAATCGGGCAAAGCACCTTCACATTGATAATGCCGAACATGCACTCATATGTCATAGCTTCCCAATCCTCCTTCTTGCTCTCGATTCCTCTAGTGACAGCCAGCCAGCGTAGAACATCTATATGTTCAAGAAAAAGAGATAACATATGTGGTTGGGTTGGCTAGACTAGGAAGTCACTAGGAATTATTTTGGGACAGTCGTCATTCGCTGTTCCATAAGCAATTTGGTTCCTTCAAGATTAGCCGGGTCGTCAGCTGTGGTTTTCCTTAGATCTTTTATGGTATCTAAGTACCCCTCAAGACGTGAAGCTCGAGCATCTAGCCACCGGTTTTAGTCTAATTGATCCAGTCGACCCTCAATGACTGGCATCTATATTTTTCCTCATATGTGTGCAATCCAGTCAAGGGCGTAGAGCAGCCCGAACTGCAGTGATCTCTTGGTCGAAGCGCCACTGCTCAGCTTCGGCTTGACCAAGTTGTGGTGGTGTGCCTGTTTGAGGCCCTCTTTACAAACTGACTAGGAAACTATCACAGGCGGTGCCTAACTGGAATCGCTTGCCTTGAGCTAACTGTCAGAAGTTGGGTGTTGGTTAACAACTGGCTGAGTAAGGGCATCTCCAAGGCAGACCCGCAAACCACCCGCATCCGTCTGGACCGCGCTGTCCGGACCGCGTGAGCCATCCAACGCCGACCTGTATCGGGCCGCGAGGCGGTCCGGACGCGATTTCTCCTACAAAACGGAGACAAACGTGGGGGAGTTTTGCGGGAGTCCGGACCGATCCCAAGCCCTCTTCTGACCGCCCTGTCCCACCAAAAACCCTCCCCCCTCCCACGCGTTTTCGGTCAGCACCGCTCCAGAGCGTCAGCGCCCGCATTCAGGCCCGGCCAGAGCGGACGCGACCGCTCACTGGCGCCGGCATTGAAGCAACGCCGGTCGAGAGAGCGCCGCCCGCGCCGCTTCCCGGTGCAGGCGACTGTCGCGTGTTCATACGGCACCACGTGTGGCACCCCAGCTCAGAGTAACCGGAACACCCCGTATTCCAGCCCAGAGATCAAGTCTTCTGGAATACGGCACTGCTTGGCATAGAACAAATCAGCTCTTTATTACGAATAAACGGGATACAAGGGTCTTACATTACAAAGGTTACAGGAGCACGGCGACACTTCACCTGCTAAGATAGTTCTATGCTAGTAGCGGAACATCTCGAAGTGGAATAAATTCTAGCAGTGGAACAACGGCGACGGTGATGAACTCCACTCCACAGGGACTCCGGCTGGGACGCATCCTAGAGCGCAACCTCGGGATCCTCGACAAACAAGCAATCACGGCATCATCTACAATCTGGCATGACACGCCAGGTGAGTACTTTGAATGTACTCGCAAGCTCACAGCAATCAAAGCAATCAAGACAAATAACAGCATGGCATTTACAGGTTATTCAATAATGATGAAACCGATACTACTAGAACAACATGAGCATGGCATGCACATATAATTCATAATATGAACATGGTGATACTAGCACTATCATGCAAGGGGGGGGGGGGGGTCGACGTTTAAGGTCTCATGGACCAACTTACTCTACTCGGAGGTTATCTCGTAACCACCTTAGGTATCAATCTTTATTACCGTCGTGATCATCACATGATCACCACATGATCAACCATCATCAAGAATACCATCGTGATCAACTCGTGACCACATAAAGATCAACCAACTTCTTTTCTCATCGAACCGGGGTTGTTATTATTCAGATTATTATTTCTGTTGACCCATAGTGTGACCTACTACGAACTGTGTCCATGACCGAGGACGCGGCTATCGATAGATTATACACTCTGCAGATGTTAGTACACTGTACCCACACTACGGAACTCATGGCCTCGTGCTCCCATTCGGGTGGACCAACGATATTCCGACAAAACCAATCTATTGCATGACACTCTCCCAGTCACTCCGACAAACTCCCCTTTATGCTATGTCCTGGGTTGCCCCGATGCCAACTCGTGACATTCGCCACCTTTGTGGCCGCCACCGTCGTGGCCAAAATAAACTCGTCCCAAATGGGGACACCCGGGTACAACACAACTCGGGCACTCAAGGCTTATGGCCGCCTACCTGATCAGGGTAGCGCGCGCACATAACCTTCCCTTGTTGGAGGCACCGGCGAGAGGCATGACAATAGACCGCATTAGGGCCTCCCCATCCAGGCAAGTGTGGTTGCACTGGTGAGCTCGATTCGGTGGCACCATGACTCAGCCAACAGATTTGTTCAAGTTCGATTAATGTCCGGTTTAACTTGAATGGTGATGAGCTGAGTCACAATAAAATACATAAGAGAATATCAATGCAGATGAGCATGATATCAGTGTAACCATGGATGGGCAACATAGCCATTTAACAACATAACCTCAAAAATGATAAATCATTTATTCTATGGGATGCAAATGAGCATGGCATAACGATGATCATGGCTATCACAAGTATTTTCATAACAAACCCTAACTACTCATATGAGGATATTATTATCACTAGCCTCGGAAAAGATTACAAAAATAAAACATGAGAAAAAAATTATTAACAATTAATCATCTCACTCACTAGATGAAAATGAACATGGCATAAACATAGACATGGATTCAAAAGCATATTCAATGCATTCACAAAATAATTAAATAAACAAACAATTATTAAATATTCAAGTGGAAACCATGGCTACTGCAATGCCATCATGCAAGTGGCTATCGTGGCTTGCCTGGGGATGGAGGAACCATCGGGGAGTGATGCGATGAACTCGCGGAAAGAATCGCCGGAAAAGTTTCCGTCTCGGCGGAGCTGTTTTAAGGGCAAGGGCAAAGTGGTCATTTTCACAGTGTGACAACCTCATGAAAATGATACCATCAGAACGGGCTCGGCAAACTGAGATCGAGGGATTTGGAATCACCTGAATCGGAGTTACGGTTGCCGAGATACGGCCGTTCGTTCGTTAGGCAGGAAGACAAATAAAAAGTATTCATTTCTGCGCTTAACTGACGAACGTCCGCTATTTAACCATTTCGGCGGCTGGGCTGAAAAGCTGAAGGCGTATTTCTAAAAATACGCTTTCGCTTCTGGAAAACGTATTCTGGCCGAAAGCAGAGCCGAAGTACGCTTTCCGAATACGAAAACGTATTCTTCTGAACACGTCTCCACTTGCCACGTCGGCGGGCCCGCGGGGTCACTTCTGTTAGGCCGACAGGTGGGGTCACCGGGCCCACGGGCCAGCTGGAGACGAGGTCGTCGTCAACCTCCCTCTCGCCCACGCGTGGCCGAGGCAGGGCGGGTTCCGGCGACGGCCGCCGGCGGCTCCGGCCACCATTCTCGCCGGGCGACCTACCGGCGAGGTCGGCGCGTCGAGCCGCTCCCATCCCGGGGTAGCACGGGCCTTGAGGAGGTCGGACTCGGGCGCACCTTTGACCGCGGCGGACGACGGCTTCGACCGTTTTTGGCCATGGCGACACAGGGCATCGGAGGAGGAGGGGAAGGGCGGAGGGGCTTCACCACGGCCAGGGTGTCTCGTAGGAGGAAGAAGGGGAGGGGAGGAGGTCTGGCTCGCTCGAATTTGAACGATGACCGTGGCGGCAATATGGGGGAGGGAGAGCTCCTCAAGCTCGTTTGGGTGGTCGGGGCGGGCTATGGGAGAGTGGAGGGGAGCTTGGTGAGGTCGGAGAGGCTCGGGGGTGGCTTATATAGCCACGGCGATGATGCCATCCGTGGATGCTAGCGCGGAGGCAAGGTTGATGCTCTGGAACAATCGCGTGCGTGAGCGCACGCGCGGGGGAAAGATAGAGGCCAGGGGGTGCATTCGGCGCGGAGATGCCACGGGAGAGCAAGAGGACAAGGGCAAGTCGACGACGGCCGCGGGCATCCCGGGGCGGCGTGTTTCGCCGGAGAGGAAAGAGGAGAGGGGAGGGGTCCAGTGGGGACGCGTGGGCGCAGGAGAGCTCGCGAAACTCTGTAGACAAGCTTTGGTGTTGCGAGGTCGGCGTTTGGGTGGCGGCAGAGGGACCCGATGCCCAGAGCGCGCTTTCGGCGCACCAAACCGCGTGCACAGGCGCACGCAGTGCGCTCTGGTCATCAACATGATGTCTAGCATGTAGTCCCCCCTAAGTGGGACCTCTCTGAAGTGATGGATCGAAGAAACACACTGTGGGTTGATGCGAGTGATCAGAGAAAGTTTGCTGTTGCAAACTTAGGCAGGAAAATAGTGATCAAATTAGAGGGGATAAAATCTAACCAGGATGTCTCAGGGGTTTAGGGTAGGAACGACTATGATCCTGTGGATTTTGAAGAGATTTGGACCAGAATTTAACATAGTTGCTTTACAACTGCCAAATCTGGTCCAGAAGCTAGATCAGGAAGTAGCACTCACATGGATGCTTGAATTGGGCTGAAAATTGGTGGAGGATTATGATTTGGGCATATTAAGGCACCATAAAAATTTCATACCAATTAGATGAATAAAAATGGTACTTCTTTCACAATGCTCCACACTGGACATAAACTTGGGGGAATTTTGTGGAAAACATGGATGGGAAAAATGATGTGAATTTTGGCATGCCCAATGTATATAGGGATATTTAGGTCCTGTATTAATTTAAGAATTTTTGAAGCAGTATAAAATATAGTTGCTTCACAAACTGAAATTGTGACCAGAAATCAAGATTTGAAGGTGTGCTCACATAGATTGTTGGATGGAGATGAAATTTGGTGGAGAGTCATGATTTGATCATATAAATGATATACCAGAATTTCAAGCCATTTGGATAAGCTTAGCTAGCACTTCCTTCACAAAGCTTCTCTCTGGTCAGAAAATTTGGGAATTTGCTGAGGAAGATTTACTAGGCAAATGAAGCTGAATTTTGGCATGTGGCAATTATTTGGACATGAGAGATTGCACAAAGTTTTTTAAGGCAATCAAGAAAATATAAATAGCACTTCCTTCACAAAGTGTCATTCTGGACAGAAAAGAAAATGAATATTCCTGAATTATTTTTGAACTAGGCAAGGGTGGATTTTGGCATATTTGTGGAAGATATGATCCAAATAATTTATGAGAATTTTGTGGGAATTTTTGGAATGACAGAAATATAGGTTGCTTCACAACCTAGGGCAAACAGGGTTATTCCTTTAATAGAAAAGGGAATATTCCCAGGAAATAAAAATTTGGGGTTGGCTTAAGATGGAAATGTCATGGCCTAGGGATAGATTTGAGAATGACAAGACACTAGGAAGTGGCAGGAGAGAAGATCTTCCCAGGTTTCAAGACCACAGAGCCACCGAAAAAGAACTCCAAATAAAAATTCGAAGAAATCCAAAAGAAAAAGAAAGGGCCAAAAATCGGGGTGTTACAAACCTACCCCCCTTCCGATAAATCTCGTCCTCGAGATTTGGTTGCTCAGGGAACAAGTATGAATATTCTGTCTTAAGGAAACCGTTTCCAACTCGGGTATCCTTTTCCTTTCATATAAGGTTCCCACTGAATTTCATATGATCTGATTACCTTGCTCAGGGGTGGTTTGCTTCACCGTATCCATATTCTGACAGATCTTCCTTCATAGCTTCATCGTTACTCTGACTTCAATTCTTTTATGTCTGCTGGCTTGTCTGATATTATCATGACTGGAATTTTCATAAATCTGGAAGTGATTTTCAATTGATGTGACATTCTTTTATCCAGCACCGATAGTAGTCAATGGAGTTGTGTACAAATTTCCTCGGTGGGCATGAAACCTTTAATCATTGCCTTGGGTTACTCAAGTAGGTGCATATTCTCCGGGTTCAAAACAATGCTGAAAATCATAATCGTTCTCTCGGCGGAATCTTGTGACTTCTTTGTCTCAGATCCGTACCGACGATTCAACTGTCACCTTGATATGAGGTCCTTACAAACAGAGTAGACCCCTTGGGTTTGTGTTCATGGTGATCAATACGGAATCAAACTGTCTTGGGTATCCGTACCATGTTGTTCATGCAACGATTATCGTGCCAGTATTGCCGGTCTGGCTCCTTCATTATTGTTTTCTTTTCTGAATCTTGTGCTGAAAAGAGCTTGGCCATAGATATCTTTAATTCTTCGTGTGACCATAGGTGCTGTCAGGTGTAATATTCCGGCAGTCATACCTTATCCTTATTCTCAGGTAGTGCAACACCGTTTAACTGGCAAGTTTATCATCTCTCGAGCTTTAACTGTAGGGCAATGATCATTCGAACCTTCGCATGAAATCGGCAAATACATCAGTAGCCACTAGAACGGTCTTTACAACTCAGATCTGGGACATTACTGAAATAACTCAACCTTGGCTCACGATGGCTGAAAAGTAGCTCAGAACATGGGTGTGGTGCCGTTACCAGGAAAGGTAAGCAAGAGTTCACCAGGATCATATACCAAGTTCAGAGTTACTTGTATAGAGCTCACTGTTGGGGTCAATCATACATGGTGGTGACAGAGGTTGATGATATCACTTTGTCGGGTGAGGAAGCTGGCCTTGATATCCACTGTCAAGATTATTGTCCCAACATTGTCTTGCTTCACAGCTTGTCAGACACTGCATCAGACTAAGGTGTATAACTTGCTTTTTTCCTCTTACATACTCACGGATTTCTTGGATTCTCACCGTGCTTGTATCATCATATGAGTGACTTGAATGACCTTGGTAGCCTGCTCACAATGAATATGGAAGTATATGTAGCTGATCATTTGATTCCCAGGGTAGACTCTAGGTTCCTGAGTAGCTCGTGTTTTTGACCAAACTGTTACGGTTCTGATTCTTGAGATGCAGTGCCATATGCTGCCAACTCACTGTTTAGTATCTCGTACTAATGGTGATGACTAATTGTAGTGCCGTACTGACGAGGATTGGATAGCGTGTGTTGGAAGCCATCGAGAGTAGCGTGCTGAGGAAGACTGGGTATCTTATGCTCGAAGCTTTTGCCGGGATAGCTTGCTGAAGAAGACTGGGTATCGTACTTCAGAAGCTTTTCCTCCTGGTTGCTTACTTGAGAAGATTCGGTGCCTTATCCCGGAAGCTTTCTGCGGTGGCTTACCGAAGAAGACTGGGTATCTTACACTATAAGCTATCGACATATCGTACTTAGGAAGACTGAGGAAGCTTGCGTCGTAAGCTTCCCTGGTAGCGTGCGGAGGAAGACTGGGTTGCTTATACCAGAAGCTTCTCTCTGTGATATGTGAACTGAATGCCATATATACATATGCCCTTGATATTCTTCTGACTGGAAATTTACTGTTGTCTTGCACATAAATTATCTTCCAGCTGGTTCATTACGATTGTGATGGTTGCACACTGATGTAAATCTTGATGTTGATAGTCGATCCAGAATATCATTTTTATTCAAACCAGATATTCCCAATATAATGCCGTCCACTGATAATTCCATTCTGTTTAGCTGAGCTTCAAAATATTTGAAATCCTCACTGATTCTTCGAGTCCGGTGTCAGTTGATGAGCAACTTTGATACGGGGAAATAAGTTAACACCGAGGGCCCAAAGAAAGAAGCAAAAGAAACGATTCAAACAAAATCACACAAAGCATCAAGATTACATACAAGCAACATCACATTTTACAGCTATTCACCTCAATATGCATGCCTACTTAAGCACACAATTCTCGAGGAAACTCCGGTACTACGATCCAATATGCTGTGGCGGTGTGCACGAAAGTGGATCAGCGTGTGGAGCGGTTGGTATAAACAGAGCTACACCAAGAGCTGACACGGCACCGGTTGCATCTGGACGGGTTTAGGGATGAGGACGGACTCGGTGATCATGTAGCGGAACACGGATGTCACAGCCACATCATCATCAAGCGTACGGAAGGGGACCGTACTTGTCCAGAGAATGGGTGATAGGGTAGGATAGCGGTGGAAAACAAGATTTGCTAGCATTGCCCTTTTCTGGTAACAAAGACCAGTAAGGGTTGCCAAACGGCGGTTGGATGGCAAGATCCCGGGGTAGAAACATGTCAACCACCGAAACGATAGGTGTGGCTGAAGAGAATAAATTGGTGCGATACCTGTGCATCAATCCGGCGAGTGATTGACACCACTAGGTACCTCGGCATCACTAAGCTGGGACAGAGATGACACCAAACACCAAAGGGCAAGTATGCAAAGCTGGAGGGTGCAGGTAGTGGGTCGAAACCGATGCCACCTACACTCACAAGATCAACCGCTAGTGACAAGATAATAATTCTATATACATGCTATGCAGCAAACAAATGCAACAACATAATGCAGCAAGCAAGCTAGACTCTGAACTACTGTTTTCTAGTGCTCGCGCTGACTAGGGCGTCCTACAGCTAGACCTGCTCTGATACCAATTGTTGTGGCACCCCGGCTCAGAGGAACCGGAACACCCCGTATTCCAGCCCAGAGATCAAGTCTTCTGGAATACGGCACTGCTTGGCATAGAACAAATCAGCTCTTTATTACGAATAAACAAGGTACAAGGGTTTGATATTAGAAAGGTTACAGGAGCACGGTGACACTTCGCCTGCTAAGATAGTTCTATGCTAGTAGCGGAACATCTCGAAGCGGAATAAATTCTAGCAGCGGAACAATGGCGACGGTGATGAACTCCACTCCGCAGGGACTCTGGCTGGGACGCATCCTAGAGCGCAGCCTCGGGATCCTCGACAAACAAGCAATCACGGCATCACCTGCAATCTGGCATGACACGCCAGGTGAGTACTTTGAATGTACTCGCAAGCTCACAGCAACCAAAACAATCAAGACAAATAACAACATGGCATTTACAGGTTATTCAATAATGATGAACACGATACTACTAGAACAACTTGAGCATGGCATTCACATATAATTCATAATATGAACATGGCGATACTAGCACTATCATGCAAGGGGGGGGGGGGTCGACGTTTAAGGTCTCATGGACCAACTTACTCTGCTCGGAGGTTATCTCGTAACCACCTTAGGTATCAATCTTTCTTACTGTCGTGATCATCGCACGATCACCTCATGATCAACCATCATCAAGAATACCATCGTGATCAACTCATGACAACATAAAGATCAACCAACTTCTTTTCTCATCGAACCGGGGTTGTTATTATTCAGATTATTATTTCTGTTGACCCATAGTGTGACCTACTATGAACTATGTCCATGACCGAGGACGCGGCTATCGATAGATTATACACTCTGCAGATGCTAGTACACTGTACCCACACTACGGAACTCATGGCCTCGTGCTCCCATTCGGCTGGACCAACGATATTCCGACAAAACCAATCTATTGCATGACACTCTCCCGGCCACTCCGACAAACTCCCCTTTGGGATAAGTCCTGGGTTGCCCCGATGCCAACTCATGACATCCTCCACCTTTGTGGCCGCCACCGTCATGGCCAAAACAAACTCGTTCCAAACGGGGACACCCGGGTACAACACAACTCGGGCACTCAAGGGTTATGGCCGCCTACCTGACCAGGGTAGCGCGCGCACATAACCTTCCCTCGTTGGAGGCACCGGCGATGGGCATGACAATGGACCGCATTAGGGCCTCCCCATCCAAGCAAGTGTGGTTGCACTGGTGAGCTCGATTCGGTGGCACCATGACTCAGCCAACAGATTTGTTCAAGTTCGATTAATGTCTGGTTTAACTTGAATGGTGATGAGCTGAGTCACAATAAAATACATAAGGGAATATCAATGCAGATGAGCATGATATCAGTGTAACCATGGATGGGCAACATAGCCATTTAACAACATAACCTCAACAATGATAAATCATTTATTCTATGGGATGCAAATGAGCATGGCATAACGATGATCATGGCTATCACAAGTATTTTCATAACAAACCCTAACTACTCATATGAGGATATTATTATCACTAGCCTCGAAAAAGATTACAAGAATAAAACATGAGAATAAAATCATTAACAATCAATGAAGTCACTCACTAGATGAAAATGAACATGGCATAAACATAGACATGGATTCACAAGCATATTCGAAGCATTCACAAAATAATTAAATAAACAAACAATTATTTAATATTCAAGTGGAAACCATGGCTACTGTAATGCCATCATGCAAGTGGCTTTCATGGCTTGCCTGGGGATGGAGGAACCATCGGGGAGTGATGCGATGAACTCGCGGAAAGAATCGCCGGAAAAGTTTCCCTCTCGGCGGAGCTGTTTTAAGGGCAAGGGCAAAATGGTCATTTTCACAGTGTGACAACCTCATGAAAATGATACCATCGGAACGGGCTCAACGAACTGTGATCGAGGGCTTTGGAATCACCTGAATCGGAGTTACGGTTGCCGAGATACGGCCGTTCGTTCGTTAGGCAGAAAGACAAATAAAAAGTATTCATTTATGTGCTTAACTGACGAACATCCGCTATTTAACCATTTTGGCGGCTGGGCTGAAAAGTTGAAGGCGTATTTCTAAAAATACGCTTTCGCTTCTGGAAAACGTATTCTGGCCGAAAGCAGAGCCGAAGTACGCTTTCCGAATACGAAAACGTATTCTTCTGAATACGTCTCCACTTGCCACGTCGGCGGGCCCGCGGAGTCACTTCTGTTAGGCCGACAGGGGGGTCACCGGGCCCACGGGCCAGCTGGAGACGAGGTCGTCGTCAACCTCCTTCTCGCCCGCGCGTGGCCGAGGCAGGGCGGGTTCCGGCGACGGCTGCCGGCGGCTCCGGCCACCATTCTCGCCGGCCGACCTACCGGCGAGCTCGGCGCGTCGAGCCGCACCCATCCCGGGGTAGCACGGGCCTTGAGGAGATCGGACTCGGGCGCACCTTTGACCGCGGCGGACGACGGCTTCGACCGTTTTTGGCCACGGTGACACAAGGCATCGGAGGAGGAGGGGAAGGGCGGAGGGGCTTCACCACGGCCAGGGTGTCTCGTAGGAGGAAGAAGGGGAGGGGAGGAGGTCTGGCTCGCTCGAATTTGAACGATGGCCGTGGCGGCAATGTGAGGGAGGGAGAGCTCCTCGAGCTCGTTTGGGTGGTCGGGGCTGGCTATGGGACAGTGGAGGGGAGCTTGGTGAGGTCGGAGAGGCTCGGGGGTGGCTTATATAGCCACGGCGATGATGCCATCCGTGGATGCCGCCGCGGAGGCGAGGTTGATGCTCTAGCGCAACCGCGTGCGCGAGCGCACGCGCGGGGGAAAGAGAGAGGCCAGGGGGGTGCATTCTGCGCGGAGATGCCTCGGGGGAGCAAGAGGATAAGGGCAAGTCGACGACAGCCGCGGGCATCCCGGGGCGGCGTGGCTCGCCGGAGAGGAAAGAGGAGAGGGGGAGGGGTCCATTGGGGACGCGTGGGCGCAGGAGAGCTCACGAAACTCTGTAGAGGGCGGCGTTTGGGCGGCGGCAGAGGGATCCGATGCCTAGAGCGCGCTTTCGGCGCGCCAGACCACGTCGTCACCACATGCACAGGCGCACGCGGTGCGCTCTGGTCATCAACAGGATGTCTA
This sequence comes from Elymus sibiricus, assembly GCA_039707655.1. Lineage (NCBI taxonomy): Eukaryota > Viridiplantae > Streptophyta > Magnoliopsida > Poales > Poaceae > Elymus > Elymus sibiricus. The sequence continues at coordinate 429,920,843 of CM077672.1, forward strand.
GCGTGTAGTCCCTCCTAAGCGGGACCTCTCTGAAGTGATGGATCGAAGAAACGCACTGTGGGTTGATGGGAGTGATCAGAGAAAGTTTGATATTGCAAACTTAGGCAGCAAAATAGTGATCAAATTAGAGGCGATAAAACCTAACCAGGAGGTCTCAGGGGTTTAGGGTAGGAAGGACTATGATCCTGTGGATTTTGAAGAGATTTGGACCAGAATTTAACATAGTTGCTTTACAACTGCCAAATCTGGTCCAGAAGCTAGATCAGGAAGTAGTACTCACATGGATGCTTGAATTGGGCTGAAAATTGGTGGAGGATGATGATTTGGGCATATGAAGGCACCATAAAAATGTCATACCAATTGGATCAATAAAAATGGTACTTCCTTCACAATGCTCCACACTGGACAGAAAATTGGGGGAATTTTGTGGAAAACATGGATGGGAAAAATGATGTAAATTTTGGCATGCCCAATGGATATAGGGATATTTAGGTCCTGGAGTAATTTAAGAATTTTTGAAGCAGTACAAAATATAGTTGCTTCACAAACTGAAATTGTGACTAGAAACCAAGATTTGAAGGTGTGCTCACATCGGTTGTTGGATGGAGATGAAATTTGGTGGAGAGTCATGCTTTGATCATATAAATGATATACCAGAATTTCAACTTATTTGGATAATCCTAGCTAGCACTTCCTTAACAAAGCTTCTCTCTGGTCAGAAACTTTGGGAATTTGCTGAAGAAGATTTACTAGGCAAATGAAGCTGAATTTTGGCATTTGGCAATTATTTGGACATGAGAGGTTGCCAAAAAATTTTTAAGGCAATCAAGAAAATATAAATAGCACTTCCTTCACAAAGTGCCATTCTGGACAGAAAAGAAAATGAATATTCCTGAATTATTTTTGAACTAGGCCAGGGTGGATTTTGGCATATTTGTGTTTGACACACGATGTAACCTATGCCAACACAATAGCACATGCACGCGGGGGAGCCGGAGGCGTGTGCCGGCGCCGGGCGGCCGGGGTGCGCTATTGTAGCGGTGTCATGGCGAGGAGCGCCCGTAGTCAGGCCCCGGGGATGTAGCCAAGATGGTGAACCTCGTTAACAAATCTCGGTGTCATGCTCATGTGATTGCCTGGTCCTCGATAGATCGGCTTGCGCCTCGGATTAATTCTAACAAGTGGTATCATGAGCTAGGTTATTTGGAGACTGTGGATGGATGATCCAGAGGAGGACCGGAGAAGATCGAAGTTACATGGAGTCCGCTCGAGATTTCGGTACGTTGAGAGGTTGATAATTGAGACTGCGCAAAGGTGCAGAAATTGTCGCGTTGGGCAAGAAATCAGCGAAACGACTGGCGGTGAGATGATCGTGATCGGTCCATGGATGCAATCAGAATCGGCGAGATAGCGTGCAACAGGCTGGTGGCGCGTGGTTCGCGGGTACGCAGCAGATTGAGGCCGGCCGGGCGGCTGGTGCGTGTACGCGCGGCTCGGCGGCCGGCGACGCATACCCCGTGTTAGAAGGGAGAGAGAGGGATTGGTGGAATTGATTGTTTTTTGCTTGAGCGTCGTGGGCATACATATACATAGGAGTACATTATCATCTTGGAGTACAAGTCAAGGTAGAATAAATCCTACGCTATCCTACGTTTCCTAAATAACCATTATAATCGACATCCCCTCCCCCCCCCCTCGCAGTCACAACGGTAGCGACGCAGACAGTGAGACTGGAGAAGAATCCAAAGATAAGCCGACGGACATCCCCCCCACAGTCATAACGGTCGAAGCATCGCGGAAGTTGTGGCTGGAGTGGAAACCGACGAGGTTCCTCAAGCAAGGCGGTAGCCCTTTGTGTCGTTGTCGAGGTAGCCGAGAGCATAGGGTGGTGTAGCCGTGGTCGAGGTAGCCGTGCGAAGAACGCCGTGGTCGATGTCGAGTCGGGGTGGCCGGTGTCGAGATAGTTGCCATGGAGCCGCGGAAGAAGAGTGGCGGCAGCGGCGGCCTGAGGAGGCGGCGGCGGCAAGGGAAGGAGCGCGGCGGCGGTGCTCGAAGTAGGCGAGGAAGAACCCGACAGCGTGATGAAGACCAGCGCGGACGGTGACGTTCCCGCGCCAAGGGAGGCGATGCGGCGCACATCACGTGGGAGTCGACGTGCGGGGACGGCGGAGTGGACCGCGCGCTGATATGTCTGCATCGTATCTACTTTTCCAAACACTTTTGCTCTTGTTTTGGACTCTAATTTGCATGATTTGAATGAAACTAACCCAGACTGACGCTGTTTTCAGCAGAATTGCCATGGTGTTGTTTTTGTGCAGAAATCAAAGTTCTCGGATTTGGACGAAACTTTTAGGAGAATTTTTATGGAATATAGAAAAATTATTGGCGCAAGAATCAACAAAAGGGGGGCCACCTGCTGCTCACAAGGCAGTAGGGCGCGCCGTGGTGCCTTGTGGGGCCCACAGGCGGCTGTCTGACCTAATTCCAATGCTATAAATTCTCTTTCCCCGAGAAAAAAAATAAGAGAAGAAGTTTCATCGCTTTTTATGATACGGAACCGCCGCCACCTCCTGTTCTTCATCGGGAGGGCTAATCTGGAGTCCGTTCGGGGCTCCGGAGAGGGGGATCCGACGCCGTCGTCATCATCAACCATCCTCCATCACCAATTTCATGATGCTCACCATCGGGCGTCAGTAATTTCTTCGTAGGCTTGCTGGACGGTGATGGGTTGGAAGAGATTTAGCATGTAATCGAGTCAATTTGTTAGGGCTTTGATCCCTAGTATCCACTATGTTCTGAGATTGATGTTGCTATGAGTTTGCTATGCTTAATGCTTGTCACTAGGGCCCGAGTGCCATGATTTCAGATCTGAACCCTTCATGTTTTTATGAATATATTTGTGTTCTTGATCCTATCTTGCAAGTTATATGCACCTATTACGTGTCATGATCCGCATACCCCAAGGTGACAATAATTGGGATTCTTTCCGGTGATTGCCGTAGTTTGAGGAGTTCATGTATTCACTAAGTGCTAATGCTTTGTTCCGGTTCTCTATTAAAAGGAGGCCTTGATATCCCTTAGTTTCCTTAAGGACCCCGCTGCCATGGGAGGGTAGGACAAAAGATATCATGCAAGTTCTTATTATAAGCACATATGACTGTATACGGAATACATGCCTACATTACATTGATGAATTGGAGCTATTGTGTATCGCCCTAGGTTGTGACTGTTATATGATGGATATCATCCAACATAATTATCATCACCGATCCAATGCCTACGACTTTCTCATGTTGGTTTCTGCTAAGTGACTTTGTTGCTACTGCTTTACACTTGCTACAAAACTACTACTGTTACTATTACCGTTACTAGTGTTATTGTTGCTACTGCTATCAAAACTATCATATTATTGTGCTACTAAATTCTTTGTTGTAGATATTTTATCTCTAGGTGTGGTTGAATTGATAACTCAACTGCTAATACTTGCAAATATTCTTTGGCTCCCCTTGTGTCGAATCAATAAATCAGGGTGAAATACTAGCCCGCGAAAACTGTTGCGATCCCCGATACTTGTGGGTTATCAAGACCTTTTTCTGGCGCCGTGGCCGGGGAGCCTAGCTCTATTTGTTGAGTCACTTGGGATTTATATCTGTTGATCACTATGAAGAATCAGAAAGACGCTAAGACCAAGATCGTTCCCTCTAAGACGAGGGAAGGTAAGGAACTGCCATCTAGCTCCGTACTTGATTCACCTTTTGTTTTAAGTAAGCTTGTGACACCACCACCTGCTATTCATTCTGATATGTCGCAAGTTATTGATGATACTACTTCTGCTATGAAATATACTTATGATGATGCTAGTACTATGCTTGTTAATACTATGCCACTTGGTGAATTTCTTGATGAACAACTTGCTAAAGCTAAAGAAATTGAGAATGCTAAAAATGTTGAAACTCTTGAAAACTATGATTCACCTATTATGCCTAGCTCTCCTACTAATGTTGAATCACCTGATGAACATGTCTTTGATAGGGAGACGGCTAGAGCCATTCTTGCTTGTAATGATAGAGATGAGGTTATAAAATTGCTTGCTGAAATGAAAGAAAAATCTATGAGGGAGAGAATGAAATATGATCCTAAGTTTGCTACCTCTCCCATATTTGTTACCGATAAGGATTATGAATTCTCTGTCGATCCTGAGTTAATTACTTTGGTTGAATCTGATCCTTTTCATGGTTATGAAACTGAAACTGTTGTGGCACACCTTACTAAGTTGAATGATATTGCCACCCTTTTTGCTCATGAGAAAAAAATTCGCTATTACTATATCCTTAAGTTGTTTCCTTTCTCATTAAAGGGTAATGCTAAGAAATGGTTTAATACTCTTGCTCCTGGTTGTGTGCGTAGTCCCCAGGATATGATATATTATTTCTGTAAAAAATATTTTCCCGCTCATAAGAAACAAGCTGCTTTACAGGGAATATTTAACTTTGTGCAAATTAAAGAAGAGAATCTCCCTCAAGCTTCGGGGAGGCTTCTCCAATTACTTAATGCTTTGCCTAATCATCCTCTTAAGAAGAATGAAATACTTGATATCTTTTATAATGGACTAACCGATGCTTCTAGGGACTACCTAGATAGTTGTGCTGGTTGTGTTTCAGGGAACGAACTGTTGGGCAGGCTGAAGAACTATTGAATAATATATTGAAGAATGATAATGAGTGGACACTTCCTGAACCACCACCTAAGCCATATCCAAAGAAGAGAGGTATTCTATTCCTCAGTCCAGAAGATATGCAAGAAGCTAAGCAATCTATGAAGGAAAAAGGTATTAAAGCTGAAGATGTTAAGAATTTACCACCTATTGAAGAAATACATGGGCTCGACATCCCGACACAGGTAGTGGAGGTAAATTCTCTCACTAGATTTGATGAAGGTGATATTCCGTATAATAAATCTGCTAGTCAATGCCTGTATGAATTTGATAATTTCATCATTAAACAGGAACACTTTTAATATGTATGTTAGCAATCAACTAAAATGGAATGCCATCATGATTGAACGCTTGATTGATTTGATGTTTAGAACTGCAAATGATGTTAAATGCTTGAGTAAACATGCTTCTATGGTTCAGACTCAGCTAGAACAAATTGCTAAGTCACAAAATGATTTGCTAGACGAGATGAATAATAAAAAGAATGATCATGTTGTTAGAGTTGTCACTAGAGGAGGCAGAATGACTCAGGAACCCTTGTATCCTGAAGGTCATCCTAAAAGAATTGAACAAGATTCTCAAAGAAATAATATTGATGTGCCTAGTCCATCTAAGAAGAAAAAGAAAAAGAAAAATGATAGGACTTTGCATGCTTCTAGTGAACCTGAGGTAGAAAAGCCTCTGGAGAATCATAATGATGTTTCTATTTCTGATGCTGAGACACAATCTGGTAATGAACATGCACCAAGTGATAATGATAATGATAATGAAAATGATGCTATTCATGTTGATGCTCAACCTGATAATGATGTAGAAATAGAACTTGCTGTTGATCTTGATAACCCACCTCCTAAGAAAAAAAGATATGATAAAAGAGACTTTGTTGCTAGAAAACATGGAAAGGAAAGAAAACCATGGGTTCAAAAACCTATGCCTTTTCCTACTAAACCATCTAAAAATAAGGATGATGAAGACTTTGAGCACTTTGTTGAAATGCTTAGACCTGTCTTTTTGCGCACTCTCTTGATTGATATGTTGAAAATGTCTCCTTATGCTAAATACATGAAAGATATTGTTACTAATAAAAGAAAGATACCTGAAGCTGAAATTTCCACCATGCTTGCAAATTATTCTTTTAAGGGTGGAGTACCTAAAAAGTTAGGAGATCCGGTAATACCTACTATACCATGCTCCATTAAAAGAAGTTATGTTAAAACTGCCTTATGTGATTTGGGAGCTGGTGTTAGTGTCATGCCTTTCTCTTTATATAGAAGACTTGATTTGAATAAACTCACACCTACTGAAATATCTTTGCAAATGGCTGATAAATCTACTGCTATACCTATTGGAATTTGCGAGGATGTGCCTGTTGTTGTTGCAAATGTTACTATTTTAACGGACTTTGTTATACTTGATATGCCCGAGGACGACAATATGTCAATTATCCTTGGAAGACCCTTTTTGAATACTGCAGGGGCTGTTATTGACTACAACAAAAGCAAGGCCACTTTTCATGTCAATGATAATGAGCATACGGTTTATTTCCGGAAGAAACAAACTTCAGTGAATGGTATCAACTGTATTGGAAAGGTTTCGACAATCACTATTGGGGATTTCAAATTTCCTCTTCCTACTATCAAAAAGAAATATGAAATTCTTATTGTTGGGGAGATGCATATCCCCGTTAAGGTAACTTAGTGTCATACGAAAAAAATTCGGTTTCATGTCACTCGGAAATAGTTTGTTAATAAGACTTGATCAACCTTATTAATGGATTCTTTCTGAAGGGCATGTGGTTCATGAATTTAGTAAGCATAACTTTCTGTACCTACCTTTTGCTCTCTGTTAATTATTGTTTAATAAAATAAAATGCCATGATTATCCTATTTTCTGATTTATCCGTGCAATAAAAAATGGCCCAAAAACAAGAGTGCTCAGAATGCAATAAAATTTTGACATGATTTTTTCTGGAATATATAAGAATTTTTGGTACAGAGAACAACCCAGGGGGGTGCACCTGTTGCCCACAAAGCAGCAGGGCGCGGCCACCCCCCTAGGGCGCGCCAAAGTGCCTTGTGGGTCCCATAGGGACCCACTCACTTATCCATTCAGCCCACTTCATCTCCTACCTTCAGAAAGAAATCTTTGTAGCTCTCTCTCTCTCTCTCGCGCGTTCTTGCTCCCAAACCTGAGATTTTCGATCTCTTTGCCCGGAGCTCCATTTCCGAAACTGTTTTGAGGGATTGCTCCTTGGTATGTGACTCTCCCATTGCTCCAATTAGTTTTTGCTTTAGTGGATTATATTTTGCATAAATTGCTGCTACTGAAAATGAGCTTGCATGTTAAATTCTTTGAGTTCTAAGTAGTGTGAATGCTTGATATAGCCTCTAGGCACTTGTATGAGTAGTTGCTATCAATCTTGTGAAGTTTTGTTGACATATTTTTGTGGTCCAAAATTTTTCAGAAATTTGTTCGTAGGAAAATGAACATTTTCAGAAGGAGTTCCTCAAGAGGAGGTCCGCTGAGGCATCATCGAGTGAAAGCCCAGCACGCCAATCATATGTTGAACCAAGGGCAAGTTCGGTGCGAGGTGCTGAAGCAAAATCGTGTCGATGGCCGTGCACTGAGTTCATGCTAGGTGCAGGCATTAAGGAAGAATTTGACCAGTATATTCACAACACCGAACTCTCTTCCTTCTTCGCAGATAAGCCAGCGCAGCACTACCACCTCACTCATTCATTCACCCAAAACTTTGAATATCATCCGTGCACTTCTAGAGTTTTATTTCATCTCTATGACAGATCTTATGCTATGTCTCTAGAAGAGTTTTGTGATGCATGCAAAATTCCATTTTGGGGTTCACTTAGCGAACCGCGACAATCTGATTGTCAGGGGGTTGACCCCCGGGTAGGCAAGCGGACCCGGAGCCCCTTTTCAAAACTTCGGGGCGGCCCGTGCCCCTCCCCGCCGGCTGGCCGTCCGGCCGGCTTCTCAACACGAGCATGCTAGGCCCGGCCCGGGGCCGGGTCCGGCTGTCCGCTAGCCGGCTAGCGACGGGTCAGCGGCCGTCCCATCGCTCCCAACGACAAGACAGCCCCCCACGACGGGAGAGCGTGGCTATAGTGCAATCCGTCTCTGGAAGGCGCGGCGACAGAGCTGCCCACCCCGCTGACCGGGATGACCAGCGTCAGCACCAGCGCGCCACTGCAGCCCCCATGACGCCAACCACTCCGTGACGAACGAGGCGACATACCACAGTGTCGAGCAGCCGACAGCCCCGCAGCCGACGGGTCCCAGCAGCCGGCGGGCCCCACAAGCCGGCTGCAGACGCCGACATCCGGGTCCCGCCCGCATATAGATTTACCCATGTAACCCTGGGGGGTCGGGCTACAAGACCCCCCAGGAGGCCTCCATGCAGGGGGGTCGCTCGCATCATCACACACACACACTCACAGGAGAGGTAGAACGGTGGCCTAGCCCCTTCTTCTTCCTCCGGCCGAACAGCTCCAGGAGCAGCATTGTAGCCCTTGTGCCTACCATACTACATCCGGTAGGACTAGGGGTGTTACCTCCCCGGAGGGCCCCGAACCTGGGTACGCCTTGTGTCTCCCGCACGCGTGTGCCAACCTTGCTTCTGGAACCCACCAACGTCCTCACGCAGCCCCCCACTTTTAACCATCTCGTGGCATCTGACGTGATTTCACAACGACAGTTGGCGCCCACCGTGGGGCTGCTCGTGGCGTCGGCCGGAGTAAAGTTCTGGACGAGGCCCTTCACCAGCTCCGGCGAGCGCATCGCGCACGGCTTGGTCAACCCAGCCGGCTGCGACGCTGCGCCAGGCGCGGACGCCGCTTGCCCCGCAGGCAGCCTCGTCGTCCCTTTCGGCGCGCTGCGCGTTTTCGTCGCGCTCATCCCCGACGAGTACCCTAGCGAGGTACACAGCTTCACCGACTCGCCCTTCCCCGTTGGCTGCGCCATCTCCGACGACGTCGCCATCCGTTGCGCCCGTGCGGAGGTGTTGACCATCGGCGCTAGCTCCGGCTCCTCGCGCAGCAAGGAGAAGGCCGCCGCGGCCGCCGCCGCTGCGGCTGCAGCCCCATCTCGTCGGGTCGACCCGCTCTGTGAGACAATCCGGAGCCTACAAGCCCCCATCACGCCCGACGCCGACACGGCGGCCGCGGCGGCTCAGCTCAACGAGGGCCGTTAGCAACTGCTGGTCGAGGCCACGGCGCTCACGGCAACGCGGCGCCGGCTGGAGTCCGCCCAGCGGGAGTATGACAGCGTTCACGGCTTCACGCCGGCCGCCGCTAAGCCCAGCCGGGCTGCGGAGGTGTGAATCCGTGGGGGCGCAATCGGCCGTGCGCTGGGCACAGGCCGGCCCGTCTACGGCACCCCCGTCAAGAACATGCATGCGGCGCAGGTGGCCATGGTGGATCTCGAGTTCCTGGAGGGCGAGGAGCTGCTGCAGAAGCGTTTCGACCCGGCCCGGCCATCCGCCTCCGCTTCAGGAAACACCGCGAACCCGAAGAGGGCCCTTCGGGACACGCAGCAGGCGTCTTCCCCCGCCAGCAGCGCCAGCCGCTCTGGCCGGCGTCGGGCAAGCCGGAGCCGGCACAACCGCGCCACGACTGCCGGCAACGGCATTGCCGATGAGACCGCTGCTAACGACCGGGTCCAGCAGCCGGAACTTCCTCCCCCGCCGCCACGACGGCCCCGGCCGGCTTCTGCAGGCGCGGTGCCACGTGGCCCCGTCGCGAGCCGGCTGGGTCCCCGCGAGCCCTACGACGAAGCCGATGCCCGCCATCTCATCGACCGGCTGGCGCGGTCCACGGTTCTAGAGGAGGAGAGTTCCGTCGGCCCCGCCTGCTTCGGACCCCGCATCCGCGAAGAGCCCTTCCCCAATGGGCTCAATTTGGCCCGCGACACCCCCAAGTACAGTGGCGTCTCCAAGCCGGAAGACTAGCTAACTGACTACACCACGGCTGTCGGCATTGCCGGCGGCAACTGGCGCATGGCGGTCCCCTACGTCCCCCTCATGCTGCTCGGCTCGGCCCGGACATGGCTTAACAGCCTGAGGGCCGGCAGCGTCAACTCCTGGATGGACTTCGAGGATGCATTCGTACGCAATTTCACCAGCACGTACAAGCATCCGGGTCGGCCTCGCCAGTTCTCCATGTGCGTTCAGGGCCCGGGCGAGCCTCTCCGCGATTTCCTCACATGGTGGACCGAGCTGCGCAACTCCTGCGAAGGGGTCCACGAAGTGCAAGTCGTCCAGTACTTCGTCGATGGATGCAGAGATGGCACCCTGCTCAAGCACCGGCTGATGTGTGACGAGCCGGACACCCTGGCGGAGGTCATGGCGGTGGCGGACAAGGACGCCACGGCCGACTCCACGATGCGCGTAAAGGTCACGGTCGACACGGATGGCAAGCCGATCCCGGTCTAGCCGGCCACCCCAAGGCCGGCTGGTGAAACCAACTAGCGCCGGCAAGACAACAACAACAACAACAACAACAACAAGCGGAATGCCGAGCAGCCGGCTCCTCGCTACAACAACCAGCAAGTGGCCGCTGTGGTGGAGGAACAGCCGGCCGAGCAAGGCGGCGTCAAGCGCCAGCGCACCGGCAAGATGGCCTGGCAGCCCAAGTTCTCCTTTTAGCAGATGTTGGACACCCCCTGCAAGCACCACAGCAGCGCGAAGCCATCCACGCACACGCTCCGGAACTGCAGCATCACCCAGCGGCTGATGCTTGGCGATTTCCCACCGCCACCACCAGGTCCCGACCCGCAGCTCCCACCGCCTCCCCCGCCACCTCCGGCAGCCGGCGCCCTCGCCAACAACGCCTACCCGCAGCAGGACGGGGCCTACGTCGTCTTCACCAGCGAGGGCGATGACAAGCACAGCAAGTGCAAGTACCAGCATGAGGTGAACGCCGTCGTTCGCCCGGTCCCCCAGTACATGCACTGGTCCGACCGTCCCGTCAGCTGGACCTGGGAGGACCACCCGGCTGTGATGCCCACGCCGGGTGGCTACGCGCTCGTCCTCGACCCCACCTTCATTGCTGAGAAGCGCACCTGCCACTTTTCGCGGGTGCTGATCAATGGCGGCAGCAGCATCAACATCCTCTATCGCGACACCATGATCAAGCTCGACATCGAGGAAAGCCAGCTGCAGTCTACCCAGACGGTGTTCCACGGCATCGTGCCGGGCGCCTCATGCTCCCCTATCAGCAAAGTGCGGCTGGATGTGCTGTTCGGCACCAGCGCCCACTTCTGCCGCGAGCCAATCTGGTTCGAGGTGGTCGACCTGGCCAGCCCCTACCACGCGCTTCTGGGCCGGCCCGCCCTGGACAAGTTCATGGCGGTCCCCCACTACGCCTACCTCAAGATGAAGCTGTCGGGTCCCAAGGGCATCATCACCATCACCGGCGATTACAAGAAGTCCCTGGAGTGCGCCAAAGCCGGCTCTAAGCTGACTGAGTTGCTAGCCATCGCCGAGGAGAGGCGCTAGCTCGACCGTCTCGTCGCGCTAGCCGGCGAGCAGCCGGTCATGCCGGCTCAGCTCAAGCAACTCCAGCGAGTACGTTGTCGTGGGCTCCGGCCTCGATAGCAAATAGGAAGGCGAGCTCGTCGACTTCCTCCGTGAGAATCGGGATATCTTCGCATGGTCCCCTAAAGACATGACGGGTGTTCCGAGGAAGTTCGCCGAGCACAAACTCCACGTCCGGCCAGATGCCAAGCCGGTCCGGCAGCCGCTATGCCGCTTCTCCGAGGAGAAGCGAATAACCATTGGCGAAGAGATCGCCCGGCTACTCAAAACCGGGTTCATCACGGAAGTATTCCACCCCGAGTGGCTGGCCAACCCAGTCCTCGTCTTGAAGAAGAACGACACTTGGCGCATGTGTATCGACTACACCAACCAAAACAAGGCCTGCCCCAAGGATCCGTTTGCCCTACCCCGAATCGACCAAGTCATCGACTCCACCGCCGGCTGCGAGCTTCTATCCTTCCTGGATGCCTGCTCCGGCTACCACCAGATCAAGCTGGACCCGGCAGATGCCCTCAAGACGTCCTTCATCACCCCCTTTGGGGCGTATTGCTACATCACCATGTCATTCGGTTTGAAGAATGTGGGAGCCACCTTCCAGCGCTGCATGCAAAAGTGCCTCCTGCCGCAAATCGGCAGGAACGTGCACGTCTACGTCGACGACATCGTGGTGAAGACCAAGAAGCACCTCACTCTCCTCGAGGATCTCAGGGAGACGTTTGCCAATCTGCGCCAATTCCAGATCAAGCTCAACCCGGAAAAATGTGTTTTCGGAGTGCCGGCTGGCCAACTCCTTGGTTTCCTCGTCTCGGAGTGCGGCATCCCCGTTGTCGGTTCTAAATCCGGCATATCTCATAGTAGGGGTCCTAAGCTAGGCGTCTTGGAGCGATGGTAACACAGACATAGGATTTTACCTAGGTTCGGGCTCTCTTGAAGAGATAATACCCTACGTCCTGCTTTTGATTGTATTCATATGGGGTGTAGTACAGAGTACATGTATCTACCACGAAATTGTTCTAATGAATATGAGATATCTATTGACTAGCCTAGCCTCAGTTTATATAATGTACCGGAGGCCTTGGGTTTAGGAGAGTCCTCATCTTGGGCTCCAAGTCTTGTGGAATCTTCCTTGTATTCGTCACGGACTGCCCGAAGTGGCCCATGAGTGAACTATCATGGGGGTCCTTGGCCCGATCCACTGAGCTGTTCTTCGTCTTCGGTCGTCGGTCTTGAAAACTGGTTCAACAAATATTCGCATCTCCGATCTCGAGGATCGCCGAGGTGTATCCGAGGAGTTCACACGTCGGGCATCCGAGGAGCCCCTTTAGGTTCTTGGCCTTTATCAATGTCGTGTCATTTTTACGCCACACCTCGGGTTCAAAGTGTTTCTAGTGCGGCGGTGTCCTCTTTGCATCCGAGCTCCAACGCCGGATTGCATCCGAGGTGTCTTTTTCCAGCCAAGCTCCAACGTCGGACTGCATCCGAGGTGTCATAGATTACCTCGGTTTTAAGAAAATTTGAAGGAAGTTATCCGAGCTTAACGCCGAAAAAGTTCTCTATGGAGCCAGCCACTCTTAGCCGAGCTTTATGGTGGACTGCTTCCGAGGTGGTGCACCACCTCGGCCGTGAGCTGATTTTTTATGGATTGGTGCAATTTATTCTCTGTCGAGATGTATAACTAGTAGCCCTCAAGGTGTGTGCCGGCCTAAAATCCGGGATGCGCCTGAAGGATATAACAAAACCGCTGATCCCAACAGCCCCTGAGACTCAGGTCGATTTGCGAAATCGGCCTGAGGATCAATTCCTAGTTCGGCAGCATACATAAAAATAGAAACGCGGTGTGTATAGTTCCTGAGACTCAGGCTCGGTGCGGCCGACCAACCTGAGGATCGTAATCTCCTCAGAAACTATTCTGCACTTTTAAATTGACTGCATTGAATCGTCAATGCAGCAGCCCCCGAGACTTGGGTTGGGCAATATGGCCGACCCTAAGATCGTATCTCCTCGGGAACTAGTTCAACTATCGTGTACGTTTTGACAACGCCGAGGTGCAGCTCGGCAGGAAAGATGCCGAACTGCGGGTCAAAAAAGATTTCCTGAGAAAAACCATCACGCAGAACACCTCGAACAAGAGGATGTCCCGCCTCCTGAAAGAAAAACATAAAAATAGGTTAAAGGTGCCATAAGCTCGGAAAACCCAAAAACTTTAGGAAAAACTTTACGTCCGAACTAAATTAAGTTTTTTGGTGCCAATCAGAAAATTGGTCTTAAAATTAGTTTGTGCTTCCGTCGTGCTTTAACATGATACATCCGATCTCCAGACTTCAAGTAGGTCAGCCTTCGGTTTCAACCTCCTATCCCGAAGGCGGAGTGCTTCTTAGGCCAGTTTAGCGAACTAAACTCGAGCGGCTTTAGAGAGAAACCAGGCTATCCGGCTATTGAGCACACACCCGCGTCGGAAAAAGGAGTAGTAGAAAAAGACTTTGCAACGACTAAGAAGAAAACACTTATTATAAAGCGGCACATATAAATTTAAGAGCCCCCAGTTAACCTGGTTAAAGGATGTGTTTTTAACAAATAGAATTTTTGTCTAACACAAATATAATGCTTGGTCGAACCGAATAAAAATTAAACATTTAAAAAAATTGAGCATGAAAGCAACTTAGCTGGTTAATGTGTTTTTTGTTGATAACATGGTCCGGCCTCGTGGCGGGACGAAGACGCACATTGATCTCTGACAGATCCGACGCGTAGTCCTCGGTTGGCTGAGGTCCCAGCCCCCAAGCCGGTTCCGATGTGCCTGAGTGAAGAGCTCGGCTTGACGAAGTGGCGACGCAGCACGGTTGATATGGCGAGGCGAAGCCCCCGGTCCAGCTAACGAGACGAAGCTGGTCGGTTAGTGACGCCGAAGTCCCCGGAGTAGGTTGATGAAGTAGTGGCGAAGCCCCCGTCTAGCCGAGGTAACGGTGCAGGTCGGCGGGGTCGCAGCGAAGCCTTCGTGCCATCTGAGTTGTCGAAGCCGGTTGGCGTGATGGACGTCACCTTGATGAGGTGACAGCGCATGCCACGCCGGCGCGCCCGACGGGCGCGATCGGCGGAGTACTTTTTCGATAGTCTTTTTTTTTGTTTTATCCACTGGGATGCATGAAGAACGAGCTGGATCAAAAACCAGGTCAAACGCGGCATCCGCCAAACTGCAGTCGTTATCGGCAGGAAACTGGGACGCGGACCTCGACGGGATCAGATCAAGTAAATTGCAGGCGTCGCACACTTCAAACTTGTTTGGCGCAGCAACCGAAGAGCAAATAGCAGTCGACAGTTGATTTGACATCAACCGAAGTGTTGCTAGGAGTGCCAGGTATTCGCTTAAGTTTCCAAATCTGGATTCATCCATTAGACCTCGAAATCCGTGTACTAACTTGTAGTACTACATGGAGTTGTGCACGCACTAGTACTTCTAGTACCGTTTGTCTTGATTGATCTTTTTGTACTGCACACCTCGAGCCTTGCACCATTCGTGATGCCTAGCAGATTGGTTTTGTGCTTGTACGAACATGCGTACGCTGGCCTTCCTGACAATGTTGTCTTATGCGCTGTATACTGCCACGCTAGCCACGCAGGGCAGCAGCGGGCAGAGGGTTCCAGCTGGGGCCCGAACGCCGCCATCAACACAGGCGCGCACGCGTCCGTGTATTCGCCATTGGCCAGCGCACTATCACCATGTATCGCACACACAGATTGGATCGAATCGATCTCGCTGAGATGGCCTCAGGTTGCGCGATATGGTAGTTGAAGATTTTACTCGATGCGTCGATCGCACCGGAGTTGATTGATAATCCCATCGAACCGTGATGATCACCCAGCAGGCTCTCAATGAAAGCACCAATGTCGGTTCTAAATCCGGCATATCTCGTAGTAGGGGTCCTAAGCTAGGCGTCTTGGAGCGATGGTAACACGGACACAGGATTTTACCCAGGTTCGGGCTCTCTCGAAGAGATAATACCCTACGTCCTGCTTTTGATTGTATAAATATGGGGTGTAGTACAGAGTACATGTAACTACCACGAGATTGTTCTAATGAATATGAGATGTCTATTGACTAGCCTGGCCTCAGTTTATATAATGTACCGGAGGCCTAGGGTTTAGGAGAGTTCTCGTCTTGGGCGCCAAGTCTTGTGGAATCTTCCTTGTATTCGTCACGGACTGCCCGAAGTGGCCCATGAGTGAACCGCCATGGGGGTCCTCGGCCCGATCCACTGGTCGGGAGACGACGTGGTGTGTACCCCTAGTCCAGGACACCGTCACCCGTGGATCAACAACTTTTGTACACTATGCCAGTTACCTCGTTACCGGTTTTGTTCTCGTTTCTCGTTCCCGTGTTCCGGCATCCCTGTGATCAAATCACATTGTGTCTCGCCAGACGATGATGGATACCGTAACACCGAGAGGGCCTAGAGAATATGTCTCCATCGTCAGAGGAGCAAATCCCTATCTTGAGCTATCAAGGCCCTTGACATACTTTCCCATTAACCCGTAATCCGCCGTAATAGCCACCCAGTTACGGATGACGTTTAACAAACTCCAAAGTTCATGAAGCAAGCATGAAGAAACTCGATACTCTCATGGTCTAGAAAATTATGCAAACGTTAGCTTTCTCTGTGTTATAAACCATTAACTTGTGACGAATGTATCTCATAGCATAACATCAATTCAGGTTCTTCTAACATTGTGCCCTCAAAGTTGCCAGCATGGACATGCCCATGATCAGGAAAACGTGATCATCAGGCAACACTTGAGCCAGTCTTAGAGGCTTGACTAGGAATACTTTTTACCGTTTTTTATTCCACACGTGCACATGGGTTTTCCTCAGAGCCTTTATGGATATACGGGCTCGGGAACCATGGCAGTTATAGCACGGAACATAAACTTAATTAGGAACAGGGGGATAAATAATAACATTTATTATTGCCTCTAGGGCATATTTCCTACAGACTCCCACTTGCACTAGATTTAATAATCTAGTCAATGCTAATGCACTTTACACCTATGGCATACCGGTGTAAAATATGCTTCGCTTGTGGTATAGTCTACGTCTAACGGACCTGACAACTTCAAGGCCGTGTGTATCTTTGCATATCCTCGCGTTTTCACGCTTTCACAAAATACATATTTTGTGTGGACTTGGCTTTGTATATATGTGAATCACTGGTCGAACCTAGATTCCTCAGACTGAACTATGGAGCAACTATCTACAATAGTGTCCCATTGACCAAAGCCATCTTGGAACCATACTAAGTTCATGAATAAACTATATGATTCAACATCTACTTTGTCGCTTCCAAAGCGTCAACATACTTAGCCTTTGTTATAGAATTCGCCACAGTAACCTGTTTGGAACAATTTCCAACTACCGTGCCACCATATCATGCATTACACAAAACCCTTAACTTAAATCGAAAATCGCTTGGAGCATTGATGAAGACTGTATCGATGTAACTACTTACAACGAGCACTTCATAATCTCTGTTTTCAAGAAAACATGTCAACGGTGCTACTTTATTACTTAACAACATTTTTCACTGTTGTCCCATGATCAGTACTTTGATCACTTTGGTATCTATACTCGCAACTGCTTCGGAGTACCGGACATATCTGGTTGTTTTATATACCATGGAATACATGATTAATCCAAACACAAAAGTGTGTGGAATCTCCATCATGTATTTTGCTCATCAGTGTTTTAGGACACCGAGTCTTGAAAAATTCTTTCCATGTGACTTCGGAAAGAATCACTCCTTGGCGTTCTTATGCTAAACTGTTTGAGCATCTTGTCAATATGTATTTTTGGCTTAGCCTATTAGGCAATTCTATCTCCGTAGATAATTATGCCTAATATCAAGGCTACTTAGCCCAAGCACGTCATCGAAAAACTATTTTCAATGATGTCCTAATTCGTGTTAAGAAATTTATATTATTTCCAATCAACAATGTGTCAAGCACACAAGGCTTTTAGAAATATTATTATGCTCCCACTTACTTTCTTGTAACCACAAGCATCTTCGTTATCCATTGATGAAATCAAACTCTTTTGATAAAAAACGAAGATTCCAACTCCATTTTGCTCTCTTTTGTCCATCGCGGGAACTATGAAGTTTGCATACTCACTAGCATCCTCTGGATTGACAAAACACCTTGGACTGTATCACGTGCAAGTCCTAGGTAGCATTTCCATCTCATGGAATTCCTTTTGGCATCCATGTATCATATCTCATGATTGAAATATGTATCAATTGCTTGTTTAACCCGAACCGACTTTAAGCATCGCTACGGAGAGACAATCTCGTCGTAGTTAATTCCTTGAATTTGTTATAAGCAACAAGTCGAGCTTTATGGATAAAACATTTTTATCCATATCAGTTTATAGTTACATTAATATTCGTTAGACTTTAAGTCTTTCGAAGGGTTTATCAAGATCTAATCTTGAATTATTTATATGGAAACTATCTCGGATTGTATTGGCATTTAGCCAATTCTGGAGTCAGGGCCCATCAACGCTTCCTTGTGTATCATAGGTATATTGTTGTGTAACAACAATATCTCATTTGCGCACCTGAGAGGTTTGCACAAGTTTTGCCTACGTGGTTCAGCTGCAAGTTCGACCGAAGTCCATACATCTCATGTAGAGGCTTCCGTATCAGTCGCAGTAGGAAACTCTAGAATTAATTCCAAGGTCTCTTTCCTTTGACCTGATGACGAAGGTACTGTTATCTCTTCGAGTTGCACTGTCCTCCCACTCACCTTTTTGCAAGAACCAGTTTCTTCAAAATCATACCGCTTTTTGTGGCAAACATTTTTGCCTCGGTATAGTGATGGAGGAATACCAAATAACTTGGGATAACCTACAAAGTAGCCCTTGTCTGATTTGGAATAGGTTTGTAAATATTTTACACATGCCCCATATTCCAAATGTTAAGAAAATATATAACATGGTTGGGGTTACCATACCATGGCGTCATTGCAACAGATCTGATGGCGCTCTTTTCAGTGTAAAAGCCGCAGTCTCTAAAGCATTACTTTAAAAGGGATAATGGCAAATTGATTTATGTCATCTTTGATCTTACCATGTCATAAATGGTTTGATTACATCTTCACGGACATTCCACTCACAGTGGTGTTCCGGGAGGTGTAAGTTATGAAACTCTTTTCACAACTCATCAGACATTCGGTAAACTTGTAACTCAAATATTCCTTTATGCAATCTAGTTTGCAGAAACATAATTTTTTCTGGTTACAATAATTTTCACTTCATTTTGAAAACCTTTTGAATGATTTCAAAAGATCCAGACTTACGTCTCATCAAGTAAATATCCATATATCTACTTGAGTCATTTCTGAAGATAGATAAATCCACTACTAGCAACAACATTTATCGGACTACACACAGCAAAATGTATGATCACCAATAAGTTTGTTGCTCGTTCCTTATGGCCGGTGAACGGTATTTCAGTCACTTCACTTTTCGGCCGAAAGTTGCAAGTGTCAGATGATTCATAATCAAATGACTTCAAAATCCATCATTATGGAATTTCTCCATGCGGGTTTCTCCAATGTGAACAAATGCAGTGCCACACATATGTGGTATTCTTTTAGTCTTGCGACATTTAGCGTCAGTGTCATGGATGTATTATATTATTATCAATATTCATAACATACATCTCATTCATAATGAAAGTATGGCCCTTATGTTTTTCATAACATCGAAGAACAATTGTTCTCTCATGAACAACCTTCTTGCATCAAATATTATGCAATGGGCTAGAGTGAATAAAACTCTAAAATGAATTATGAAAATAAATACAGAGGTAATACACCGATGGAAGGTATAGTAACTTTTACTTTGTTCCCAGCGCGTATCTAAACCTCATTACTGGCAAGTCTTTTAGGCCGTAGTAGTTCTTGCATCGAGTCACAACTGAATGCAATTGAGCGGGTATCTCTGTGATCAACTTTTAATCAAAATACCCAAGAATCAATGATTAACATGTTTAATCATAATTCCCAAGAATTATATTTTTGACCAGCCTTCTATACATCTATAACTTGCATGACATTCATACATGAGCTGGACATTCTAGTCTTCTCTCTTTTCGCCTTTATACTTCTAACAGTTTTACTTTCAGTATTTCTCCTACTCTCAGAAGAAGCAGCCAACTTTAAGAGTGGCGTTAGCCCCGTACTTCCTAGGCGTGTAAGTCATACTAACACCCTTTGGATAATTCCTTTCTCATTAAGTTGTTGTTTTATTCACCTTCATCACATGGCAGGCGTTCTTCTGGATCCCTCCTTTATTAGTCTAATGCACAGTAAACACTTTACTAATACTTTGCAAACAAACATTTCTTTGGATATCTCATATCTTTTAGCCTTTGTTTGTATGTGAAAATAATTTTTAGTTCCATGAATATCACATAACTATCCCAAACTTTTGAAGTTCGAGTCTCATGGAAGCAAGCATATTGCATTTGAGCGTAACAGAGTTCTAGCTTTTGGATCAAAGGACGCGAGTCACATCATTCATAGCATTAGCGGGAGAATACCGGAAGCATGCGATAGGACAAAGTCCTTCTGAGCACTCTTGAGGACAATCCTCACATTACGTTACCAATCATAAAGATTAACCAGATAAATAACAACTTATTCAATTTTAATAGTGAAGGTGGAAACGCGAGCCAATATTCTACAACTATTATGCAAATTTCACTTAGACAATGTTCATAATTAATTGCACTGAGAATTAAGCAAGTTAATTCTACAGTGCGCTCCCACTCAAATCAATATCTCTCATAATTGATTGTGAGCTATTCAAGATCCGCATTTCAATTCAACGCCATTGATGGAAACATCACTGATGACAAAAATCTCAACCGGTAGGCCAACTTCCCAATCACATCTCTATGTGACTCTTGTTCATCTTTTGATGGGCGTGTTCCGAGCTCAGGACTCTCAAGCCAGAACGTCAAGACAACCAAGTGTGCCGTGACGGTGCTACACTTGGGAGAACACTAACTACATGATATTTTAGGTGAGAGATCACCCTAATAATAAGCGACTACCGCGCAATCAAAAGGGTGCATCAAGAGGGATAAACATCTCAGGCAATTCATAATAGCATGATATGGTATAGCCCTTTCTGACGGAGAAGTCTTTAATTTCTTCGTCTTCGGCATTTGCGTCGGTGTTCACCTTCGCGAAGATTTCCACCATCTTGTCGATGCACCAAATAATATTGCTATCTTTATAGCTAATAACATAAGTGCATTACTTAAGGTTGACACGCATGTCATTAAAGTGACAATCATATGGCTCTAGCCATCATGCCTAATCATGACACGCAGGTCATGTTAATTAATTTACATTATATAGTCATCTCATACATAATCAAATTAATATGAGAACTGCTATACCACATCACATGCACATCTCATGTCATCCTGCAAAACCAAGTTAGACGCCTCTAATCGGTTTCTAAGGTTTCGAAACAAACCGAAGCTACCAACGTTCATCACCAAGTATGATTATTCAACTCGCTAGATTAACTTTGCGGGGCGTATGAAACACGAGATAATAAAATCTTGAGCCCCATACTAAACTTCGTCATACGCAAGAACCCCGTGCAGATCACATCTGCATTGCCCTTTAGTCTGCGAAACATCCATCTTTCTTTAACTATGGTGGAACCCAAAGACACTGAAGCACTTCGTTGATCTGTCAATCAGCATACTCAGGAGCAGCATGAAAGGATCACGGATTGCCAAAACTTTGTGAGATTCCACCATGCCGTCAAGATCAGGACTATGCACATTCAAGGGAAGCAACAAGAGCATCGGGTAATAGATTTCATCTGCTACCCGCACAAATAATTTTCAGTAATAGAACTCATCTACTACAAATTATATTGTCCAACACCCATACATCTCTATGTATTCTAGATCGTAACCAGCATCTACGCATAGCACAGCTCATGATGCCACTGTAGGGGAACGCGACAGAAAACAAAAAAAATCGGTACTGCGAGCACCCCAAGATCACTATGGAGATGCATACAAGGTTTTTGATCTGATCATTACCGACTTGTAGCGCAGCGGAAGTAGAGTCGATGTTGATCATCGGTGTAGATCCTCGCAGCAGGATTTACAACCTCCCAACCACGAGGATGTACTCCTTCAACAGCCCCTCGGACAGTCCAACGGACAGCCCTTCGGGAGGCGGTCAGACAGTCCCCCGAACGGTGTCACGGACAGCCCTTCGGGAGGCACTCATAGAATCTCGGACGGTCACTCGGACAGCCCTTCGGGAGGCACTCTCGAACAGCCCCTCGGGCAAGAAGATCGAACCTACGACCTCTCTACGGGGTTGCACACATACGGTGTCAGCTATCCGGCAGGGCTTCGCCGTACAGAACTAGTTCCCTCCGGAACCCAGACAGCCTTTCGGCTCTATAAAACCATTTCGCTGGGAGGGAGAGAAAAAGCCAGATCATGTATGGCATTTGTATGTGAGAGAAGAGAGTGTGTGGAGAGAGCCTCTCCATCTCTATTTATAGGAAAAACCAAGGGGTAGGGTGGCACATGAAAAACCCAAAATGCCCATGCTTTATGTCACACATAAAGGGCATAATGGGGAGGTAAGAGGAGCCCCCTTGGCTGCCCACCCCATGTGGGTCCCCCCCAAAAAAGGGGTTCCCATCCATCCATGTGATGCCCTAGATCTTTTGGGACAAAGCCCAAAAAGGTGGCTTTCCAAAAAGCAACCATAAAGTGCTTTTCACTATTCACGAAAACATTTTTCCGCGACCGTTAAATCCAAAAATATTTATGTGGGCCTAGAACATTTCTAGTACCCCCTAAAATAATTTTGGACGCGTTCCAAAACAATTACGGATCAGTGATTTTCATCAGCGAAAAGCAACCAAAGCGGTTCCGGTAGCTCCGGAACATTTCCGGTTTTTTTCTCTGGAAAAATCCCAGAAGTTCCTAGAAAAATTCTGGCACCCTCCAAGAATTTCCAGGCGTGTGCCAAAAACATTTAGACTTAATGGTATACTCCGAAACAACTTTTTGGTTTTACCGAAACTATTCCGATGTTCTCTTCGGAACTCTTTCGTTGTCTCCGAAACTTATTCCGGTGAATTTCTCTCAGACTCCATGTCTAGTATTCAGCAGATAAATGACCCTTAAGCGTGTGACCCTATAGGTTCGGTGAAGTATAGACATGACCGGAACATTTTCCGATCAATGATGAATAGAGGAACCGTGGACACCCATATTGACCCCTGTACCCACACGAATAAATATTCGAGTGAACCTTCAGTTTCCGTGTGCTATTCATGTTGCTTCGCGATATGTTACAAACACCCGAGGTGAGATTTATCGGCATCCCCGTGGATCAACAACTTTTGTCCACTATGCCAGTTACCTCGTTACCGGTTTTGTTCTCTTTTCTCTTTCCCGTGTTCCGGCATCCCTGTGATCAAATCACATTGTGTCTGGCCAGACGATGATGGATACCATAACACCGAGAGGGACCAGAGAATATCTCTCCATCATCGGAGGAGCAAATCCCAATCTTGAGCGATCAAGTCCCTTGACATACTTTCCCATGAACCCGTAAGCCGCCGTAATAGCCACCCAGTTACAGATGACGTTTAACAAACCCCAAAGTTCATGAAGCAAGCATGAAGAAACTCGATACTCTCATGGTCTAAGGAATTATGCAAATGTTAACTTTCTCTGTGTTATAAACCATTAACTTGTGACGAATGTATCTGATAGCATAACATCAATTCGGGTCGATTCAACACCAATGTTCTTCTAACATTGTGCCCTCAAAGTTGCTGGCATGGACATGCCCATGATCAGGAAAATGTGATCATCATGCAACACTTGAGCCAGTCTTAGAGGCTTGACTAGGAATACTTTTTACCGTTTATTATTCCACACGTGCACATGGGTTTTCCTCAGAGCCTTTATGGATATACGGGCTCGGGAACCATGGCAGTTATAGCACGGAACATAAACTTAGTTAGGAACATGGGGATAAATAATAACATTTATTATTGCCTCTAGGTCATATCTCCTACATTTGCCAGCCTTCACTTGTACTAAGCGGGAATTCTGCTTGTGCATCCACAATCCTTAAACCAAAGTTGTTTCAGATGAGTCCACTATATCTACCTATATGCGGTATTACTCTGCTGCTCCAAGTAAATTTGCACGTGCCACCTCTAATTATTCAAATAAACATCCGTTTTGTGTGCCCGTGCCGCTCATGGAGCGACAGGGGGCGGTCAGTATCTTCCATGCTATGTGGGTTATTCTCGAGATGAGTGTTTATTCAGTTGTCATTGCACGAGAGAGGCTGGTATTCGGGATGCCCAGTCCTATGCTCAAAATCGAAAATACATAATGCAAACAAACTCCCCCGGAAAGTTGTTGGTATGGAGAGCACCCAAGGATTCGGCTAGCCATGGCTTGTGTTGGTATGGTGGAGGGGGAGTAAACTTTACCTTTCTGCTTGGGAACCGCCTATAATGTGTTTAGCATGGAAGATATTGAAAACTCTCGGTCGTGATGTTGACAGGAAAAGTACACCTCCCAAAATTATTTTTCATCTCTGATTTAAGCTTCGAGCTCTGGCACCGCTGCAAATCCCTGCTTCCCTCTGCGAAGGGCCTATCTATTTACTTCTATGTTATTTACTTTATGTTATTTTGCTTTTACTGTTGAGTCTCACCTTCTTGCACTAAGCGTCAATCCTAAGAGCACTATTGTCATTCTTATGCATTGAGTATAGTTAATGTTGTGTGCATCATGACTGGATCTCTTCTACCCTGAATTACAATGTTTAGTCGCTGCTTGAACTTTGGAGGTGCTCTGCATTTATGTTTTGCGGTCTCAGAAAGGGCTAGCGAGATACCATGTTATCATATTATATCATGATTGTTTTGACAAATTGTTGGCATTTGAGATATGTTATTATTGCTCTCTTGTTGATTATGCCATTGATATGAGTAAATGTAGTTTTTAAGTGTTATTATGAGCATGGTTAGTTCATGATCTTTGCTGAAAACCTGGGTACTATTTAAGTTTATATACGGATACAAGAACAAAAGAGTTCGTAAAAGTTTTTTTTATCACTTTCAGTTTGTCAACTGAATTGCTTGAGGAGAAGCAATGAGTTAAGCTTGGCGGAGTTGATACGTCTCCATCGTATCTACTTTTCCAAACACTTTTGCTCTTGTTTTGGACTCTAATTTGCATGATTTGAATGAAACTAACCTGGACTGATGCTGTTTTCAGCAGAATTGCCATGGTGTTGTTTTTGTGCAGAAATCAAAGTTCTCAGATTTGGACGAAACTTTTTGGAGAATTTTTATGGAATATATAAAAATTATTGGCGCAAGAATCAATAGAAGGGGGGCCACCTGCTGCTCACAAGGCAGTAGGGCGCGACCCCCCTAGGGCGCGCCGTGGTGCCTTGTGGGACCCACAGGCGACCATCTGACCTAATTCCAACGCTATAAATTCTCTTTCCCCGAGAAAAAAATAAGAGAAGAAATTTCATCACGTTTTACGATACGGAGCCGCCGCCACCTCCTGTTCTTCATCGGGAGGGCTGATCTGGAGTCCGTTCGGGGCTCCGGAGAGGGGGATCCGACGCCGTCGTCATCAATAACCATCCTCCATCACCAATTTCATGATGCTCACCACCGGGCATGAGTAATTTCTTCATAGGCTTGTTGGACGGTGATGGGTTGGAAGAGATTTATCATGTAATCGAGTCAATTTGTTAGGGCTTTGATCCCTAGTATCCACTATGTTCTGAGTTTGATGTTGTTATGACTTTGCTATGCTTAATACTTGTCACTGGGGCCCGAGTGCCATCATTTCAGATCTGAACCCTTCATGTTTTCATGAATATATTTGTGTTCTTGATCCAATCTTGCAAGTTATATGCACCTATTACGTGTCATGATCCGCATACCCCAAGGTGACAATAATTGGGATTCTTTCCGGTGATTGCCGTAGTTTGAGGAGTTCATGTACTCACTAAGTGGTAATGCTTTGTTCCGGTTCTCTATTAAAAGGAGACCTTAATATCCCTTAGTTTCCTTAAAGATCCCGCTGCCACGGGAGGGTAGGACAAAAGATGTCATGCAAGTTCTTATTATAAGCACGTATGATTGTATACGGAATACATGCCTACATTACATTGATGAATTGGAGCACGTATGACTATTACTGTTACCGTTACTAGTGTTACTATTGCTACTGCTATCAAAACTATCATATTATTGTGCTACTAAAAACTTTGCTGCAGATATTTTATCTCCAGGTGTGGTTGAATTGACAACTCAACTGCTAATACATGCAAATATTCTTTGGCTCCCCTTGTGTCAAATCAATAAATCATGGTGAAATACAACCCGCGAAAACTGTTGCGATCCCCTATACTTGTGGGTTATCACGCGCCGCGATGCTACGGCCCGAAGGGGCGACGTAGCGGCAACGCGCGGGTCGGGGCGATGGCGGGGAAGACCTCAGGGCGGTTGCAGGGACCGCGTGCCACGCTCGCTACGGCCCTTCGGGGCGACGCAGCGGTAGCGCGAGGGTCGGTGCAGCCTCGGGGATGGCCTGGAGCGGATGGCCTCGGGGTGTGTCATGGTTTTAACACGGCAGTTGCCCTTGTGAAAGGACTTAGAGATGAGGCCATAGCACAAGTGTGGAAGCTTAACGGGTTGATCAGGAACGAGAAGACGCCGGGTTACCCAGGTTCGGCCCCTCACGGTGGAGGTAAAAGCCTACGTCCTGCTTGATTATATTGCTGTAGATCTCGATTACAAGGATGCGGATTCGCTAACCTAGCTCTCGAGGAGATTGCAACTTAGCCTTTTTCGTATACGTGCCCCCCTTTATATACACAGGTGGAACCCTAAATTACATGAGAGTCCGGATCGTACTCTGACCCGTCTCCTACTCTTCTACTTGTCCTCCAAGGCGGCCTCCGGGCCACTCATCATCTTCGTGAGCCGGCCCATTGCCTAAGCCGGCCCATCCTCGCCAGGCCTCGTTAAGCCGGCCCGCGATGATTCCTTCAGCCCTGCAGTTGGTTGACCCGCCAAGCCTGCCCTTTGGTCGGGTTATCATTCTGCCGGGTCTAATTGCTGGTAACCATCCCCAACATTAGCCCTCAGTTTGACTTGAATTTATTCATGTTAAACTTCATCCTGGAAAAACAAAATATTAGTAATATATTTTCCAAGCAGTTCCCAAGCCGGTCTTTTCAAAACACCGTCCTTGACCGGCTCAATTTGTCGGGTTAAGTGGATCGACGGGCCACCCCTTCAGGTTCAGACTTAGCATTTTCAGCTCTTTCTTCCTCATGAAATCACAATCCACTTCCGCAAAATCCGGGATGGCATCATATCGAATCTTTGAGTGGGTTTGTATTGTCTTGTCAGGCACGAGAATCGAGGAGCCCGCAGCCGAAAATTACTGCGCCGCCTGGGGCTCCACCCCTGCCGTTTCAATTTTTACTTGCCTATAAATATGCCAGCTCACCCCCACCTTCACTTTTTACGCTTTGTCTTCCTTGCGCCCGCTCCTTCACGACCGAAACGCCGCCGCCTACGAGCTCTCCAGCCACCTCGACGGCAACCTCTTCGCCGCCCCAACCGCCGCCGGAGCTCATCAAGAACTCTCTAGCTTCATCCGCCGCATTTCAGGTACACCCAAATCCTCCCTTTTTTAGATCTGTAACGCCCCGCCATTCCACTGCGCAGTTCGTCACAGTTCATCGGCGTTCTTCCGCTCCTCTGATCAGTAGATGTAGACCCATATGAATCACCTAAATGAGCGCTTTAGTATCGCGGCAATACCATTTTCTCTATTAAGACCTCTGTTTCTGCTCCCATAGACCCGCATTGACGAGCGGGCTCTCATGTTCATCCATATTTAGGTCTTTAAACTTTCTTTTTCGAAGCATTTGTAGATCCAGAAAAATAGCTGCACCATCGGATTCTTGTTTGTAGCTAGCTCAACACTTAGCAAATATCCAAACACCGCTGAAATGTTGGTGCCGGCTCATAGATTTTACCGGCTTTCCACTGCTGCCTATAGCTTGCATAAATCCGGGTCATGATCTTAACTGTCATGGTCAACTTATCAGTTTTGCCGGCTTACACCTTCAAACATCCGGACGGCTTGTCCTAACACGCCGGCTTTTCATTATTTCTTTGCAGTTTGAAAAGCTTGAATCGTCATGGCTCCCAAGACCGACAAGTCCTGCAACTGGGTCAGATCCCAAGTCTCCACTCTTATGTTGAATGAGCTTGTGGGGCAAGGCCTTTTGCCGGCTCAACGGACAATTAGCTGGCGGGCGCCTGATGAAGACAGCACCCCCTAGCCTAAGCAAGACGAAGTGGTAGTCTTCGCAGATCATATTCATAAGGGTTTTCGTCCGCCCGGGTCAAAATTCTTCCTTGACGTTCTCCATTTTTTTGACCTCCGACCGCAGGATCTTGGACCAAACTCAATCACCAATCTCTGCCAATTTCAAGTTTTCTGCGAAGTGTACCTCCAATCAGAGCCAACTGTCCTGCTCTTTCGCGAATTCTTCTACATCAACCATCAGACCGAGTTCACCGATGGCCCCAGCATAGAACTTGGTGGCGTCTCTATTCAAAGGCGAAGAAACACTCCTTTTCCTGAGGCCAAGCTGGCGAGTCATCCCAAGGGCTGGAACAAGACTTGGTTTTACTGCAAGAGCACTGCCCCTCAAGATGAAAATCCCTTGCCGGGTTACAGACTGGACCGGCTCAACGCCACGATCGCCTTTCCGGGTTGGCCATCTGCAGAAGAACGTAAGAAAATTCCCCCTATCTATTACAAGATAAGGGCCTTGGTTGCTAACGGCCTTACCGGGGTTGACTTGACCCGGTGCTGGATAAGCTAGCGAATCCAGCCCCTTAGCCAGAGGGGCGACTTAATGTGTAATTATACGGGTGAGCCGGCTGACGTTCAACGCTTCAGCCAAGTCAATTTATCTGTGAGTGATATTAACAAGGCCACCAAGAGACTATTGGGAGAGCCTCAAGAAAAATGCAACAAGACCGGGCTAGCACCCTTCTGTTTGACCAACCCGGTGCCTTCAGTAAGTACTTTTACCCTCTTATTCTGTTCTTGACTCACCTTCTTCATCTCACTCTTAACCACCGACTTGTCACAAATGCAGGCAGACGACAAGTTTTGGAAAAGGAACAAGCCTCGCCAACCCTCCCCCGTTCTAGCGGAGCAGCAGGATGAGCCGGCCCATGCAGATGAGCCAGCTGCAGAAGGCGAGGCTGAGGTAGAACATGACTTGCTTGGTCGTCTTTTTATTCAACTTGCTGACGCCCCTTCTCTTTAGGATGAAGCCGAAATTAGTCACACCAATGAGCCAGAGGTAACCTTGATCTCTTCTGATTCTGACTCTCCAAGACCTATTCGAAAGAAAACCCGGGCTGTGATCCGCAAGGTTCGAAGGAAGCCCCGGGTTGCCGTCCGAAAGGTCCCTTTTTCCCACCAGGATGCTTATTTGGATCCCAAATTTGTTTTGAAGAAAACTCGTCAAGCTGGGACCTCCAAAAGGAAGACCCGGAGCAGTGAAGGCGAGTTAAGTGGCGGGCGTCCATACAAACCGCCATCCCGTAAGGCGCGAGTTGAGGTGCTTCTTAGACCAACTTCCTCTTTTCCTCTAACTGGTCGTTTTAAGGAGCCCTTACATTTAAATGACTCGGCATATCAGACGTCCCACTCCTCGGGCGAGTCAAGCGCTACACAGGCGCCGGCTTTCAACATCAACCTTGGGTAAGCAAATACTCTTGTGACATGTAGCAGTTCCTTATTCTTGCCCCCTTCAAATGAATAACTCCTTTGTTTCTTGTACAGTGCCAAGGCTATCGAGAAGAAAGAACCTGCCGGGTCATCTGACCCGGTCATTCAACCAGGCCCCCAAGGAGAGAGAGAGGCCACCTTGGCCACCCAGGACGAGCCGGCAGTCCAAAACAGCCCGCCGCCCCAGGACACAACAAGCCCAGCTCGCGCATCCCCTCCTGCCCAGGAGAGGGAAAATGTAATTGAAGACAAACCCGCCCCGTAGCCCGTGGCGCCGGCTCAAGAAAAAACGCCGGCTCAAGAAGAAGTAGTGGTGGCGAGTGAGCGGCAAACTGCTGCACCAGAACCCTCCACCGCTCTTACCAAAGTTCCGGCCAAGCGTGAGCCAGCCCCGAAGGACAAGGAGAAGACGGCTCTTGAGTTTTCTACATTTGAAGACCAAGATGCCAATACCCTGCATCGGGCTGTGCTGACCCGGCTGTCTGAAAGCCGGGACACCGAGATCGCCATGATAACGTCGTTGAAGCGGAAGTATGAGGTAATTTGCGCCCTTCGTTCTGTACCATATATATATATGTAGCCCCCAAGGGTCGGGTCATTATGGAATAATGACCCGGGACTTCAGAATTGAACTTATAAATAGTACTGCAACCGGTGCCCCCAAAGGCCGGCTCGCCATGGATGACGAGCGGGTCTTCAGAACTTAGCAAGATAGATCAATTCATGCATTAGCCCCCAAGTGCCATGTAGAGTGCCCACAGCGGCATGGAACTTGCCTTGCTGCTTGTTTTAAGCTCGAAAGTGTGTAGCCCCCATGTGTCGGGTTGTCCTTTAGGGCGGCCCGGGTCATACGTATATTTTTAATAACAATCTGTCCTGCAGGAAATGCTAGAGCAAGTGGAGACCCAGGCCGCCTCCTTCCGAAAGGAAGCCAGGAAGGAGAAGAAATTGCGCAAAGAGGGTGAAGAATCCGCTGCTGAGGCCAATAAGTCTTTGGTCATTGTGAGGAACACCTTGCAAGAGACTGAAGCTGCCAGAGCCGCCCGAGCTGCGCGAGCGGAAGAGGCCGAAGCCAAACTTGAGCCGGTCACTCAAGAGTTGGCGACTCTGAAAGGCCAAATCACCGCCATATGCCGGGCCATCTTCGATAAGCCAACAGACCATCATACCCCAATAGCTCTGGCTTAAATATGCCAAACCGGCTTGACTAATGGTGAAAACTTATATTTGCAGGTCGGAAGAATCAAACTCTTGTGAAGCAACCTTTGGTGAAGTTGAAAGCAGTATATACCTTTGTGGAACAGCTCTACATAGGCGGCTCAAGATGCATTATGGCCGCAAAAAACACAACCTCACCACCACAACTGATCGCGGACATGTTGAAGGAGCTGTCTGTCGTACCAAGGTGGTTTGAAGACTGGAAGAAGGCATGCTGCCGCTCTGGGGCCCTAACAGCACTTGCCCGAGCCAAGGCATACGTGCCAGAGCTCGACCCGGCTCAAATTGTGGGCGGCTACCCAGAGTTCAATGTAGACGACACGCCCTTCACCAAGAAGGATTTCCAACACTGCATCAAAGAAACCCGGGTTGCAGCCACCGCAATTGCAGAAGAGGCCGATCTGACCCGGTACCAGGTGCCTTACTCAAAGGATAATGAACGAATAGAGCCGCCAAATGATGAGCCGGTGGCCTTAACCCGCACGCGTAAGCCAACTTTTTCCCCTGAAGTTGACCCTTCCTCTGTGATACCCGCCGATGCCCTATTTGAAGCGTTGCGCTCCATTCAGTGGTCGACCGGCGACTCAAGCCCAGAAGCGGAGGATGACGATGGCCGCGAAGAGCCGGCACAGGGCGCTTCATCAGGCGCTGGCGCTAGCTCTGACCCGGCAGCATAGGGCGCCGGCTTATCCTTTTGTAGGCGGGACTTGTAAATTTTTTTTTGTAGTGGCCACAATTGATGGGCGACCTTGTAATAGCGTAGCTTAAAACACTTGTTCCTGATGCCAGTGCCATCGTGTACTATGCTTGCTGATTGCCTGTATAAACACTTTGTGCCTCTGCGAATCCTCTTTTGGGCTGTGAGAGCCGGTTTTTGCAATAGAGTGATTCCACTGCAGCAATAACAACTGTGATAGAGAAAATCTCATAAATAAATAGTAATCTTTGTTACTGTTTGTAATGGATCAAGAATATTAAAATGTACCAAAATAAATGCTATGCGTGGATGTATGCATGTATGCAGTAATGAACGCAACAAAAAGGAACATAAGCCAGAATATGCTTTGCAATTGCCGGCTTATAAAGCGCAAGCCGGCTGCTAATCACAACTTGAAACGGCCGGCTCATAATGCGCAAGCCGGAATATGCTTTCATGAAGATGGCACTTTGGCCAGTTGGTTTATCCTCGCTCTCTGAAAGCCGGCTCTCACACAACCAATCGAACGTTTTTAACTCTGACGAGTTCAGGTTCGCCTATGTGATTGACTCATCAGACGTACGCTGGGTCGTTTTTAAGGAGTAGCATCTTGCTAATAGGCAGGTTTAACCAACTTTGTGGCATCTCGCCGGGTTAAAGGGTTTTGTAAGCTAAACTCTATTGAGTTGGAAGCCCCCAAGTAACCAAGATCAACAAATAAAGATCCAGCACACAAATTTTGAGGCAAAACAACACCTTTACACAGCGCTGCTGGTCGTTATTTTATTTGATCAAGAACAGGTATATACAGTATAAAAGATATATACAAAGGTATGACCTAGTCGATGACTTAGGTGTAGTATGGCCAGAGCTGGGCAATGTTCCAGGGCCGGCTTGTTTCTTCCTCAGAGGTACGTGATTTATCTACCTCACGTATATCAATCAGGTAATATGACCCGTTATTGAGATTCTTGCTGACCACAAAGGGCCCTTCCCAAGGTGGTGAAAGTTTATGCATGCCTGTCTGGTCTTGTATCAGACGAAGCACTAAGTCACCTTCGTGAAAAGTGCGGCTTCGAACTCTACGGCTGTGATAGCGACGTAGGTCTTGCTGATAGATTGCTGATCTGGATGCGGCAAGGTCACGTTCTTCCTCCAGAGCATCAAGAGCGTCTTGGCGAGCTAGCTCATTATCTGATTCCACATAAGCCGCCACTAGAGGGGAGTCATGACGAATATCGCTCGGAAGCACAGCTTCTGCACCATGGACTAGGAAAAACGGCGTATAGCCTGTTGACCTGTTGGTAGTAGTCTGTATGCTCCAAAGTAATGAAGGTAATTCTTCTTCCCAGCAACCTGGCGTGCGCTGCAAAGGCACCATGAGCCGGGGTTTGATACCACGCAATATTTCCTGATTGGCCCTTTCTGCCTGTCCGTTGGACTGAGGTTGCGCAACCGATGCTAGATCAAGCCGGATGTATTCCTGTTGACAGAACTGTTCCATAACTCCCTTGGGCAGATTAGTTCCATTGTTTGTAATGATACTGTGCGGGTAGCCAAATCGGAATATCAGCTTTTTCAGAAACTTCACAGCTGTAGCCGCGTTGCAGTTGCTGACCGGCTCTGCTTCCACCCACTTGGTAAACTTGTCCACAGCCACCAGTAGGTGCGTATGCTTGTTCTTAGAACGTTTGAATGGCCCTACCATGTCAAGCCCCCAGACCGCGAACGGCCAAGTAATTGGGATCATCCTTAACTCTTGAGCCGGCACATGGGCCTGGCGAGCATATTTCTGGCAACCATCACACTTACGGACAATGTCCTCTGCGTCAGCATGAGCCGTGAACCAGTAAAAACCGTGTCGGAAGGCCTTCGCGACCAGTGATCTTGAGCCGGCATGGTGTCCACAATCGCCAGAGTGAATCTCATTGAGAATTGCGCGGCCTTCTTCAGGTGAAACACAACACTGAAAAACACCAGTGACGCTTCGTCGGTGCAACTCGCCATTGACAACAGTCATAGACTTAGACCGTCTAATGATCTGCCGAGCAAGGAGTTCCTCTGTTGGAAGTTCACCCCGGCTTAGATAATCCAAGTAGGGGACCGTCCAATCAGGGATTGCGTGGATAGCAGCCACTAAAGCCGCCTCTGGGTCAGGAACAGCCAAGTCCTCTTCTGTTGGTAACTTGACAGACGGGTTGTGCAAAACGTCCAGGAACACATTGGGTGGCACCGGCTTGTGCTGTGAGCCCAAGCGAGAGAGTGCGTCTGCCACCTCGTTCTGCCTGCGATCAATATGATCAACTCGATAACCTTTGAAGTGTCCAGCAATATTTGTGACTGCGTGCTGATAAGCCACCATAAGGGGATCCTTGGAATCCCAAGTACCAGAAACCTATTGGGCCCCCAAGTCTGAGTCGCCCAAACACCTGACCTGGCTCATGTTCATATCCTTGGCCATCCGGAGCCCATGAAGCAAGGCCTCATATTCTCCTGCATTGTTAGTACAGGGGAACATAAGCCTCAAAACATAACAGAACTTGTCTCCTCGTGGGGAAGTAATCACAACTGCAGCCCCCGAGCCCTCAAGCTGCCTTGAGCCGTCAAAGTGTATGGACCAGTATGTTGTGTCGGGCTTCTCTTCGGGAGCTTGCAACTCTGTCCAATCATTAATAAAGTCCACCAACGCCTGAGATTTGATTGCTGTACGAGGCACGTATTTGAGATGATGCGGACCGAGCTCGATGACCCACTTAGCAACCCGGCCTGTCGCTTCCTGGTTCTGGATTATATCCCCAAGAGGTGCTGAGCTGACCACAGAGATCGGATGCTCGTGGAAGTAATGCTTCAGCTTGCGGCTAGCCATAAATACTCCGTAGACCAGTTTCTGCCAATGTGGATACCGCTGCTTGGACTCGGTTAATATCTCACTGATATAATACACAGGGTGCTGGACTAGATATTCCTTGCACTATACCACGACTGCCACGCTTACAGCCTTGTTATTAGCAGCAATATATAGCAACATTGGCTCCTTCTCACAAGGGGTAGCAAGGACTGGTGGCTCAGACAACTACTACTTGAGGGCCTCAAAAGCCTGATCTGCAGCATCACTCCAGACGAAGTCATCTGATTTCTTAAGCAACTGGTATAACGGAATGGCCTTTTCTCCAAGCCGGCTTAGGAACGGGCTTAACGCTGCGACCCGCCCAGCCAGTCTGGCCGGCTTAGCCAGAGTTGTGATTGCCTTAATCTTTTCCGGGTTAGCTTCAATGCCACGCTAGGAAACAAGAAATTCCAGAAGTTTTCCTGCAGGGACACCAAAAACACACTTTTCCAGGTTAAGCTTCATCTGGTAGATGCGGAGGTTGTCAAATGTTTCCTTGAGGTCGTCCAACAGAGTTTCTTTCTTCCGAGACTTGACCACAATGTCATCAACATAAGCATGAACGTTCCGCCCGATCTG
This sequence comes from Elymus sibiricus, assembly GCA_039707655.1. NCBI lineage: Eukaryota > Viridiplantae > Streptophyta > Magnoliopsida > Poales > Poaceae > Elymus > Elymus sibiricus. The sequence goes on from CM077672.1 coordinate 429,955,418, forward strand.
TTTGTGAAAGCAGCTCTAGACACAATGCTGGTAAGTCGCCTGTGCACACTTCAGACCAAAGGGCATGGTTGAATAGCAGAAGGCCCCAAAGGGTGTGATGAAAGCCGTCTTTTCCTGGTCTTCCAACTTCATTTTAATCTGATGATAGCCAGAGTAAGCGTCCAGGAAGCATAAACTCTCACAACCAGCCGTAGCATTGATGATCTGGTCAATACGGGGCAAGGCAAAGGGGTCACTAGGACATGCCTTGTTCTGGTCTGTGTAATCAACACACATCTGCCAAGTCCCATTTTTCTTCAGAACAAGCACTGGGTTTGCTAGCCATTCAGGATGGAAGACTTCGACGATGAACCCGGCAGCTAGGAGCTGGGCCACTTATTCACCAATAGCTTTCCGCCTTTCCTCATTAAAGCGACGGAGATAATGGCGAACTGGCTTAAACTTGGGATCCACATTAAGGGAGTGCTCAGTGAGTTCTCTTGGTACACCTGGCATGTCAGAAGGTTTCCATGCAAAAATGTCTCGGTTCTCATGGATGAACTCGATGAGCGCGCTTTCCTATTTGGGATCCATATTTGCCCCAATGGTGAACTGCTCAGAAGAATTGCCTGGGGTGAAATCAACTTGCTTTGTGTCTCTAGCCGGCTTAAACTTCAGCAGAGGGTCAGACTCCATGGTGGGCTTCTTTAGGGATGTCCTGCCAGACGGGTCAACATTTTCCTTATAATACCGCAATTCCTCTGCGGCGCAAGCCATCTCGGCATAAGCTGCATCTCCTTCCTCGCACTCGAGTGCAATCTTGCGGTTTCCCTCCACCATGATGGTTCCCCTTGGTCCTGGCATCTTCATCCTCAGGTAGACGTAACATGGCCGCGCCATGAACCGCGCGTAAGCCGGTCGGCCAAACAAGGCGTGGTATGGGCTCTTAAGCCTAACCACCTCAAAGGACAGGAACTCAGAACGCCATTTATCCTCCGAGCAAAAGGCCACCTCAAGGGAAATTCTTCCCATGGGATAGGCTGACTTGCCAAGAATGATGCCGTGAAAGACTGTAGAGGACGGAGTTAACTGCTTATCAGACAGATTCATCCACCTGAACTTGTCGTAGTACAGAATGTTGATGCTGCTGCCTCCGTCCATAAGCACCTTAGTCAGGGTGTAACCGCCAACTTGTGGCGCAACCACCAGAGCTAGGTGGCCAGGGTGATCAAGTAGGACTGGATGATCCGCCCTGCTCTAGGTAACCGGCTGCTCAGACCAGTTGAGATAGTAAGGAGTTACCGGCTCAACCGTGTGGGCGGCTCATCGCTGCACCTTCCGATCCCGCTTGCAGGTACTGGTGGTGAAGACATGACATTGTCCGCTATTTAACTGCTTCGGGTTACTCTGAAACCCCGCCGCGCCAGCTTGATGCTGATTTCCCTGGTTGCTTCTCTGATTGCCACCTCTTGTATTACCAGCCCCCTGAAACCCGCCGCCTTGGCCACTGTTCCCCTGGAAACCGGGTCCTGTGAAGGGCCCTTGCAAGCCGGCCCCTAAGAAACCGGGTCCCCGTTGGGCGGGTTGTCCGCCATTGCCGCCCCCATTATGATTATTCTGGAAGACCCTCTTGGCGAACTCTTGCATGACATAGCAATTTTCCCAAGAGTGACTGGACGGCTTACCATTATAACTGTGTTTCGGGCAAGGAGCCTTAAGAGCCTCCTCGTAAGTGAGAGGGCGATTACTAGTGGACTGCCTCCTAGAGCCGCCATTCTGACGCTGACCCTTGTTCTCTGCATTCTTATTCGCCACCAGGTCAGAGCTACCATCATAACCCTTACGTTTTCCGCCGTTGTTGTTCTGACCATTATTTTTGTTCTACTGCTGACCCTTACCACCGGCTTTCTTCCCCTTATCAGATTTCTCCTCGTCCGACAGCGGATCCTTGGTGTTATCCGACTCCGCATACCGGGTTAAGACATCCATGAGGTCGCCCATGTCCTGGACCTTTCGCTTGAGCCACCCAAGCTTCTGGACCAGGGGCTGAAACTTGCATGTTCGTTCCAGAACGAGCACTGCTTGGGCGGCCAAGATACTGTCTGAGCTGTGTATAACCTCCGCAACCCGGTGAGCCCAGTGATGTGCCGACTCATCGTCGCGCTGGACACAACGCTCAAGATCCACAATTGTGGTTGGCCTTTTACAGGTTCCCTAGAAATTCTTGATGAAGCGCTCCTTCAGTTCCAGCCATGTGTTGACGGAATTCGCCGGTAGATTGTTCATCCAGGTACGTGCAGGGCGTTCCAACATCAGAGGCAGGTAATGCGCAAAGACTGACTCACTTGCACCCAACAAGTCCATTGCCAACTGATAGCTCTTGATCCACTCGGTGGGCTCTAGATTTGTTGTATAGTTAGGAACCTTGCGGGGCCCTTTGAAATCCGGGGGGATGCACGCTTCTCGTAGCGCTGGTACCAAGCAGGGAGTTCCGATCATGCGACTCGAAGAGCCCCCAAGCCGGCTATCTGACCGGGTTACGTCGGGCGAGGGCTGCACCTCCGGCGGGTTGGCATCCGGCGGCGGGTTAACTCTCGCCGGCATGTTGAAGCGCGTCGGCGGGTTGTGCCCTCCACGCGCGTTTTCTTCCTCCCACGCTCGTAGAATCCGAGTCACGTCCGCAACGTCTTGCGGGATCCTGGGCTGGTGCTGCTCCGCCAGCGGCTGGGCGGCTCTCCTGTGGTGCGCGCTGCTGGAGACCGTAGGCGACTCAAGGCGCTGACTCCTGGTGCTGCTCTGGTGAGGGGTTGAGTGAAGCCGATGCTGCCTATGCGAGTAGTTGGCTTGCTGCACCAGTGCTGTCTTGAGCATTGCAATGGCATTCCTGGCCTCGGTCTGAATCGGGCCGTCCCCCTCGATCGGAATAGCTGCCAAGTTATGGGTTGCAGCCAGCACGTTATCGACCGGGTTGGAGTAGTGTCCAATTGCGGTCTAGAACCGGTGAGATGGTGGCTGCTGCTGAGGATCTGGCGTGCGATGCCGGGCCGGCTCTCGCTGCTGAACAGGCTGCCGCAAAGGCGGCTCTCCCGTGGGGATGACTCCAGCCCCCGAGTTCGTCGGAGCCGGCGGCGTGGTGAACAACTGAGTCGGCTCGAGATTAGCCGGAAGCCGGCTCTGATGATGCCTCCTGTGAACGAGCTCCGACTTGGCCAGTCGGCGGTTCAGGTAATGTGCCTCCTCATCAAGGCGCTGCCTCTCCGCGGCAATCTGTGCCAGTTCCTGTATCATGCGGGCGTTCTCCGCATTGATGTCCTCTTGGATTTTGGCCATCTGCTCGCTACACTTGGTGATCTCTGTGTTGCGCTCCGCTGCGTTCTCTGTAGTGATCGGCTCGATCAACAGGGCTGTCAGCGTAGTCATTAAGTCCGCAAGTGCTTGAACCCCGGTCTTCTGAGAGCCGGAGGCCGAGGCGCCGTCTCGTCCTAACCCGGCCAGGAGGTTGTTCTGCCCCGCCGTCGGATTGGCCGGGTCACGCACTGGATCTTGCCTACCCGCCATGTACACCGCCGCGAAGCGAGGCGGATCAGGGCTCTCCGGAAAGACGTCATCCGAGTGCCCAAGCCCTCCATCATGCAGTGGAAGAATTGACTCAGTTTCCCCCGTCGAGGACTCGCCGTCAGATTGGATGAGCGTGTCATCCTAAGGCAGGGAGTTCTCCGATAAGGCCACCCCTTGGGTGAAACCGATGAAGACATGGTTTGGGCCGGCTTGACGCGGACCAGGTTTCACCTGGTGCTGGCCAGCGCGGCGTGCCGACTCAACTCCGGCGATGCTCTCCAACCCGGCAGCCGGCTCGCCGACCACGCCGATGAAGGTATGGATCTTGCCGAAGGGGACCCGGTACCCGTACTAGATCAAGTCAGCGTCGGGGCCCCAGTATGAATCGTTGATGTAGAACTTCCCGCGGCGGCTCTTGGTCATCATGCCAACCGCGTACTTCCCAAACCCTGGAAGAGATCCCGCTAAGAACTCAACTCCACCGTGCGTGTTCCCCGCGGTGGGCGCCAACTGTCATGGTTTTAACACGACAGATGACTTTGTGAAAGGACTTAGAGATGAGGCCATAGCACAAGTGTGGAAGCTTAATGGGGTTGATCGGGAAAGAGAAGACGCCGGGTTACCCAGGTCTGGCCCCTCACGGTGGAGGTAAAAGCCTATGTCCTGCTTGATCATATTGTTGTAGATCTCGATTACAAGGATGCGGATTCGCTAACCTAGCTCTCGAGGAGATTGCAACTTAGTCTTTTTCGTAAAGGTGCTCCCCTTTATATACACAGGTGGAACCCTAGATTACATGAGAGTCCGGATCGTACTCTGACCCGTCTCCTACTCTTCTACTTGTCCTCCAAGGTGGCCTCCGGGCCACTCATCATCTTCGTGTGCCGGCCCATTGCCTAAGCCGGCCCATCCTCGCCAGGCCTTGTTAAGCCGGCCCACGACGATTCCTTCAGCCCTGCAGTAGGTTGACCCGCCAAGCCTGCTCTATGGCCGGGTTATCATTCTGCCGGGTCTAATTGCTGGTAACCATCCCCAACAGGGTGGCTGTAGACCGTGGGCTGCGGCACTACGGCCCGAAGGCGCGGGTCGGTGTAGTCGCGGGGAGAACCACGGGGCGGCGGCGCTGCGACCTGACGGGGCGACGTAGCGGCAGCCCGTTGCTCGATCGGTGGAGGGTCGCGCTGAACTCGGGGACAGGGCGGTGACGCCCGGCGTAGAGGGACGGGCGGCCATATGCGCGGATGGTGGCCGTGACAGGCCGCCGCGTCGGGTGAGGCCGCCCGGTCGGACAAGAGGCCGGGTGGTCGCGCCGGTGTCGGAGTAGAGGCGCGGGTCGACGAAGGCGGCGGGCGAAGCAAACCGATCTTAGATAGGAAAACCAAAAAGAAAACGCCGAACGACATGAACGGCGAGAGAGAAAAACCCGGAGCAAGGGCTCGGGAAAAAGACTCTCTAGGGCAGCCGGTCAACACGACCGGCGGACGAACCCTAGGTACGGGCGGCGCGGCCCCCGGCGGCGGTCATGAAGGCCGACCGCCCCGGGGGCGGCGCGCGGGGCGAAAGCGGTGGGCGGAGGCTAGGGTTGGATCTCAGGGCAGTTGCAGGGACCGTGTGCCACGCTCGCTACGGACCGACGGGGCGATGCAGCGGCAGCGCGAGGGTCGGTGCAGCCTCGGGGACGGCTTGGAGTGGACGGCCTCGGGGCGGCGGTTGACCGCGGGCTACGGCCCAAAGGGGCGACGCAGTGGCAACGCGCGGGTTGGTGCAACCACGGGAACAGCCTTAGGGCAGCGGCGGGGACCACGTGCCGCGGCGCTACGGCCCGAAGGGGCGACGCAGCGGTGGCGTGGATCGGTGCAGCCACGGGGAGAACCACGGAGCGGCGGCGCTGCGGCCCGATGGGGTGACGCAGCGGCAGCCCTTTGCTCGATCGGTGGAGGGGCGCACTAAACTCGGGGACAGGGCGGGGACGCCCAGCGCAGTCAGATACCATGTTAGAAGGGAGAGAGAGAGGGATTGGTGGAATCGATTGTTTTTTGCTTGAGCCTCGTGGGAATATATATATATAGAAGTATATGATCATCTTGGAGTACAAGTCAAGGTAGAATAAATCCTACACTATCCTACGCTTCCTAAATAACCATTATACTCAACACCCCGCGTGCGGAGGTCTCCAGGCAGGAGCTGGCGTTGTCCAGAGGCAGCCGCAGGAAAGTGCTGGCCGCTGGGACGTGATGACGTGTAGACATGCACGTTTGAGATTTCTTAAAGGAAAAGTGGAGCCTTGTTAGGTACGTGAAGAAGCTACCAGTATAGCAAAGAAAAACTGTGTATAGGAGGGATCCATCAAAGGTCAAGTTCTGAACGGATAAGTTGTTTCTTTGGGTCAAGTTTGTTGAGGACTTGGTGTGCCTCCAACAAGGATTGACACATAAGGCTCAGACAAGTCTGGAGCGTGTCGTGATAGGATCATGCATACACAGGGCGTCAAGCAATGCACGAAGATGAGCGGGCAGACAAGACGCAGGGTGAAGCATGGTTGCAGTCGGATAAGTTTCGGCTGGGTCGGACCGGACAGTCCGATGGATCGACATGGATGTTGATCAAAGAAGAAGACGGTGGTGACTTTAGCGATGGCAACATAGGAGCGTGATGCTGATGGTGGCCGACTTCTGGGCATGGAAACACACGGTGCAAGCCTGATGGCTTGTGCGGCTTCGACAAGACTATGGCGCAGGGCTGATTCAAGGCAGTGTACACATGAGAGGTTGAAGTCGACGGAGTGCGGGGTAGCACGGCCAGCTACATGAAATCATGTTGAAGGTGGAGCTGGATTCTAGCGACAGACTTCACTCTGTGCTGATGGGGGGCTACCGTGTAAGATGTCGGAGAATCGAAGCCTATTTCAGCGGGATAGCAAGAGACACGTGGATCGGACTGGGGCCCAATGGCCTGATGGAGACGTGATACTCGGCATCGGTCGATGATGATCGGTGGTTCTCTGCAGTGGAGGTTGAGTAGTGTGGGTTTGCGACCCTGGAGACTCAACCAGGACAGCAGAGGCTCGACGCGGTGATAGTGGCAAGGCATGCAGTAAACACGGGACATAGTGACAGACCAAGGCACTAATGGAGAGACATGTAGTCACACAAAGTGTGCAGGGGTGCTGAAGAAGTGTTGACGAGTCCCAGATTCAAGTTGGTGACTGGGTCTATCGGTGCTAGTTGATGGACAGGAGTTGACCATGGAGAATCTGCGAAAGTGACGGAAAGTCTGAAATTGTCAAAAGCTGAGAGAGTACATGGTCGTATATTTTGTGGTGTTCAGTGCACATGGCAAAGTGCGGATGACAAGTACAAAAGAAGGTGGGGTGCTATAGTTGTGGGGCATGTAAGAGACTATCCGGAAAAAGGATGAGACAACTGCGAATTTGGCTCGGGGTGACACAAGGTGACAATGAAATTTCTTCAAGTTTCAGACAGACGGTCAAGAAAGAGCGGTGATGTTGAGTTCAGGTAACTCTTATATGTGGCGTCCAATAGGTGAGTTATTCACTTTCACACAGACCGGTGATCGGTGTGTGATGGCGTTAAACAGATACTCCGGAAATTGGGGGCACAAAGTAGAGTAACGAGAAACTTAATTTTGCTTGAGTGGTGACTGTGGAGAAGACGAGAAGGGACTACAATTGCAAGTGGGGTCACGTGGAGTCTGGGAGTAGCAGCAGTGCTCATGGTATAATCTCAAGTCCAATGTACATGGAAATTCAACGCATGGATGAATCCAAGATGGTGAAGAATATTCATCAAGGTGGAGTTTGTTAGAGTTGTGTCGAATATTATTGTACAAAGTAGGTTACAGTTGGACTCTAAGTCGTACGGTGTGTAGACA